>JAOANR010000013.1:22679144-23374879 GCA_030278955.1 Hygrophila difformis | reverse complement strand
ACCTTTTACAGAAGAGTACACATCGTATAAAGGATCCGTGAGAGCATTCAGAATGAAGTTCTTACACATGAAATCACCATGAACCCATTGTTCTTTGGTGAAGAGGTTCTGAGGATCGGTCTCCATCTCAGACAGGGACGGTCGGTTGCTCCTCAAAAACCCGACCAAACCAAAAGTGGTCAGATAGAACAACATCTTCTGCTGCCACGTCTTGAAATCACGCCCGTCAAATTTTGACGGCTTCTCGGCCACTCCAAATGACCTTGGCAACGCCATAGGGACAGAACCCGTTGACGGCCCAACGCCCGGCACGAAGGTCGGCTCTGACTGAACATAAGTTGGCAAACTAGTGTTCAGCGGCCCACCGCCCGGTTGCAAACCGGTGTTCATATTATTATTAAGTCCTGCGGGTGTAATCCCGACCGTTTGTCCAGAAAAAGGCAACGACGCCCCAACCGAAGCGTTGGGCTGGAACGAAACAGTTCCAAATGAGTGTCCAGAAATAAACTGCCCAGAATTGGGCAAAACATACCTGCCAGTGTTAGGTGTCGGCGACGGGGGCAGAAAGGCCGTCGTTGGATCAAGCAAGTATTGATCAATAGAGGCGTTCGGGTCTGCCGTGGGCAGCGGCAACGGCAGCGGCAGCATCACGGGTGGAGGAACAACAGTAGGTGTGGTCAACATTGACGGCACCGCTGCGGTTGGGGTAACGACAGCGGACGCCTGGACAGAGCCAGGCATGGGAACGGAGACGGTGGCGGCAGCGGCGGATGAAACGTCAGCGGAGGCGGTGGCGGCAGCAGTGAAACCGTCCATTATAAACGTCTTGCGCTTGTAAGAAAATGGACAGTTTTGATTCAGCAATACAGAAACGTCGAGTCGAGTTTGGAACTCTTCCCGCAAGACGTTTATGCCCCGGTAGTGCTCCGGCAGTGGCAGAACGTCCCCAAAGGTAAAACGACGATTGCCTCGACGTAGCATGAAACTTTTGACAAATTTCTTCACACGAGCTTTTTCTAAAATATCCCAGGTTAAACTTATTAAATGAAAAGAGTTATGATTCGTGGGAAAGGGGTTTAAGGGTATATTTCACTTTTTATTACTCATGAGGGGAAACTTTGAGTTCAAACGGTGTTATGGATCTCCCCGGCATGAAATCCTTGACAATTTCGTACCTTGAAGATCCTTGCCATGAAACTTTTGACAAGTTCCCACTACATGAGTATTTTCTGAAAAATCATAATAGTCCCGGTTTTCAATTTTATTTAATGAAACCAAATTATGATGATGGAGTTGGGATTAGGGATATATTTATAGGTTGTCACGTTTTTATTACTCGTGTTAAGAAACTGTGCCCCCAAAAGCGCACGGAGTAAAAAATTGCAGTATTTATAGTAAGTACCGGATCGTTCACTGGAGGATGTGCGATGGAAGCAGGGCCCACGTCATTTACTAAGATTTTCCACTCGGTTACTCGATTCAAGTTTGTGTTTTGACTATCAACTACTTGACAGAATTTAATCTAAGCTATGAAAGCAATAAAATAAAGCAGATAAAATTATTCTAGAAAGCGAATTAAAGTTAATCTAAGAGAGCAATAAAATTATTCTAAGAAAGCGGTTAAATTAATCTAAGAAAGCAGATTTAAAATGAGACAGAAGGGACAGGAAGAAAATAATAAAGATTGGACAAGATTCAGATGAAACACAATTAAACTTCCATTTTGTTACACAGATCTTAGCTTGGGATAATCCATCAGTTAGCTAACTCTCATGCTTCCTATACCATGTTCCCTTTAACAGACAGGTACTTACAGTAAGGATTTACATGCCTTAAGACAACAAAATCTAAGATACCACAGATATAAAACTGCCCCCGCGCAGAGGTATGCTATTTATCTGTGGTGGACAAGCAACACCCGACAAATCATTAGTTGAAATGCCAAGTACTGCTATCATTCCCCCATGTCACACCCAAAGATTCTAATCAAGTCCTGAACTATCCCTTAACTATCAGTCCTAGTAGCAGTTACACAACTCTCAATACAACCGAGTGACCTCTAAAGAAAGCAGTTAAAAGAAAGCAGTAAAGAAAGCATTTAAAATCCTATCACTCGGAGGTTTTTGAAAGTCTGACCCTGGTAGTAAAAGACAGCCCCCAGTCATGGTGACTGGGTGTGGATCAAGAATTCCCTATTCTCGGTGAACCGCTCGCAGTGTTCACTTCCCGTCGGGTGGTTATGAGATACAAACTAATGAAACGAACTAATAGATTAGTTCGTTCCGGATGCACTCACTCAGGACTCAAAAATAGGCATTGGCAGAAGATGATAGCAGTTGAAAGGAACTCAACCCTATCTTAGAAAATAACCAAGGCCTATGTATTGTTCCTCTAGAATTATCTATCACACCGTACTTGAATCCAAGTGGACCCCATCTCAGTGTGATATTTAATACCAGATTTCCAACACAAAGCAATTTTGGAAAATAATAGATATTTGAAAATCATTCCCTAAACAGGTACTAGACTCTCAATCAGAACACAGACCCTTTCAGTCTCGGTGAGACCTAATCGCTGACTCTGCTTCTAATTTCCCAAAATCAACCCCCAGTCGGATATGAATTAGTCATAACTGTGAAATTTATCCCTTACTTAGATCCGGATTTTATAAATGAATTTTTGTTGGAAATTTATTGTGAGACATCTGATTTAAATCAAGACTTCTATGTCCAAGGGAAGGATCCCAAAATAATATTGACCACAGTATCTACATAATAATATCATGCATAAATTTATAAAGAAGTGTAAAATTAAATAACCCAAAATATAAGGTGGGTTTAGACAGAAGTTGAAACACAGAGATGAAGTAGCCGGAGATGAGAAGAATTTGTTTTGGCTAAAAAGATGACAAGAATAGTCAAGATAGTCTGAACTGCAAACATCTGCTATCCGGGTCCTGACTATTCCCGGTAGGATGATTTTAGACAACAGAAGATCTTAATAACAATGATCGCTATCATCAAGACTTCTACTATCTGTGAAATGAGAGAAAAACCTACATGTTTTCTTACTGTAGTACTATTCAAACAATGTTGATCGACATCGTTTGCTAATATTACAGCTCAAAATTCAGGTTTGAAATTAAGATAAAGAAAATAAAACTGTATCCGGATAGGAGTCAGCTGAGTAGCTATATAATCCCGGACGGACGAACTGCCAAGGCTTCCACCAACCACTATCCAGACCATGCAAAATAACATCTAGTAATTAATATACAGACTACGAGCTAGTTATCCGTGTGGGAACACCCGCCAACATTAGTCTGTTATATTTCTTACTAGCTATTTCATACACCACGGGCAAAGACAAAATAAATAAAAGAAAGTATTTTTGGGTCATTTTGCATGAGAGACATTGGTTTCTCATGCAAGGGTATGGAATTAAATCCATAATCACTCATTATGTCCAAATAATCACTCATTCCATAATTAATTAATTAATTACAGTCCGGATTATATGCTCAGATCATTAGAGTTTACTTTTGTAGAACATTCTTTTAATGGAATTGAAAAAAATTCTTTATATCACATTAATCATGGGTTGAGATCATTGGATTTCATCCTCAAAATGTTAGTATAAAGGTTCAATTAATTAGGTGAGAAAAATGGAGAATTGGAGAATTTGGCAAGAAAAAGCCAATTACGACGCTATACAGATATTACGGCGCTACCCAAAGTTAGCGCCGTTATAATAGCGTCGTAGGGAGAATTTTTAGAAGTGTTGATGAAAGTGGAGGGTACGGCGCTATACACTAAATGACGACGCTATCCTAGGATAGCGTCGTAGGTATAGCGTCGCAAGTGGGTTTTGTGAGTGATTAAATATTTTGGGATCCTACGGCGCTGAACAAAAATTACGACGCTATCCGAGGATAGCGCCGCCGGTCTAGCGCCGTAGGACAAATTTTGCTCAAGTTTTTGGGCAACTACGGCGCTATACCTCACCTACGACGCTATCCAAGGACAGCGCCGTAGGGCGGTTAGCGTCGTAGCTAGCCCAGAAACATGTTGTTGTTCGGGTGATGCAATCTCTGCGATTGCAAACCCTATTTTCAAATTCATGGTTCACTTATGCAAGAGAGGAGGCAGAGAGAGCATTAACAGTTATGAAAATGAGATAAAATGCAAGGAATACTCAAATAACATTAAATAAAAAGCACAAGTGAACCACAAACCTAAGTTAGGATTTTTAACCAACATATCATGCATGAAATTCCACAAACAACAGTGAAAACACAAACCCACATAAAACTGTAAAAGAAAATGACCAAGTGGCCATGAAACCAAGAACAAAGCAGTAAATCCATGGACTCATGTCCATTTCTTAATTTTGGGACTCTTTTTGTGATTAACTTCCCATTTATAAGAAATGGCTTGCTAATACTCATCATTTGAGTATTTCAAGCCTCAATAAAGGTTAACAAAGCTGAAGATAATGTAAAAAGTGGCTAGCTAAAGTAGCAAATGCTAAATATACCACTAATCTAAGTATTAAAAACCTAATCTAAGGCAGAAATGTAAATAATACAAAAAATTAAAGACCTAACTACCTAACTAACCTACACCTCAAGAACACTAGGTTGCCTCCAAGTTTTGAACACTGTCTGATTGATTTTTTTTTATCATTGGAGTCAACTGGTCCTTATATAGGTGGGAAACCCTAGGCCCATGGGCCCCCAGGCCTTGTAATTTGAATTCTGAGCCTTAGTACGACGCTATAGCTGGGTATAGCGCTATCCCTCTACGGCGCTATAGGTGTAGCGTCGTAGTCTTCCATCCCGAAGACACTCTTTGTTTCTGAATGGACAGCCTACGACGCTATCCTTGCTTACGGCGCTATACTCAACTACGGCGCTATCCATGTTTAGCGCCGTCCGTCTTTCTTCAGTTATCAGCCTCAGTTTCCTCCTACGGCGCTAGACCAATGCTACGGCGCTATCCATATTCCTGAAAAATCAACTTTGTGTGGGTTTTTCATTTCTTTTCCCATCTTTTTGTTTCCTTTTTCTTTTCTTTTCTTTTTCTCATGTTTTTGGATTTTTCTAACGTAAATGTGTAATAAAATTACACATTTATGCATTTTTCATACCAGCTCAACCTTTTTACAATTATGCATAAATCAGTCCAATTCCACTGCTTTCTTATTTGATATAAGACCGGAATGCGATCAAATGCCCGTTTCAGATGCGGAAATGGATTGAAAATAATGGTCATTTCTGGCCATTATCAACATCCTCACATTTAATACTGATCGTCCCCGAGCAGTCAGAGTCAATGTTCCTAAGAACACGGACTCTACCTATTCAATTCATTTTCGTGGCTTCAAAAATTTCCTTCCTTATGGATTGGGATAAGACAATCAAAAACTACAGGTATTAGGTTCCCTTGATTGCAGTGTTTAATGAAATGATGCTTGCTCACTATATCGGGCCTACAAATCAACCATTATTATTAATCCTTCATGAACATCATGTTTGAAAAATGCAAGGATCAGAATCAAGGGATGACATGAACATGTTTAATGAAACAGAGCCTCACATATAAGAGAATCGGAAAATTCACTCTCTCTCAATGGGGTTTAATTAGTGAACACTCGAAATCAAATTTAATTAAATTATCCCATAAGCTTGCAATCAGACCAACTCGCCACCGGCTCATTCCTTCAAATCGAGATCACGAGGTCTTATTTAAGGTTATAACGGGGCATACGGTTGTAACATTAGGTAGGAAAGGGAATTATTGGGCTTGAAGTGGCAAGAGTTCATTTTATCTTAACTTGGCATTATCTATTTAAAATTTTGTGATCATCATTATTTTTCTTTTTCTTTCTTTTGCTTTTCTTTACTATTGCATGACATTAGACTATGTCTAATTTGCTTTGTCATTTGCAATTCATTCATTTTCATTTTTTTTTTTTGATCGGTTTATAGCTTACCGATTGATACATTTTTGATGATCATGAGTTTAATGCCTTTTGATAAAATTTATTCTTGCACACTTGGGTTCGAATTTCTTGGTCTTTTTGAAGGCTAGGAATAATATAGAGGGCTTCAAAGAAAAATTAGGCTTAAGGCTCAAAGTGGTTAATCCTAAAGGGAAAAATATTTTTGGGTTGGAATTCAAACGAAGGCCAAAAATTTGGGTTTTTCTAGGTGCCTCGATCATATGCTCGATTTTTGGAATATGGCATAGTCTTGAATCGGTACCAATTGCAAGTTCTAGTTTCCTTTAATCAAAATGATTCACACATCAAAGAAAATAAATGAGTAAAAGTGACTCATGGCTCAGATCTCACAAGGTTGGATTGATTCATGTCATACAGTATTCTAAAATTTAATCGAAGCTTAATTCTAACAATTCATTCAATCCAAATCTCTAACATGCAGATTTATTACCCAATAAGCTGATCGCATCATTAAATTTTTATAGCTCAAAACCTTAGGAATTCATGTCATGCATGTTCTCAATTATATTATCCCAATTTAAAAGTTTGAAAATTTAATCACAAGCCTAAATTCAACATGTGAATTTAGAGCAGGTTTATGCATATTTTGCTGGTTTTTTAATTTAAAGTAGTAAGGAGGCACTGCCGACATACGGAGCATGTCAACAGCATATTTTTGGCCTGACAGTCACTTATTCATCTTGGACTGTCAGACATCTTTTCAAGAATAAAATTGTTTTTGGACTGCAAAATTCCTTTTTGGAAAGCGGTAAATACATCAATTACAAGAGATTTCATGCAATAAGAACGAACTTGCACAAATGATGGAAATTCTCTTATATGATGTTTACACTTAAGCTCAAAGATGAATAGGATCAGATCAGATTCATTCTTTCGGTTCCTGAGGTTGAGTTGAAGGCCCAGCATTGTCTGCTGGCGGAGGTGGCGGCTTCGGGAGCTGTCCGATGAGTGCTTGGATCACCGTCTCCATCATTTTTCGTTGACGTTCTTCACTTTCCATCATCATCTTCCGTTGCCTCTCTTCGCTTTCCAGCCTTTCTCTGTGTTGCCTTTCTTCTCTTTCCAACAGGAGTCGTCTGAATTCATCTTCTCTTCTCCTCTGTTCAGCTTTCTCTTCCTCTTTCCTTCTATCTCTTTCCTCTCTGATTCTCTTATCATCTTCCCTTCCTAGGATGATAACATCCGCCAACTGCTTGACACTTTCTGTCATGGTTTTGTTCATTGAGCTCACAATCTCAACTACATTCGAGTTAGCAGGATGTTGGGACACGTTCTGGCTTGGAGGAGGGATTTGGGAGGGTTGAGCTTGCTGCTGAGGGGCTTGAACCGGTGGTGATGAAGGGATTTGGCTTGAGCTCGGTTCTGTTGGTTCATGTTGATGCTCCTCCACTTGTGTTGAAGGTCCCGCCTCAGTACGGGCCTTTCTTCTTCTTTTAGGCGCAGGGGGAGGCATTGGATCTCTTCTTTGGATCGATGGTGCTTCTTCACCGGATATGAACGAGGATTGCACATTCGAGTCAGCCGGGAATGGAGGAAGTGCATACGTGATCCTTTCTTGATTTGGCATGGATGGGACCCGGATAGGAGGATTCAGAATCACCGAGGCATCAGTGTCAAATTCTCCCATGTCTACCCCTTGAGCTGTGCAGATTCTTCTAATCAGATTCGGGTAGCAGAGGGCATTCTTCTTCTCAATTCGTGTAGTCATGACTCTGAAGATATGTTCCCCGACATTTAATTTTTGCCCATGCCACAGCTTTGCAAATCCCATCAATACGCTGCCTGAAGTGGTCTGGGGGTGCGAGCTGGGTCTGATTCTAGCCATGTAGAATTCGAATGTTGGCATGAACTCTATCTTCAGCTTGGATGTGCTAAATGTTCCTACCAAGCCTGGTGTTCTGGTCAGGGAGTCGGCAATGGCTTGATATGTTGCTTTCATCTTTGTTTTGCCACGCCTACTCAAGATCTCCTCCTCCGGTATCTGACTTTGATAGCTGGGTGTTTGGAGGAATCTGTTTAGATAATCCGGGGATATATCTATTGTTTTTCCTCTGACCCAAGTTGTTCGTCTTGCAACGTTAATGTTGCAATAGAACTCCCTGGTTAACTCCATGTACCCGGGATCTCCATGGTGCAATAAGAATTGCTCCCATCCAAGCCATGTCCTCCAAAAATCGACAGTCGGGTGCCTTAACGATTCCGGAGCAAACCCCTTGTCGGGTATAATGCTTTCCAAGAGGTCCTTATATGCCTTGACTGCTTTTGGATTCTCATTGAATTTCCGAATCACGTCTTCCTCCTTTATGGTCATCTTGGTGTTTTCTATTTTCTGAATCCCCATTCGGGCGCGAACTCCAGTTTCTTCCCAAAATCTGGCAGGTTTGACTGAACCAACAGATTCATCCTCGCTTGAGTGCCAGTCGGTTGGTTCGTCTCCTTCCTGGGCTGCCTCGTTCAAAGGATCCTGCTGAGCCTCTTCTACCTCCTCAACCTGTTTAATTACATTTTTCATTGTATTGTATTCAGTCATTACAGGCTTTGTAAAGTTCAATACAGGAAAGTAAGGATCAACACTAGTTGATACCTCCTCCTCCTCCCTTTCTCTTCGTTCTGCAGCTTCCCTCAAGACTTGCTTGGGTGTTCTTGTGAAAAATGCTGCTACGGCCCTTGCTTCTCTTTCATCCTCTTTTCTTCCTTGTTCTTCTTCGACAGCATCTCTTTCCTCCCGTACTTTTTGCCTCTTTTCAGCTTCTTGTTGCTCATCAACTTTATCCCTTACCAATTCAGATAGTGGAATTGGATCCACTCTTTCCTCGGGTTCGTCGTCTTCTTCAATCATGACTCTTCTTCTTTTGTTCTGCTTAGATGACGTTTCGGGAGCGATTACTGCTTCAATTCGAGCTGTCCCAACAAGGGGGTCGATTATCCGGCCTACTTCAGTTTGGTATCTGATCTGCTCTTGATCTGCCCCTGCATCAATCCTAGCTTCAATTTGCTCATTGACATTCTGCCTTATGTGATCCCGGATGGTTGCAGCATCGTGAGCAGTGGGACCAGTCCAAGTAGGTGGTTGCTCTTTTTTTATTTTTAGTCCCTTTCCCTCAACTTCACCAATGATTCTCAATTCTTCATCGTCTCCGAGTTCGGCTTCTCCTGACTTCCTGCTTTCTAACTCCGCTTGCAACCTTTCAGCTACTTCCCTGTCATGAATTTCTTTCTTCTTCCTTTCTTCCTTGGCTTTTGCTTTCTCAATATTTTTCATCATTTCTGTATCTTGCATTGCCCGTTCTTCTCTCCTTATTCTTTCTCTGATCTCGGCTTCACTGGGCGGTTCTTCAGACATTTGCTGATCCAGCACACCTGCCTGTGCATTTTCATCTTCTTGCATCTTTCTAGCTATCTCGGCGTCTCGAGCAATTTGTTCTTTCCGTTTAGGAGGTGGTGGTGGCATTACTCCTTTTCCTTTGTCATTTAGATCTGCAGGTTCAGTTGCCTTCCTTGTAGTGGTCTCGGGCTCTCTGATTACAACTTTTGGCTCCGGTGCCCGTCCACTTTTCTCCTTGTCAGCCAGCTTTATCAGCTTACCTCTAGTTTGAACTTGAGGTTCAGAATGGCCTTCAGATACAGCGGCAGTAGCAGGTGTAGCAGGTACTTGCTCTCGTGCTGGCAGGGCTGAGGCTTGCACAGCTGGTTGGGTTGGCAAAGGGTTGGCGTCATTAAAGACCTGAGGTGGCGACGCAGCACTCGTGTATTGATCGATCAACACATCGTCCTCGTCCACACTCCCTTCTCGTTCTCCTTCATCCACATTAATTCCCAGATTCTTTTCTGCTTCTTTCACATATTTCTTGATGAAAATGGGACTGGAGATACGATTTAGTCGCTTCACCCACACCTTCCGGATGTGATTACAGTAATAGTCCCTGTGCTCCCTCTTGTATAGTAGCGGAATGTTTGCTTTATGGTGTTGCAGTAATTCAACCCGAAAGCATCCATTTCCATTATGAAGTGCACAAAATCCATTCTGTTTTCTTCAACCAGCGACTCAACAATTGGTTTGATCTCTGGCTTCACAAAGGACATGTCACTGGTAAATTCGACGCGGATGTACTCCTCGGCCTCGGCCTGAGTCATAAGTCGAGTCTGTCGTTGATTCTTTCCCAGAACCTTCCAAGGTGTATTCGTGATGAAACCAGTGATCTGATCCCTGAGCACATTAAGTTGGGCCAATCCCAGCGGTCTCTGCTCAGCGAGATGGGTTGGCTTGTACACATCATCCAAGAAAATTGTGTCAAAGTAGTCCTCCTCTGGCAGTACCAGGTCCTTATCTAAGACAGACTCAGTAATGTCTTTTCTGCCCATGCCCCACAGCGTCATCAAGGCATGCCACTGCTCCCTGAATTCTTTAGTTAATTCTATCATTCTCTCAACTATTGGAGCCTGATTTGCCTTCTCTGATGCCATGGCCTTGTTGATAGCACTATTCAGATTGTGGCTCACTTCTCTGTGCCTCATCCTTGCTTGCTGCGTCAACCATCTCTGCTCCTTCACGCCTTTGTTCTCCAACAAGCGGGAGTTATATAAAAATGGCAGGGCTTTCTGCATCATGAAGATTCCATGAGTCACCAGACGACTAAGGTTGGGCGCCTTTTCTGCGAACTGCTTCTTGACTCTTTCATCTACTCTGTGGGGCACTATTATGATGTCAAATTCCATGCATGCGGGGTCTATTGTCTTTGAATGCTGGTGCCTTTCCCATCGGGCCATGAACTCATGAAATCTCCTCAAAATCCTTTCAGTGTGCACATCTTCTGGAAATTTCATGTCTTCTGCAGTCGCATCCATTTGCTTCTCCCAGAATTTTGACAGATAATAGTAGAAGTCCCGTTGGAAACCCAATTCCTTGAAATTCCTTTCCTCAGGCTTGATGTGCTTGTCCCATCCTTTGGGCAATCTGAAATTCACTTCGGTCTGATTCACGATTGACAGTTTGTAGGTTGATTCGAGGGCCGCCCGGTCGTCGTTAACCTTTTTACGGAACTGAGAGCCTTCTAGGACCCCTTGGTCCTGTGTGCAAGGAGGTAATCCTGCTCGTGATTCAACCACTAGTTTTTCCCTGAAAAATATGAGAGTATTAAATCCAGTTTTTATAATTTTTGCAAGAGTTATTTAAATTGGAAATCAACATCCTCACATTCAGAGCTTTGCTCTGAATGTGAGGTTGTTAAATCTTCAACTTAAATTTTATTGTAAAGCAGAGATAAATTTTTCTTTTTTTACAAGTTTTGAGACTTTATAAGAAAGATTAAATTTATCCAGAGAGCTTAGGAGTCATTGGGCTCCCAAATATGTAGTGGACTAAGAGCCCAAAATAAAAGAAAAATGGTCATTGGACCAAAAATATTTTTAATGGGCCATTGGGCCCAAAAAGTTTTGATTTTCCCATTTTAAACAATACCGAGGTGATTGTTGAAAGTGCAATGGGAAAAATGGATGGAATGGAGTGGATCGCAAATCGAGGAATGTGAAAGTGGCATGCGGCGGCTCGGATCTGCTCGAGTGGAACTGCTATGAAATGAGATGGATAGTCCAAAGCATTTTTGCAAACCACAAAACCATTTTTTTTTAATAAAGGTTGACTTATTTTTATTTAATAAGAGTGGGATTTCATGGGTCCCATTTTTGGATTTTTCAAAATAATAACAGTCCCACATATGAGGAACAAGAACTGCTATTTTATTATACTAGCTTTATGCTCCTTTGGGAACAAAACAAGATGAGTCAACTAAGATACTACCAACCTTTTTGTCTTCTGTGAAAAGGGGATTTTCTGAAAAAGCATGGGGCACACTGAATTGCTAAAACAACACACACACCAACTTCACACAGACTGCCACATATACACACAGGTTTGCCAAAACAGAAAGGCAACATTTAATGATCTCAGTGGCATGCAAAAATAACAAGGTCTTGCCTTCTCTTGATACAACAAAACACAAGATCAAACACCCCTACTCCTCAACTTCAGATTTAACACCATAAAACGTTCATGCTCAAGACCCCAAAATGAACACATAAATGACTCACTTCAACCAGTAATCATCACAGGCAACTAATAGCACCAAGTCATCCAGAAATAACCAAGTGTTCACTAGCATAATTCCTTAGTTCATATTTCACAAATTTCTCATGAGGGATTTCAGCAAAATCGATAGGACTTCATGAAACAGATAGAACAAGGACACTAATAGAGACTAAAACAAGTGAAAATCTAAGAACCCTAGGAACTTCAAAACCCAACAATGGCGGAAATGGCCCCTGTTGGAGCCTTAGTCCTGCCGATGTTCTCTAAGCACCCTAAACATTAGAGAAATCCAAAATGCCCACAATAATCGAATATTCTAAACAATAGCACACGCACCCTCCTCCCAAAACATGTTCGGCCAACACTTATCAAAGTGAAAACAAAATGCCCATACGATGTAATGCCCAAAATCAAGAAAACACAAGTGCAAAACACACATTAATGCCTCTATTTACAGAATCCGCGGGTTCATCCATTGGAGACCTCTAAATCGCAAAAGAGAGCTTGTGAGAAAATGCGAAACAGTGGCGAAAGCTTACCATGGCTTCTCGGCTTTCGAAGGCGAAGGAGGCGAAGAGGATGCCATTGCGAGTGGTTTTGCGAAATTTGGGCAGAGTTTCCCCTTAGATTTGGTGGTTTGTTGCGAATGAACTATGCGTTCGTTCGTAAGAGTGGTCTCGGAATGGGTTTGAAAATGACGAAGTGTGGGAATGGGGAAGGAGACGAAGGGGTGGGTATTTATAAAATGGGAAAAAGGACTACGGCGCTGAACTTGACTTACGGCGCTGTCCTAGCGCCGTAGGCCTTGTTCAGCGTCGTAGATAGGAAATAAGGAAAAATGGACACTACGGCGCTATCCTCTTAGAACGGCGCTATCCGAGGATAGCGTCGTAGTAGTGGATTGCGCCGTAAGGCGGTGGAGGGGTAAGGAAGCACTACGGCGCTATATCTTCATTACGGCGCTATCCGAAGATAGCGTCGCTCTTAGAGGATTGCGCCGTAGGGATAAATAGATAGAGGAGTGGGAAGTGCCCTACGGCGCTATCCTACCACCACGACGCTATCATAGGATAGCGTCGTAGGTGAGAATAGCGTCGTAGCTGAGAGCGGGATAAAGCTGCACTTTAATTTCGAAATTTTTCAAAATTTTCGCGGACTGGGCCCGCGTAGGTGAAATTGGGCCTCAGTTGGTTTTGTTGTTTTGGACTTAAGAAATTTTTAGTCCAGAACATTTTTGCAGTGTTAATGGGCTAACTTAATAATTACACTTGCATAAAATAGGTTGGATTAATTCCATTTGTTTGCAAAAATTATGTCGGACTTTAAATTGCTTTAATTTCCGAAATTATTTTCTTAAACTCATGGACTTCATCCAACCGGGAACCTGGTTTTCTGCTTGATTTTTCTGCATCCTTTCCTTCTTTTTGGTGGTTCGAAATTTTCTGCAAGAAAAATAAATACCCAATAGGTTAGGTTTTCTCCTCAAATCAACATCCTCACATTTAGAGTCTTAGTACTCTAAATGTTTAATTAATTTGAGGGTACTTCTCTGTTCTGCTATAAATAAACAAACTACACTAACTAGCTATGAGTAATCAGGAGTGTAATTCTCTTAATCAACGACGATGCATCCTCCCCGGCAACGGCGCCATGAAACTTTTGACAAATTTCTTCACACGAGCTTTTTCTAAAATATCCCAGGTTAAACTTATTAAATGAAAAGAGTTATGATTCGTGGGAAATGGGTTTAAGGGTATATTTCACTTTTTATTACTCATGAGGGGAAACTTTGAGTTCAAACGGTGTTATGGATCTCCCCGGCATGAAATCCTTGACAATTTCGTACCTTGAAGATCCTTGCCATGAAACTTTTGACAAGTTCCCACTACATGAGTATTTTCTGAAAAATCATAATAGTCCCGGTTTTCAATTTTATTTAATGAAACCAAATTATGATGATGGAGTTGGGATTAGGGATATATTTATAGATTGTCACGTTTTTATTACTCGTGTTAAGAAACTGTGCCCCCGAAAGCGCACGGAGTCAAAAATTGCAGTATTTATAGTAAGTACCGGATTGTTCACTGGAGGATGTGCGATGGAAGCAGGGCCCACGTCATTTATTAAGATTTTCCACTCGGTTACTCGATTCAAGTTTGTGTTTTGACTATCAACTACTTGACAGAATTTAATCTAAGCTATGAAAGCAATAAAATAAAGCATATAAAATTATTCTAGAAAGCGAATTAAAGTTAATCTAAGAGAGCAATAAAATTATTCTAAGAAAGCGGTTAAATTAATCTAAGAAAGCAGATTTAAAATGAGACAGAAGGGACAGGAAGAAAATAATAAAGATTGGACAAGATTCAGATGAAACACAATTAAACTTCCATTTTGTTACACAGATCTTAGCTTGGGATAATCCATCAGTTAGCTAACTCTCATGCTTCCTATACCATGTTCCCTTTAACAGACAGGTACTTACAGTAAGGATTTACATGCCTTAAGACAACAAAATCTAAGATACCACATATATAAAACTGCCCCCGCGCAGAGGTATGCTATTTATCTGTGGTGGACAAGCAACACCTGACAAATCATTAGTTGAAATGCCAAGTACTGCTATCATTCCCCCATGTCACACCCAAAGATTCTAATCAAGTCCTGAACTATCCCTTAACTATCAGTCCTAGTAGCAGTTACACAACTCTCAATACAACCGAGTGACCTCTAAAGAAAGCAGTTAAAAGAAAGCAGTAAAGAAAGCATTTAAAATCCTATCACTCGGAGGTTTTTGAAAGTCTGACCCTGGTAGTAAAAGACAGCCCGCAGTCATGGTGACTGGGTGTGGATCAAGAATTCCCTATTCTCGGTGAACCGCTCGCAGTGTTCACTTCCCGTCGGGTGGTTATGAGATACAAACTAATGAAACGAACTAATAGATTAGTTCGTTCCGGATGCACTCACTCAGGACTAAAAAATAGGCATTGGCAGAAGATGATAGCAGTTGAAAGGAACTCAACCCTATCTTAGAAAATAACCAAGGCCTATGTATTGTTCCTCTAGAATTATCTATCACACCGTACTTGAATCCAAGTGGACCCCATCTCAGTGTGATATTTAATACCAGATTTCCAACACAAAGCAATTTTGGAA
This sequence comes from Hygrophila difformis, assembly GCA_030278955.1. Lineage (NCBI taxonomy): Eukaryota > Viridiplantae > Streptophyta > Magnoliopsida > Lamiales > Acanthaceae > Hygrophila > Hygrophila difformis. The sequence continues at coordinate 23,359,614 of JAOANR010000013.1, read as the reverse complement.
AATAATAGATATTTGAAAATCATTCCCTAAACAGGTACTAGACTCTCAATAAGAACACATACCCTTTCAGTCTCGGTGAGACCTAATCGCTGACTCTGCTTCTAATTTCCCGAAATCAACCCCCAGTCGGATATGAATTAGTCATAACTGTGGAATTTATCCCTTACTTAGATCCGGATTTTATAAATGAATTTTTGTTGGAAATTTATTGTGAGACATCTGATTTAAATCAAGACATCTATGTCCAAGGGAAGGATCCCAAAATAATATTGACCACAGTATCTACATAATAATATCATGCATAAATTTATAAAGAAGTGTAAAATTAAATAACCCAAAATATAAGGTGGGTTTAGACAGAAGTTGAAACACAGAGATGAAGTAGCCGGAGATGAGAAGAATTTGTTTTGGCTAAAAAGATGACAAGAATAGTCAAGATAGTCCGAACTGCAAACATCTGCTATCTGGGTCCTGACTATTCCCGGTAGGATGATTTTAGACAGCAGAAGATCTTAATTACAATGATCGCTATCATCAAGACTTCTACTATCTGTGAAATGAGAGAAAAACCTACATGTTTTCTTACTGTAGTACTATTCAAACAATGTTGATCGACATCGTTTGCTAATATTACAGCTCAAAATTCAGGTTTGAAATTAAGATAAAGAAAATAAAACTGTATCCGGATAGGAGTCAGCTGAGCAGCTATATAATCCCGGACGGACGAACTGCCAAGGCTTCCACCAACCACTATCCAGACCATGCAAAATAACATATAGTAATTAATATACAGACTACGAGCTAGTTATCCGTGTGGGAACACCCGCCAACATTAGTCTGTTATATTTCTTACTAGCTATTTCATACACCACGGGCAAAGACAAAATAAATAAAAGAAAGTATTTTTGGGTCATTTTGCATGAGAGACATTGGTTTCTCATGCAAGGGTATGGAATTAAATCCATAATCACTCATTATGTCCAAATAATCACTCATTCCATAATTAATTAATTAATTACAGTCCGGATTATATGCTCAGATCATTAGAGTTTACTTTTGTAGAACATTCTTTTAATGGAATTGAACAAAATTCTTTATATCACATTAATCATGGGTTGAGATCATTGGATTTCATCCTCAAAATGTTAGTATAAAGGTTCAATTAATTAGGTGAGAAAAATGGAGAATTGGAGAATTTGGCAAGAAAAAGCCAATTACGACGCTATACAGATATTACGGCGCTACCCAAAGTTAGCGCCGTTATAATAGCGTCGTAGGGAGAATTTTTAGAAGTGTTGATGAAAGTGGAGGGTACGGCGCTATACACTAAATGACGACGCTATCCTAGGATAGCGTCGTAGGTATAGCGTCGCAAGTGGGTTTTGTGAGTGATTAAATATTTTGGGATCCTACGGCGCTGAACAAAAATTACGACGCTATCCGAGGATAGCGCCGCCGGTCTAGCGCCGTAGGACAAATTTTGCTCAAGTTTTTGGGCAACTACGGCGCTATACCTCACCTACGACGCTATCCAAGGACAGCGCCGTAGGGCGGTTAGCGTCGTAGCTAGCCCAGAAACATGTTGTTGTTCGGGTGATGCAATCTCTGCGATTGCAAACCCTATTTTCAAATTCATGGTTCACTTATGCAAGAGAGGAGACAGAGAGAGCATTAACAGTTATGAAAATGAGGTAAAATGCAAGGAATACTCAAATAACATTAAATAAAAAGCACAAGTGAACCACAAACCTAAGTTAGGGTTTTTAACCAACATATCATGCATGAAATCCCACAAACAACAGTGAAAACACAAACCCACATAAAATTGTAAAAGAAAATGACCAAGTGGCCATGAAACCAAGAACAAAGCAGTAAATCCATGGACTCATGTCCATTTCATAATTTTGGGACTCTTTTTGTGATTAACTTCCCATTTATAAGAAATGGCTTGCTAATACTCATCATTTGAGTATTTCAAGCCTCAATAAAGGTTAACAAAGCTGAAGATAATGTAAAAAGTGGCTAGCTAAAGTAGCAAATGCTAAATATACCACTAATCTAAGTATTAAAAACCTAATCTAAGGCAGAAATGTAAATAATACAAAAAATTAAAGACCTAACTACCTAACTAACCTACACCTCAAGAACACTAGGTTGCCTCCAAGTTTTGAACACTGTCTGATTGATTTTTTTTGATCATTGGAGTCAACTGGTCCTTATATAGGTGGGAAACCCTAGGCCCATGGGCCCCCAGGCCTTGTAATTTGAATTCTGAGCCTTAGTACGACGCTATAGCTGGGTACGGCGCTATCCCTCTACGGCGCTATAGGTGTAGCGTCGTAGTCTTCCATCCCGAAGACACTCTTTGTTTCTGAATGGACAGCCTACGGCGCTATCCTTGCTTACGGCGCTATACTCAACTACGACGCTATCCATGTTTAGCGCCGTCCGCCTTTCTTCAGTTATCAGCCTCAGTTTCCTCCTACGGCGCTAGACCAATGCTACGGCGCTATCCATATTTAGCGCCGTAGTTGCGTCTAGCGTCGTAATATCCTGAAAAATCAACTTTGTGTGGGTTTTTCATTTCTTTTCCCATCTTTTTGTTTCCTTTTTCTTTTCTTTTCTTTTTCTCATGTTTTTGGATTTTTCTAACGTAAATGTGTAATAAAATTACACATTTATGCATTTTTCATACCAGCTCAACCTTTTTACAATTATGCATAAATCAGTCCAATTCCACTGCTTTCTTATTTGATATAAGACCGGAATGCGATCAAATGCCCGTTTCAGACACAGAAATGGATTGAAAATAATGGTCATTTCTGGCCATTATCATAGCAGCACCGCAAATGTCGACGGCCGGCGAACAGAACAAAGAGATGAAGAAGTCGGGAAGAGAGGAAAGAATGTATGCAGAAGAATGCAGAAAATTGTGTGTCTTCCTAAGCCTGACGATGCTGCCATTTATAGGCGTTGGACTAGACGAAACCGCCGGCGAGTATTGATGGGGCGGTTTCAGCTGGATTTTCAACAGCTGAATTCAAATGGTTTTCAACAACTGTTGAAATCAAAGTGGGCTTCAACGACTGGGCTGCTTGGCATGGGCCCGACAAACAAACTTTGTCTAAAAAATTAGACAGGCCCAAAGCCCAATTACCAAGATCCAAGTCCAAGTCCACGGGCGCGGGCGACGGCGACGGCGACGGCGCGGCGCGGCTCGGCTCGGCTCGGGACGGGACGGGACGGGCGCGCGCGTGTGGGCTTCCCCCGCACTTGACCAACCTGCATTAGTTTAATTGATTCTAACACGCAGAACAATATAAACTAATTCAACTCCCACTGTTTAAGCAATGTGGGACGCGCCACCTTTAACCACTCTTTAATAACCATTCAAACAAATGCTATCCGCACTCAATGACCCACTTCGACCACTTATTTCTCACTCATCCGACAATGGTTTTGAGAAAATAAATACACTACGACAATCTACGCGAAATGTAGAATTCGTATACGCTATTTAATTAACCAAATTAAATATTGTCATTACGCAAAAAGGAGCTCAAAACCCCCCTTTTCCAACAGTTGTTGGACCTGTTGGTGGTGACAATGCCAGTTTGGGGAAGGAAACTATAACACCCCATAAGATTAGTAAATAAAGATTTAATAATTTAATAAAAAGATATTCAAAATTTCCTCATAAAATTAATTTTTAAGAAGATAAAAAGAAATAGTTTTTGCAAAGTGTAAATTTATTTAAGTCAATCCTAGTTGAGAACTAATTTAAGAGTTATGTTTTATTACAAATTATTTAAATCTATTTCTAAACACAAATCCTCAATAGCGAGTTTGGAAATGGAACTTAACTATGAGTGAGACTTAGTTAAAATATAAGTAGTAAGTTTATTAATTTAATATCATATCTTATTATTAAAAGGGGTAACTTATTAAACTTTTGGAATACCAACTTGAGTCAATTTAGTCAGGAGCATAATAAACATTCGCTTTAAATCATTAATCCTTTATCAGTAAGTCGAATATATTTAATTTCAAAATATGCAATGAAGGTCCCAGAAGGAGATATAGCTCCCAACAATGTTTAATTATTAGAACCCAGTAAGTACAATCAATCTTATTTTTAATAAAAGAATATATTATAAGCTTTTAAATAAAAGTACTGGACAAACAAGTGTTAAAGTTGATTTGGGCTATGGATCTACGGTCAACAATAAGGCATAAATAAATCCGAATGAAGCAACAATGAATTCAGAATAAATGTACTCATCAGGCCCAGTAAATTTTAAGCGTTGGATTAAGTAATATTGGACATGAGATAAGTTGTAGAATTAATCACTATAATTTAAGTTAAAATATTTAGCCAACTAGTTTAAAAGACAGGAGACTTGAATAATTTTAAATCGATAAAGTTAATTGTAAGTATACGATTAGATATTAATTATTCGATATAACTTAGTTAAAGCACTTAACCAAGTCATTATAAAATTTAGGAGCAACCCGATGTTAATTAGCATTTCGTCCCAAGTAATTATAAGATTTAAAGTCTCTGATCAATTGGCTATCGGTATCGACTTTTAAACGATTGGAGTTCATTAAATCTATTGGATCAAATTATAAGGCTATTTGGGCCTACTTTTAATTAGCAATTATCTCGGATCCGAAAATTGGGAATTCTGAATTATTCGGCTAACGGTATAATGGTAATAGATAAGTGAAGTCCATGGATTGGATAAATTAATCCGGATAATTCCATTAATTTGCTATAAGAAAAAAACGATAATGATAATATTGAGAATAACGATAATAATATATTGTCCGAATGCTTGTCATTTAAATAGCCCAATTAATCTGGAAGTTGATTACTTTAAGATCGATTATTAGGTGTTTTAGTTCTCGGATTAGCTTGCGATTATAGAACTTCATGCCACTATGAGACTGATTAAGCACAATAAATTCATTAAGATTAGCTTGTAAGTATAAAATTATTGGGAATTTATTAAGTCCATAGTGTAGTTAAAGTAATAGTGGGCCTAATTAGAAAGGTCGAAAGTCAAGAAAATTTCTTGGCCCAACAAGCAAACCCAAACTTCCAGCCCAATCAACCCCTAACCCAAACCCTAACCCTAAATTTTGCCTGCCGCCGGCGAGCCGCCGCCACCTCCGGTCTCCCCAACGCCATCCCCACTCTATTTCCAACCCCAAAAATCCGACCACCGCCGCCCTCTTCTGTTCCAAAATCACCAATGCCGCCATCCCACCACCGCGCCTCCAACACCTTCGGCCCAAACCACGGCGACCACCACCATCATGCCGCTGTCTCGCCACGGCAGCGCCGCATTCCCCCCCCCCCCCTCAATCGTCACCCACAACCTCCGCCCACCACCACAGCCTCCATCTCCCTCCCTCAAAAATCGCCATCAACATCACCACCCAACACCGCGGCTACACCATCCCTCGCCGCCGGCGCCTCCCTTCCGCCAGCCTCTTCACCGCCACCCTCGCCCTTTCCCATCGCCACCAAAGCCCTTTGTGCCATGGATCTCTTGGTTACTAACTCGTTTAAGAGAGATTAGGAGATGATTAGCGGAAGATTAAGAAGATGAAGGATGGAAGAAGATGTACTCAAATATGAAAATAAAAGGGATAAGGAGACAAAACCGCAACAAGAATCGTTGGGGGAAGCAACCAAGATGTTCGAAACCTTGACCTCAACGCAATCCTTCCACTCAAGCCTCGGTTTGGTAATCAACAATGGATGCCTCGTCCAAGATTGATGAATGTTTTCAAGCAAACATACAAAAAGTGTGTGAGGGTGTGTGTAAACTCACAAGTGATCTTTTGAAGAGAAAGGTTAAATTTCATTCAAGTAAAAGATGATTACAACTGAAGGGGAGGACATATATATAGGCCAAACCCCTTAGAAAATAAAAGAAATGAAAAATACATTAAAATGGATCAAATTCGGTTTTAATGTGGCAATTTGGTTTATGGTGGCAATTCGGTTTAGACCGAATTGACCAATAAAACCGAATTGAGGGGAACTAGGAAAAATACTAAGGCATGGAGGGCTTATATGAGGAAATTCGGTTTAGGTCAATTCGGTTTATGGTGGCAATTCGGTTTAGACCGAATTGGCCAATAAGACCGAATTGGCTATTCCGAATTGATCTCAATGCCTTAGCCAAAATTAGCATGCTCTTATTTGAGGCAATTCGGTTTAGGGCAATTCGGTTTATGGTAGCAATTCGGTTTAGACCGAATTGGCCAATAAGACCGAATTGGCTAATCCGAATTGATCTCAATGCCTTAGCCAAAATTCGCATGCTCTTATTTTCTACACTATTACAAAATATATTATCCGACCAATCTCCGACTTGTCCGAAAAATATCCGGCGACCAGCGGTGGCTCCGGCTGACCTCCGGCCAACTTCAGGCCAATTTTCCGGCGAGCTCCGTTTTGTCCTCCGTTGATGCTCCGGTGCTTCGGCAACTCCTCCGATGACTTTCCGGCGACGGCGATGGCTTATTTCTTCAAAATTGGGGATTCCATGGATGGAATCCCTCCGGTCTCATCGAGCTGGATCATGATCAACGCTTTTGGATTGCGGCCTTCTTCTTTGTTGATTTCTTCTTGGAATTCCTCAGTCTTAAGAAGGGTTGCAATCCGGTCCATGAATTTCTTTGCCCGGCTCCTGGAGGGTGGTCCTGATGGAATTATTAGTGTTGTAGATTTGGCTCCCACGCCATCCCCTCCCCCTTGAGAATGTTGAGCCATCAACCGAATAAGCTCTTCACCATCTTCCTCGTATAGGGCGAGATCTACAACATTAAAAGTCGCATTAGCTCCATACTCAGGTGGCAATTCTAACCTGTATGCATTGTCGTTGATCTTCTCCAATACTCTGAATGGACCATCTCCCCGCGGGGAAATTTTGTCATGCCTTTTCATTGGAAATCTCTCCTTTCTCATATGGAGCCAAACCCAATCCCCGGGCTTCAACAGCAGCTTCTTGCGTCCTCTATTCGCATATTTCGCATATGTTTCTGCGGCCTTCTTGAGGCTGTCCTGGACGTTCCGATGAAGTTCTTGTATAGCCTGAGCCCTGTCCCTGCCATTAACATTAAAATGCTCATTGGGGGGCAATGGCAACAAATCAACAGGGGTCAGTGGGTTGAAACCATAAACAATTTCAAATGGTGACATGTTAGTGGCACTGTGGACGTGTCTATTGTATGCAAACTCTATGTAGGGTAGACACTCGTCCCAGCTTTTGTAGCTTGAAGCAGTGATGATCCGCAACAGATTACCCAAGACTCTGTTGACGGCTTCAGTTTGCCCGTCTGTTTGAGGGTGATATGCTGTGGAAAATAACAGCTTCGTGCCAATCTCATGCCACAGAGATTTCCAAAAATAGCTAACAAATTTTGTGTCTCGGTCTGACACAATCGTCTTTGGGATCCCATGGAGACGCACCACTTCCTTGAAAAATAATTTGGCGATGTGGTGGGCGTCATTGGTCTTCGTGCAAGGAATAAAATGAGCCATCACCACTACAAATATCGAATCTTTGTTCCGAGCAGTCCGTGGTAGTCCTAGCACGAAGTCCATAGAAAGATCAATCCATGGTCCCTCGGGAATCGGTAGAGGCATATATAACCCGTGTGGCTTGGAAGTGGACTTTGCCTTCAGACAGACGATGCACTTGGAGATCAGATCGTCCACTTCTTTCCTCATTCCCGGCCAGTAAAAACGCTCGCTCAAAATTCCAAAAGTGGCAGTCCTCCTGAAATGTCCCATAAGGTCTCCGTTGTGAACTTTTTTGATCAATAACTCTCGAACGGATCCCTTAGGAATGCACAGCCGGTTCTCGTAATACAGAAATCCATCAAGTCTTGAAAATTCCTTGAACCCGTGCCTTTCCGTTTCTGCCCAGAATTCTTGGAAATCAGGATCAGTTGCATATTGATCCCTAATATGCTCAAAGCCTATCAGATGTGTCGTGGCAATGGCCGCCAAGGCTGTCCTTCGGGATAGAGCATCTGCGACAATATTTTCCTTTCCCTTTTTGTACTTGAGTACATAAAGGAAGGTCTTGATAAATCCGCTCCAGCGTGCGTGTCTCTTCCCTTGTTGACCCTGGTTCCGAATATGCTTGAGGGTCTCATGATCCGTATGGATGATGAACTCACGGCCCCGAAGATAATGTTGCCACGTCTTTAGAGCTTGGACCACAGCGTAGAGTTCTTTGTCGTATGTTGAATAGTTCAACTGCGCTCCAGAGAACTTTTCGCTGTGGTATGCCACTGGCTTACCATTCTACAACAAAACTGCTCCCATGCCGGTGCCCGATGCATCACATTCCACCTCGAAGGGTAGATCAAAATCTGGTAGGGCTAACACCGGTGCATGAGTCAGTTTGTTCTTTAACTCTTCAAAGCTTTTCTGCTCAGGCGGCCCCCACTTGTAAAAAAGTCCTTTCTTGAGCAATGAAGTCAGGGGTGCCGCAATCAGACTGAAGTCGGGGACGAATCTTCGAAAGAAATCACACAAACCCAAGAATTGTCGAACTTCATATACGCTCGTGGGTGGATTCCATTCCGTGATCGCTTTTATTTTCGTCTCATCGACCTTAAGACCACCATGTCCGACAATATACCCAAGGAACGAGAGTTCGGTGGCATGGAATGTGCACTTCTCCTTGTTGGCATATAACCGAACTTCCCGTAACCTGCTCAGTACTTGTTGAACATGGGAAAGGTGATCAGACTCACTAGAACTATACACTAAAATGTCAACAAAATATACAACTACAAATTTATTAATAAATGGACGAAGGGTCTCATTCATAAGCCGCATGAATATTGAAGGTGCGTTCGTCAATCCAAGTGGCATGACTAGCCATTCATATAGTCCAAATTTTGTCTTGAACGCCGTCTTCCATTCATCTCCCGGTTGCATCCGGATCTGATGATAACCACTTCGTAAATCAATTTTTGAGAAAATGTTGGCGTGACCCAGCTCGTCAAGCATCGTCTAAGCGCGAGATCGGGTGCCGATACTTGATGGTTGTGGCATTAACAGCACGGCAGTCTACGCGCATGCGCCATGTTCCGTCTTTCTTGGGAACCAATAAAACAGGCACAGCACAAGGCGAGAGGCTTTCTCGGACCCATCCTTTGTTCACCAGTTCTTGCACTTGTCTCTGCACTTCTTTAGTCTCCTTCGGATTCATTCGGTAGGCTGGCCGGTTTGGAATTGAAGCGCCTGGCACAAAATCAATCTGATGTTCGATGCCTCGCAGAGGTGGTAGACCAGCCGGAACTTCTTCCGAGAAGATATCCGAATTTTCGTCAAACATCCTGGAAAAATTTACAAATATCAGGTGTGATGGGTGATTTTCACTACTCATATTTTACCACAAGCGGATGGTTGTCATCAAGTAATAAAAACCGGTGAATACCGGGTCGAACCACAGGGAATTTCAGAATATTATTTCATTCCGGAGAAGATTTTAATTGTTTTTAAGTTCATTAATTATATTTTATATATTTAACAAGAGTTTGATTAATTCTAATGATGATCAAATAAAAATAGTGACATTAAATTTTAAAATAAAGCAAATTAAAATTATAATTAATAAAAATATAAATGGGAGATGCTTATAATATTTCAAATATTGCCATCTTTATATAAAATAGAAATTGCATATTGATTTAGCATTTTCCAATGTCTAAAAAGATCAATTTCTTAAAATTAATTATTTTATAAAGATTAAAAATATTGTAATCTACTAATAATCAAGTTATGCTCAAACGGATTTCATGGAAGCTGATTAAATTATCTAACATTCTGCAATCATTATTCTAGGCCTAAATTTGAGTCTTTTCCAAGCATACAAATTTTCCTATAGCAATTAAAAGGCACTTTTCATTTCCCAAATCATTGTGCACATGCCATAATCCATCTTTAATGCAATTTATTCCCAATTCCGGTACTAAAATATTAATTTTACTTTTTATCTCCCGATTTAGCAAAGCAGAAATCACAAAATTGGATTCTAACATTTAATTATGCAGAACAGTGTAAATAATCTAACAATTATGGTAAAATAACGATTAAACATGGTAAACTGGATTTAATTAATAATATTAAAATGCAGATAGATTAGAATTAATGCTAGATTGCTAAAAATAGATAATGCAGATTGATCGGTTAATTCAAAGCTTTAGCAGATTATCGATTTGAATAGCAGATTTGATAAAACACAGATTGTCGATCATTTTGTAGGCATCTAACATATCATTCTAATACAATTTCACATACCATAGCAGATTAATCCAGATTTAACACATGAAACATCGATAAATTATATTGCTTCCATAAAACAGATAAATTCATACTTCAAAGTGATTCTGAACTCCCGTTCTAGAACGCTTCTAACACGAACAATACAGAAATCCATCTACAAATTAAAAACATGATAGCAGATTACATTTAGAGGCAATTTCAATTCATTACAAAGCAAGAAAAAGAAAGGCAACACCTAGAATAGGAAGAACACGCCCAGAAAGTCGTTCCTGATGCATTCCTCCGGCATGATTATGTATTTCCGGCCTTCTTCTGCCATTAGCAAATGTTTACAGAGAGTTTCTGTCGAAAATTGTAAGTCTGTGTATGAGTCTGATGAAGAGAATGACGAAAAACGACATTTAAAACCGAGTTCGGGAGGTTAGAAAACTGCTCAACCGCGACTGTGGCGCAAAAAGTGGCGCTCGGAAGAGGTTTTCGGCGCCACCAAGGAGCTGCGGCGCATACGAAGATTTTCCGAATTTTTGAAAGTGGCGCATTTTGTGGCGCTCCGAGGTGCTTTTCGGCGCCGCCAAGAAGGTGCAGTGCATTCTGACAATTTCCTAAAATTTACCCCGCGACGCAAAAAGTGGCGCCTGGAGGTGTTTTTATGCGCCACCAAGAAGGTGCGGCGCATCCTGAAGCTTTTTCCAAACCGAAATTTTCCTAAGTGTCGATGTGGCGCCTGAGCATGCTTTTAGGCACCGCCATGCCTATGTGGCGCATTCTGGAGCTTTTCCAGTGTTGAAAATTCCGAATTTGACATCCTTTGACCTCCGAACATCTTCTTTCATCATTTTAATGCCTGAAACATCATTGCAATGTATTAGAATTGCCAAAGTCTTATTAAAAAGCATAAAACAAGGTAAATTGGACTCGGATAAGCTCAATTTAACCAGTCTTATTAATATTTACAAATCACATGAAATATAAACTAAAAAGCAGTAAAATAGGGTCTCATGCATGCAATTAAGGTTCGTTTTAACACAATTTAAGCTTATTTAAATGTGGTTTCACAGGGTGCATCAACATCCTCACACTTAAATATTGCTCGTCCCTTGAGCAATGAAATCCATCAACACATCAACTTGCCAATCAAGATAATAAAGATAAAGTCTCTATAGTTCTGCTAAATCATAAATTTCAACAACACAATGAGCAAAAAGCGTTCAAAGTTTAATGTGCTAGAACTAGGAAAATTGATATGCATCAGCTATCAGAACCAGATACTCAAAACACTTACAATACAGAAAACAGATTAATTATACATAGCACTTAATATGGAAAAGTGAACAATGTAAATATGCTTTTCTATTCCAGTCTTTAAATATACTCAATCTATGGCTAGGTTTCACTATATTCTAGACACTTTGGCTGAGTTGTAGACGGTTGAATTCCAAAAGCTACTCATGTCACTGAATATGTGCCAGTCATCCAGTCAAGAGTTTATGAATTTTTATTTAATCCCCCTTTTCAATATGTTATTCTCTCTCTGTTTTTTTTTATCTTGCATTTTTCAATATATTTTTTCCTGTTTGCAAGATTTGAGTATCATTTTTTTTTTAATATAGGGGTTTTACTGTGACTTTATTTTAATTAAGCATTTAAAAAGACTTGGAACGAGCATATTTATTTATAAATAATGATAACTCTCCACATAGTAAACAACTAGTCTAATTAATCAAGTAGTTTTCTGTAAGGTAAATAGAATTGTCACCAATAGCTCAAACAACTTGCATAATAATTTGACAAAGTCTAGGACTTTAAACTAAGAAACCTAATACTCATTAAGTTGTAAAATCAGATTAAAGCAGAACATTTAGGCTTATTTGGATTTTCTCCAGATTGGCAATGATGTGATAATCTCTAAATAATAGCACTACTGGGAAAACACAATTTAAATTTAAAATAATTAATCATGCATGTACCATTTTATTCAAAGCATAATAAACAGTAAAATAAAATTAAATCAAGCTCTTACCACATACTTCATGCAAATTGATAACATATAACATGAAAAGATCACACCTGGAATGTTTAGATCTTAGAAATTCTTTCACCATCTTGGATGTCCCCTTTTGCTTGTTTCTTCATGGCATATCCTGCTTCTTTATATATTTATATGGTATTTGCTCATACAAAAGATAGTCGTTAGAACACATGGTAATTTATGAATTAAAATAATTAAATTCCATCCAAAATTTATTTAAATTCAGATTTTTATTATTTTAAATTTTAAATTTCAGATTTTTAATTTTTATTAACTCTTTTTATTAATTAAATAAAAATGGACAGATTTAAATAAAATATTAAATTTCATAAACTTACCAAAAGCAAAATACCACAAGTTCTAGCAACTATTACATAAAGATGCTAATTAAATAAGCAAAATAGTACCAAAATTATTCTAACTATTACAAATTAAATCAAAAAGGGAGCAATCCTATCTAATCAAAAATCTAGATTTTTAAAGATCCATCCGAATCATCTACTTCATCTTCCCTAGGACCCTCATCACTATCTTTAGAGCTCGAATCAGTAGGAGGAGCATATCGATCACCTAAACTTTCAGACATGAAATACTCAAGTCTGGAAGAAAGTCGTGCAAACTGTGTCCGTGTACTATCCTCCTTCCTCTTCATCTCGGCTCTAAGCTGATGAATCTCATAGGTCATCTTATTAATTGCAATCTCTGCAGGTTCTGCCCTAGTACCAGATGTACTAGGTATATCAGGATGACGAGTGGGTGCCTCACGGGGTGCAGTAGGGTAAGCAAGCTCTGCACATCTTACTCCAGGCTTATTATAGAAATTCTTGAAAGAGATAAGAGGCTTTGGTTTCAAATCATGAGCATAGGCCGTCATGTCCACTCCAGCTCTCTCACAAAGTGTCCAGATCAGTGCAGGAAATCCAAGCACAGTCCTCGCAGCATCAGATGCCATGCCATCCAGCTCATGTGTTATCAGCTCTCCAACATCGAGAGGCAACCCATTCTTCACACAGTACACAAAATACAACTCTTCTACACCAGGCTGAGAATTGTGTGAAGTAGGAAAAACTTTATGCTTATAAAGCAAATAGAGCTGATATAGCGGTGCATCCATCAAAGTGGCAACAACTCTCTCTTTCTTCTCCCCTACGTAGGCAACTTTCTTTTGATTCTCAAACATCTCCTTTAAGATCCTTTTTTCCAATTCCGGTCCTCCTTCCTCATCATAAATAGGCTCATGGAAATTCTTCTTCTTCGTGGCTGGACAAGAGACATCCTCAGTTCCATAGAGCTCATTGATTACGGCAGGACCACATGGTACAGGCACTCCCCTAATCCATGAAGTAAAATGCTCATATCAGGAATTGCATAAGAATTGTCTGGTAAGCTCCCAGGAATAAATTCCGGTAGGATGCTCAGCAAACTTCGTCCATCCTCGACTCATCAAAGCATCATGAACCAGAACTCGATCCATATCATCTTCAGTAAATCCCTTATCTTGGATGATCCATCTTTTCACCATTCTTTGATAGTAAGAATAGGCCTCCTGATTTATAAAGATCGCCGGATTGAAATTGTCTCCGTGTGACAACCCGAGTATTTCTGAATATTTTGTACGAATACTTTGTACCCCAAATAAACAAATTCAAATTGTTTTGAACTACGTAATGACTTGATCCCTTCACGGGGTACGTAGGCAACTCGGAAATTTCAATTCTGGGTTCAGTCAAATAATAACAAACAACGACACACAATAATACAATCGCTTAATCAAACAATTCCCGAACTCGCGAGAGGATGAAGTGCAACTTCGAGGACGAAGTTGGTTCTTAAGGGGGGTAGACTGTAATACCCGTAAATTTTAGAATATAAAAATAGGAATTAATCCAATAGGAGAGAAGGTTTTGTTTCCGAGAACCCGTAGACGCGGAAATGCACGGAAGTCAAAGGACGACGAATTAGAACCCGACGGACCAAAACCGACGGTCTTAGGATTTCAAGTATGAAATCGAATTGAGACAGAATAAATTTTTGATGAGAAACATAATCCGAAAATGACCCGGAAAATCGAGCGCGAAAACGTGGGAGGATAGAAGTCCGAAAGAGAGGAGGAAAAGACCCGACGGATCGGATCGCACGGACCCGCCCGGACCGCAGTCCAGGCGAGGGTCGCGCGCTGGCCGGGCGGGGTTTGGCTAAAAGGCGCGCCAACCCCGCGTGGCCCTACAGGTTTTGGCAACTCGCGCGTTTTCGGCGATTTCTTACCATAATTCGACCTCCCGACTTTGGAAAGCAAATTTTGGACGGGGGAAATGAATAAGGACGACCTAGGGTTGTCTCCACCCCATTTTGCAGCCTCCCAAAACCCTCCCCATTCACTCTCAAACTCTCCCAAGCCAAAACACTCTCCCGACGAACTTCCAACGGACTTCCGGCGACTTTCTGGCAACCTACAACGACCGAGCAAGGGAGTAGAGCAAGGATTTCAGTGGTAGATTCATTGGTAAGTCGTTCATAGATTTCCATTTAAGTTTTGAACCCGAAAAACTTGATCTAACATTGGATTTCTTCGTCCGACTCGAAATCGTGGCCAAAGTCGGAAGCTTGACGTTGAGGAGATCCGTTCGTAGGATTTTGGACGAGCCAGCGACCTTAGGACCACCAAAAACTCTCTATCACTGTAAGTTGAGCCTTCCATATCAATACGGGTGATTTCGGGGCGTCCGGTTTAGGCGTAATGTAACGAAACGTAAAAATCGAAATTAAAAACCCCAACGTGCGCAGTTTCTGTTTTCGGCCTAAAACTCATATTTCGAGGATTCAATCCGAGAAACTCAAAACTAGACTTTTAATCCTAACACATAAATCTAGGTTGTGTAAAAAATTCAGACATTTTCGTTAACGTTTGCTATTTTAAATCGCATCGAAAAGAAACTGTTTGACAAAACGTGTTGAAATCTGCCTATGAACATGTTCGAACTTAGTGAATTTATTTCTATATTTTCTAATCCGATTTGATCTTTACAATCTAAATGAAAGTGGTAGATAATCATGTCTAGTATGTGCATATTAAATTTCAGAATTTTTGGAGTCCATTTGATATGTTAAAAAGTCGAAATTTTTAACTGTGTCAAACCTGAGTTCGGACAGATTTCTGATTGCAAAGTAAAATCGATTTTTGACATGTTTCATCAACTTATTTCGAAAAAGTTAAAACACGAAAGTTGTTTAGGGTGTTTTGCATAAACTGTGAAGGTTTCAGATTTTTCGGACTTAAATCGAATTTTTAAATTGAAAAGACGCAAACTGTGACGCCAAGATACTTTTGAATCGAATGATTTTGAAATGTCGAAACGAACGATCAAATATTTGAAATATGATACATCTTCACTTTTGGAAAACCCCGATACATTAAATCTAAACGATACATGAGATACTTGGTGGAGGGTGAGTGCTCTGCAAGGTGCCCCTCTAGCCTTTCTCTTCGGGCCTATAATGGACGAGAGAATTTGATGAGATATTACGCCAATCGGCGGGAGATACATGGCCTACTCTCTCGGGTTGTCCGTATGGATTTCTCGAGGCTCCGGAGTGTTACTGGGTATGGCAGATACGGCTGCGGCCGCCGGATCACCGGCTATACGAGATACTTACGACACGGCTGCGGCCGCCGGATCACCGGCTATACAAAACACTGAGTAATGGTTACGTAACGGGGAAATAAAAGATTTAATATTTTTAAGTATTTATTTATTTTTGCATGTCTTTAAATTATGCATTTAAATTATGTCTTTAAATTTCATAGTATGACTAAATTATTATTGTGGATTAGATGCATGTTTAAGTACACAATTAAAATTATTGTTTCCTTTGAATTTTGTGAATGCATGTTGGGAGTGAAATTTTAAATTATCTAATTAAATCCCTTTATTGCTATGTTAGGATCGACTTACTTAGTATTTTATATACTGATAAAATTGTTGTTTTTCTCTTTCTTTCAGAGTACGGAGATAATGCATAGCATGTGCATTGGGGGATGGATTTATTAAACATTGTTTATTTGCTTTTTACGATACTTGCATAACGGACATGTAAATCCCGAGTTTTGGCCATGTCGGCCCATTTTACACCTTTCCGCTGCGATATATTATTACTACCATATGTGTGGATGATACTCATTATTTTTACATAGATTCCGGACTTGTTTTTAAATCTCTTTTGCAATACCTATAGCCTTGCATCTCTTTGGCAAGCTCGGAGAATCCGTGTCTTGCTAGAGAGATGTGGCGGTGACATCCCGGCCTGGGTTATCAAATCCGGGGTGTTACAAGTTGGTATCAGAGCCCGGAATATTTTGAAGCTACTACTATTTTTATTTTAAAATATTTTGAACTAAGTATTATTTTTAAATTTATTATTATCATTATTATTTTTAAGACTACTAGTATTATTATTTTAGCCCAAAATTTGAGCCCAAAAATTTCCCTATCCAATTAGTATAATATTTTGAGCCCAAAGGGGGTTAAATTATTTTGACCCAATACTTATAATTATTTTAAGCCCAACCATTTCGGCCCAAGTACCCATGTTCTACATCTTAAAGTCCAAATTATTATTTTTGGCCAATATAGAGGCCCAACTTTTTAAATCCATGATTAAATTAAATTGATTTCGGGGGGGGGGGGGGGGGGGGAATTGCATGTGCATATCCATATAGATTTAAATTCCTGCATATCCTAACTTTTATTCGAAACCTACTCTAACTCTAACCTCCTTGTTGACATTAGATGGCCGAACCCAACGCGAACATGACTAATCTGATGATGAAACTGACCAACGCATACCTCGAATCCCAACAGCATGTCAATCACTTCAAGGCTCGAGTGGGGCACCTAGAGAATAACGTGGACTATTTGAGACATCTTAGGGAAGCTGACCATCAGGAAATAACCCAACTCAAGGCCCAAGTCGCCAAACTCCAAACCCAAGTGGTCACACTCCAAAACAAGGACAACGAACGGATGATGCAATTAGGACACTTAGCAGCTGAGCTGCTAGGCCTAGAGGCTGACATATTTCCTCCGAGCCCGAGCCCGGTGGGGACACCCATTGCTATTGACGTATCCAGCGACGAGGACGATCCCATCGAGGATGTACCTATCCATACCCTCTAGACTTGGAGCCCATACTGATGCACTACTATCTATATTTTTTTTTTCAAACTAGTACCAACACTACTATTTCATTCCTCTTACGAATGCTTGTAATCAGCTGAAAAATTTTCTCTTGAGTAATAAATCTACAAGCATTTATTTTATACAATTATATTTAAGGTATTCCTTACATTTTAATTAAATTATTTCTCTTCGAATACCCTGCTAAAACCCGATCAAACAAACGAACAAGTTAATAATAATCAATGACCTATAGATAACAACTAAACAAAAATACAAGTAGTAAATATATATAAATATACATTATATGGAGATAATTATCGAACAAGGGTATCTCCAACCCTAAACCCTAAACCTTAAACCCTAAACCCTAAACCCTGAACCCTAGGGTCTAAAAAAAAAAAAACCTGAACAGGTTACTGTTCACGAAAAAAAACAAAAAAAAAAAACAAAAAAAAACAAAACAAAACAAAACAAAAACAAAGCAGTAAGTAGGACCAACCCCGAATAACAACAAACAATACGCTAAACCCCAACAACCTATACTAACAGGTTCCAACAGACCGATACCTGTTAATATCGTCATTTATTTAGTCAAATTATTTCCTAAGCATTACATAATACTTCCACAAAAAGAATCTAAACTCTCTTGTTCTTGCAACAGCATGGCACCGAGAGGAAGACCACGCGCTCAGCCCACTACTCCAAACACCAACGAAACCCCTATGCAACCAGAAATGCCTATACCCGGCGAAGGGGTACACGCTCAAGAGGAGCCGGCAAACCCCATGCCAAACAACATGGACGCGCGCCTACGCACTCTAGAAGAGGTTCTCATCGCGATAGGGAACGCGCATGTGAACCAAGGCCAGGCGGCTGCGGTACCTCCACCCGAGGCCCGCATTAACTACCTAGCTATGGTGAACTCGTATCGTCCGCCGAACTACGCCGGAGAAGAGGACCCGGCTAAACTTGAAGAATGGATCCGAACATTCGACAAGCTACTAAACGCGGTGAAGTGCCCAATTGGCGAGAAGGTGCCTATGGCATCGTACTATCTCGGAGGGGAGGCGGATGACTGGTGGCGTGCCATGCAAGATAAGTTAGCCGAGGACGAGGAACCCTATTCTTGGGAAGAATTCATGAGTTTGATCAGGGATCGCTTTTATCCCATGAGCACAAAGTCCGCCATGTACGAGGAGTTCTTATCTCTGAAGCAAGGAGGGCAAACAGTCCAGGAATATTACACCCGTTTCAAGGAGTTGGTGCGTTTCGCACCGAGACTCGTGCCGACAGACGTGGAGAAGGCACAGAAATTTGAAATGGGGCTAAACTTGACTATACGAGAGGTGATCACTGGCGTCCCATACCCAGACCTGCAATCGGTATATGATCGTGCGGTAGCTGTTGCAAGGGTGCAACAGCTAAAAAGGAAAGTGAGCGGAGAACCCAGTCGAGGATCTCAGGGACAGGATAAGAGGAGCAGAGACAACCGTTCCGGTAACAATGCTGTAGGGAACAACTTTCGGGGAGATCTGAACAGACCCCCTCAAAACAACAACAGAGGATATGACGATAGAACCCTTTTCCGGGGTAACCCGGTACCACCTTGCCCGAGATGCGGCAGGCCTCATTTGGCCAGAGGGTGCCCCCAACAGTGCGCCTGCTACAGATGTGGTCGCAACGGCCACATGGCGAATGAGTGCCGCACTCGACTGGAAAACATCACCAAGAGAGAGGACTTAGGCACGGGGCCAACTCAGCCTCGCAACCAGGATGGACGGAATGGAAACAACCAGGGGTATAGACCCCCTCAGAACCCGAATCTCAATCAGAATCAACGTCCCCCACAGAATCCAAATTAGCAACAGAATCAGAACCCGAACCGGGATCAGCAAGGCAACCCGGGACGTCCAATGGGGCGATTGAATGTCATCAATGAGGCAGATGTGCCTATGCAGGGGGACGTAATGGGAGGTACGTTCCATGTCTTAAGTATACCCCTTAGAGTTCTGTTTGACTCAGGAGCTAGTTGTTCGATAATATCATCTAAAGTCTTACCTGAACTAGATCTACCTAAGTGCGAATTGATTAACTTAGGGATTCAACTTCCATCGGGAGAGGTAGTATCATGCTCTAAGCGATATAACGGAATTCCGATAGTTATAAAGAACGTAGAGTTTTTCGCGAACTTAGTAGAATTCGAACTACAGGATTTTGACGTCATACTAGGAATGGATTGGCTAACCCAATATAAAGCCGTGATCGATTGCCAAAAACAAAAGATCACGTTGTCAAAGAGTCGGGGAAGGAGAGTCATCTTTTACTCCCAACCCCCTAAGAAGTCTACCAAGATAGTTAACGCCATGAAGCTATGTAGCTTAATGCGTAAAGGTTACGCGTTATATGCATGCTACATTCATAACCTTGAGGCCGAAGAGGTCAAGGTGGATAACATTCCGGTGGTGAGAGAATACCCGGATGTATTCCCGGAAGACGTTCCCGGCATGCCGCCTCAGAGAGATCTGGAATTCACTATAGATCTTATTCCGGGAACGGAGCCTGTCTCAAAGGCTCCTTACCGTATGGCGCCACTGGAAATGAAGGAACTAAAAGAACAACTCGAGGAGTTGCTAGAGAAGGGCTACATAAGACCGAGCACGTCCCCATGGGGAGCCCCGGTCTTATTCGTGAAGAAGAAAGATGGAGGTCTACGACTATGCATCGATTATAGAGGGCTTAACCAAGTCACGGTCAAGAACAAGTACCCGTTGCCCAGAATCGAAGATCTGTTCGACCAACTGAAGGGAGCTTCAGTATTTTCAAAGATCGACCTACGATCCGGATATCACCAGTTAAGGATCGCCGAAAAGGATATCCCAAAGACGGCATTCAGAACTCGCTACGGGCATTACGAATTCACGGTGCTATCATTCGGACTGACGAACGCCCCAGCTATGTTCATGAATCTCATGAATAACGTGTTTCGAGAACTATTAGATCAATGCGTGGTGGTGTTCATAGATGACATCCTGATCTACTCGAAAAGCGAAGAAGAGCATTCCGAACACTTACACAAAGTGTTAGGGATCTTACGAGCCAATCAGTTGTATGGCAAGCTGTCCAAATGCGACTTCTGGCTAAAAGAAGTGGCATTTATGGGACATATCGTATCCGCCAACGGAGTGGCAGTATAGACCCAGCAAAGATTTCCGCAGTGACCGAATGGGTGCCACCGAAGAATCCAACCGAGATAAGAAGTTTTCTCGGATTGGCAGGGTACTACCGAAGGTTTGTAAAGGATTTCTCAAGGATCGCTCGCCCATTGACGCAGCTGTTAAAGAAAGGGGTGAAATACGACTGGACCATCGAGTGTGATTCCGCATTCCAAGAATTGAAGAAACGGCTTACTACAGCGCCGGTGTTGGCATTACCATCGGAGGATGGGGACTTCGAGGTGTACAGCGACGCCTCGAAGGAAGGATTGGGATGTGTGCTAATGCAAGATCAAAGGGTTATAGCATACGCATCACGTCAACTAAGGCCACACGAAGAGAACTACCCGACGCACGACTTGGAGCTAGCCGCAGTCGTGTTCGCTCTAAAGATATGGAGGCATTACCTCTATGGGCGAAAGTGTCGGATGTTCACCGACCATAAGAGCCTCAAGTATATATTCACGCAAAAAGAGCTGAATTTGAGGCAAAGAAGATGGTTGGAACTGATTAAGGATTACGACCTGGAAATCGCGTACCACGAAGGAAAGGCCAACGTCGTGGCCGATGCCTTGAGTCGAAAGACTCAACACGTGGTGAACTCACTTGTGGTACCGGCCGAGTTGTACAGAGACTTGGCAAAATTAAGTCTGGAGTTGGTACACTCTGGCGAAGTAAGTGAGGTCGTCAACACGATGCTAGTAGGATCTACCATACTTGATGAGATACGACTAGCACAACAGGGTGATGAAAAGTTGGAGGAAATTAGGAAGAGCATTGCTGAAGGAAAGGCAATGGATTTTAAAATCCATGAGGACGGAAGCATCTGCTTCAAGGGAAGGTGGTGCATACCACGAAAATGCGAGGACCTGAAGCAAAGAGTAATGGAGGAAGGCCATAATACCCCATATTCGGTCCACCCCGGAGGCGAGAAGCTATACAAGGACATAAAGAAGAACTATTGGTGGCCGAACATGAAGAGAGAAATAGCCGAGTTTGTGGCGAGATGCCTTACCTGCCAGAAGGTCAAGGCCGTACGGCAGA
Source organism: Hygrophila difformis (assembly GCA_030278955.1). Lineage (NCBI taxonomy): Eukaryota > Viridiplantae > Streptophyta > Magnoliopsida > Lamiales > Acanthaceae > Hygrophila > Hygrophila difformis. Next base: position 23,337,828 of record JAOANR010000013.1, on the reverse strand, counting down.
AACCCTTAGGATTAATGCAGCCATTGGAAATCCCAAGTTGGAAATGGGATAGCATTTCAATGGACTTCGTTTCGGGGTTACCACGTTCACCAAAGGGGATGAATAAAATCTGGGTGATCGTAGATAGGTTGACAAAAGCAGCCATATTTATCCCCATGAAGGATACCTGGTCCATGGACCAATTAGCAAGGGCATATGTCGACAACGTGGTACGACGACATGGAGTACCACATGACATCATCTCGGACAGAGACAGTAGATTCGTCTCACATTTTTGGACGAAACTACAAGAAGCCCTCGGTACGAAGATAAAGATGAGTACCGCGTTCCACCCCATGACGGATGGACAAACGGAAAGGACGATCCAAACTTTGGAAGACATGCTGAGGGCATGCGTACTAGATTTTAAAGGAAGTTGGGAAAATCACTTACCCTTGATCGAATTTTCCTACAACAACAGCTACCATGCTAGCATTGGCATGGCACCTTTCGAGGCACTGTATGGACGCAAATGCCGAAGCCCATTGAGCTGGGAAGAGGGCGAGAGGACCATGGTAATTGGACCGCAACTTGTTGAGGACATGGCTCAACAAGTCAAAATAATCCAAGGAAAGATGAGAGCCGCGCAAGACCGGCAAAAGAGCTATGCCGACGTGAGACGGCAAGATTTGGAATTCCAAATAGGCGATAAGGTCATGTTAAAGGTATCACCGATGAAGGGTGTGATGCGCTTTGGCAAGCGGGGAAAATTAAGCCCACTCTACATAGGACCCTACGAGATCCTAGAAAGAGTGGGAAATCTTGCATACCGACTAGCATTACCGCCACAATTCGCTCGTGTCCACGACGTGTTCCACGTCTCGCAACTGAAGAAATACGTCCATGATCCGACCCACGTACTCCAACCGGAGGAAATTGAGTTGGACGATGACTTAAGCTACGAAGAAATTCCGGTGCGAATACTCGACAAGAAGGAGAGGGTAACAAGGAATAAGACCGTGAGGATGGTTAAGGCTCTTTGGTCTAACCACGAAGCCGAGACGGCAACGTGGGAGCTGGAAGCAGACATGAGGGAGCGTTACCCAACCCTATTCCAAGACAGTGCAACAACAGTTATGGGGACATAACTGTAATCTTAAGAGGGGGAGGATGTGACAACCCGAGTATTTCTGAATATTTTGTACGAATACTTTGTACCCCAAATAAACAAATTCAAATTGTTTTGAACTACGTAATGACTTGATCCCTTCACGGGGTACGTAGGCAACTCGGAAATTTCAATTCTGGGTTCAGTCAAATAATAACAAACAACGACACACAATAATGCAATCGCTTAATCAAACAATTCCCGAACTCGCGAGAGGATGAAGTGCAACTTCGAGGACGAAGTTGGTTCTTAAGGGGGGTAGACTGTAATACCCGTAAATTTTAGAATATAAAAATAGGAATTAATCCAATAGGAGAGAAGGTTTTGTTTCCGAGAACCCGTAGACGCGGAAATGCACGGAAGTCAAAGGACGACGAATTAGAACCCGACGGACCAAAACCGACGGTCTTAGGATTTCAAGTATGAAATCGAATTGAGACGGAATAAATTTTTGATGAGAAACATAATCCGAAAATGACCCGGAAAATCGAGCGCGAAAACGTGGGAGGATAGAAGTCCGAAAGAGAGGAGGAAAAGACCCGACGGATCGGATCGCACGGACCCGCCCGGACCGCAGTCCAGGCGAGGGTCGCGCGCTGGCCGGGCGGGGTTTGGCTAAAAGGCGCGCCAACCCCGCGTGGCCCTACAGGTTTTGGCAACTCGCGCGTTTTCGGCGATTTCTTACCATAATTCGACCTCCCGACTTTGGAAAGCAAATTTTGGACGGGGGAAGTGAATAAAGACGACCTAGGGTTGTCTCCACCCCATTTTGCAGCCACCCAAAACCCTCCCCATTCACTCTCAAACTCTCCCAAGCCAAAACACTCTCCCGACGCACTTCCGACGGACTTCCGGCGACTTTCCGGCAACCTACAACGACCGAGCAAGGGAGTAGAGCAAGGATTTCAGTGGTAGATTCATTGGTAAGTCGTTCATAGATTTCCATTTAAGTTTTGAACCCGAAAAACTTGATCTAACATTGGATTTCTTCGTCCGACTCGAAATCGTGGCCAAAGTCGGAAGCTTGACGTTGAGGAGATCCGTTCGTAGGATTTTGGACGAGCCAGCGACCTTAGGACGACCCAAAACTCTCTATCACTGTAAGTTGAGCCTTCCATATCAATACGGGTGATTTCGGGGCGTCCGGTTTAGGCGTAATGTAACGAAAAGTAAAAATCGAAATTAAAAACCCCAACGTGCGCAGTTTCTGTTTTCGGTCTAAAACTCATATTTTGAGGATTCAATCCGAGAAACTCAAAACTATACTTTTAATCCTAACACATAAATCTAGGTTGTGTAAAAATTTCAGACATTTTTGTTAACGTTTGCTATTTTAAATCGCATCGAAAAGAAACTGTTTGACAAAACGTGTTGAAATCTGCCTATGAACATGTTCGAACTTAGTGAATTTATTTCTATATTTTCTAGTCCGATTTGATCTTTACAATCTAAATGAAAGTGGTAGATAATCATGTCTAGTATGTGCATATTAAATTTCAGAATATTTGGAGTCCATTTGATATGTTAAAAAGTCGAAATTTTGAACTGTGTCAAACCTGAGTTCGGACAGATTTCTGATTGCATAGTAAAATCGATTTTTGACATGTTTCCTCAACTTATTTCGAAAAAGTTAAAACACGAAAGTTGTTCGTTAGGGTGTTTTGCATAAACTGTGAAGGTTTCAGATTTTTCAAACTTAAATCGAATTTTTAAATTGAAAAGGCGCAAACTATGACGCCAAGATACTTTTGAATCGAATGATTTTGAAATGTCGAAACGAACGATCTAAGATTTGAAATACGATACATCTACACTTTTGGAAAACCCCGATACATTAAATCTAAACGATACATAAGATACTTGGTGGAGGGTGAGTGCTCTGCAGGGTGCCCCTCTAGCCTTTCTCTTCGGGCCTATAATGGACGAGAGAATTTGATGAGATATTACGCCAATCGGCGGGAGATACATGGCCTTCTCTCTCGGGTTGTCCGTATGGATTTCTCGAGGCTCCGGAGTGTTACTGGGTATGGCAGATACGGCTGCGGCCGCCGGATCACCGGCTATACGAGATACTTACGACACGGCTGCGGCCGCCGGATCACCGGCTATACAAAACACTGAGAAATGGTTACGTAACGGGGAAATAAAAGATTTAATATTTTTAAGTATTTATTTATTTTTGCATGTCTTTAAATTATGCATTTAAATTATGTCTTTAAATTTCATAGTATGACTAAATTATTATTGTGGATTAGATGCATGTTTAAGTACACAATTAAAAATATTGTTTCCTTTGAATTTTGTGAATGCATGTTGGGAGTGAAATTTTAAATTATCTAATTAGGATCGACTTACTCAGTATTTTATATACTGATAAAATTGTTGTTTTTCTCTTTCTTTCAGAGTACGGAGATAATGCATAGCATGTGCATTGGGGGATGGATTTATTAAACATTGTTTATTTGCTTTTTACGATACTTGCATAACGGGCATGTAAATCCCGAGTTTTGGCCATGTCGGCCCATTTTACACCTTTCCGCTGCGATATATTATTACTACCATATGTGTGGATGATACTCATTATTTTTACATAGATTCCGGACTTGTTTTTAAATCTCTTTTGCAATACCTATAGCCTTGCATCTCTTTGGCAAGCTCGGAGAATCCGTGTCTTGCTAGAGAGATGTGGCGGTGACATCCCGGCCTGGGTTATCAAATCCGGGGTGTTACACTCCGGTTAGTTCTTCCAGAGGAGGTGTATCATCCTTTCTATTGTGACTCTTCCTCTTGGTTTTAGAACCACGTGGAACTTCCGGTGAAATTTCCTCCGGAGATTCAACGTCATCCTTTTCTTGCTGTGGATCATTCTCTGTTGGTTGAGCAGAATTGAAGGAAGTGTCGTATCCATTATATGAATCAGGAGCCACCAAATTATTCACAAACATATCTTCAGCACCCACAGCAGCCGGCTTTTGGATCAGGTTCTCTAATAGCTGGTGTCTGTGATGGGGCAGGCTCTGTGGCTTTCTGTTTCTTTCCACCATTGTTTCTCGGGTTATTCTTTCTCTTTGATCTCATGATGGCAGAATTTAGGAAGAAGGGATTGAGATTGGAAAGCTAATTAAATTGAAAGAGAGAAGAATAGACAGATTTGGTAATGGGAGAGTGAGGACTGATCGGTCTCCTCCTTTTAAAGATGGTGAAGTCTTGATTTTCTTGAGATACGGAGTGATTGATTTAATCTAGATCCAAATATACACAAACACATGATTTGGAGTCAGTATAATGTTGTTTAGGATCCCAAAAATCAATTAGATATGATTTGAATCTTTTGGATTAGTGGATTTTTGAAAAATTCGCGTCGGTGGCGCAAAAAGTGGCGCTCCGAAGCCAATTTAGGCGCCACACAATGAGTGTGGCGCATTTTAAAAATAAAATAAAATTTAAAAATAATCCGTGGCGCAATTTTTGGCGCTGAAATGGAGTTTTATGCGCCGCACAGTTGATGCAGCGCATCCTGAAGCAAACTTGGAAAAATTCCTATTTTGCGGCGCCAAAAGTGGCGCTTCGAGGGAGATTTAGGCCCCACCAAGTACATGCCGCGCATTCTGGAAAAACTTAGAAAAATTTCTAAGTTTTGTGGCGCATAAAGTGGCACTGGAAGGCATTTTTAGGCGCCATCAAGCACATGTGGCGCATTCTGTGCCAAATTCGGGCAGAATGCGTTTTTCTTAAGTTCATCCCCATGATGTCCAACATCTCCAAATCACTCAACAATACCAATTTCACTTCATCCACACCTCAATCAAGTCCGAATAAACTTCATTGATCTTTTTAACAGTTCAAAACAACTCAATCTAACATGCTATTGGTAAAAGCTACTTTATTGAATTTAAAAACAACTAAAAACCTTATAAGCTAAATAAAAACTTTCTAATGCTTCATATAATCAAAATGACTCGAATAACAGAAACAATATATCTCAGATAGCAAAATAATAGGAAATAGAGTTAGGACAATACAACTTTAATCAAAGTCATCAAATGAAAAATTAACTAAAATGTAGCAAAATAAAAATGATAGAGTCAAATACATAGGCCTATCAATACATATCATCTATAACGATCACAAGCCTATCTATCGCTCATCTCTCGGAATCAGTCAGAGTCCTCAGAATCGTCATCGTCATTGTCTCTCACCTCCTCAGATCCATCCCCAGCATCAGCATCCTCAGCATCATCATCTCCGTCCTCGCTACCATCTCCAGAGCCTACATAGTCCTCATCCTCATCGTCCTCAGAAGGTGTCTGAGGGGCAACATATCTCTGTCCTAAGCTCTGGGACATGAAGAACTCCAGTCGGGCTGCGTGGTAAGCCTGGGCTCGAGCATTCTTGGCTATCTGATCAGCCAAGAAATGGTGCCTTTGAGCTGCAAGTAAGGCATGCTCATTCACCGTGTTTAGTAAGTTCTGTTGGTTTATCAATAAAGTCCTAGCCCACTCATGCTCTCCCTGACGCTGATATGACTGCTGTGGCTGAGCTCTGCCCCGTCCTCTACCTCTGCCCCTACCACCTCGTGTACCCTGGGTGGACTGTGAAGGAGCCTCAGAATGCTCCTGGCTACCCTTGATGGTGCAGGTGGAGACTGCCTAGGTAGCTCCCTGGGAAGTATCATCGGTTGGCATCTTATGCCAGGCAACTTGAAGTTCTTCTTCCCAAATGGAATTGAGGGCCTCATTCTCCAATCTCTGTCAAATTGCCCCATGTTCACTCCTGCCTGAGCCCAAAGTTGCCATATCAAACTGGGGAACATAAGAGCTGACCTCTTAGACACCCCCGGTGTCTGTCTCAACTCAAGTGATACAAGCTCTCCCATGTTGATCGGGCTCCCCACCTTGATGCAATATGGAACATACATATCCAGGGCAGTGGGTCCAGAGGTGTGAGTCGAAGGACTCAATCTCGATCTGTAAAACATAAGAAGCTGGTACATGGGAGCATCCATATCAGGCCCATGTAGCCTACTCAAGTCATCATCATCATACGTGAGGACATCCTCCTGACCCTCAAACATAGACATCAGCAGAAGCTTCTTGAAATCCTCCCTATCATCGGCTCTCATCACCGGCTCCCAGAAATCTTTGCCATAAGGCACATCCACTACTCCAAAAATCTGATAATATGCTGAGGAGTGATGGGCACTCTGACCCCAAAAATCCAAGAATCCTCCTCCTCAGCATTGGCTAGAAACAGCCTAGTCAGCTCCCATGAATATGATCCAGCTGGGTGTCTCACAAATCTCTCCCAACCGCTGGATCTAATAGCATCTCGAAGCAAAGGGTGCTGCAAGTCTTTCTCTGAGAAACCCCTATCTGCAATGATCCTCTTTTTATGGAATCTCTTGTATAGCTCGTATGCCCTGGCACTCCTGAACACAGTGGCATCGAATACGCCCGGCCTGACATAAAACAACTCAGGGACATAGGCTCTAGGATCTTGCCTTTTCTGTCCTCCCCTTGCCGGTTGCTCCTCTTGATCCTCCTGATCAACCTCATCATCATCTTCCTCCCCTCTTACAGCCTCAGGGACAGGCTCCTGGATAGCTAATGCAGCAGATCTCCCTCTCCTAGGTCGAGAGGAAGTGGAACTCGTGACGGGTGCCTTCCCCCGAGAGGCTCTAGAGGGGGCCTGTGAATGATCAGATGCCTCAGGCTGAACGGACTGATCAGGCTGATCGGGCTGGTCAGGCTGATTGACCTCCTGATGATCATCAGCGGGTAATGTAGTATGTCTCGAGGAAGCACCACTCTTGGACTTGCTCTTCCTAAAATAGGAGAGAAGTCCCTTGGACTTGGAAGCACCTCCTGAGCCCTGTGGGTGATCCATCTGTATCAAATTTTTCGTACGGAGTCTGCGATGTTCAAAAATATGCTCATCAGGAATAGGAGTAGGAATGCTATCCGGTGACTGTGGATCATAAATCCCCATCCTCCCCTCGGGCATGGGTATATACCTATAACCCGATTTCTTAGGGAGGTTTGGAGGATTATACATTATTTCAGTACCTGGTTGTACAAAAACTCTGGGTTAGTATCATATATATGCATTGCCTCCCATCCTCACACTTAAGTTTAAACCAAAGGTTTAACTTAAGTGTTAAGTATAAAGCAAACATATACATCAACCTAGAATGTGAGATTTAAATAACTTAATGACCAAAATGTTGTATTTTAAAAGTTATGAATCCTAACTTTGTTTAAACATAACATCCATTTTATCTTAAAGTTTAAAATTCATGTTTAAGCATGCCTTTTTAATAAAAACTCCTTATTTTATTAAATTTTTAGATTTAATAAATAAAAACAACCTAAATTATTAAACTAACGCATTACAAATTGTTCAAATTAATATTTAAATCCATTTCAATTTATTCATATGATAAATTAACCTATTTTAATTAACTAAATTATAAATAAAAGAGTTTTTATCAAAACATGCTCCAATTGACTCACATTATAAAGAACATGGAATTTTTGACATGAAAATAACTTTATATTTTTATTATAACTAAAATGACATGTTCTAATGAGTTTTCATCCATTTAATTAATCAACAATGCCATTTTAACTAATTTAAAGCAATTTCCAGATTTTAAAGTTTTCAAAAATCCCAAATTTTAATGTTAACCCATAAATTCTCACATTATGCATTCAATCCATGTTCTACACACTTGTTCATGTTTAAACTAAAATTTAGACAATTAAAAACAAGTTTAATCCCACATTCTAACAACACCCAATATTTGAGCAACAACACAAATACCAAAACTAATGTATTCCAAAGCACTAGAATATGATAAAATTTGAATTGGGATAGCCATTCTTACCTAAATTGAAGGATTGGAGCACTTTGGAGTAGAATCCCTCAAATTTGAAGAACTAGGGTTCTTGAGCCCTAATTTGGTTAAACAAGCAAAAATTGGGGTTTTTGGAATGAGAATTGACAATGTAGATGAGAATTGATAGGAAGAAACAAGAATTGGAAGAATTTTTACCGGGGTGGCGCGGATTGTGTCGCTTGGTGGGAGATGTGGCGCTCGGTTGTAGGAAGAAGAGAAGGAGGAAGGCTCGGTCGTTTTTGTGGAATGGGAGGAAGAAAAGAGTTTTGGGATTAAAAATCCCGATTGGAGTCCGGGTCAGGGGTCTGACCCGCGGGTCGGCGCCAAATGTGGCGCTTTAAAGGCCTTTTCGGCGCCGCACAGTTGATGCGGCGCCTGGGATTTTTTTAAAAAAAATTCTCTGGAGGCGGCGCCGGAAATGGCACTGGGAGGTAGTTTTATGCGCCACACAGTACGTGTGGCGCCTTTACTGACTTGACCAATTTTCCATTACGAAAATGGCGCACTATGTGGCGCTTCGGCATGGTTTTAGGCGCCACCAAGAAGGTGTGGTGCCTAAACTGAGTCTGTGACACTCGAATTTCTGCTCAAACTCAACCAAAATGATAGTTTATTCAATCCCTAAGGTTAGCAAGTCAGATTTAGCATATATAGACTCCTTAAATCCTCTCGGGTCATAATTCTCCTCAATTAAACCAACTAGTCCATATAGATCATCCTCCTCAATTCCCAACCAAGTCAACTTGCACATATCAAGATCAATCTCCAAGCACACACAAATCCATCATTTCTCAACATTTTGCTACTTATTCCAATTCATAGGCAATGTCCTACTCAATTTATTCAACACATGCAATTAACATAGCATAAAATTCAAATAACATAATTAAACTAAAAACAACATTTAAATTGAATTGAACAAGAGCAATAAAGCAAATAAAAACATATAAACAATAAAATGTAAAATATTTTTGTCTTTTTCTTCCATTTATAATTTTTATTGGTTTTTATAAGCTTAACTTAATAAAACCTCATCATAATTGAAATGCAATGCAAATACTTCAATAAGCATATTTAAATAACCAAAGGCTTAACATTAATTTGTTCGATGAATTTAACTCCATCTCCAAAATAATGTTTAAGTCTTTGACCATTCACAGTGAATAAAATTACTGCACCATTATCCAACACTTTAACAATCCTAAAAGGTCCTGACCATATTGTCTTTAATTTACCAGGAAACACCTTAAATCTAGAATTATATAAAAGCACTAACTGTCCAGCTTCAAACACCTTAGGCCTAAGCATTTTATCAGGATAAAGCTTTGTTCTTTCCTTATAAATTAGAGCATTATCATAAGCTTGACGTCTAATTTCTTCTAATTCAGTAAGATCTACTTTCCTTTTTCCTTGAGCCTCTTTAAATTCAAAATTCAACTTTTTCATAGCCCAAAGTGATTTAAACTCAAGTTCAAAAGGTAAGTGACAAGCTTTACCATAAACCAATTTAAAAGGAGTCATACCTATAGGCGTTTTAAAAGCTGTCCTATAAGCCCACAATGCTTCATCTAACTTAAAAGCCCAATCTTTTCTAGATTTTCCTACAGCGGCTTCCAAAATCTTTTTAATCTCACGATTAGTGACTTCTACCTGACCATTGGCTTGAGGATGATAGGGTGTTGTTATCCTATGATGAATTGAAATCTAGATAACAATTGATTAACAGCCCTATTGACAAAATGAGATCCACCATCACTAATGATTGCTTTAGGCACACCAAAACGAGTAAAGATTTGCTTTTTCAAGAATTTAATCACTTGTTTAGCATCATTTAAAGCACATGATTCAGCTTCTACCCATTTTGATACATATTCCACAGCAACAAGAATATACAATTTCCCATTAGATGGTGGAAATGGACCCATAAAATCAATTCCCCACAAATCAAACAACTCAACAGGCATAATTCCTTTTAGAGGCATTTCATCTCTTTTAGTGATATTACCAGCTCTTTGACATACATCACATTTTTGCACAAATGATCTAGCATCATGATAAATATTAGGCCAATATAAACCACCTTCGAGTACCTTATGAGCTGTCCTGTTAGGTCCAATATGTCCTCCTCCAAGTCCTTCGTGGCAAGCCTTCAAAACTTTTTCAAAATCCTCATCAGGGATGCATCTCCTTATGATTTGATATGAACACAGTCTAAACAAATAAAGTTCATCCCAAATAAAATATCTAGCATCAGTTTTAAATTTTTGCTTTTGACTATGCCATTTTAAATGATCAGGAATTACACCACATGCTAAATAATTCACAAAATCAGCAAACCACGGATCAGAGGAAGTGTTATTTATTAAATACAAATTTTCATCAGGAAATGCATCATTAATTAATCTTTCTTCCCCTTTTTCATGCTCCAATCTAGATAGATGATCAGCTACAGGATTTTCATCTCCTTTTCTATCTTTAATTTCTAAATCAAATTCCTGTAACAATAATACCCATCTAATTAACCGTGGTTTACATCTTTCTTTGCAAATAGATATTTAATAGCGGCATGATCAGTGTAAACTACAGTCTTAGAGCCAATCAGATACGGTCTAAACTTTTCACATGCATAAACAACAGATAAAAGTTCTTTTTCAGTGGTGGCATAATTTCTTTGTGCAGAATTTAAAGCCTGACTAGCATAATAAATAACATGAAGCTTCTTATCCTTTCGTTGACCCAGTACTGCTCCAACAGCAAAGTCACTAGCATCGCTCATGATTTCAAATGGCAAACTCCAGTCAAGTGGCTAAATAATTGGTGCTGTCACCAATGCTTCCTTGATCCTATCGAACGCCTCAATACACTTGTCAGTAAAATCAAACTCGACATCCTTACAGCTTAAACAGAGGCAATGCAATTTTAGAAAAATCTTTTATAAATCTTCGATAGAATCCAGCATGTCCCAGAAAACTTCTCAAAGTTTTTAAATTATTAGAAGGTGGAATTTTTGCAATTACTTCTACTTTAGCCCTATCAACTTCAATGCCATTTTTAGAAATCCTATGGCCTAAGACAATACCTTCATTAACCATAAAATGACATTTTTCCCAATTAAGAACTAAATTTGACTCTTCACATCTAATCAGAACTTTTTCCAAGTTAATTAAATATTTCTCAAAGTCAGACCCGAATACAGAAAAATCATCCATAAATACCTCAATGCATGTCTCAATTAAATCAAAAAATATAGACATCATGCATCTCTGAAACGTAGCTGGAGCATTACACAAACCAAATGGCATCCTCCTATATGCGAATGTACCGTAAGGACATGTAAATGTAGTTTTATCTTGATCCTCAGGTGCAATTGGAACTTGATTATACCCTGAATAGCCATCTAAAAAGCAATAAAATTCATGTCCAGCTAAACGCTCTAGCATTTGATCAATAAAAGGCAATGGAAAATGATCTTTCCTAGTTTTATCATTCAATCTCCTATAATCAATGCATACACGCCATCCAGTAGTAGGTCTAGTAGGTACTAATTCACCATTTTCATTTCTAATTACAGTCATACCTCCCTTTTTAGGCACTACTTGAACTGGACTCACCCACTGACTATCAGAGATAGCATAGATAATACCTGCATCGAGTAGTTTAATCACCTCCGTTCTTACAGTTTCTTGTAGATGTGGATTCAGTCTCCTTTGGGGCTGTCTCACTGGTTTATCATCCTCCTCCATATAAATCCGGTGTGTACACAATGCTGGACTCAGTCCCTTGATGTCGGCTATCGTCCAACCTATTGCTCTAACATGCTTACTCAACACTTGGGTTAATGCATTTAATTGATCATCATTTAATTTATTACTTGCAATAACAGGTAAAGTATCATTCTCACCAAGAAAAACATACCTCAGATGTGATGGCAGCTCCTTCAATGTCAATGTAGGTGGCTTTTCAACAGACGGGACTAACTTAGACTCTTCTATCGCACATGTTACTTGCACAGGTAATCCTCCCTCACGCTTACTTTCAGCTAAGTCCTCACAACTCTCCACTAACTGCTCAAATTTCCTATAGGGATCATGTCTAGCAAAGAACTCTCTCTCAATCACCTCATCCTCTTGATAGATGGCTGTAACTCTATTACACGGGTAGGTGTCAGAACTAGCGTGTTGTGTTTTAGTTGTCTTAGAAATGTCAAACGACACTTGTTCATTACCTACTTTTAGTGTAATTTTACCATCATCCATATCAACCATAGCTCTACCAGTTTGCAGAAATGGTCTACCTAAAATCAGAGGAATATCAATGTCTTTTTCCATATCAAGAACAACAAAGTCGACAGGGAAGATGAAGCTCTCTACTTGAACAGGAACGTCTTCTACAATACCTAAAGGAGTCCTAATAGACCTATCAGCAAGCTGTAGCTGCATCCTAGTAGGCTTCACAACTCCTACCCCTAGTTCTCTAAAGACATGTAAAGGCATCAGATTAATACTAGACCTGAGATCACACAGAGCTTTATTGAATTCTTTAGTGCCAATAATGCACGGAATAGTATAACTCCCAGGATCTTTTTGTTTAATAGGTTGCCTTCTTTGTAAGATTGCACTGCATTCCCCTGTCAGTGTCACTTTCTCTTCATCATCAACACTCCTCTTTTTTGATAGAATTTCTTTTAAGAACTTAGCATACACGGGCATTTGTGCAATGGCATCAGAAAAAGGGATATCAATTCTTAAATTCTTAAAGACTTCTAAGAATTTAGCATAATCTTTATCTTCCTTGGCCTTTTTAAGACGCTGTGGATATGGGATAGGTGGCTGATACGGCTTGACTGGGACAGTAGATTTTCCCTTTTCCTTACTCTGTTCAACTCTGAGTTTCTCACTCTCCTTAGGCTCATCAGTGTTTTTATGCTGACTTTCTTTCTCTGTATCCTCACTTTGATCATCTACAGCATCAGCTAGAACCTCTGGATCATCTAAGGTAGGGTAAGGATTAGGCAATTCTTTTTTATTCCTTAAAGTGATTGCTTTACATTGCTCTTTTGGATTAGGATCAGGCATGCTTGGTAATGTTCCTTGCTGTCTATTTAAGGTATCCCTAGCAATCTGACCAACTTGAACTTCTTAATTTCTCATTGAGGCTTGCATTTGCTGAATTGTTTGTTGTTGAGACACGATTGTGCTCATTAACTCTTTTAAATTGACCTCATCACTTCCTTGGTTTTGTTGCAGCTGTTGTTGAGGTTGAAAGTTCCTAGACTGTTGGTTAGGGTAAGAAGGTTGATTTTGATTTCTGTTCTGATTATAGTTTTGGTTCTGATTCTGGTTTTGAAAATTTTGATTTTGATTTTGGTTTGGGTAATTTTGATTTTGGTTCTGTGGGTAAGGTTGACGGTTGTTTTGTGGGTAGGTTTTTTGTTGAAATTGAGCATTTTGATTTGGATAGAAGTTTTGGTTTTGAGGACGGTTTTGATTGTAGCTTTGCTGCCTATTTCCCATGTAGTTCACATCTTCCACTTGCTCCTCAGTCCCCTCACACTGCATAGTCTCTTGAAGTCTTTGATCAAGCAGGTGACACGCTGATGACTCGTGAGGTCCATGACAAATACCGCATCTCACAACTTTAGCTTGACCTTTCTTAAGCGTAGAAACCTCCCTCATCAAAGCATCTAACTTAGAATCTATAGCAACTGCCTTTTCTACCTCATAGATTCCTCCTTTTGTTTTGTTTCTAGCATTTTTCTTACCATGAAATTTTTTCATGTTAGAAATCTTTTTCTCTATGATTTCCTTAGCTCTAGAAGGTCCTATAGACAGAAAAGAATCTCCAGCTGCTGCATCCAACAAATTCCTCCAATGATCAATCAACCCATTGTAAAAGAAGTGCATCTGCTGCCAGTCTTCAAAGCCATGGTTTGGACATCTCGCCAATAAAGTGTTATATCTATCCCATGCTTCAAGTAAAGTTTCACCCTCATCTTGCACGAATTCCTTGATTTTTTTCTTGCAATTCAATAACCTTGGATGGTGGGAAAAATTGTTCTAAGAAGGCTTCTAACATTTTATCCCAAGTAGTAACATCCCTTAATTGAAGTGAGTTGTACCAAGTCTTAGCTTTATCTCTAAGTGAAAATGAGAACAATCTCAACTTAATTTCATCACTAGTAACACTATTTATTTTCACTGTGTCACAATAGTCCAGAAAGTTTCTTATGTGTTCTACAACATCATTATTGATTAGTGCAGGCTGAAGGGTAAAGCTTAAAGCATCTACATCTGGCCTTGGAGTTCTATTAAGCAGATTTCCACTAGTTCCTTGTAAGTGTTCTTAAATGGTCATTTCAGCTTGATCATCGTGCTCCAAATCACCACCGTTACCTCCATTATTACCCTGATTATTATCGTTATTTGCTGCCATGTTTAACCTATTGAACTGAGCAACTAATTGATTAGTTTGAATTGTTGAAACTCCAGTCGTTGGAGAATAGTATTCTTCATCAGAAGATGAATTAATTAAAATTTCCAACTGAGCTGGTCTCCTACGTTTCCCTAATCTAATAGCTCTAAGAGTACGCTTAATTTCAGGATCATAAGCTATTTCTGCATGTTTGCTTCGCACTGCAAATATTAAATAAAATAAGATAAAATAAAATAAGCAACAGTTAAATTAATATTTAACTTAATAAATTTTAATTAATAAACTAAAAACAATTAAAAGTTCACAACAAATTCCCCGGCAACGGCGCCAAAAACTTGATGGGTGATTTTCATTACTCATATTTTACCACAAGCGAATGGTTGTCATCAAGTAATAAAACCGGTGAATTCCGGGTCGAACCACAGGGAATTTCAGAATATTATTTCATTCCGGAGAAGATTTTAATTGTTTTTAAGTTCATTAATTATATTTTATATATAAAACAAGAGTTTGATTAATTCTAATGATGATTAAATTAAAAATAGTGACATTAAATTTTAAAATAAAGCAAATTAAAATTATAATTAATAAAAATATAAATGGGAGATGCTTATAATATTTCAAATATTGCCATCTTTATATAAAATAGAAATTGCATATTGATTTAGCATTTTCCAATGTCTAAAAAAGATCAATTTCTTAAAATTAATTATTTTATAAAGATTAAAAATATTGTAATCTACTAATAATCAAATTATGCTCAAACGGATTTCATGGAAGCTGATTAAATTATCTAACATTCTGCAATCATTATTCTAGGCCTAAATTTGAGTCTTTCCCAAGCATACAAATTTTTCTATAGCAATTAAAAGACACTTTTCATTTCCCAAATCATGCACATGCGAGAATCCATCTTTAATGTAATTTATTCCCAATTCCGGTACTAAAATATTAATTCTACTTTTTATCTCCCGATTTAGCAAAGCAGAAATCACATAATTGGATTCTAACATTTAATTATGCAGAACAGTGTAAATAATCTAACAATTATGGTAAAATAACGATTAAACATGGTAAACTGGATTTAATTAATAATATTAAAATGCAGATAGATTAGAATTAATGCTAGATTGCTAAAAATAGATAATGCAGATTGATCGGTCAATTCAAAGCTTTAGCAGATTATCGATTTGAATAGCAGATTTGATAAACACAGATTGTCGATCATTTTGTAGGCATCTAACGTATCATTCTAATACAAATTCACATACCATAGCAGATTAATCCAGATTTAACACATGAAACATCGATAAATTATATTGCTTCCATAAAACAGATAAATTCATACTTCAAAGTGATTCTGAACTCCCGTTCTAGAACACTTCTAACACGAACAATACAGAAATCCGTCTACAAATTAAAAACATGATAACAGATTACATTTAGAGGCAATTTCAATTCATTACAAAGCAAGAAAAAGAAAGGCCACACCTAGAATAGGAAGAACACGCCCAGAAAGTCGTTCCTGATGCATTCCTCCGGCATGATTATGTGTTTCCGGCCTTCTTCTCGCATTAGCAAATGTTTACAGAGAGTTTCTGTCGAAAATGGTAAGTCTGTGTATGAGTCTGATGAAGAGAATGCCGAAAAACGGCATTTAAAACCGAGTTCGGGAGGTTAGAAAACTGCTCCACCGCGACTGTGGCACAAAAAGTGGCGATCGGAAGAGGTTTTCGGCACCACCAAGGAGCTGCGGCGCATACGAAGATTTTCCGATTTTTGAAAGTGGCGCATTTTGTGGCGCTCCGAGGTGATTTTCGGCGCCGCCAAGAAGGTGCGGTGCATTCTGACAATTTCCTAAAATTTACCCTGCGGCGCAAAAAGTGGCGCCTGGAGGTGTTTTTATGCGCCACCAAGAAGGTGCGGCGCATCCTGAAGCTTTTTCCAATCCGAAATTTTCCTAAGTGTCGATGTGGCGCCTGATGTGGCGCCTGAGCATGCTTTTAGGCGCCGCCATGCCTATGTGGCGCATTCTGGTGCTTTTCCAGTGTTGAAAATTCCGAATTTGACATCCTTTGACCTCCGAACATCTTCTTTCATCATTTTAATGCATGAAACATCTTTGCAATGTATTAGAATTGCCAAAGTCTTATTAAAAAGCATAAAACAAGGTAAATTGGACTCGGATAAGCTCAATTTAACCAGACTTATTAATATTTACAAATCACATGAAATATAAACTAAAAAGCAGTAAAATAGGGTCTCATGCATGCAATTAAGGTTCGTTTTAACACAATTTAAGCTTATTTAAATGTGGTTTCACAGGGTGCATCAAGGTGCAGCAGTGCAAGTTCTAAAAATATCATCAACAGGTTTTGCATAAGCAAGGAAATAGTAACCTGTTGAGCCTGGTGCGCGCATGGTTTGTTCAAAATCTGTTCGAGTAGTCAGTAGGCAAGGATTGGCAGAAGTGCTCTCAATGCAGAGGGTTTTTCCCCTTTCCTTCGATTTTCGTTCTGCTTCATCCTTCTTCATGTTGGCACACAGAATTTCCTGATCTGCTCGAACCATCTTGACAGACAGTGGCTTGACATTTATTTTCTTTTGTTTGAAAATAAAAGACAAACAGTTGGCACGACCCTTGTATTTGACATCGCGATCATATAACCAAGGTCGGCCTAGCAGTATGTGACAAGCAGTCATAGGAATGACGTCACATATAACGCTCTCAGAATAGAACCCGATCTTGATAGGAATTTTGGCTCTCCGATTGACTTTCAGGTCGCTATTATCATTCATCCAGTGGAGGTGGTAGGGACTCGGATGTTCTTCAGTTGGAATGCCTAATTTGCGAACAACATAAGCACTTACAGCATTAGTGACACTCCCATTGTCAACAATTACAGAAGCAACATTGCCCTTTAAATCACAATGACAGTAAAATAAATTCTCCCTTAGTTCATCAGTACGAGGTTTTTCCTCTGATCGTTCAGCACTGAGAGTCTGCATAGCCACCAGATTGGTCAATCTGCGATCCTCTTCAACTGTTTCCTCAGCTGCGTAGAATTCTTCACTGTCATCGGAGTCCTCATTTTCTTCTCTCTCAGCCTGTTCAGGTTGTTCATCATCAGAGTCTATTATTCTCCAAGATCCGTCTTCCAATAGTGCAGCTCTTTTGGTGAAAGGGCACTCAGGTGAGTAATGTCCCTTTCGACCACATTTGAAGCACGTGACCTCCTTCTTTCGATCCTTTTCAAATTTAGGCCTCTCGATGACCGCGGGTTTAGGACCTTCCGGACGGTAGGTCTTAAATTCCTTGGCCATCTCAAAACCCTTCGGCTTTGGTTTGTCGTCCCTTGGAATGAATGCCTTCTGATTCCAAGTTTTCTGTGAACTGGATCCGGAACCATGTCTGTATTGGGGCTTCTGCATTCGAGGCCGTTCATCAGTCTCAAGTTTCATGGCTAACTCCACCAAATCAGACAGAGTGTCATATGGTCGAAGCTTCGCCTCCTTTCGGAACTCGACTCTGAGTCCTTTGAGAAATCTAGACTTTGTGATGCCTTCGTCTTCAACTACTCCGGCTTTCAGTAAGAGAGTCTCCATCTCTTTGTAAAACTCCTCTACGACCTGTTCGCTTGAACAAGAAATGCAAGCTTATCATAAAAGTCCTGTCGGTAGTGAGATGGAACAAATCTGTTCTCCATTGTTCTGGTCAGGGTGGCCCAAGTCCGAATGGGATCATAGCCATTCCGATGAATGTCATGAGTCACTTTCTGCCACCATACCAACGCGTAATCTTTGAAAGCACAAACGGCCACATTGACCTTTTTGATGTCCGCGTAGTTATGGCAGTTGAAAATGAGTTCCATCGAATGCTTCCATTCAAGAAATTCATCCGAATTGGATGTACCCTTGAATGGGGGAATGTCAAACTTGATCCCTTTCAAGTCTCGGTCGGGCTCATCCTGATGATTATTTCTACGGGGGTTCCTGTAGACTTCCACCTCTTCTGGATCTAATTCAGAGTCATTTTGTTGATGCCTGACTGGTCTGGGTGGAGCATGAACTCATGGAGGTTGGAGATTTGCGGGTGTTTGAGGCACAGGGTTGTTCCAGCCAACTCGTTGTGGTCCTCGTTGCTGGGCCTCGAGCTCAGCTTCAGCATCCTCCATTTCGTATGTTTGAACACCCAGCGGTCCACTGTGGTGACTGGGAGGGGTCCCAGATGTAGACGGTGGAGTTGCTTGAGGAGTGGCCTGGGGAGTCTGCTTATCAAACACTTCCTGAATTTTCAGCTCGAGACGTCTCATGGTTTCTGATTGGACGGCATTGGCATGCATGACCATGTCGTCCTTGAAACTGTCAATCCTTTGGTTTAAATCGTCCATCCTTTGATCCATACTGTCCACTCGTTGATCCATGTTGTCCAATCGTCCAGTCATTTTCAACAATACGTCCATCAGATCCTTGTTAGTAGGTTGTCCTGAACCTGCCATGATAAAATACTAGACAGAGAAATTAAGCAATATTTGATAAGATAATTAAAATTAAATAAGCAAAAGAAGATGAAAATATTATGTAAAAGAGGGAATTTATCTGGATCACTCGGAAATATCGCTCAGTTTGCTCATAATCCGATGACTGAATGCTGGGTTGATTCACAATCTGGTATGAAATGCAGTCCACGGTGATCACAAACAAATGCCCAAGTGTTCAGAGAGTGAGGTCAGATATATGGTACGCGCAGTACACGGAACAAATGTAACTGCTCGACTCGATCAAAATTACAAGGCGGAATTATGTATCATGCATTGCAGACAATTATGTTCAACACCTAATGCGAGCAATTATCACAGCAACAGTGTATCTGGTCCCAATATAGAAGTGTAAAATAAAATCTCACTAAACACTCGGAAATATCCCTGTAACACCCCGGATTTGATAACCCATGCCGGGATGTCACCGCCACATCTCCCTAGCAAGACACAGCTTCCCGGGCTCACTAAGGAAATGCAAGGCTTGTGGGTACGTAAAAGATTTAAAACATTTCAAGATTTAGTCCGGAAATTTATAATACTTAATTCAAAATACGATAGCATTAATCATCATGCGCGAAAATAGAGTAAGTGCAGCGGAAAGTAAATCACGGCCAACATGGCCAAATCCTCGGGTTTAACAGACCCGGTAAAAACAGTATGATGCAGAATTTAAAATGTCCATAAATGGTTTCCCCCAAGTGCATATGCATGCGTCACTCGACATACTCTGTAAAAGAAAAGTGACAACAGTTTATCAGTATAAAAATATACCGAGTAAGTTAATCCCTAACTAACAATTTAAGGGGTTACATGTGTTTAATTCCAAAGATTTCACTTTTCATGCATTAATTTGAAATCCATATTTTATTCGCAGCGGAAAACATGATTAATTTATTCAAGACGAAAATGCATAATTCAAAAGACTTAATTTCAAAGCGGAATTTAAAAGTATAATTTAAATGACGTAATTTAAATGCGTAACTTAAAAACATGGTAAATAAGATATAAGCGTAATTAACACTCACACAAGTCTTTTATATTTTATCCCGCAAACTAAGAAGAGGACACCATACCGGGAGATCATAACGAGGCAATCTCAACATAGGACCACTAACGAGACAGTCCACAACAATGGGAGACCACTAACGAGGCAGTCTCAAAAGATAGCAGGACCACTAACGAGGCGATCCAAAACACAGCGCGCGAGATCACTAACGAGGCAATCTCAGATAGTAAGGAGACCACTAAAGAGGCAGTCTCAAAGATAATGATTAGCATGAAGATCGGCTCAGCCTAGTGAACGGGATTTTTCGAAAGTTCGTATTTCAAGTGATCAAAAGATTCGATATCGCGTTTCATAGTTCGAGTTTTCTCAAGTTCGAAAAATCCGATTCGACGCAGTTTACGCCTTTCTTAATTAAAAATTCATTTTTACACCAAAAATTCTGAAATTTACACAGTAGCTCAAAAACACACTCACGAACAACTTTCAAGTTTTAAGTTTATGGAAATAAGGTTTCGAAGTGAGTCAAAATTTGAGTTCTTTACAAAAGGTAATTTCTGTCTCAAAAACTGATTTCGTCACAGGTTCGTGCGACGCTGATTAAAAATTCATTTCAAAGCCAATTGATCCGAAATTTTTACAGGACATGCAAAACACATTAATGAACAACTTTTATGTTTAAGAATTTATAAATAATGAGTTTTAGATGTTCAAAAATCGACCACAACACACTGTTCATGCGCGGACTCCAAAGGGGTTTTAAAACAGTTCTGAAATTCGACCAATTTGACATACCAAATGAACTCCAAAATCCATGAAATTTTATATGCATAATCTAGACACATTTATCTACAACTTTTGTTTAGAAATGCAAAGTTGAATCATTCTAAAAACGGGTGAAAAACATGCATCAAGTCGAATAAGAAAATCTGTCAACAGTTTGAAGTGTTCGGTTTGTCACAGAAAGTTTACGACAAAATTTGGGATAGCAAATCTTAATTTCAATGGCTGAAATTTGGACACAAGATAGATTAAAGTCTTAGGAACAAAAAGTATGTTGAAACGTTTTCGGTTTGAATTCCCGAAGGTCGAGTTTTAGGCGAGTTTTTGAAATTGGACAAAAATAGGGTTTTTGAAAATTGATTTTTGTTACGGGTATAGATCTCGAGTTTTAAACAACAATAAACCACAAAAATTTATGAGTAAGGTCTTAACTTACTTAGTTAGAGATTAGAGTCGCTGGAATGGGTTTCCGGACGTCCTAGGGTCGCGACGAACGGCCAACTTCTCCGATCGCTTTTTGTTCGCTTTCCGACGTGAAATCGTAGTAAAGGAAAAGGGTTAGATTTTGGGTTTCTAAGTTGTATGGACGAACTAAAACATTATACCATAGCTTACAAAGAGTCTAGAAGGCAGGGCTTGGTTCCTTTCGCCTCGTCGTCGCTGGAATGCTCGCCGGAAAGTGGGTTCGGAGGGATTTTGAACTTGGAGAGAAAATTGAGAGTGTTTATGGAGTGGTTTCTGAAAACTTAGTGTTTGGTTGCCATCGAAGGAGGTCTTGTTTTTGGCAAGAAAATCGCCATGGAAGGAAAGTTTACACTTTCTGCACCTCTGGCGCGCTGGTGACGCGCACCTATAACCTTTGCCCGCGCGGAGCACGTGCGCCAGGCCTGGAGTCGCGACTCCGCCTTCCGCGCGGTGGCCGCGCGGCGGCGCGCGGCGAGCGCGGGCCGGCCGGACCGGCCGGTTCGGCGGTCCGCGTGTTCCGTCGGGTCTTTTCTTGCTTTCCTCTATCAGTTATCTACCCTCTACGTGTTAGCTCGACTCCTCGGGTCGTCTCCGGTTCGGAATCTCTACCTTAAACTTGTTACGAGTTTGGCTTATCGCTCGTAACATTTCCGTGCCCTAATTAGTCTAGTCTAAATTAGTCCCAACTCCTCCTATCGTCCTTGCGATTGCTCTTGTGATTTATTTTGTGATTTATTTTATGATTTATTTTAGGATTTATTTTATGACTGAACTTAGAAATTAGTTCTAAGCTGCCTACGTACCCTGTGAAGGGATCAAGTCATGACGTAGTTCAAAACAATTTGAATTTGTTTTTCTCGGGTGTTACATCCTCCCCCCCCCCCCCAAGAATACAGTAATGTCCCCATAACTGTGGCCGGCTCATCTTGGAAGAGGGTAGGGTAACGTTGTTTCATGTCGACCTCCAGCTCCCACGTTGCCGTCTCCGTCTCGTGGTTGGACCAAAGGACCTTGACCATTCTCACGGTCTTATTCCTCGTTACTCTCTCCTTCGTGTCAAGTATTCGCACCGGAACTTCCTCGTAACTCAAGTCATTCTCAAATTCGACTTCTTCTGGTTGGAGTACATGGGTCGGATCGTGCACATACTTCTTAAATTGGGAGACGTTGAATACGTCGTGAACACGAGCAACTGTGGTGGTGACGCTAGTCAATAAGCGGTTTCCCACTCTTTACAGGATTCCTTATGGTCCCTATATATTTACGTCCCGAGGGTTTTCTGTAGCCACTTCCCCCATTTCCCATTCGAGACCACACCCCCAATTCTCTCTAAATCCGACGACTTACCTTCCCGTTCGCTTGATTTCGGCTTCAATTTCACTTTCCAAGGTATGAATCTACTAAACCCACTTACTAATTTCAATTTTTACGAATTGAATGACATGATTTGTGAGGAGATTTAGGAATTAGGGTTTATGTACAAAAATTGGGGGTTTGTTATTTTTAGGCTTGATTTGTGCAAATTAGCAAGTGTATGTGGTAATTCTTGTTACTCTTGTTGCCTTGCTTGTATTTATGTCACAATGTGTTTATGTTTTTGGCAAATTCTTGTTGGATTTGAATCTTTAGGAAGACTATGAAGTTTTTGATGTTTGGTTGTTATTAGGGTGTGATTATTGGCTCATTTCTTTGTTGTTTGGTGCTGTAAGGAAACGATGCGTTGTTATTAGAGTGATTGTTTCATTTTGTGGGCAACTTCCGTGTGTTTGTTAGTAACTTAGATTTTGTTGATTGCGCACATAAAGTGTTCGACGAAATGCCACAAAGGTCTTGGAACTAGTTTGAGCATATCCTTCGTCCAGATTACCTTCCGGTTTGTCTTAGTGAACAATAGGATTTGATGTTCTTGTGGCATATTCTGTAACACCCCGGATTTGATAACCCAGGCTGGGATGTCACCGCCACACCTCCCTAGCAAGACACGGTTTCTCCGAGCTTGCCAAAGAGATGCAAGGCTATGGTTTTTCAGAATTTAAAATATTCAAACAGCCCATTATAATATAATTTAAAAATCATAATATCAAAGTTGCAGCGGAAAGTAATATTTACATATGTATAATGCAGCGGAATTTAAGTATAGGGCCGACATGGCCAAAACACGGGTTAAACAGGCCCGTTCATGCAAGTTGTAATTAAATGCAGGAATTTAAAAATATAGTTTTTCCCGAATGTTCCCATGTATGCATATGATGATGCTTAATCCTCATACTCTGAAAGAAAAAGGAAAGAAAATATGGTTTGGTCAGCAAAACGTGCTGAGTAAGTTAACACCTACTATGATCAAGGGGTTTCAAAATCTTTAATTATATTTAAGAAAAACATGTGCATACAAGACATGATTTAAATTTTATTCGTCTAATAATAATTTAATTACATATTTGAAAAGACAAGGATTTCCACAAGATCATAATTTAACACACGTATAAAGAGGTTTAATGAAATAATTAAATTTTTACTCCGAGGCATGCATACAAACAACTCATCTATCAATTTAAAATTAATAATTTAATTGTGTACTTGAACATGCATTTAATCCATAATAACAATTTAATAAGATATGAAAATTTTAAAGACATAATATTTAAATGCATAATTTAAAGACGGGCATAAATAAATAAATACTTAAAAACATTAAATCTTTTATTTCCCCGTTACGTAACCATTTCTCAATATTTTGTATAGCCGGTGATCCGGCGGCCGCAGCCGTGTCGTAAGTATCTTGTATAGCCGGTGATCCGGCGGCCGCAGCCGTGTTGTATTTCAAGTATTTCATTAGCCGTTTTGGCACAGTTTCTCATAACATTCACCCTCGGCCGTTTTGGCACGAAAGCGAAAAGCTAGGGGGCGTTCTATTGAGCATTTCCCCCTACGTCGGTCACTCTCGGCCGTTTTGGCACGAAGCGAAAAGCTAGAGGGGCACTCCATCGAGCACTCACCCCCTACATAGGTCACACTCATCCGTCTAGGCACGATGCGAAAAGCTAGAGGGACACTCTATCGAGCACTCACCCCCTACATAGCCAAGTATCTCATACGTTTTAATTTAGTGTAACGGGATTTTTCAAAAGTATAGATAAATCATATTTCAAGGTCTCGACCGTTTGTTTCGATATTTCAAAATCTCTTCGATTTAAAATCATTTGACGTCACAGTTTACGCCTTTTTAATTCAAAAAATTCATTTCAAGTCAGAAAAATCTGAAATTTTCACAGTAAATCAAAAACGTCCTAACGAACAACTTTCGTGTTTTAACTTTTTCGAAATAAGTTGAGGAGACATGTCAAAAATCGAGTTTATTACGCAAGCAGAATTCTGTCCGGACTCAGGTTTGTCACAGTTCATAGTTTCGACTTTTTAACATATCAAATGGACTCCAAAAATTCTGAAATTTTATATGCACATACTAGACATGATTATCTACAACTTCCATTTAGATTGCAAAGATCAAATCGGACGAGAAAATATAGAAACATGCTCATCAAGTTCGCACATGTACACAGTCAGATTTCGAAACTTCTTATCAAGGCAGTTTATGTTTGATGCGATTTGAAATAGCAAACATTGACAAAAATGTCTGAAATTTTTACACAACCTAGATTTATGTGTTAGAATTAAAAGTCTAGTTTTGAGTTTTCCGGTTTGAACTCTCGAAATAGGGGTTTGGATTCGATTTCGAATCTGTCCCAGTTTCAAGTTCGAATCTCAAGGCAGGTTGGTTCTCGGCCATTTTCGGATATCAAAACGCAATGAACAATTATGAAAATTTTACACAAACTAGATCTATGTCTTAGGAACGTTTTTCATGTTTTAGGTTTTTCCGTTTGAGCAGTTTCAAGGGTTCGAAAAATTCACACAAAATTATTGCGCCGAGGGTTTTTTTGTGTTGACAGATTTTAGAGTTATTAAATCCACACGTTTGGTTGCATTTTAAGTCACCCAAAACCAAGTAAGTATTAACTTACAGTGGGGATGATGTCTAGGAGGTCACGGGGTCGTCCGGAATCCACGGGATGTCACGAACGAATCTCCTCAAGTCGATTTCCTCTTCCAACGTCACAATCCGAATCCGGAAGCAAAAGTCTAAGGTTAGATCGGATTTTCGGGCATCGAAATCTTAAACAAAAAACTATGGACGACTTACCAATGATTCAAGGACTGTAATCGATGATCTACACTCTTCCTTGGTCGTCGTCGGTCGCCGGAAACTCGTCGGAAGGTCGCCGGAAAGTCGTCGGGTGGGTGTTTTGCTTTGGAAGAGTTTGAGAGTGGTGGATAAACTTGGGAGACTGATTATGGGGGTGGAAAATCATCCCCCATCGTCCTAATAGCCTTTCCCCCGTCTGGGATTGGCTTTCCTAAGTCGGGGAGTCGAAATATGGCAAGAAATCCCCGAAATCGCGCAATTGGCAGCTGTTGTCTTGGTGGCACGGGGTTGGCGCGGTTTTTAGCCAAAAACAGCGCGGAGGGCGCGCGGCCTGGTCTGGGCCGTGCGTCCGGACTGGGCCGTGCGA
The DNA here is from genome assembly GCA_030278955.1 of Hygrophila difformis. Lineage (NCBI taxonomy): Eukaryota > Viridiplantae > Streptophyta > Magnoliopsida > Lamiales > Acanthaceae > Hygrophila > Hygrophila difformis. The sequence continues at coordinate 23,311,988 of JAOANR010000013.1, read as the reverse complement.
TCCCGTCGGCCTTTTCTCCTCTCTTTCGGACTTCTGTCCTCCTACGTTTTCAGGCTCGATTTTTCGGGTCATTCTCGGATCATAAATTCTTATCTTAAATTTATCTCGACTCAAATGAATTTCATGTTTGAAATCTTAAGTCCGTCGGTCTCGGGTTCGTCGGCTTCCAATTCGTCGTCTTTTGACTCCCGTGCAATAACTTGTGTAATTAAATTTCTTCCGACTTCACGGGTTCTTGGAATTAGAATTATTTTCCTTCTTGAATTTAATTCCAATTATTTGACTCAATTCATGGAATGTCTTCGGGCTTCCTTTCCCTCTTTTATTCCAATTTGAATTTTGAATCTGTCGGCGTTTCATTTCCGAGCAATAATTTATTGTGATAAATTATTTTCTTCTTCTCGGAGATATTTCGACATTGATCGGAATAAATTTTATTCCTTTGGACGTTGATAAAAATCTGGGGTATTACAGTCTACCCCCCTTAAGAATCAACTTCGCCCTCGAAGTTGTGTTTCGGCTTTTCTCGCGCTAAGAGTTAGGGTCCTTTTGTTTACTTTATTATTTTGCGATATTGTGTTATTGAATTATTGTTCGATTGTTGATTGTTTGTTGTTTGATTATTGTTTGACTGAACCCAGAATTGAAATTTCCGAGTTGCCTACGTACCCGGTGAAGGGATCAAGCCATGACGTAGTTCAAAACAATTTGAATTTGTTTATTTGGGATACAAAATATTCGGGTTTCAAAAATAAATGCTTATACATTCTTACGGGGTATTACATCCTCCCCCCCTTAAGATTACAGTTATGTTCCCATAACTGCCTACACATTATTCCCACGAAGGTTCGAGTATCGTTGCCTAGCACAGGTATGTCCGCTTTATTCACCACATTGAACGTCCCATGAGTCCCCCTTGGTTATTTGTGGCTAGTTAGGTCCAACGACCAGGTCATCTCTTTTGGTTATATTCTTAATCTGGGTCCGACATTCTTTCATCCGATGTCCACGTCGACCACATCGGAAGCAGGTGTCGGGTTGAGGGCATCCCCTCACCAGATGAGGTTGGTTACAGCTTAGGCATCGGGGCACGTAGCCTTTACGGGTGAAAATCCTTCTATTATTGCCTCCATCGTTGCCTTGGGCTGGTCCATTTGGGCCTTTGCGAAGGTTATTCCTACTCGAGTCTTTATCAGCTCCGCGGTCCTTACCTCTCTTGTCTTGTGCTTGGGGACCTTGGCTAGACTCATCTATCGCCTTCCGCTTCAGTCCCTGAACTCGTGCAACCGCTACCGCACGATCATAAACAGCTTGTACGTCGGAGTAGTGTACCCCCGTGATTACTTCCCTAATGGCCAGGTTTAACCCCATCTCAAATTTCTGAGCCTTGTCGGAGTCAGTTGGTACTAGCCTCGTAGCAAATCGTACTAGCTCCTTGAATTTGGTGTAGTACTCTTGCACTGTCTGTGCGCCTTGCCTTAGGTTAATGAATTCCTCGTAATTCATCGCTTTGGTGCTTAATGGGTAGAACCTCTCCCTCAGAGCTTCCTTAAACTCTTCCCAAGTGTAGGCTTTCTCGTCTTCCACTAATTTCCTCTGGAGGTTTTGCCACCACTCATCGGCTTCACCTCCTAAGTAGTAAGTCGCTACACGTATCTTTTCCTCATTAGGGCATTTGATAGCATTTAAGAGTCTATCGAACGTACGGATCCACTCCTCTAGTTTGGCGGGATCTTCCTCCCCATCATAGTGTGGCGGTTGATAAGGATTTACCAAAGCTAGATAGTTGTCTCGAGCTACTGGCGGAGGTATTGCCGCTTGTGCCCTATGCACCTCGGCGTTTCCTAATACTACAAGTACTTCTTCTACCATCCTTAAACGTTTATCCATGTTGTTGGGAAGATGAGGCGCTCGATCTCCTATGTTCGGAGGAATCTCATTGTTGTTAGGTGCGCTTGGGAGGTCAGTGTCAGTGCCGTTTGGACTTACTTTCCTCGGCTTTCTCCTAGGTGCCATTTTCTGTTATTAAGCACGCGAAGATGGGTTTCTAAGTGATCAAGATCTAGGACTAAGGCAAAGTTAGTCTCAAGTTAACGCTTCTAAGTCAAGTCTCAAGGTCATGTCGAACACTGGAGTGAGAAGTTTAGGTATCACATATGATTCACATAAGAGGTTAGTACAGATATTTATGTATGCATATGCATATGTAATCCCCCCCAATACAAATTTAATGCATGCATTTATTTATCCATGGGTTTTAAAAATAAATTTATTCCATGGATAGATTAAAATAAGGATAAAAGGTTTGGGCCACTATATTGGGCCGAAGGAAATAAATTATTTGGGCTTTAAGTAAAAACATGGTTATTGGGACAAAATAATTGGGCCAACATAGTAATTAAATATTGGACTAAAGATTTGGGCTAGGAAAAATAAATTTTGGGCTAAAAAGGTTTGGGATTTAAAATAATAAATTTGGGCTAAAAGTTAGGGCTTAGAAAAAAAAAAAATTGGGCTAAAAAATGTTAGTTTAAAAATAATAATGGATTTTTAAATATAATACTAGTTCAAAAATAATACTCGTAATAGTTTAAAAATAATAATACTAGTTTTAAAAATAGTCCGGGCTCTGATACCACTTTGTAACACCCCGGATTTGATAACCCAGGCCGGGATGTCACCGCCACACCTCCCTAGCAAGACACGGTTTCTCCGAGCTTGCCAAAGAGATGCAAGGCTATGGTTTTTCAGAATTTAAAATATTCAAACAGCCCATTATAATATAATTTAAAAATCATAATATCAAAGTTGCAGCGGAAAGTAATATTTACATATGTATAATGCAGCGGAATTTAAGTATAGGGCCGACATGGCCAAAACACGGGTTAAACAGGCCCGTTCATGCAAGTTGTAATTAAATGCAGGAATTTAAAAATAGAGTTTTTCCCGAATGTTCCCATGTATGCATATGATGATGCTTAATCCTCATACTCTGAAAGAAAAAGGAAAGAAAATATGGTTTGGTCAGCAAAACGTGCTGAGTAAGTTAACACCTACTATGATCAAGGGGTTTCAAAATCTTTAATTAGATTTAAGAAAAACATGTGCATACAAGACATGATTTAAATTTTATTCGTCTAATAATAATTTAATTACATATTTGAAAAGACAAGGATTTCCACAAGATCATAATTTAACACACATATAAAGAGGTTTAATGAAATAATTAAATTTTTACTCCGAGGCATGCATACAAACAACTCATCTATCAATTTAAAATTAATAATTTAATTGTGTACTTGAACATGCATTTAATCCATAATAACAATTTTATAAGATATGAAAATTTTAAAGACATAATTTTTAAATGCATAATTTAAAGACGGGCATAAATAAATAAATACTTAAAAACATTAAATCTTTTATTTCCCCGTTACGTAACCATTTCTCAATATTTTGTATAGCCGGTGATCCGGCGGCCGCAGCCGTGTCGTAAGTATCTTGTATAGCCGGTGATCCGGCGGCCGCAGCCGTGTTGTATTTCAAGTATTTCATTAGCCGTTTTGGCACAGTTTCTCATAACATTCACCCTCGGCCGTTTTGGCACGAAGCGAAAAGCTAGGGGGCGTTCTATTGAGCATTTCGCCCTACGTCGGTCACTCTCGGCCGTTTTGGCACGAAGCGAAAAGCTAGAGGGGCACTCCATCGAGCACTCACCCCCTACATAGGTCACACTCGTCCGTCTAGGCACGATGCGAAAAGCTAGAGGGGCACTCTATCGAGCACTCACCCCCTACATAGCCAAGTATCTCATAGGTTTTAATTTAGTGTAACGGGATTTTTCAAAAGTATAGATATATCGTATTTCAAGGTCTCGACCGTTTGTTTCGATATTTCAAAATCTCTTCGATTTAAAATCATTTGACGTCACAGTTTACGCCTTTTTAATTCAAAAAATTCATTTCAAGTCGGAAAAATCTGAACTTTTCACAGTAAATCAAAAACGTCCTAACGAACAACTTTCGTGTTTTAACTTTTTCGAAATAAGTTGAGGAGACATGTCAAAAATCGAGTTTATTACGCAAGCAGAATTCTGTCTGGGCTCAGGTTCGTCACAGTTCAAAGTTTCGACTTTTTAACATATCAAATGGACTCCAAAAATTCTGAAATTTTATATGAACATACTAGACATGATTATCTACAACTTCCATTTAGATTGCAAAGATCAGATCGGAATAGAAAATATAGAAACATGCTCATCAAGTTCGGACATGTACACAGTCAGATTTCGAAAAGTCTTATCAAGGCAGTTTATGTTTGATGCGATTTGAAATAGCAAACATTGACAAAAATGTCTGAAATTTTTACACAACCTAGATTTATGTGTTAGGATTAAAAGTCTAGTTTTGAGTTTTTCGGTTTGAACTCTCGAAATAGGGGTTTTGATTCGATTTCAAATCTGTCCCAGTTTCAAGTTCGAATCTCAAGGCAGGTTGGTTCTCGGCCGTTTTCGGATATCAAAACGCAATGAAAAATTATGAAAATTTTACACGAACTAGATCTATGTCTTAGGAACGTTTTTTATGTTTTAAGTTTTTCCGTTTGTGCAGTTTTATGGGTTCGAAAAATTCACACAAAATTGTTGCGCCGAGGGTTTTTTTTGTGTTGACAGATTTTAGAGTTATTAAATCCACACGTTTGGTTGCATTTTAAGTCACCCAAAACCAAGTAAGTATTAACTTACAGTGGGGATGATGTCTAGGAGGTCACGGGGTCGTCCGGAATCCACGGGATGTCACGAACGAATCTCCTCAAGTCGATTTCCTCTTCCAACCTCACAATCCGAATCCGGAAGCAAAAGTCTAAGGTTAGATCGGATTTTTGGGCATCGAAATCTTAAACAAAAACCTATGGATGACTTACCAATGATTCAAGGAATGTAATCGATGATCTACACTCTTCCTTGGTCGTCGTCGGTCGCCGGAAACTCGTCGGAAGGTCGCCGGAAAGTCGTCGGGTCGGTGTTTTGCTTTGGAAGAGTTTGAGAGTGGTGGATAAACTTGGGAGACTGATTATGGGGGTGGAAAATCATCCCCCATCGTCCTAATAGCCTTTCCCCCCTCTGGGATTTGCTTTCCTAAGTCGGGGAGTCGAAATATGGCAAGAAATCCCCGAAATCGCGCAATTGGCAGCTGCTGTCTTGGTGGCGCGGGGTTGGCGCAGTTTTTAGCCAAAAACAGCGCGGAGGGCACGCGGCCTGGTCTGGGCCGTGCGTCCGGACTGGGCCGTGCGATCCCGTCGGGCCTTTTCTCCTCTCTTTCGGACTTCTGTCCTCCTACGTTTTCGGGCTCGATTTTTCGGGTCATTCTCGGATCATAAATTCTTATCTTAAATTTATCTCGACTCAAATGAATTTCATGTTTGAAATCTTAAGTCCGTCGGTCTCGGGTTCGTCGGCTTCCAATTCGTCGTCTTTTGACTCCCGTGCAATAACTTGTGTAATTAAATTTCTTCCGACTTCACGGGTTCTTGGAATTAGAATTATTTTCCTTCTTGACTTTAATTCCAATTATTTTGACTCAATTCATGGAATGTCTTCGGGCTTCCTTTCCCTCTTTTATTCCAATTTGAATTTTGAATCTGTCGGCATTTCATTTCCGAGCAATAATTTATTGTGATAAATTATTTTCTTCTTCTCGGAGATATGTCGACATTGATCGGAATAAATTTTATTCCTTTGGACGTTGATAAAAATCTGGGGTATTACATATTCACATTGGGAGTCTATACTGATGTCACTTACGTATTTCTGCTTGAGTTTTGTGTGGAATTTAGTCTTATGATTGGTATTGGATGGTGTGCAGGATGTTGCTCTTCTTGTGGATTGTTCTGGCGTCTCGCATGTGTCCCCCGAGGACTAGGAGACGAGTTGCTGATGAGGCTGGCCCCAGCCATGCCGCTCCGGCGATGCCTGATTTCGACGAGAGCGAGCCAGAGGAGGACGAGGAGCAGCGGGGCCCGAGACTCAGGGGCCTCCCTGACGAGGTGTGTCCTCACCGGCACGACAGGTTTCGGTTTAGGACGAGGGCTGCCCAGGACTTCTATTTCGACGAGCTTCGTCGAAACAGGTCCTGTGTCCCTGAGAGAGGCATATATCCTCATCATCTGGGCGATGACAGGGTCAGTGCAGTCCTGGAGTATTTGCAGTGGACCGGACTTGCACGTCATCCCGAGGGCGTTGCCTCCGGTTATTTGGCTATGGAGGTTATCGCCAACATTGGCGGTCTTGGGGAGGGTGACGACCTATCTCGGGTATGGGTTTGTGGTCGCTATCTCGAATTCAGTGCTCGGGCGATCAATGTCTATTTTGGCTTGCCTGACGATGGCGCATTTCGCCCACAGCCTGAGGGACATGTTCTTGCTCCTGCGTGGGATACCTTATGCACCGTAGTGCCTCCTCAGCTCGAGCACGGTCATGAGCTGCGTTTGACGACGATGGACTCCCCTTGGCAAGAGCTTGCTCAGCTATGGTTAGGGCGCGTCCGGCCGATCACCCGGAGCCATATCGTCCTGGATCACGTCTACGAGACCATTTGCTTTATCGCCCGAGACGGTAGGGTGAATGTGGGAGCTTGTATTGAGGACAACTTGCGGGGTATGCGGAGAGGACGAGGGAGTAGGGTGATTACCCATGTTCACCTCATCTGTGGCTTGTGCGCGGCGCAGGGGATTCGCACGACACCGGAGACAGATCCGTACGATCTAGTAGCGGGCAGTTGCTACCGTATCCCGACTTACGCTGCTCGGCGTAGCGCCTTACGTCGTTGGGCTCCCCGTGCTGTACTTCACCCGCAGTCTGATGATGGCGGATTGATCCTTGTCGTACCTCCGGAGCAGCCACCCCCTCCTCCAGTAGTTCCACCTCCTGCAGTCGCACCCCAGGGACAGGAGATGGCTCAGATGCTGCAGATGATGCAGGAGATGCGGGTCGGCATGGATGCCGGATTTGCAGCTGGGCAGGCTCGTTATGACGCTATAGACGCTAGATTGGACTTCTACCAGACCCGTATGGACTCGTTCGCTACGAAGCAGGCTCAGCAACAGGCCACCATGTCCGACATGTACGCCTATGTGCGGCAGATGGACGACTACATGCGTCGGCAGTTCCCGCCTCCTGACCAGTGATGTTTTTCCTTCCATATTTGCATTTTCGTTTAGGTTTTGTATCAGACGTACTTTGTTTAGTTTCCTCCTTATGAGGATGTTTCTGTTGACTGGGATTCATGGTTTATATTTCCGTTGCGTTATTGCCTAGTTACGTGTTTGGCTTGTGTTAATTGTTTGTTGCTGTTTAGAAACATGGTTTAATTGTTCTGCCTATTTTATGGTTTGAGATGTTCTGGATTTACTGTTCCTTCCTATCGCATCTATATGTGTGTGGGTTGCCCAACAATACTTGCGCCGTTGTGGGACTAAGCCGCTTCAAGGAACTTAGATAAACTAATGTGATAAGGTATACAGGGTAGAGTTTAAATAGCTATATATATGTTGAATAAATAATCGCTTGTAAGGAGAAAATTTTATTGAATAAAGAATAGTGTTAATAGGTATCAATTTGTTGGGGTTTGTTAGTAGAGGTTTCTTAGTGTACTGGTTGTTGTTGTCGGGGGTTGTTCCCTAGATAAATTTTTAAATTTTTTTTTTTGGGTCTAGGGTTTCCAGGGTCTGGGGTTGGATGTTCCCTTATTTGATCATGGTAGTTAAAATGTATGGAATAAATTTAAATAGGCTTGTATTTTTATTACTCAAGAAATAAATTTCGTTTGGGTTACAAGCGTTCGAAACGGAAATAGTAATAGAGTGACTAGGCAGGTACATCCTCGATGGGATCATCCTCGTCGCTGGATACGTCAATGGGAATGGGTGTCCCCACCGGGCTCGGGCTCGGAGGAAATATGTCAGCCTCTAGGCCCAGCAGCTCAGCTCCTAAGTGTCCTATTTGCATCATCAGTTCGTTATCCTTGTTTTGGAGTGTGACCACTTGGGTTTGGAGTTCGGCGACTTGGGCCTTGTGTTGGGTTATTTCATGATGGTCAGCTTCCCTAAGATGTCTCAGATAGTCCACGTTACTCTCTAGATGCCCCACTCAAGCCTTGAAGTGATTGATATGCTGTTGGGACTCGAGGTATGCGTTGGTCAGTTTCATCATCAGATTGGTCATGTTCGCGTTGGGTTCGGCCATCTAATGTCAACAAGGGAGGTTAGAGTTAGACATATTTCAAGCAAGGTTAAGATATGCAGAAATTTAAAACTATGTGGAGTATGCATATGCAATGTGCAAGTGCAAGTCCCCCTTTCCCCATTTCAAATGTAATTTATCTATGTATTTTAAAATAAATCTACTACATGGGTAAGAATAAAAGTTGGGCCTCTATTGTGGGCCAAAAATTTAATATTTCTTTTGGCTAAGATTTTTGGGCTATGTAAAAATAAGCTTTTGGGCTAAAATAATACTAGTAGTCAAAATAAATAATTTTAAAAATAATACTTGGGTTTTAAAAATAATGGTTTTAAAATAATAGTAGTAGCTTAAAAAATTTTCCGGGCTCTGATACCAACTTGTAACACCCCGGATTTGATAACCCAGGCCGGGATGTCACCGCCACATCTCCCTAGCAAGACGCGGCTTCCCGCTCACTAAGGAAATGCAAGGCTTGTGGGTACGTAAAAGATTTAAAACATTTCAAGATTTAGTCCAGAAATTTATAATACTTAATTCAAGATACGATAGTATTAATCATCATGCGCGAAAATAGAGTAAGTGCAGCGGAAAGTAAATCACGGCCAACATGGCCAAATCCTCGGGTTTAACAGACCCGGTAAAAACAGTATGATGCAGAATTTAAAATGTCCATAAATGGTTTCCCCCAAGTGCATATGCATGCGTCACTCGACATACTCTGTAAAAGAAAAATGACAACGGTTTATCAGTATAAAAATATACCGAGTAAGTTAATCCCTAACTAACAATTTAAGGGGTTACATGTGTTTAAATCCAAAGATTTCACTTTTCATGCATTAATTTGAAATCCATATTTTATTCGCAGCGGAAAACATGATTAATTTATTCAAGACGAAAATGCATAATTCAAAAGACTTAATTTCAAAGCGGAATTTAAAAGCATAATTTAAATGACGTAATTTAAATGCGTAACTTAAAAACATGGTAAATAAGATTTAAGCGTAATTAACACTCACACAAGTCTTTTATATTTTATCCCGCAAACTAAGAAGATGACACCATACCGGGAGATCACTAACGAGGCAATCTCAACATAGGACCACTAACGAGGCAGTCCACAACAATGGGAGACCACTAACGAGGCAGTCTCAGAAGATAGCAGGACCACTAACGAGGCGATCCAAAACACAGCGCGCGAGATCACTAACGAGGCAATCTCAGATAGTAAGGAGACCACTAACGAGGCAGTCTCAAAGATAATGATTAGCATGAAGATCGGCTCAGCCTAGTGAACGGGATTTTTCGAAAGTTCGTATTTCAAGTGATCAAAAGATTCGATATCGCGTTTCATAGTTCGAGTTTTCTCAAGTTCGAAAAATCCGATTCGACGCAGTTTACGCCTTTCTTAATTAAAAATTCATTTTTTACACCAAAAATTCTGGAATTTACACTGTTGCTCAAAAACACACTCACGAACAACTTTCATGTTTTAAGTTTTTGGAAATAAGGTTTCAAAGTGAGTCAAAATTTGAGTTCTTTACAAAAGATAATTTCTGTCTCAAAAACTGATTTCGTCACAGGTTCGTGCGACGCCGATTAAAAATTCATTTCAAAGCTAATTGATCCGAAATTTTTACAGGCGATGCACAACACATTAATGAACAACTTTCATGTTTCAAGAATTTAGAAATAATGAGTTTTAGATTTTCAAAAATCGACCACAACACATTGTTCATGCGCGGACTCCAAAGGGGTTTTAAAACAGTTCTGAAATTCGACCAATTTGACATACCAAATGAACTCCAAAATCCATGAAATTTTATATGCATAATCTAGACACATTTATCTACAACTTTTGTTTAGAAATGCAAAATTGAATCATTCTAAAAACGGGTGAAAAACATGCATCAAGTCGAATAAGAAAATCTGTCAACAGTTTGAAGCGTTCGGTTTGTCACAAAAAGTTTACGGCAAAATTTGGGATAGCAAATCTTAATTTCAATGGCTGAAATTTGGACACAAGATATACTAAAGTCTTAGGAACAAAATCTATGTTGAAAAGTTTTCGGTTTGAATTCCCGATGGTCGAGTTTTAGGCGAGTTTTTGAAATTGGACGAAAATAGGGTTTTTGAAAATCGATTTTTGTTACGGGTATAGATCTCGAGTTTAAACAACAATAAACCACAAAAATTTATGAGTAAGGTCTTAACTTACTTAGTTAGAGATTAGAGTCGCTGGAATGGGTTTCCGGACGTCCTAGGGTCGCGACGAACGGCCAACTTCTCCGATTGTTTTTTGTTCGTTTTCCGACGTGAAATCGTAGTAAAGGAAAAGGGTTAGATTTCGAGTTTCTAAGTTGTATGGACGAACTAAAACATTATACCATAGCTTACCAAGAGTCTAGAAGGCAGGGCTTGGTTCCTTTCGCCTCGTCGTCGCCGGAATGCTCGCCGGAAAGTGGATTCGGAGGGATTTTGAACTTGGAGAGTGTTTAGGGAGTGGTTTCTGAAAACGTAGGGTTTGGGACGCCCCTAGGGTGTTCTTAAGCCTTCCCTAAGGCTGGGATTTGGTTGCCATCGAAGGAGGTGTTGTTTTTGGCAAGAAAATCGCCATGGAAGGAAAGTTTACACTTTCTGCACCTCTGGCGCGCTGGTGACGCGCACCTATAGCCTTTGCCCACGCGGAGCACGCGCGCCAGGCCTGGAGTCGCGACTCCGCCTTCCGCACGGTGGCCGACGGCGGCACGCGGTGAGCGCGGGCCGGCCGGACAGGCCTGTTCGGCGGTCCGCGTGTTCCGTCGGATCTTTTCTTGCTTTCCTCTATCGGTTTTCTACCCTCTACGTATTAGCTCGACTCCTCGGGTCGTCTCCGGTTCGGAATCTCTACCTTAAACTTGTTACGAGTTCGGCTTATTGCTCGTAACATTTCCGTGCCATAATTAGTCTAGTCTAAATTAGTCCCAACTCCTATCGTCCTTGCGATTGCTCTTGTGATTTATTTTGTGATTTATTTTATGATTTATTTTAGGATTTATTTTATGCCTGAACTTAGAAATTAGTTCCAAGCTGCCTACGTACCCTGCGAAGGGATCAAGTCATAACGTAGTTCAAAACAATTTGAATTTGTTTTTCTCGGGTGTTACAATCCCCGAATACTCAAATGACTTCTCGAGCTAGGTTTCACGAGGTGCCAGTCCAATATCCACCTTATTGTAAAAATTACTCAAGTGGCTTCTTGGGTTAGGGTTTCACGTACGTGCCAGTCCGATATTCACCTTATTGTATTCCACTCAAGAAAATAGAAATAGAAGGAAAATATTACAAGTGAAGGAATAAGAAAATTTCCAACACTTAGAAAATAAAAATCCTCCAGTCAATGCGGTATACTGGTGCAATGCGAAATGGGTGTAGACCGAATTGATGGCTTCCTTGGTAATTTGGTGCAGATTCTTCAGGCAATTCGGTTTAGAGGCAATTCCGTTTAGGTGGTATACCGAATTGAGTGCTTAAACCGAATTGATGTTGAGCCTTGCGATTTTCTTCAGCTTTGGAGGGCGATTCGGTTTAAGAGGGGCAATTCGGTTTAAACCTAATTGAGGGTAATAAACCGAATTGATCTTTGAATTCAGCCCACAATTTTGACTTTTCTTCCTCCTCTTTCGGTAGTTGTTGGCTTGCCCACACCTTATAGCCGAATTTTACACACCAAATCTTGTGCATTAAATGCAATACATCATTACAAAATCAAAATGTCTTATTTATGGCAAATGATTGGACACATTTAATGAGTGCCTCTATTACAATCGCCTTTTGCATGCAAGCAAAAATCCTACCAAATCCTATCAATATCCTACCTATTACAAGTGTTGGTAAGAACAATGATGGATATTGGGAATAACAATATGGAGATTGAGATGAACACCAAGAACAAAACAAACAATCTCACACCCCAAACCCAAAATACCCACTGTTGTGTGAAAATTATGCTCTAATAATGTGTTAAACAGAATATCAAGCATACATAACACACAAGGAAAATGGGTATTGGAGAGACAAGATCGGAAAAACGGTAGTAGGCAGAAAACCACAAGATACCAAGATCTAAACACAAAACAAGAAGCAAAATATATGAATTTTCGGATTTTTCAACAAGAACACCCAAGAACTTCAAACTAGCATAACTTTGTCATACGATGTCCGTTTTCGAAGATCTTTATATGTAAACATATCTACTCGACGAGAGGAACAAGAATATGAAGTCAGATTTCAAGAATTCCCAACGAGTAAATACCAGATTTTCAGAAAACGAGACAGCAGCTATTTTAGGGTTTTCTTGAATTTTTAGGAACAAAAACCCAAACACAAGGAGATATATTTTTGGGTTTTGAAAATAATAACAAGTAGAACCAAGGGGCTTTGATACCAAATAATTTAGGATGCCATGGATCTCTTGGTTACTAACTCGTTTAAGAGAGATTAGGAGATGATTAGCGGAAGATTAAGAAGATGAAGGATGGAAGAAGATGTACTCAAATATGAAAATAAAAGGGATAGGGAGACAAAACCGCAACAAGAATCGTCGGGGGAAGCAACCAAGATGTTCGAAACCTTGACCTCAACCCAATCCTTCCACTCAAGCCTCGGTTTGGTAATCAACAATGGATGCCTCGTCCAAGATTGATGAATGTTTCCAAGCAAACATACAAAGAGTGTGTGAGGGTGTGTGTAAACTCACCAGTGATCTTTTGAAGAGAAAGGTTAAATTTCATTCAAGCAAAAGATGATTACAACTAAAGGGGATGACATATATATAGGCCAAACCCCTTATAAAATAAAAGAAATGAAAAATACATTAAAATGGATCAAATTCGGTTTTAATGTGGCAATTCGGTTTATGGTGGCAATTCGGTTTAGACCGAATTGGCTAATAAAACCGAATTGAGGGGAACCAGGAAAAATACTAAGGCATGGAGGGCTTATATGAGGCAATTCGGTTTAGGTCAATTCGGTTTATGGTGGCAATTCGGTTTAGACCGAATTGGCCAATAAAACCGAATTGGCTATTCCGAATTGATCTCAATGCCTTGGCCAAAATTAGCATGCTCTTATTTGAGGCAATTCGGTTTAGGGCAATTCGGTTTATGGTGGCAATTCAGTTTAGACCGAATTGGCCAATAAGACCGAATTGGCTATTCTGAATTGATCTCAATGCCTTAGCCAAAATTCGCATGCTCTTATTTTCTACACTATTACAAAATATACTATCCGACCAATCTCCGACTTGTCCGAAAATTATCCGGCGACCGGCGGTAGCTCCGGCCGACCTCCAGCCAACTTCCGGCCAATTTTCCGGCGAGCTCCGTTTTGTCCTCCGGTGATGCTCCGGTGCTTCGGCAACTCCTCCGGCGACTCTCCGGCGACGGCGATGGTTATTTCTTCAAAATTGGGGATTCCATGGATGGAATCCCTCCGATCCCATCGAGCTGGATCATGATCAACACTTTTGGATTGCGGCCTTCTTCTTTGTTGATTTCTTCTTGGAATTCCTCAGTCTTAAGAAGGGTTGCAATCCGGTCCATGAATTTCTTTGCCCGGCTCCTGGAGTGTGGTCTGATGGAATTATTAGTGTTATAGATTTGGCTCCCACGCCACTTTGCCTCCTCAACCCACAACAAATCTAGACAAAAAGCAAAGAAAGGGGAGATTGGGAAGAAGAAGAAGGCAACAAGCTATTTACCTTGAGTCCTCTAGAATCCATTGTGTATTGTTGAATCTCCTTTTGAGAACACACAAGAGCCGAATGGTTTGATGTAGGAGGAAAAAGGGGTGAGACAGTAGAGGGAGAGAGGTGGTGGTGACGTGAAGAAGGGAGGAAAGACTGAAGGGGATCAAATCAAGTCTTGGGTAGACTGACATGGATTACCGTTGGATAATACAGATAAGTTGAAAGTGCTATTAATGTTTCGGCTCCTATCCTGATTCTGGATATACTGACATGCAGGGGATTGTGATAGTGTGTGTTGTGAGTAGAAGAGTGGGTCTGGGGTCACATTTAATGCAATAATTTTACTTTTTAATTTGTTTTATTTGGGTTAATTACTGTGAATGTTTCCATTGGTATGACGTAAATTGTGAGACACAATTTGTTTGATGATTTGATGGGTTTTGGAAAGACAATGATTTATCACAATTATCACAATGATTTAAAATCCTTTTTGATATGCTAAAAAGATTTTTTGAATAACATTATTCTTCCACATCACTTGTATCGGTTTAGTTTTTATTTTTTCCCTATATCTTCCACAGGAGCTCACCCATTCATCATCCCTCATACATATCCCATGGTTCGCATCTTTACAAACTTTTCCGATCACCGTGCGCGATATTTCCAACCGTTGGGGTATATACTAAGTGCAGAAGATTTTACTCCAGCATGTGATTAGGAATATGACATAGGACAACACATTGCATGCCCATACAAAGCACATCGCATGATCATACATAGCACACTATTAGTGGGCAGGCAGCACAACTAACAAGCAGCACCTCATTACCGACTACCAAACCCGACATCCATAAATCTCACAATTGATTAAGCACATAAAACATCACATCACAACCTAACAACTGATTAGCACATGAAATATCACAACACATCACAATCAAACAAATAGCACAATACGATTTCACGGCAGCACGAAGAACAAGCAAACCGCAGCACCAGCCACCACACCCAAACTGGAGCTACAATCACCAACACCATCTGCAACAACATCTACCAGTTGGATATCGTTTTGTGAAGGTTTATTCGCACCTTCAGGCCCCGCTCCATCATCGCCGGCCAGTTGGATATCATTTCGTGAAAAAGTTTATTAACACAATCCCATTGCATTCTATACCCTTTGCATCAATGTCGTTCCTGGCATCATGCCTCCCAATTGTTTGTCTCGTTGTCCGGATATTGGAGTTACCATCCTCTATATGTCACAAACTCCACCAGAAGCAACCCAGCCCAAATCACCCACAAACGAAACATCATCCCCGGGTAAGATCTCAGCACGCTCGGTGCGGCCAACATCATCCGCGGGCTTCTCATTCAGCATATTGCATTACGCCATCCCTTTCACCCCTTCCAAAGTCCGATGCATTATTACGCTCGCTGATTCCGTACCAATCCGTGGTGCTGTTTCCATGGGGATGCAAATTTAGATCCTGCATTTCTTCTCCGCGTGATGGCCTCATGCGCTTGCTTTTGAGATCCTGTTCGTCCCTCACACAATATCCTCATTTATTGGCTAATCATCTATTTCGGGGGCCATCAATAGTGACTAATTCTGGCCTTAATTTGCGGGATTGTTGGATTCTATTTCCTATTAATTGGATCCCACAATAACGGCAACAATTAAATGGACGGCTGAGGCATCATGTTTCCACCGCTTCCACAGAAATCTATTTCCTGATTATTTCGCAATCAGGACATTAACCTTATTGGTTATTAATTATCCAGACAGAAGGAAGCTGTGTTTACATCTATATAAACCCCCACTTCAAGCCCTCATTCATAATTAAAATTTTCTCACATCTCAAAGTTTCTTTAAGAGGGGTAAAGAAAGAGTAGTTTTTATTTTAGAATAGTAGCATAGGGATATCGTTGAGCTGTAATCGCGTGGGATGGTAGCTGTAACACCCTGGATTTGGTAACCCAGGCCGGGATGCCACCACCACACCTTCCCAAGCAAGACGCCAATCATTTCGAGCTCACTTGAGAAGATGCTAAGGCTAAGTTGTACCAATACTTTAAAAATATTTAAAACCATTCAAACAGTGCCCGAAGTTTTAAATCAGAGTTAAGTCTAACATGCATAATTTAAAACAGTGCGGAAGCTAAGTAAGGGCCAAACACGGCCAAACGTGGGTTTGGAGTTCGTAAAAAAGTTTAAAAACAAGTGAGACAAGTATTCGGAAATTCTCATGCAAAATGTAAATGCCATGCGCTAACCATCAACATCTGGAAAAAAAAAGAGAGACAACGTATCTATCAGTACAACGTTACTGAGTAAGTTAATATACAACACAACGAATGTTAGAAATTTTAGAATAGTAAATAAAAATAGGAATTTACTTTTAAAGACGGATAATTATTTTACGAAGAAATATTTAAATCTTACACCTGCCGAAAGATCTTTTTCAGATCCTTTATGAACGAGAACACCCGTCCTTAGGGAAATCGAACCCACAAGAACTTAAATACATTCTTTTACCATTGTTCATTATGATCGAGGACACCCGTCCTTGGAGAATCGAACCCACAAGAACTCAACATACATCCTAGGGAATCGAACCCATAGGAGTCAACAATATCCTGGGGAGTCGAACCCGCAGGAAAAACATAGACCTTGGGGAATCGAACCTACAAGGCAAGTGAAAGCAGTGACCCTATACAGACCGCTCCGGAGCCCCAGATAACCCATACGGATACATCTAGGAGTATAGACTCTTACAATCACTAAACCATAATAACCATAATTGCCGTTTTGGCTACAAGAGGGGGCGGCCCAACGAGCTTCACCAAGTGCACTTACCCTCTAAATACATTGGGCATCCCACTCGATCAAAACTTACAAAGTTTCAAAATCCACATATATAACATTTCCAAAACATTACTACATTTCCAGAAGATACATATTTCAAAATGAGTAAAATTCGACTCATCGTTCACCAAGAATACACAATATGAATTTCATCAACAATTTAAAATTGTGGCAGATTTCAGAATCACTTTTGGAAATGCAGCAAATCATCTTCAAAAATTTCTGAAATTTTACAGGAACAAGAAAACACCAAGATGAACATTTTTCATAGAAATATGCATCTTCAAATTCGGACTCTAAATAGGCCATAAAAATCGATTTCAGAAACCATTGTACCAAGGATTTTAGAAGCTTCAGCAAATCCGACCACAGCGTATTTAAAAATTCATAACTATTTCGAACGAGTTCCTAAAATCTTAAAAATTGACGGAGATGTTCTAGACACAATATGGAACAAATCTTATGAAGACACTTACCTCAAATATAACATAGGATGATCCAAAATGCACAAAAAAATCGGACAACTTAAAAACTCAAATCTGACAGCATAATATAGCAGCAAACCAGATCCATTTTCGGGTTCCAAATCTACTCCAAAAATTCTAAAAATTTACAGGATGCATCTTTAGAGTGTTAGGAACATTTTTCGTTTAAAACAAAGATCTTCTAAAAACGTACGGATCTAAGTCGAATTTGCAAGACAACAGAAACTAGTCGAGTGAAAACCCTAGTGACAGATTTCATACGGAATGGAAAATGATCTAGATCTTGACTTGCACTCAACCAAAATCTCTAAAACTTGATGTGCATGATATTAACTTACCTTGGATGAGATTTGAATCAAAATCCTCCTTGGTAGTTGTAATACCCGAGAATTTTGTCACATAAATAAATAAAACCAATACATAAATAAATAAATCCTTGAATAAATAAATAATTAAAAGAGGACATGAGAAATGGAATTTAATTCAAGAAGGAATTAAAGTCCCAAGAGCCCGTGAAGTTAAAGACAACTTAATTAAATAATTCGAGCCCGATACGAATGGACTCAATAATTCGAACCCGAAATTAAATTGAGATCCGAATAAAATTAAGATAGGAATTTGGAGCCAGGAATCGCCCAAAAATCGAAGCCCAAGAACATAGAAGGATAGAAGTCCGAAAGAGAGAAGAAAAGGCCCGACGGATCGCACGACCCGGCCCAGGCCGCAGCCTGGACCAAGGACGCGCGGTCGTGGCGCGTTTCGGAGGAGAAACCGCGCCAAGGGCGCGCCAGACCAGGCAGCTGCGCTGTTGCGCGATTTTCTCGCCCGACTCCGGATTTTTCGACTTCGGTTGCTTACCTTTCGGCCTGAGACACTCCAAGACAGCTCTTGGACGTCTTATGCGTCTCCTAAGTCTATAAATATTCGTCCTCTTCGACCCCGGACAATTTTCAAACTCTTCGAAAATCTCTATACGTCTCAAAACCTAAATCCCGAGTCAACGGAGGCACGAAGGCAGCGAAGGACAAGTTTTGGACGAAAATCAAAAGGGTCTAAGTCGTGGTTGGTAAGGGTTGTCCATATTTTCCATTCAAAACTTGGATCCTAATCTAACTTACTCCGTTTCTTTTCTAAAACCCCGATCCGAACACGTAGAGGGAGAACGAAGGATCTCGGAGGACGAACGGAGGACGTGGAAGCCACGCCTATGAATTGACGAGCCGGATAATCCAATCTCAAGTAATTTAACGCTTACTGTGGTTTTGGGAGATTAAAACAACCGAACGAATGAACCTAATGAAAACCCTAATTAAAAATTTGTCTACACCGGAGCAGTGTCATTGCACGAATTTTTTGGACCACTTAAAATATTCAAACGAGAAAACTTAAAACATGAAATGTGTTCCTATGACCTTGATCTACTTCCTGTAAAAAGTTCATAATTTTTGGTTAAGATTTGATACCCAAAAATTGAACTAGACAAACCTGCCTTCAATTCGGATTTTGAAATAGGGACAGATTCATATTTCGAACTTGTTGATGATTTTGACATTGGATTTAGGCCGAATTAGGTCTTGTGTTAAACATAAAAATTGTAGATCTATAAGTCTGGAATACCACTGTAAAATCTTAGAATTTTTCGTCAAGTTTTGAACCTCTGAATTCGAACCGATCTAATATGCGTTTTCTTCGAACTTCTAAAAGTTGGCAGAATTGGTTTATGAAATTGATCCGATTTTTCATAATTGATCCGATTGGAATTAGACCTTGAGCTCTAAATGAAAGTTGTAGATAATTGTGTTAGAATTAAGCCTGTAAAATTCCATTAAGTTTGGTGTTGTTTGATATGTTAAAAATCAAATCTTTGAAACCTGCTACGTTCTGAATCCGGCAGAGTAATATTTATGTACAAAATTACATTTTTGACTTGTTTCCTTAATCCAGATTGAAAAAGTTAAAACATGAAACTTGTTCGCTAGTGTGTTGGCGAACAACTGCTCAAATTTCAGAACTTTTGGCCTTGAGATGGATTTTTAAATAATATTCGCGCGACAGCGATACGTAGAAGTCATATTTTGAGAAATTGAGAAATTGTGAAATTATCTTTTCTAAACAAGCAAATGAAATTCTTTCGAAATTAATAAAAGAACGTTTTCGAAAATCCCCTTGCGACTTGATTAAAAATATATTAGGGGGTGAGTGCTCTGCAGGGGGTCCTCCTAACTGCGTTGTGCCTGAATGGACGATGGTGTTAAATATGATAAATTATGCCAAAACGGCGAGATATATAGGGCCTACACTCTCGAGAGTATCCGTATGGGTTTCCCGAGGCTCCGGAGTGTTACTGGGTATGGCGGATTTGGCTATGGCCAACGGTTACTTGAAATATGGTAGAGATTGCGATGCAATCGAGAAATACTTGTAGAGATTGCGCTGCAATCGAGAAATACCTGTAGAGATTGCGCTGCAATCGAGAAATACCAAGATACCTAATTTTGAAGTATGGGGAAATTAAAAGACTTGAATATTTTCCTTATTTAAATTATGCCTTTAGATTATGCCTTGCAATTATTTTTCCATGTAGTTAAATTTATGATTATGTGGAAATCCTTGTTTACAATTATGCCATTTAATTATTAGTGGTGAACTAAATTAAATTGTATATTATCTAGTAGCATGCTTTTATTTAAATTTAATTAATGGCTTTGAAATCCCTTAATCATGCTAGGTGATAACTTACTCAGCACGTTTTGGTTACCAAAACCATTTTTCTCTTTTCCTTTCAGAGTATGAGGATTATGCATGATCATATGCATACATGGGAACATTTGGGGAAAACACTATTTTAAATTCCTGCATTTAATTATGACTTGCATGAACGGGTCTGTTTAACCCGTGTTTTGGCCATGTTGGCCTAATTTAAATACCGCTGCATTATATATATGTAAATATTACATTTCGCTGTAACTATGATGATATTATTTTATTATGTTACAATGGGATGTTTGAAATGTTTTAAATTCTGAAAAACCATAGCCTTGCATCTCTCTAGCGAGCTCGAAGAAGTCGTGTCTTGCTAGAGAGGTGTGGCGGTGACATCCCGGCCTGGTTTATCAAAACCGGGGTGTTACAAGTTGGTATTAGAGCCCGGATATTTTTAAACTATTATTTTTAAAACCATTTTTATTTTTAAACTACTATTATTTTTATTTTCATTATTTTTAAGTATTTTAAACCATTAGTTTTAAAATTTTTATCTTATAAAGCCCAAATTATTTTAAACCCCAATTATCTTTATAGCGCAATCCCCATATTATTTTTAATAAAGCCCAATTATTATTCTTTTGGCCCAATATAGAGGCCCAAATCATACTACAATTATTTTTAATCCACCATGGGATAGATTTTTATTTTTAAAACCCATGGAAAAATAAATACAGTGTATGAGTTATTTTTGGGGGGAAATTATCATGTGCATTTGCATACTGCATTCTCTACACCTAGATAACTTAGAAGCTTGACATGTTCTAACTTAGATCTTTTGCTTGCACTAGATGGCTAACCCAAACCAAGACATGATAAACCTAATGATCAAAATGATGAGTGCCTATCTGGATTCTCAGCAAAGTATACAACAACTGAAACACCGTATAGCTCGACTCGAAGCTGACCTACATCACTTCCAAAATTTAAGAGAAACTAACCATCACCTCATAACACAGCTGGAACAAAAAGTCCAAACTCTTACTCAACGAAATCATTGACATAAACGAAAGGATTATGATCCAAGGGATGGACCTGATCCACCACA
Organism: Hygrophila difformis; assembly: GCA_030278955.1. Taxonomy (NCBI): domain Eukaryota; kingdom Viridiplantae; phylum Streptophyta; class Magnoliopsida; order Lamiales; family Acanthaceae; genus Hygrophila; species Hygrophila difformis. The sequence continues at coordinate 23,290,859 of JAOANR010000013.1, read as the reverse complement.
CTGATGTCCTATTAGCTCCCAGTCCTGTAGCTGAGCATTGGGCCGAGCTCAATGAACCTCCGAGCCCAATTACAAAATCCAATGGTCCATCAGGCCCATTAACCCATGGACCCTATGGAACCCTTGGACTCTGGCCTCGCATGGTTAATCAGCGGGATGAGCCGAGCCCCGTCCCAAGCCCAACGGAGAAAGACCCGATGGAAGACTCGATTAACGAGGCTGAGGGGAATTCAAGATTATATGTGTTATCTGTTTTTATCTAGTTATTTCCTTACCAAAAAAAAAAAAAAAACTGCACAGCCGCATGTTCCAAAAAAATAATAATAATAAAAATAACAAAAATAAAAAAAATAAATTTGAAACCCTAAAACCTAAAACCTAAACCATGACCCTAAAAAAAAAAAATGCTCGCGGCCATGTAAACCCTGGCCGAACGCTACATCCGAAAATACATCTAATACTCAACCACTTATATGATTTCACGATTCTCTGTCTAAACGATCTAGCAAAATTCATGGAATCTAATCTATATACGTTGTAACAGAATGGCACCAAGGGGACAACCGAGAAACCAACCTGCCCCACAGACCACTAACGAGGTACCACAGAACCCCACGGAGCCAGCACAAACCATGGCAGCTCAAACCCAAGGTGCGCAAGACGCCCCCGCGCCGAACAATGTGGGGGACCGTCTCCGCACGATAGGAGAAGCTCTGGTCGTCTTAGGAAACGCGCTAGTCAACCAGGGGCAAGACACAAGTAATAGCAACCAAAGAGATGTTAATAAGCCAGGAGGAAACCATCTTCGTAGAGGCCCGAATAAACCGCCTCGAGGCAGCAAGGGGAGAAGCAATGGGATAATCTTCAAACTTAGTAACTACGTACCCCGGTGCCCAAGGTGTAACCAACCTCATCTGGCAAGGGGATGCCCTCAACCCGACACATGCTTCCGATGTGGTCGACGTGGACATCGGATGAAAGAGTGTCGAACCCAGATTAGGAATATCACCAAAAGAGATGACTGATCGCCGAACCTAACCAACCACGGAACCCAGACGGTCAGAATGGCAACAACCAGGGGCACCGATCCACTCAGAACAAAGATCAGAACCCTCAACAAGACCAAAACCCGAACCTTTCCGAGAATAATGTATAGGCAGTTATGGGGACATAACTGAAGTCCTAAGGGGGGAGGATGTAATACCCCGCAATAATGGATAGACATTTATTTTTAGAGCTCGACTCGACAATATGTATCCCAAATAAATAAATAAACAAATTCAAATTATTTTGAACTACGTAATGGCTTGATCCCTTCACAGGGTACGTAGGCAGCTCGGAAATTTCAATTCTGAGTTCAGTCACAAAGTAAAAATAAAGAAAAACCCATATAAACAAAGGGACCGTAGTTCTTGGCTCGAGAGAAGCTAAAAACGCAACTTCGAGGACGAAGTTGATTATTAAGGAGGGTAGATTGTAATACCCGTGAAATCAGTAGGGCAACTTCGAGGACAAAGTTGATTCTTAAGGAGGGTAGACTGTAATACCCGAGAATTTTGTCACATAATAAATAAAACCAATACATAAATAAATAAATACATGAATAAATAAATAATTAAAAGCTGACATGAGAAATGGAATTTAATACAAGAAGGAATTAAATTCCCAAGAGCCCGTGAAGTTAAAGACAAATATTCGAACCCGATACAAATGGACTCAATAATTCGAACCCGAAATTAAATTGAGATCCGAATAAAATTAAGATAGGAATTTGGAGCCCAGGAATAGCCCGAAAATCGAAGCCCAAGAACATAGAAGGATAGAAGTCCGAAAGAGATAAGAAAAGGCCCGACGGATCGCGTGACCTGGCCCAGGCCGCAGCTTGGACCAAGGCCGCGCGGTTGAAATAGGGACAGATTCATATTCCGAACTTGTTGATGATTTTGACATTGGATTTAGGCCGAATTAGGTCTTGTGTTAAAAATAAAAATTGTATATCTATAAGTCTGGAATACCACTGTAAAATCTTAGAATTTTTCGTCCAGTTTTTTACCTCTAAATTTGAACCGATCTAATCTGTGTTTTCTTCGAACTTCTAAAAGTTGACAGAATTTGTTTCTGAACTTGATCCGATTTTTCATAATTGATCCGATTGGAATTAGACCTTGAGTTCTAAATGAAAGTTGTAGATAATTGTGTTAGAATTAAGCCTGTAAAATTTCATTAAGTTTGGTGTTCGTTTGATATGTTAAAAAATCAAATCTTTGAAACCTGCTACATTCTGAATCCGGGCAGAGTAATATTTCTGTACAAAATTACATTTTTGACTTGATTCCTTAACCCGGATTGAAAAAGTTAAAACACAAAATTTGTTCGTTAGTGTATTGGCAAGCTACTGCTCAAATTTCAGAATTTTTGGCCTTGAGATAAATTTTTAAATAATATTGGCGCGAACAGCGACACGTAGAAGTCATATTTTGAGAAATTGAGAAATTGTGAAATTGTCTTTTCTAAACAAGCAAATGAAACTCTTTCGAAATTAATAAAAGAATGTTTTCAAAAATCCCCTTGCGGCTTGATTAAAAATATATTTGGGGGTGAGTGCTCTGCAGGGTGCCCTCCTAACTACGTCGTGCCTGAATGGACGATGGTGTTAAATATGAGAAATTATGCCAAAACGGCGAGATATATAGGGCCTACACTCTCGGGAGTATCCCTATGGGTTTCCCGAGGCTCCGGAGTGTTACTTGGTATGTCGGATTTGGCTACGGCCAACGGTTACTTGAAATATGGTAGAGATTGCGATGCAATCGAGAAATACCTGTAGAGATTGCGCTGCAATCGAGAAATACCAAGATACCTAATCTTGAAGTACGGGGAAATTAAAAGACTTGAATATTTTCCTTATTTAAATTATACCTTTAGATTATGCCTTGCAATTATTTTACCATGTAGTTAAATTTATGATCATGTGGAAATCCTTGTTTACAATTATGCCATTTAATTATTAGTGGTTAATTAAATTAAATTATATATTATCTAGTAGCATGCTTTTATTTAAATTTAATTAATGGCTTTGAAACCCCTTAATCATGCTAGGTGATAACTTACTCAGCACGTTTTGCTTACCAAAACCATTTTTCTCTTTTCCTTTCAGATTATGAGGATTATGCATGATCATATGCATACATGGGAACATTTGGGGAAAACACTATTTTAAATTTCTGCATCTAATTATGACTTGCATGAACGGGTCTGTTTAACCCGTGTTTTGGCCATGTTGGCCCAATTTATATAAATATTACATTCCGCTGCAACTATGATGATATTATTTTATTATGTTACATTGTTTGAAATGTTTTAAATTCTGAAAAACCATAGCCTTGCATCTCTGTAGCGAGCTCGAAGAAGTCGTGTCTTGCTAGGGAGGTGTGGCGGTGACATCCCGGCCTGAGTTATCAAAACCGGGGTGTTACAGTAGTATCCCCGAGATCGTCCGGATCAGCCCCAACAATCCTCTCCTCCACTGATTGATCCTATTATGGAGTAGGTGGAAGAGATCTTAGTTCTAGGGCCTGAAATCCGAATCTAGGATCATGGAATTGGATTGAAGACCTTATCTAAACGTAGAAGAATGGATTTGAGTGCTTGAACTCGTCCAAGCCTCTGCCTAAGTGAAGAGCAACTCTCAAGTTCTCACCAACACCCTATAGAAACCTGATTTTCGGATTAGTGCAAATGGGGTGGTTTGGTGGATGAATATGGGGAGATACTGAAGTGTTTAGGACTCCAAAGGATGGCATTATGACCCTAAGTAAATGGTGAGGGCTTAATGAATGTCATAACTCGAATTTGGCCCTCCAAATTCCACATTCATCCTCCTTTCTTCAATGTGGTTCATTTAACTCCTTTTTGATTCATGTATCCACCTTTATTCAACTTGTGAGGGTTATAGATTCATCCAAAACCGTCCCAAAGGGCCTAAGTACATCCATGAATGTGTTGGGAGTGAATTCCAATCGATTGGAATCGCCCACATCGGAAAATGAAGTGAAAAATGCGTGAAACGCGTTGAGGCGCCGCCCTGCTGCCGCCGGCGCGCGGGTGGCACGCCACCGCCCTGCCGCCGCGCGGCCGCCTGCTGCGGTTTTCCTCCTTTTTTTTAATATGTATATTATGATTTTTATCTCCAAAAATCATAATGTGGGAATTATCCGAGATTGTTGGATAATTCGATAAACTCATTCCGGGTCGTGATCGTCCGAAATATTTAATTCCGCTCTCTCGGAATTATTTCGGTTTTTGCTAATTAAATCCAATTCTTTAATATTTGGATTTAATTTCTCAATGTCGATTTCTCGGGTATTACAGTCTACCCCCCTTAGAAATCACCTTCATCCCCGAAGTTGGGTCGGACTCGGAAAGCAACACCAATATAGAAAAGAAATTTGCACACATAGAAATATTGAGGCTAGAAAATAAATTTCTTATCTCGACGCGTGACAACTCTCTGCAGGGTATCACATCCTCTCCCCCTTAGAGTGCAGTTATGTCCCCATAACTGCCTATGAATTTTCTTGCTGGTTGCGATTCTGTTGTGGTTTTTGTGCTTGGTGGAACCCTTGTCCTTGATTATTCGGCTGATTTGGCCCCGTCGGGTGATTCTCATTTGGAGGGTTCACCAGATCCGACCTCTTCTCGATCATCTCCTCACAACATTGCATTCTCTAATCATGTGGTCTTCCCTACACATCTATAACAAGTTCCACGCCTCGGGCACTCGCGTACCAGATGGGCTTTGTGGCACTACGGGCATCGTGGTATAGATGTACCATGGGTGTCATTTTATAACACCCCGGTTTTTGATAACCCAGGTCGGGGTGTCACCGCCACACCTTCCTAGTAAGACACGGTTTCTCCGGCTTACTAGAGAGATGCAAGGCTAGGTATTGCAGTATTTAAAACATTTAAAGCATTCAAAACAGCCCATACAATATAGTTCGAAAATAATAATATCATAGCGCAGCGGAAATAATATTTAAGTATAGTAGTGCAACGGAAAATGTAAATAGGGCCGACATGGCCAAAACACGGGTAAAACAGGCCCGTTCATAATGTAGTCTAGTGTACGAATTTATAAACAAAACAATGTTTTCCCAAAGATAAAGTTCACATGCATGAAGTGCTCATCTTCACTCTACATACTCTGTAAGAAAAGAAAATAAAAAGAAATGGTTTGGTCAGCACAACTTGCTGAGTAGTTAACACATGCATGATCATAGGGTTTAAAAGCCATTAATTTAGTACTTAATAAAAGCATGATAATAAACATAATAACTCAGTTTAATCTAAACAACTATCCAATTGCATAATTTATTTCGGGGCTTTATTTAACAGCACATTTCACATAGTTTTAAAATAAAAGCAATAATTTAAATAAAGCATTTAAATTGGACAACAAAATATAATTTAATTTAATTTAATTTAATTTCCCCATTTGTAACACCCCGGATTTGATAACCCAGGCCGGGATGTCACCGCCGCATCTCCCTAGCAAAACACGGCTTCCCGAGTTCGCTAAGGAAATGCAAGGCTTGTGGGTATGTAAAAGATTTAAAACATTTCAAGATTTAGTCCGGAAATTTATAATACTTAATACGATAGTAGTAATCATCATGCGCGAAAAATAAATAGATAAAGTGCAGTGGAAAGTAAATCACGGCCAACATGGCCAAATCCTCGGGTTTAACAGACCCGGTAAAAAAAAACATTACGATGCAAAATATTAAAATGTCCGTTATGATTTCCCCCAAGTGCATATTGTAATACCCGAGAAATCAACATTGAGTATTAAATCCGAAAAATTAATTAATTGAATTAATTAATTGGATTTAACTATCGCAATCGAAATAATTCCGGGAGAGCGGAATTAAATATTTTCGGACGATAGTAACTCGAAGAGAGTTATCGGAGTATCCAACAATCACGGATAATCCAAGTATGATTTTTAAAAGATCAAAAATCATATTATTAAAAGAAAAAAAAAAAAAAAAAAAAAGAGAAATTCGCTACCTGGGGTGGCGCGGTGGCCGCGCGGTGGCGCGCCACCAGCGCGCCACCACCCCAGTAGCAGCGTTTCAAAACGCTGCTACGCGTTTCTTGCATGGAGAAGCATTAATGGCGAGATTGGTTCATGGAACTGATGCACATTCATGTCTCAGATCATTAGGGGTGTATTGGGACTCTTTTGGACGAATCTAGAAGTTTCTAGAACCCCTACATGGCTGTAAGTTTGGAGGATACATGAACTTGGGGGATAAGATGAACCATGGTGTGTTAGGTGGAATGGATAGGATTTGGGGGGTGTAATTTCGGGAGTTGATGGCCATTATGTTTTCCCTAGTTCCCAGGGCCTTCAAAGCTTCATTTGGAACTCTCAAATTCAACCATTACATCAAGTAATCAGTCCCCAAAACCCCCCATACACACTAATCCGAAAATTCCATTCTTCTTGAGTGTTGGTGAGAGTTGAAGGATATTCTTCCTTGTTCCAGAGAGTTTAGGCGAGTTCAAGCATTCCGATCTCTTCTCCTACGTCTAGGTAAGGTTTCTAATCCCATCCCTTGTTCCTTACTTCGGATTCTAAGCCCTAACATCTAGTTTTTCTCCAAACACCTCAAAATAGGATTCGTTCGGTAGATCTTGGAAGTGAGAGGCTGTTCCGGACGAGTTTGAGGGTTCAACCAAAGAGGATTTCGACACTACACTCTTGAGAAGTAAGTTAGTGTTGTGCATCTCAAATTTTAGAGCTTTTGGTTGAGTATTCTTTGAGTTGTAGTTCGATTTTCATCCTTTGCCAAAACTGTCTTTTAGGGTTTCTTCCAAGTAGATTTTATTGTTGTGCTTTTCTCGCCTAGATCCTTTCGTTTTTGGAAGAACTTGTCTAAATGAAAAATGTTCCTAATACTTTAAAGATGATCCCTGTAAATTTTCATAATTTTTGGACTTGATTTGATCGTCGAAAATAGATCTGGTATTTTCTGCTACACATGTTGACAGATTTCAACTTCTAGCATGTTCAGTTTTGTAGTTCATAATTCTCCTAGCTATGGTCGTTTTTAATGGTCGACTTCTTCATGAAAATTGTGCATCTATGTGTCTAGTTTATCCATGTGAAATTTCAGAAATTTTTGATCAACCTTCGAATTGTTATGGATTTTTAAGTAATCTGTGGTCGGATGAACAGTGACCTATGCACCCTTTTGAAAACAAGTTTCTGTAATGATTTTTTTTGAGTGACTTAGAGTCCGAATTTGCTAAGGCCTATTTCTGAGAAAAACGTTTATTTTGATGTCTCCTAGCACCTGTAAAATTTTCAGAATTTTCTACGAAGTTTTACTACATTTCCTAATACGATTTTGAAAACTGTTACGGTGTGGTCTTACCGGTAAAACTTGGTTTCGTACGTTTTGATGGTTATTGAGTCGATTGTTACTCTTTTATGAATCTTATGAATTCTGGAAATGTAAACATGAGTTGTAATGATTAAAATGTGGTTTTTGAAACTTTGTGAGTTTTGATCGAGTTAGATGCCCAATTTTGGAGGGTAAGTGCACTTGGCGTGGGCTCGATGGGCCGCCCCCTCTTTTTGGTGGCCAAAACGGCGCCAAGGAAATATTATTGTGTTGCGTGATTGTATGAGTCTATACTCCTAGGTGTATCCGTAGGGGTTACCTAGGGCTCCGGAGTGTGTCTGTATAGGGTCCGCTGCTCTCACATTGTGGATACCGTCGGCTTGTGGACATAAGTGCCCAAGCGGGTAATTGATCCCAAACGGCTAAGGCCCAGGATCGTTGATGCCGGCAGCTTGTGGACATAAGCGCCCAAGCGGGTAATGTTTGGATGTCCTCGATCAAAATGAACAATGGTGTGGTAATGCGTAGAAAGAAATCCCCGTAAATTATTTTTACTCGTTTGTTTAATTAAATTCCTAACCTTCTATTACTCTTCTAAATCTTTAAATTTTGTTATGCTATACATTAACTTACTCAGTACCGTTTGTACTGATAAAAATTGTTGTTTCTCTTTTTCGCAGAGTAAGTGATGGCACGTTGGGATGGGATTCTCAAAAATAAAGACTTGTCGCATTTTATCGTTGTTTTAAATTTCTGCACTGGACTTTGACACTGGACTTTGGACTTTGGTTTTGGCCGCCTGTTTGGCCCACGTTTTTATTTGTCTTTTTAGCTTCCGCACTGATTATTACTGTGATGCATGAGATACTCTGATTTTAGTTCGGGCATGATTGAATGAATTTTAAATTGTTTGAAAATTTGATACAACTTAGCCTTAGCATTTTTCCAGATGAGCTCGACTTGGGTCGGGTCTTGTTTAGAAAAGTGTGGCGGTAATGCCCTGGCCTGGGAAATCAAATCCGGGGTGTTACAAAGTGGTATCAGAGCCCGAAAATTTTTAAAGCTATTATTTTTCGGCCCACTATAGAGGCCCAACTTATTCAATATTATTTTTAAGCATTTTGAGTATTATTTCCATGGAAAAAGGGAATTTTATTTTTGAAACCCATGGAAAAGTATATCTTGCAAATTCGACAAGTCTTAAAAACTTAGTACTATTTTCGGGGGGAAGCATGTGCATTAACAAAATTATTTTTATGTATGGCATATGCCTTAATGTAAAAATTTGCATGATTAGATGGCCGACCCGAGATTACAAGATTCCATCATGCGTTTATTGTGCTCCATGTCGGATATCACACACGAACTTCGCCATATCTCTAGGGATGCCGCAAACGATAGAAATAGGATTGTGGCTATAGAGGAGAGGATGGAGGCTATGACCATTAGGAGTACCCAGATGGCTGCTCGCCATGATGCTCTTGCAGCCGAGTTCGAGGATTGCCGACACCACGTGCATATGCTGCAGGGACGTATATTTGCGTTGGAGGAGGTCATTGTTGGGCTGCAAAACCAGCTTAACCCCGAGCCAGAGATGGAAGAGGAGGAGGAGTTTGACCCCGATGAGTTCATCAACGTTGAAGAGGAGGACCCCGAGGAGGTTGTGGAGAACCCTCCACTGCCTCTCGATACCGACGAGGAGGTAGAGGCCGACCGTAGGATGCTCGGCTACTCTCCGGACTATTTGCTTTAGGGGTTGCGTGTGGTTTCTGTGATGGACTTCGTTACTTGCTTTTGCTAGTTTTCTGATTATTGCGTATTCGTATCTTGTTGTCGTTACGTTATCACATTTTACGTAGTGATAACTTAGTAAGTATATCATGATGTAACCCTCGCTGTTAAAGTATTTTATCTAGTGGAATTTCGTATTTAGTATTTCTCTTTTCTTCCTTGCCCATTCCAGTGGTCTTTAGCACTTAGAACCTATGAGATTGAGTTCTAACCATAGTCTAACTCGGCTATTAACGTTCATCTAACCGCGAATCTAACCTCTGCGTGCTTGATCATCAGAATGCCGCCCAGAGGGAGACCTAGAGCTGAGATCCCAGTGAATGAGAACGTTAATGTTCCAGCTGATGCGAACCCGCCGAATCCGGGAGTTCAAGCTAACCCTATTCCCAACGCACTGGATGAGCGGTTGAGGACAGTTGAACAAGTCCTCGTTGCTCTAGGAAACGCTGAAGTCAACCGAGCTCAGGCAGCAGTACCACCCCCAGCAGCTCGAATAAATTATCTGGCGATGGTAAACCCTTACCAGCCGCCTCATTATGAGGGACAGGAGGATCCCGCGAAGTTGGAGGATTGGCTAAGGACTTTTGACAAACTGCTTACTGCCATCAGGTGTCCCGCGAATGAGAAGGTTGGCGTGGCTGTGTACTACTTGAGCGGAGAAGCTGACGAATGGTGGCAAAACCACCAAGAAGGACTTGCTGATGGTGAACATGCCTACTTCTGGGAAGAGTTTAAGGAGATGATGAGGGAAAGGTTCTATCCCCTCAGTACAAAGACTGCTAAGTATGAGGAATTCATAAATCTCCGACAAGGCACCCAGACAGTTCAAGAATACTATGCGAAGTTTAAAGAGCTCGTCCGATTCGCTCCAAGGCTGGTACCAACCGATGCTGATAAAGCCCAGAAATTTGAGATGGGGCTGAATCTCAGCATCAGAGAGATCTTGGTTGGCGGACAGCACACTACTCTGCAGGCTGTTTACGATCGTGCAGTGGCCATTGCACGAGTACAACAGCTGAAGCGCAAGGATCATGGAGAGGCGAGCAAAGGCCTAAACAATTTCGATAAGAAGAACCGGAACAACAACTCTGGGAATCACTTCAGAAGGGGAAATGACCAAGGGAGGAATGATGGTCATAGGAAGCCAGATAACAGAGAGCTCAACCGAGGAGGCCAAGGAGGTTGGAGGCCGGATAACCAGGGCGCCTTCATACCCAGATGCCGGGAATGCAACATTCCGCACTTAGTGCATGAATGCCCAAGACCGGGGCATTGTTACCGGTGTGGCCGAGAAGGTCACATGAAGAAGGAATGCCGGACGAGGGAGGATCGCATAGACAAGAGGTTGGATCTGATAAACCGTCCTCAGGGCAACAGGCCAGCTGGGCCAAACCAGCAGGACAACCAAGGACAGAGATTCCCGCAGGCACAGAGGCCACCTCAGAATCCAAACCAGCATGGGAATCAAGGGAGGCCAGTAGGACGCCTGAACGTGATAAATCAAGCTGACTTAGCTGCTCAAGGCGATGTGATCGAATGTACGTTTACTGCTTTAAGCGTACCTGTCAAGGTCCTATTTGACTCAGGAGCGAGTTGCTCTTTGATTTCCGCGAGAACTATATCTGCGTTAGATCTACTAGCTCCGAATAACATTAACTTAGGAATCCAATTACCATCGGGTAAGGTAGTATCGTGTTCCAAACGATATGACGGGATCCCGATAGTAATCAAGAACACTGAATTCTTTGCGAATCTCATAGAATTTGACCTTAAGGATTTCGATATCATTTTGGGAATGGACTGGTTGACGAAGTACAAGGCTATCATCGAGTGCCAGAAGCAGAAGATCTCGTTGGCGAAGAGTCGCGGAAAGAAGGTCATTTACTATATGCAGCCTCAGAAGAAGGGTGCCAAGATAGTAAATGCATTAAAGTTCTGCAATCTCATGCGGAAGGGATACCAACTGTACGCGTGCTACGTGCATAATCGGGAAGGCGAGGAGAACAAGATCGACAGTATTCCCGTCGTGAACGAATACCCAGATGTCTTCCCGGAGGATATCCCAGGAATGCCTCCTGAGCGAGAAGTGGAGTTCACGATCGATCTCGTACCCGGAATTGAACCGGTGTCGAAGGCACCATATCGCATGGCGCCTGCTGAGATGAAGGAGCTGAAAGAACAACTAGAGGAGTTGTTATATAAGGGATATATTCGGCCGAGCACATCACCATGGGGAGCTCCGGTCCTGTTCGTGAAAAAGAAGGACGGCGGACTCCGATTGTGCATCGACTACCGAGGTCTTAATCAAGTGACGATTAAGAACAAGTACTCGCTACCTAGGATCGAAGATCTCTTCGATCAACTGAAAGGGGCGTCGGTATTTTCAAAAGTTGATCTAAGGTCGGGATACCACCAATTGCGTATCGCCGAGAACGATATACCCAAGACAGCATTCCGAACAAGATATGGACACTACGAATTCACCGTAATGTCTTTCGGTCTGACTAATGCTCCCGCAGTATTCATGAACCTCATGAATAGCGTTTTCCGAGAGTTACTAGACTCATGTGTTGTCGTATTCATCGACGACATTCTAGTTTACTCGAGGAATGAGGAAGAGCATAGTAGTCATTTGCACCAAGTACTCGGACTTTTGAGGAAGAATCAACTCTACGCGAAGCTGTCAAAGTGCGAGTTTTGGAAGAATGAAGTCGCTTTTCTAGGTCATATAGTATCGGCTAAAGGAGTATCAGTCGACCCGGCAAAGATATCAGCAGTGTCTGATTGGCCGGCACCAACAAACCAGACCGAGGTAAGAAGTTTCCTAGGTCTAGCCGGATACTACCGAAGATTCGTGAAGGACTTTTCTAAAATTGCGAGACCGATGACCCAATTGCTGAAGAAAGGATTGAAGTTTGATTGGTCAGCTGAGTGTGAGCAGTCATTCCGTGAGCTTAAGGGGAGACTCACATCAGCACCGGTTTTAGCATTGCCATCAGAGGCTGAGGATTATGAGGTGTATAGTGACGCCTCGAAAGAAGGTCTTGGTTGCGTGCTAATGCAAAACCAAAGAGTGATTGCTTATGCATCCAGGCAACTCAAGACGCACGAGGTAAACTACCCGACACATGATCTGGAACTAGCAGCGGTAGTGTTCGCTCTTAAGATCTGGCGACACTATCTATATGGACGAACTTGTCGGATGTTTACAGATCACAAGAGCCTCAAGTATATATTTACTCAGAAAGAGTTAAATATGAGGCAGAGGAGATGGCTCGAGTTGATCAATGATTACGATCTGGATATAGCCTACCATGAAGGCAAGGCGAACGTCGTAGCGGATGCGTTGAGTCGCAAGACGAGGCACACGGCGAACACACTCATTCTACCTTCGGGACTGTATATGGACCTAGCTAAGTTAGATACTGAACTAGTCCATTATGGAACCGTGGTGGAGACAGTGAACGCCATAACATGTGAATCTACCGTATTTGACGAGATTCGAGAAGCCCAACCGGACGACGAGAATCTCCAGAGGATCAAAGGAAAGATTGGCGAAGGAAAGGCGGTAGGATTCACGATCGATGAAGACGGAAGTATCCGTTTTAAAGGAAGATGGTGCGTTCCTCATAAGTGCGAGGAATTGAAGAGAAAACTCATGGAAGAAGGCCACAGTACACCTTATTCAGTCCACCCTGGTGGGGATAAGTTGTACAAAGACTTAAAGAAAATCTATTGGTGGCCGCGGATGAAGAAGGATGTTGCCGACTTTGTGGCTAAGTGCATAACCTGCCAGAAGGTGAAGGCAGTGAGGCAAAAACCGCTAGGATTGGTAAAGCCATTGGAGATCCCAAGCTGGAAGTGGGACAGCATCTCCATGGATTTTGTTTCGGGGTTGCCAAGATCTCCCCGAGGAATGAATAAGATTTGGGTAATAGTTGATCGGTTAACGAAGACCGCAATTTTCATACCAATGAAGGAAAATTGGTCGATGGATCAACTAGCTAAGGCATACATCGAGAACGTGGTCCGAAGGCACGGAGTACCGCATGATATTATCTCAGACCGAGATAGTAGATTCGTCTCCAACTTTTGGACTAAACTACAAGAAGCCTTAGGAACCCAAATCAAGATGAGCACAGCTTTTCATCCGATGACGGACGGTCAGACTGAGCGCACGATTCAGACGCTCGAAGACATGCTAAGAGCGTGCGTACTCGAATTCAAGGGAAGCTGGGAAGACCACTTGCCGTTGATTGAATTCTCGTACAACAACAGTTATCACGCTAGCATAGGCATGGCACCGTTCGAAGCGCTTTACGGACGGAAGTGTCGTAGTCCGTTGTGCTGGACGAAGGATGATGATTCGGTAGTTGTTGGACCGCAGCTCATTCAGGATATGAACAGCAAGATCAAGGTGGTTCAACAGAAAATGAAAGCCGCACAAGACAGACAGAAGAGTTACGCCGACACTAGGCGGCAAGAGTTGGAATTTGAGGTGGGAGACAAGGTCATGCTGAAAGTATCGCCCATGAAGGGGGTGATGCGATTCGGTAAACGAGGAAAGCTGAGTCCTCGCTATATCGGTCCGTACGAGATATTGGATCGTGTAGGTACCTTGGCTTATCGTTTGGCACTTCCACCGGAGTTGTCGCGAGTGCACAACGTATTTCACGTTTCTCAATTAAAGAAATATGTGCACGACCCAACTCACGTGTTGCAACCCGACGTGATTGAGCTAGATGATGACTTGACATACGAAGAGTATCCGATCGAGGTACTTGATGTCAAGGAAAGGGTCACCAGAAACAAGACCGTGAGGATGGTGAAGATCCTATGGTCAAATCATGGCACCGAGGAAGCAACGTGGGAATTGGAAGCGGATATGAAGCAAAGATATCCCAACCTTTTCCGAAGCGACTCAGGAGCAGTTATGGGGACATAACTGCAGTCCTAAGGGGGAGAGGATGTGACACCCCGCGCAGAGTCGTCGCATGCGAGGTAAGAATTTTAAATTGCAAGCCTCAATAATTTATGTGCCAATTATTCTTTCCGAAGTGCGACCCAACTTCGAGGACGAAGTTGATTTCTAAGGAGGGTAGACTGTAATACCCGAGAAATCAACATTGAGTATTAAATCCGAAAAATTAATTAATTGAATTAATTAATTGAATTTAACTATCGCAATCGAAATAATTCCGGGAGAGCGGAATTAAATATTTTCGGACGATAGTAACTCGAAGAGAGTTATCGGAGTATCCAACAATCACGGATAATCCAAGTATGATTTTTAAAAGATCAAAAATCATATTATAAAAAAAAAAAAAAAGAGAAATTCGCTACCTGGGGTGGCGCGGTGGCCGCGCGGTGGCGCGCCACCAGCGCGCCACCACCCCAGTAGCAGCGTTTCAAAACGCTGCTACGCGTTTCTTGCATGGAGAAGCATTAATGGCGAGATTGGTTCATGGAATTGATGCACATTCATGTCTCAGATCATTAGGGGTGTATTGGGACTCTTTTGACGAATCTAGAAGTTTCTAGAACCCCTACATGGCTGTAAGTTTGGAGGATACATGAACTTGGGGGATAAGATGAACCATGGTGTGTTAGGTGGAATGGATAGGATTTGGGGGGTGTAATTTCGGGAGTTGATGGCCATTATGTTTTCCCTAGTTCCCAGGGCCTTCAAAGCTTCATTTGGAACTCTCAAATTCAACCATTACATCAAGTAATCAGTCCCCAAAACCCCCCATACACACTAATCCGAAAATTCCATTCTTCTTGAGTGTTGGTGAGAGTTGAAGGATATTCTTCCTTGTTCCAGAGAGTTTAGGCGAGTTCAAGCATTCCGATCTCTTCTCCTACGTCTAGGTAAGGTTTCTAATCCAATCCTTGTTCCTTACTTCGGATTCTAAGCCCTAACATCTAGTTTTTCTCCAAACACCTCAAAATAGGATTCGTTCGGTAGATCTTGGAAGTGAGAGGCTGTTCCGGACGAGTTTGAGGGTTCAACCAAAGAGGATTTCGACACTACACTCTTGAGAAGTAAGTTAGTGTTGTGCATCTCAAATTTTAGAGCTTTTGGTTGAGTATTCTTTGAGTTGTAGTTCGATTTTCATCCTTTGCCAAAACTGTCTTTTAGGGTTTCTTCCGAGTAGATTTTATTGTTGTGCTTTTCTCGCCTAGATCCTTTCGTTTTTGGAAGAACTTGTCTAAATGAAAAATGTTCCTAATACTTTAAAGATGATCCCTGTAAATTTTCATAATTTTTGGACTTGATTTGTTTGTCGAAAATAGATCTGGTATTTTCTGCTACACATGTTGACAGATTTCAACTTCTAGCATGTTCAGTTTTGTAGTTCATAATTCTCCTAGCTATGGTCGTTTTTAATGGTCGACTTCTTCATGAAAATTGTGCATCTATGTGTCTAGTTTATCCATGTGAAATTTCAGAATTTTTGGATCAACCTTCGAATTGTTATGGATTTTTAAGTAATCTGTGGTCGGATGAACAGTGACCTATGCACCCTTTTGAAAACAAGTTTCTGTAATGATTTTTTTTGAGCGACTTAGAGTCCGAATTTGCTAAGGCCTATTTCTGAGAAAAACGTTTATTTTGATGTCTCCTAGCACCTGTAAAATTTTCAGAATTTTCTACGAAGTTTTACTACATTTCCTAATACGATTTTGAAAACTGTTACGGTGTGGTCTTACCGGTAAAACTTGGTTTCGTACGTTTTGATGGTTATTGAGTCGATTGTTACTCTTTTATGAATCTTATGAATTCTGGAAATGTAAACATGAGTTGTAATGATTAAAATGTGGTTTTTGAAACTTTGTGAGTTTTGATCGAGTTAGATGCCTAATTTTGGAGGGTAAGTGCACTTGGCGTGGGCTCGATGGGCCGCCCCCTCTTTTTGGTGGCCAAAACGGCGCCAAGGAAATATTATTGTGTTGCGTGATTGTATGAGTCTATACTCCTAGGTGTATCCGTAGGGGTTACCTAGGGCTCCGGAGTGTGTCTGTATAGGGTCCACTGCTCTCACATTGTGGATACCGTCGGCTTGTGGACATAAGTGCCCAAGCGGGTAATTGATCCCAAACGGCTAAGGCCCAGGATCGTTGATGCCGGCAGCTTGTGGACATAAGCGCCCAAGCGGGTAATGTTTGGATGTCCTCGATCAAAATGAAGAATGGTGTGGTAATGCGTAGAAAGAAATCCCCGTAAATTATTTTTACTCGTTTGTTTAATTAAATTCCTAACCTTCTATTACTCTTCTAAATCTTTAAATTTTGTTATGCTATACATTAACTTACTCAGTACCGTTTGTACTGATAAAAATTGTTGTTTCTCTTTTTCGCAGAGTAAGTGATGGCACGTTGGAATGGGATTCTCAAAAATAAAGACTTGTCGCATTTTATCGTTGTTTTAAATTTCTGCACTGGACTTTGACACTGGACTTTGGACTTTGGTTTTGGCCGCCTGTTTGGCCCACGTTTTTATTTTTTTTTTAGCTTCCGCACTGATTATTACTGTGATGCATGAGATACTCTGATTTTAGTTCGGGCATGATTGAATGAATTTTAAATTGTTTGAAAATTTGATACAACTTAGCTTAGCATTTTTCTAGATGAGCTCGACTTGGGTCGGGTCTTGTTTAGAAAAGTGTGGCGGTAATGCCCTGGCCTGGGAAATCAAATCCGGGGTGTTACACATATGCAATGCGTCACTCGACATACTCTGTAAAAAAGGAAAATGACAACGGTTGTCAGTATAAAAATATACTGAGTAAGTTAATCCCTAACTAACAAATAAAAGGGGTTACAAGTGTTTAAACTAAAGATTTCGCTTACCGTACGAGAATTTAAAAATACATAATTTATTAGCAGCGGGAAAACATGATTAAAGGGCTTAATCTTAAAAGCGTAATTCAAAGCATAATTTAAGTTGCATAAACTTTAAATACATAATTAAAGACATGATAAATACGATTTAAGCATAATGAAACACTCACACAAGTCTTTTACTTTTCATCCCGTAGACTAAGAAGAGGACACCATACCGGGAGATCACTAACGAGGCAATCTCAACATAGGACCACTAACGAGGCAGTCCAAACAATGGGAGACCACTAACGAGGCAGTCTCAAAGATAGTAGGACCACTAACGAGGCGATCCAAAAGGATAGTAGGACCACTAACGAGGCGATCCACAAATACAGCGCGCGAGATCACTAACGAGGCAATCTCAGATAGTAAGGAGACCACTAACGAGGCAGTCTCAAAGATAATGGTAGTATGAAGATCGGCTCAGCCTAGTGAGCGGGATTTTTCGAAAGTTCGTATTTCAAAGTCATCAAATGGTCAATATCGCGTTTTCATAGTTCGAGTTTTCTCAAGTTCGAAAAATCCTATTCGAGGCAGTTTACGCCTTTCTTAATTAAAAATTCGTCTTTTCTCCAAAAATTCTGAAATTTTTACAGTAATTCAAAAACACACACACGAACAACTTTCATGTTTTAAGTTTTTGGAAATAAGGTTCCGAAGTGAGTTGAAATTCGAGTTTATTGCAAAGAATAATTTATGTCTTAAAAACTGTTTTCGTCACAGGTTTGTGCAACGCCGATTAAAAATTCATTTAAAAACCAATCGATGTGAAATTTTTACAGTAACTACACAACACATTAAGGAACAACTTTTATGTTTTAAGAATTTGGAAATAATGAATTCTTGGTACTCAAAAATCGAGTGCAACTCACTGCATACTCATGGCCCTTAAAACGATTTCAAAACAGTTTTAAAAACTCGGCCGTTTGACATATCAAATGAAAACCAAAATCCGTGAAATTTTATATGCATAATCTAGACAAAATTATCTACAACTTTTGTTTAGGAATGCAAAGTTAAATCATTCGAAAAATGGGTGAAAAACATGCATCAAGTTGAATGAAGAAATCTGTCACAGTTTTAAAACGTTCGGTTCGATACAGAAAGTTTATGGCGGGATTTGGGATAGCAAAACTTAATGGTCAACGGCTGAAATTTGGACACAAGATAGATAAAGGTGTTAGGAACAACTTTTATGTTGAAACGTTTTCGGTTTGAATTCCCGAAGGTCGAGTTTTGGGCGAGTCTTTAAAATTGGACGAAAATAGGGTTTTTGAAAACCGATTTTTGTTACAAGCCTATATCTCGAGATTTAAACAACAAACAACCACGAAAATTTGTGAGTAAGGTTTTAACTTACTTAGAATGATGATAGGGTCGCTGGATTGGGTTTCCGGACGTCCTAGGGTCACGACGAACGGCCAACTCCTCTGATCGCTTTTTGTTCGTTTTCCGACGGGAAATCGTAGTAAGGAAAAAGGGTTAGAATATGAGTTTCTGAGATCTATGGACGAATTGAAACTTTGTACATTAGCTTACCAAGAGTCTAGAGGGCAGGGGCTTGTCCCAGTCGTCCCGTCGTCGCCGGAATACTTGCCGGAAAGTGGTGTCGAAGGAGTTTTGAACTTGGAGAGGGAATTGAGGGTGGAGGCTGAATGTTTACTGAAAACCTAGGGTTTGGGGCGCCCCTAGGGTATTCTTAAGCCTTCCCCAAGGCTGAGATTCGATTGCCATGGTTGGGAGTGTGGTTTTTGGCAAGAAAATCGCCATGGAAGGAAAGTTTACACTTTCAGCGCCTCTGGCGCGCTGGTGGCGCGCACCCAAGCTTTTGTACGCGCGGAGCACGCGCGACCAGCCTGGAGTCGCGACGCCCTTGGCCGTGCGGTGGCCGTGCGGCGGCGCGCGGACAGCGCGGGCCGGCCGGACCGGCCGGTTCGGCGGTCCGCGTGTTCCGTCGGGTCTTCCCTCGCTTTCCCCTATCGGTTTTCTACGTGTTAGCTCGATTCCCTGGGTCGTCTTCGTTTCGGAATCTTCTCCTTAATCTTGTTACGAGTCCGGCTTATCGCTCGCAACATTTCCGTGTCCTACTTAGCCTAGTCTAAATTGGTTCCAACACCTCCTATCGTCCTTGTGATCTAATTCGTGATGTATTTTGTGATTTATTTCGTGACTGAACTTAGAAATTAGTTCTAAGCTGCCTACGTACCCTGTGAAGGGATCAAGTCATGACGTAGTTCAAAACAATTTGAATTTGTTTTTCCTCGGGTGTTACATCCTCCCCCCCTTAAGAATACAGTTATGTCCCCATAACTGTGGTCGGGTCGTCTTGGAAGGGGGTAGGGTAACGTTGCCTCATGTCGGCTTCCAATTCCCAGGTCGCCGTTTCCGTCTCGTGGTTGGACCACAGGACCTTGACCATCTTTACAGTTTTATTCCTTGTCACCCTTTCCTTGTAGTCGAGTATTTGCTCCGGGGTTTCTTCATAGGTCAAGTCATCATCCAATTCGATTACGTCCAGTTGGAGTACATGCGACGTGTCGGCACATACTTCTTTAGTTGGGGGTCGTGGAACACGTTATGGTTACGAGCAAACGGTGGTGGGGACGTTAGTTAACACGCTGTTCTCTATTCCCTACGGAATTTCTTATGGTCCCTAGGTATTTACATCCCGGGGGTTTCCTGTAGTCCTGCGAAAGGAGGGCGTGAGGCAATTCCGCTGTCCTTGCCCGGAATAATGCCAGGTGATGCTCCATGTCGTCGTATTTCTCTGTCAATGTATGCCCGGGTTCAGTGAGGAGCGTATAGCAAAAGAGATTGAGCAGAACAGGAAAGATAAAACTCCATCCGGGTCCCGCGCGGTGGCCGCGCGGTGGCGCGCGGAGAGCGCGCGGCTCCCTCTGTTCGAGAAAATAGGGCTCGCGCTCCGCGCGAGCCACTTCCCCCATTTTCCATTCGAGAACACACCCCCAATTCTCTCTAAATCCGGCGAGTCACCTTCCTGTTTGCTTGATTTCGACTTCAATTTCACCCATCTAGGTACGATTCTACTAAACCCACTTACTAATTTCAACTTTTATGTTTTGAATGACTTGATTTGTGTAGAGATTTAGGAAATTAGGGTTCGTGTACAAAAATTGGGGGTTTATGACCTTTAGGCTTGATTTGTGCAAATTAGCAAGTGTATGTGGCAATTATCGTTACTCTTGTTGCCTTACCTATGTTTATGTTATAATGTGTTTATGTTTTTGGCAAATTCTTGTTGAATTCGAATCCTTAGATAGGCTATGATGTTTGGGTGTTATTGGGGTAGGGTTATTGGTTCGTTCCCCTGTTGTTTGGTGCGGTAGGACGCGCTGTGTTGTCATTAGAATGATTGTTTCATTCGGTGGGCAATTTCCGTGTGTTGTTAGTAACTTAGGTTTTGGTTTATTGCGCACATAACGTGTTCGACGAAATGCCACAAAGGGTTTAGGCACTAGTTTGAGAATATCATTTGTCTAGATTACCTCCTGGTTGGTCCTAGTAAACGGTAGGATTTGTTGTTCTTACGGTACATTTGCGTTAGAAGCGTATATTGATGCCCTTTACGTGTTTCCGCTTGACTTTTGTGTGGGACTTAGTCTTATAATTGGTATTTGGTAACTTGCAGGATGATGCTCTTTTTGTGGGTCGTTTTGGCGTCTCTCATGTGTCCTCCGAGGACTAGGAGACGAGTTGCTGATGAGGCTGGCCCCAGTCATGCCGCTCCGGCGATGCCTGATTTCGACGAGAGCGAGTCAGAGGAGGACGAGGAGCAGCGGGGTCCGCGACTCAGGGGTCTTCCGGACGAGGTGCGTCCTCACCGGCACGACAGGTTCCGGTTTAGGACGAAGGCTGCCCAGGACTTTTATTTCGACGAGCTTCGTCGAAACAGGGCTTACGTCCCTGAGAGAGGCATATATCCTCTTCATATGGGCGATGACAGGGTCAGTGCAGTCTTGGAGTATTTGTAGTGGACTGGTCTGGCACGTCACCCCGAGGGCGTCGCCTCCGGTTATTTGGCTATGGAGGTTATTGCCAACATTGGCGGTCTGGGAAGGGTGACGATCTATCCCGGGTATGGGTCCGTGGTCGCTATCTCGACTTCAGTGCTCGGGCGATCAATGTCTATTTTGGCTTGCCCGACGATGGCGTATTCCGGCCCCAGCCTGAGGGACGCGTTCTTGCTCCTGCGTGGAACACCTTATGCACCATAGTGCCTCCTCAATTCGAGCACAGTCATGAGCTTCGTTTGACGTCGATGGACTCCCCTTGGTGAGAGCTTGCTCAGCTGTGGTTCGGGCGTGTTCGGCCGATGTCCCGGAGCCACATTGTCTTGGATCACGTCTACGAGACCATTTGCTTCATCGCGCGAGACGGTAGGGTGAATGTAGGAGCTTGCATCGAGGACAACTTGCGGGGTATGCGAAGAGGACGAGGGAGTAGGGTGATTACCCATGTTCACCTCATCTGTGGGTTGTGCGCGGCGCAGGGGATTCGCACTACACCGGAGACAGACCCGTACGACATAGCACCTGGCCGTTGCTACCGTATCCCGACTTATGCTGAGCGGCGTAGCGCCTTACGTCGTGGGGCTCCCCGTGCTGTACTTCGCCCACAGCCTGATGACGGCGGCCTGATCCTTGTTGTACCACCGGAGCAGCCACCCCCTCCTCCAGTAGTTCCACCTCCTGCTGGGGCACCTCCTGCTGTGGCACCCCAGAGCCAGGAGATGACTCGGATGTTGCAGATGATGCAGGAGATGCGGGTCAGTATAGACGCCGGGTTTGCAGCTGGGCAGGCTCGTTATGACGCCCTCGACGCTAGGTTGGACTTCTATCAGACCCGTATGGACTTGTTTGCTACGAGGCAGGCTCACCAGCAGGCCACCATGTCCGACATGTACGCCTATGTGCGGCAGATGGACGACTACATGCGCCGGCAGTTCCCGCCTCCCGATCAGTGATGTCTCCTTTTGGTTTCGTGTTTTCGTTTAGGTTTTGCATTTTGACGTACTTTGTTTAGTTTCCTCCTTATGAGGACGTTGCTGTTGCCTAGTGTTTGTGATTTATATTTTCGTTATGTTATTGCTTAGTTAGGTGTTTGACATGTGTTGGTTGTTTGCTGCTGTTTCAGAACCATGGTTTAATTGTTATGTCCATTTTATGGTTTGAGATGTTCTGGATTTACTATTACCTTCCTATCGTGTCTGCATGTGTGTGGATTGCCCAACAATACCTGCTTGACTAAATCGCTTGGTTAAATTAGCGTGATAAGATACACGGGATTAGAGTTTATATGTAGAGTGTATATAGTTGCTCTTAAGGGGGAAATTTTTATTGAATGAAGATTAGTCATTTAATAGGTATCAATTTATCAGGGTTTTTCTTGTAAAGGTTGTTGGAATTTATTTATTTATTCTTATATGTACATATTTACGTATATGTATATATTTTATTATTATTATTATTTTTACTTCTATTTTATTATTATTATTATTATTATTATTATTATTATTATTTTTTTTTTTTTTTAATTTTTTAATTTTTTTTTTTTGTTCAGGGTTGTAGGTTCCCCTCTTTGATTATGGTAGTTAAAGAACTAAATAAAATGCATGGAATAAATTTAAATAGGCTTGTATTTTTTTTATTACTCAAGAATTAAATTTGGTTTACAAGCATTCGAAGTAGAAATAGGTGTGCTGCTAATGGTGCGGAAAGGAAAATATACTAATAATGCGTAGCTGGATCACTAGATCTAAAACGAGTGGGCAGGCTCGGCCTTGATGGGATCATCCTCATCGCTCGACACATCGATGGGTATGGCGACATTGGGAGCAGGCCCTGGGTTCTGAAGGACCGCTCCGTCCACGTCCTGGGCTAGGTTAGTCAGTTCCCAGCCTATGGTCTCTATCTGCTCCTCCAAGTCATCTCCCTTGTCTTGGAGCTGGGCCACTTGGGCTTGGAGGTGTGTGACTTGCTCCTGCAGCTGGGTTATGTGGTGATGGTCTGTTTCCCTAAGGTGACCCAAATGGGCCAGGTTACCCTCCAACTGTCCTACCCGCGTTTTGAAGTAATTGATGTGCTGTTGGCCCTCAAGGTATGCGTTCATTAATTTCACCATCAAATTGACCATGTTCGCGTTGGGCTCGGCCATCTAATGTCAACAAGGGAGGTTAGAGTTAGACATTTTTCAGGCAAAGTTAAGATATGCACAAATTTAAATCTATATGCAACATGCAAGTGCAAGTCCCTTCCCCATAAAAAAAAAATTTTAGTTTAAAATAAATTGCTAAGGGTTGGGCCTCTATAGTGGGCCAAAATTTAATATTTCTTTGGCTAAGAATTTGGGCTATGTAAAAAGGATTATAGACTTTTTGGCTAAAAATAATACTAGTAGTCAAAATAAATGGTTTTAAAAGAAGTCGCACTTGGGTTTAAAAATAATGGTTTAAAATAATAGTAGTAGCTTTAAAAATAAACCTGGCTCTGATACCAACTTGTAACACCCCGGATTTGATAACCCAGGCCGGGATGTCACCGCCGCATCTCCCTAGCAAAACACGGCTTCCCGAGCTCGCTAAGGAAATGCAAGGCTTGTGGGTATGTAAAAGATTTAAAACATTTCAAGATTTAGTCCGGAAATTTATAATACTTAATACGATAGTAGTAATCATCATGCGCGAAAAATAAATAGAGAAAGTGCAGCGGAAAGTAAATCACGGCCAACATGGCCAAATCCTCGGGTTTAACAGACCCGGTAAAAAAAACAGTACGATGCAAAATATTAAAATGTCCGTTATGATTTCCCCCAAGTGCATATGCAATGCGTCACTCGACATACTCTGTAAAAAAGGAAAATGACAACGGTTGTCAGTATAAAAATATACTGAGTAAGTTAATCCCTAACTAACAAATAAAAGGGGTTACAAGTGTTTAAACTAAAGATTTCGCTTACCGTACGAGAATTTAAAAATACATAATTTATTAGCAGCGGGAAAACATGATTAAAGGGCTTAATCTTAAAAGCGTAATTCAAAGCATAATTTAAGATGCATAAACTTTAAATACATAATTAAAGACATGATAAATACGATTTAAGCATAATAAAACACTCACACAAGTCTTTTACTTTTCATCCCGTAGACTAAGAAGAGGACACCATACCGGGAGATCACTAACGAGGCAATCTCAACATAGGACCACTAACGAGGCAGTCCAAACAATGGGAGACCACTAACGAGGCAGTCTCAAAGATAGTAGGACCACTAACGAGGCGATCCAAAAGGATAGTAGGACCACTAGCGAGGCGATCCACAAATACAGCGCGCGAGATCACTAACGAGGCAATCTCAGATAGTAAGGAGACCACTAACGAGGCAGTCTCAAAGATAATGGTAGTATGAAGATCGGCTCAGCCTAGTGAACGGGATTTTTCGAAAGTTCGTATTTCAAAGTCATCAAATGGTCGATATCGCGTTTTCATAGTTCGAGTTTTCTCAAGTTCGAAAAATCCTATTCGAGGCAGTTTACGCCTTTCTTAATTAAAAATTCGTCTTTTCTCCAAAAATTCTGAAATTTTTACAGTAATTCAAAAACACACACACGAACAACTTTCATGTTTTAAGTTTTTGGAAATAAGGTTCCGAAGTGAGTTGAAATTCGAGTTTATTGCAAAGAATAATTTATGTCTTAAAAACTGTTTTCGTCACAGGTTCGTGCAACGCCGATTAAAAATTCATTTCAAAACCAATCGATGTGAAATTTTTACAGTAACTACACAACACGTTAAGGAACAACTTTTATGTTTTAAGAATTTGGAAATAATGAATTCTTGGTACTCAAAAATCGAGTGCAACTCACTGCATACTCATGGCCCTTAAAACGATTTCAAAACAGTTTTAAAAACTCGGCCGTTTGACATATCAAATGAAAACCAAAATCCGTGAAATTTTATATGCATAATCTAGACACAATTATCTACAACTTTTGTTTAAGAATGCAAAGTTAAATCATTCGAAAAATGGGTGAAAAACATGCATCAAGTTGAATGAAGAAATCTGTCACAGTTTTAAAACGTTCGGTTCGATACAGAACGTTTATGGCGGGATTTGGTATAGAAAACTTAATGTCAACGGCTGAAATTTGGACACAAGATAGATAAAGGTGATAGGAACAACTTTTATGTTGAAACGTTTTCGGTTTGAATTCCCGAAGGTCGAGTTTTTGGCGAGTCTTTAAAATTGGACGAAAATAGGGTTTTTGAAAACCGATTTTTGTTACAAGCCTATATCTCGAGATTTAAACAACAAACAACCACGAAAATTTGTGAGTAAGGTTTTAACTTACTTAGAATGATGATAGGGTCGCTGGATTGGGTTTCCGGACGTCCTAGGGTCACGACGAACGGCCAACTCCTCCGATCGCTTTTTGTTCGTTTTTCGACGGGAAATCGTAGTAAGGAAAAAGGGTTAGAATATGAGTTTCTGAGATCTATGGACGAATTAAAACTTTGTACAATAGCTTACCAAGAGTCTAGAGGGCAGGGGCTTGTCCCGGTCGTCCCGTCGTCGCCGGAATACTTGCCGGAAAGTGGTGTCGAAGGAGTTTTGAACTTGGAGAGGGAATTGAGGGTGGAGGCTGAATGTTTACTGAAAACCTAGGGTTTGGGGCGCCCCTAGGGTATTCTTAAGCCTTCCCCAAGGCTGAGATTCGATTGCCATGGTTGGGAGTGTGGTTTTTGGCAAGAAAATAGCCATGGAAGGAAAGTTTATACTTTCAGCGCCTCTGGCGCGCTGGTGGCGCGCACCCAAGCTTTTGTACGCGCGGAGCACGCGCGACCAGCCTGGAGTTGCGACGCCCTTGGCCGCGCGGCGGCGCACGGACAGCGCGGGCCGGCCGGACCGGCCGGTTCGGCGGTCCGCGTGTTCCGTCGGGTCTTCCCTCGCTTTCCCCTATCGGTTTTCTACGTGTTAGCTCGATTCCCTGGGTCGTCTTCGTTTTGGAATCTTCTCCTTAATCTTGTTACGAGTCCGGCTTATCGCTCGCAACATTTCCGTGTCCTACTTAGCCTAGTCTAAATTGGTTCCAACACCTCCTATCGTCCTTGTGATCTAATTCGTGATGTATTTTGTGATTTATTTCGTGACTGAACTTAGAAATTAGTTCTAAGCTGCCTACGTACCCTGTGAAGGGATCAAGTCATGACGTAGTTCAAAACAATTTGAATTTGTTTTTCCTCGGGTGTTACACCATTACATCCCAGATTTAGTATTTCAAGTATTTCACGATTGCATCGCAATCTCAACAAGTCTAGCCGGTAGCCCGGCGGCCGCAACCGTATCAGCCGTACCCAGTACCACTCCGGAGCCTCGGGAAACCCATGTGGATATTCTTGAGAGTGTAGGCTCTATATCTCATGTCGTTTTGGCAATATCATATCTCAAGTTTAGCGCGCGGGGTCACCATCGTCCATTAAGGCACGAAGTGAATCGTTAGGGGGCACCCTGCAGAGCACTCACCCCTAATTTTAATTTTTCAAGTTTGTAAGGGGATTTAATTTCAAAAATCTGA
Source organism: Hygrophila difformis (assembly GCA_030278955.1). Classification (NCBI taxonomy): domain Eukaryota; kingdom Viridiplantae; phylum Streptophyta; class Magnoliopsida; order Lamiales; family Acanthaceae; genus Hygrophila; species Hygrophila difformis. The sequence goes on along the minus strand of JAOANR010000013.1, from coordinate 23,264,176 downwards.
TCTCAATTATATTTATTTAAAAATAATATCTCAACTCATTTCAACCCTAAAGGTTAATTTCATGTTTTAACAAGATTTCAAGGTTTGACTTCCGGTAAACCACAGTTCACTCCAAAATTCGTCTAAAAATCAGATTTAATTCCAAAAATTCCGAAATTTCACGAATGACTCAGAAACATCGAGATCTACAACTTTCGTGTTTTAACTTTTTCAATCCAAGACCTCGAAATAGGTCATAAACACCAATTTTCACTGACACACAAATCTGTCCGAATTTTACAGACCACAGTTTAGAGATATTGAAATCTACCATAGCAATTCAACTCCAAATTTGATGAAATTTTACAGAGACCATCTTAAGACAATTATATACAACTTTCATGTTCAGCCAAAGATCTAAATCAGTCTGGAACCTATGTCAAAAATGGGATCAAGATCGGACCTAAGTTCTGTCAAGAATTTCAAGATCTAGTTTCAAGCAGTTCGGGTTCGGTTGGTTTTCACCTATCAAATCGTCTCCAAAAATTCTGAAAATTTTACAGTAGATAGATCTAAGCCTAAGGAACGTTTTTCGTGTTTTATGTTTTTCAGTTTGAAGTCGTTTTAAGGTTCGGAAAAATTCGTCAAAACTGTTGCGTCGGTAGAAAATATAAGTTGGCAGATTTACGATTTCTTGTTAAATCTTTTAGTTTCGAACGTTTTAATTCCTCCCAAAACCATGTAAGAGTTAACTTACAGATTAATCATCGTCCGGGGTCATCTATTTCGAAGGCGTGGCTTCGAGTTCACCGATTATCCTCTCCGCTCGTCGGGTTCCTCGTTCTAGATCCGATTCGGGGTGTAAAGAGAAGAGAAACGAGGTTAGAATCCGTTTTCGGATTGAAACGAACAAGGATTATTCAGACTAGGGCTTACCACACATTGGAGATCTCCCGATTTTCGTCCAACAGCCGCTGTCTCGGTCTTTTGGTGCCTCCGTTGACTCCGGGATTACGACTTTTGTGTATAGAGAGTATCGTAGGGTTTTGAAAAAGGGTTTAGGGTCAGTCAAGAGAGTTATTTATAGAGGATAAGACCTAGGGGGACGTCCAAGACTGCCTCTAGGAGTCTTGAGCCGCAAGAGGTGCAACCGAAGCCGAAAAATCCGGATTCGGGCGAGAGATTCACGCAACGGGCATATCTGCGTGCTGGCGCGGGGTTGGCGCGCCTTTCGCCTAAAACCCGCGCGGCCAGCGCGCGACTTACGCCTGGACTTCGGTCCGGGCGGGTCGTGCGATCCGTCGTGCTTTTCCGCCTCTCTTTCGGGTTTCTATCCCTCTAAGCTCTCGGATTCCAATTTCCGGACTCTCTTCGGGTTCCTATTTCGTGTCGTTATTTCTTTCGGATCTAATTTTACGTTTTGGCTCGAATTCTCGAGTTAATTTATATCGGGTACCCGTGTAACGACTTATTTAACTTTATTTAATTCCTTTTGTTTAATTAAATTCCTTTAATTAATTTCATTTCTCATTTCTTCTATATTTATTTATTTAATGTATTTACTGATTTATTTATTTATTTATTTATTTATTGTATTTATTTATTTATTTATGTTGTAAAATTCTCGGGTATTACAGTCTACCCTCCTTAAGAATTAACTTCGTCCTCGAAGTTGTGTTTCGGCTTTTCTCGTGCTGTCTTTTGTTTATTTTATTATTTTGTGACTGAACTTAGAATTAAGACTTCTAAGCTGCCTACGTACCCGGTGAAGGGATCAAGCCATGACGTAGTTCAAAACAATTTGAATTTGTTTGTTTGATTACAAGAATGTATGAAAAATACACGGTATGACATCCTCTCTCCCTTAAGATTGCAGTTATGTCCCCATAACTGTGTCGGTGTCAGTTTGGAACAGTGTCGGGTAGCGTTCTCTCATGTCGGATTCTACTTCCCAAGTTGTCGTCTCACTTTCGTGGTTCGACCAAAGAACCTTGATCATTTTGACGGTTTTGTTCCTCGTTACTCGTTCCTTAGTGTCGAGAATACACACTAGGACTTCTTCATAAGTCAAATCTTCATCGAGTTCAATTATCTCCGGTTGAAGTACATGTGTCGGGTCCGACACATACTTCTTTAGTTGTGAGACATGGAAGACATTATGAACTCGATCTAATTGCGGCGGTAAAGCCAGTCGGTAGGCTAAATGTCTGACTCGTTCTAGAATCTCGTAAGGTCCTATGTATCGAGGACTCAACTTTCCTCGCTTGCCAAAGCGCATCACCCCCTTAATGGGTGATATCTTTAGCATGACCCTATCTCCCACTTGAAATTCTAGGTCTCGTCGTCTCACGTCAGCGTAACTCTTTTGACGGTCTTGAGCAGCTTTCATTTTCCCTTGAATCACTTTGATTTGTTGAGCCATGTCTTCGATAAGTTGTGGTCCCACCACCACGGACTTATCGTTTTCTTCCCAGCTCAACGGACTTCGGCACTTTCGTCCATACAACGCCTCGAATGGTGCCATGCCGATGCTAGCATGGTAGCTATTATTATAGGAAAACTCAATTAAGGGTAAATGAGATTCCCAATTCCCTTTGAATTCCAACACGCATGCCCTCAGCATGTCTTCTAGTGTTTGAATTGTCCTCTCGGTTTGTCCATCCGTCATCGGGTGGAATACGGTGCTCATTTTGATTTGAGTACCGAGAGCTTTTTGTAACTCCGTCCAGAAATGAGAGACAAATCTACTTTCTCTATCGGAAATGATATCATGTGGTACTCCATGTCGTCGTACCACATTATCAATGTAGGCTCGGGCCAATTGGTCCATAGTCCACGTGTCTTTCATTGGGATAAATATGGTTGTCTTCGTTAGCCTATCCACAATCACCCAAATTTTGTTCATGCCTTTAGGTGATCGGGATAATCCCGAGACAAAGTCCACCGAGATGCTATCCCATTTCCAACTTGGAATCTCTAGTGGTTGCATCAATCCTAAGGTTTATGTCGCACTGCCTTAACCTTTTGGCAGGTGAGACATTTCGCCACGAAGTTCGCCACTTCCTTCTTCATTCCCGGCCACCAATAAATCTTCTTCAGATCTTTGTACAATTTGTCACCTCCGGGATGTACGGAATATGGTGTGTTGTGCCCTTCCTCCATCAACTTTTGCTTCAATTCGGCACACTTCTGAGGCACACACCATCTCCCTTTAAAACGGATGCTTCCATCCTCATGGATAGCAAATCCGGTTGCCTTTCCTTCGGCAATATACCCCTTATCTTCTCCAATTTCGCGTCGCCCGGTTGAGCGAGTCGAATCTCGTCCAATATTGGAGTTTCTACGACCATCTCGTTGATCGTTTCACTCATTGTGCCAGGATGCACAAGTTCTAACTCCAATCTTGCTAACTCCATGTACAATGCCGGCGGAATTACCAACGAGTTTGTCACGTGTTGGGTTTTCCGACTTAGGGCATCGGCTACCACATTCGCCTTCCCCTCGTGGTATGCTATCTCTAAATCGTAGTATTTAATAAGTTCCAACCACCTTCGTTGTCTCAAATTCAACTCCTTCTGAGTGAATATATATTTCAAGCTCTTGTGGTCGGTGAACATTCGACACTTCCACCCATAAAGATAATGTCTCCATATCTTTAGAGCGAAAACGACCGCTGCCAACTCCGGGTCATGTGTCGGATAATTCTCCTCGTGAGGTTTTAGTTGGCGTGATGCATACGCTACGACTCTCGAGTCTTGCATCAAGACACAACCTAAACCTTCCTTCGAAGCATCGCTATAAACTTCGAAGTCACCATTCTCTGAGGGTAGTGTTAATACGGGTGTGGTTGTGAGTCATTTCTTAAGTTCTTGAAACGCAGTCTCACACGCTTCGGTGCACTCGTATTTTGCTCCTTTCTTCAGTAGCTGGGTCAAAGGACGTGAAATCCTTGAAAAGTCCTTCACAAATTGTCTATAATACCCAGCTAATCCAAGGAAACTCCTTATTTCCGTTGGACTCTTCAGAGTTGCCCACTCCGTCACGGCAGAAACCTTTGCCGGATCCACTGATACTCCATCAGCGGATACTATGTGTCCGAGAAATGCCACTTCTTTCAACCAGAAGTCGCATTTCGACAGCTTGCCGTATAGCTGATTTCTTCGCAAGATTTCTAACACTTGATGTAAGTGTTGGGCATGCTCTTCCTCGCTCTTTGAGTAGATCAGGATGTCGTCGATGAACACTACGACGCACTGATCTAACAATTCTCGGAACACGTTGTTCATGAGATTCATGAACATGGCCGGAGCATTTGTTAACCCGAAGGATAACACTGTGAACTCGTAATGGCCATATCGCGTTCGAAACGCCGTCTTCGGAATGTCCTTCTCGGCGATCCTCAATTGATGATACCCAGATCGCAAATTGATCTTCGAGAATACTGAAGCTCCCTTCAGTTGATCAAACAGATCCTCTATTCTCGGTAGGGGGTATTTATTCTTGATGGTCACTTGGTTTAATCCTCGGTAATCTATGCAAAGACGTAGTCCTCTGTCTTTCTTCTTGACAAATAAAACCGGTGCTCCCCAAGGGGACGTACTCGGTCTTATGTAACCTTTTCCTAACAGTTCCTCGAGTTGTTCCTTTAACTCCTTCATTTCCAGTGGTGCCATCCGGTACGGAGCTTTTGCGACAGGCTCTGTTCCCGGAATGAGATCTATAGTGAATTCAAGATCTTTCTCAGGTGGCATGCCCGGAACGTCCTCAGGGAACACGTCCGGGTATTCTCTTACCACTGGGATGCTGTCAACCTTGTTCGCTTCCGCCTCAAGGTTGTTCACATAGCACGCATATACCGCATACCCCTTACGCATCAAGTTACTTAGTTTCAGTGCACTAACGATTTTGTTACTCTTCTTAGGGGGCTTAGAGTAAAAGATAACTCTCTTTCCCCTATTTTTTGACAAGGTGATCTTTTGTTTTTGGCATTCGATCACCGCTTTATACTGGGATAGCCAATCCATCCCCAATATGATGTCAAAGTCTCTTAAGTTAAATTCTACCAAGTTCGCGAAGAATTCTACGTTCTTTATTACTATAGGAATTCCGTTATATCGTTTAGAGCAAGACACTACTTCTCCAGAAGGCAATTGAATTCCTAAGCTAATTCTCTCGCACTTAGGTAGATCTAACGCAGGCACTATCCTTGATGCTATAATCGAGCAACTAGCTCCAGAATCAAATAGAATTCTAAGGGGCGTATTCAAAACATAAAATGTACCTCCCATCACTTCTCCTTGCGCAGGCACATCCGCTTGATTCACCACGTTAAGCCTCCCCATAGGGCGTCCCTGATTGCCCTGCTGATTCGCATTCGGCTGCTGATTTTGTTGTTGGTTTTGATTCTGAGGGGGTGGAGGTCGTTGGTTCTGGTTCTGATTCTGCGGCCTATTTTGAGGGGGTCTGTACCCCTGGTTATTCCCGTCTCGCCCGTTTTGATTTTGAGGCTGTTCTTGCCCCGTGACCAAATCGTCCCTTTTTGTTATGTTCTCGATTCTGGTTCGGCAATCCCGTCGAACGTGACCCATTCGACCACATCGGAAACAGGCGCCCTGTTGCGGGCATCCCCTTGCCAAATGGGGTCGTCCACATCTTGGGCAAGGTGGTACCGGATCTTCTTGGTTGAACCTTCTCCCAGTGTTGTTTTGTTGGGGCCTATTCGACCCTCTGCGTTGTTCGTTCCTTCCAGTGTTGTTCTCGCTTCTCGATTCCCGGTTTCTCTTGTCTTGGGGACCCCTGCTGGACTCCCCACTCACCCTTCTCTTCAGTTGCTGCACACGTGCTACCGCCATAGCGTGGTCATACACAGCTTGCAAATCGGGGTAGTGTACCCCCGCGATCACCTCGCGCACAGACAGGTTCAGCCCCATCTCGAACGTCTGTGCCTTTTCTGCATCAGTAGGCACTAGCCTTGGTGCGAACCTCACCAGCTCCTTAAAACGTGTGTAGTATTCTTGCACAGTTTGGCCTCCTTGCTTCAGCGACAGGAACTCTTCGTACATCACTGATTTGGTACTCAGGGGATAGAATCGATCCCTGAGCATCTCCATCATTTCCGCCCATGAGTAGGGCTCGTCATCCTCCGTCAGTTTAGCTTGCGTCGCCTGCCACCAGTCGTCAGCTTCGCCTCCCAAGTAGTATGAGGCGACGTGCACTCTTTCTCCTTCCGGAACATTTAACTGCTCCCAGCAGCTTGTCGAAGGTCCGGATCCACTCCTCCAGTTTAGCTGGATCCTCCTCACCAGCGTAGTGGGGCGGCTGGTAAGGATTCACCATCGCCAGGTAGTTAGGGCGAGCTTGGGGCGGAGGTACCGCTGCAGCTTGACCCTGGTTGACTTGCGCGTTTCCGAGCGCAATCAACACCTCCTCTATCGTCCTAAGACGATCGCCCACATTGTTCGGTGCGGGGGCGTCCTGCGCACCTTGGGGTTGTTCCTCCTCAGGTTGAATCGGTTCCGTGACGTTTGGTGGTGTCTCAATAGGAGTTTGGGGAACAGGTTGGGCTCTCGGTCTTCCTCTGGGTGCCATTCTGTTACAAATGGTATAGATTAGGACATAGTAGTGTTTGGTCAAGCAAGAAGATCTCAAATTTATTTCTATCTTCTTCACATAATGCTCGATTGAGCTAAATTTTTTTTAGGGTTAGGGTTCAGGGTTTAGGGTTTCCAGGGTTTAGGGTTCTGAATTTCGATTTTTTTTCGAATTTAAATATATAAATAAATAAATCTTGTATTTTATTTCCTTAAAAGAAATTTTTAGTACAAGTGATAGGATATACCAAAAATAGTAATGTTCCCTTACCAAAAATAGTAACCACTACAAATAGAAATTCCTAACGTCTCTAAGCGCCCTCCGGCACAGTGGTAGGATCCTCCTCCGGATCTTCCTCCTCCGAACTTGGCGGCAGCAGATCGTCAAAGATAGTGTTCAAGTCCTGCCCGTGGGCATCGATGTGTTCCTTTTAGTATTAGGTTTTGTGTAGTGAGGGTTTGGACTTAGCGTTCGAGTTGGTTTATGCGGTGGTGATCCGCCTCTCTCAAGTTGCCCATGTGGTGCAAATTGGCCTCCAATTGAGCCATACGGTATTTCATTTGTTCTATGGTTTGATGGGAATCAAGGTGAACGTTCATCATTTTGATCATCAACTGCATCATGTCTTGACTAGCCATCTAGCGCAAGCAAAAGATCTAAGTTAATATTCGCCATGATTCTAAGTTAAATTCGACAAGATTCTAAGTTCAATTTCGCCAAGATTCTAAGTTCAAATTTGCCAAGATTCTAAGTTCAATTTGCCAAGATTCTAAGTTCATAGAAGAGATGCAATATGCAAATGCAAATGATGATTCCCCCCAAAAATAATTTAATGCACTATATATATATTTTTCCATGGGGTTTTAAAAATAAAATTTTTCCATGGAAAGAGTACTTTTAGAATTTGAAATAATAGTCAAAATATTAATAGTAGTTTAAAAATAATAATGGTTTAAAAAAAATAATAGTTTAAAAATAGCCGGGCTCTGATACCAACTTGTAACACCCCGATTTTTGATAACCCAGGTCGGGGTGTCACCGCCACACCTCCCTAGTAAGACACGGTTTCTCCGGCTTACTAGAGAGATGCAAGGCTAGGTATTGCAGTATTTAAAACATTTAAAGCATTCAAAACAGCCCATACAATATAGTTCGAAAATAATAATATCATAGCGCAGCGGAAATAATATTTAAGTATAGTAGTGCAGCGGAAAATGTAAATAGGGCCGACATGGCCAAAACACGGGTTAAACAGGCCCGTTCATAATGTAGTCTAGTGTACGAATTTAAAAACAAAACAATATTTTCCCAAAGATAAAGTTCCCATGCATGAAGTGCTCGTGTTCACTCTACATACTCTGTAAGAAAAGAAAATAAAAAGAAATGGTTTGGTCAGCACAACTTGCTGAGTAAGTTAACACATGCATGATCATAGGGTTTAAAAGCCATTAATTTAGTACTTAATAAAAGCATGATAATAAACATAATAACTCAGTTTACTCTAAACAACTACCCAATTGCATAATTTATTTCGGGGCTTTATTTAACAGCACATTTCACATAGTTTTAAAATAAAAGCCATAATTTAAATAAAGCATTCAAATTGGACAACAAAACATAATTTAATTTAATTTAATTTAATTTCCCCTTTACATCCCAGATTTAGTATTTCAAGTATTTCACGATTGCATCGCAATCTCAACAAGTCTAGCCGGTAGCCCGGCGGCCGCAACCGTATCAGCCGTACCCAGTACCACTCCGGAGCCTCGGGAAACCCATGTGGATATTCTCGAGAGTGTAGGCTCTATATCTCATGCCGTTTTGGCAATATCATATCTCAAGTTTAGCGCGCGGGGTCACCATCGTCCATTAAGGCACGAAGTGAATCGTTGGGGGGCACCCTGCAGAGCACTCACCCCTAATTTTAATTTTTGAAGTTTGTAAGAGGATTTAATTTCAAAAATCTGATCTCAATTATATTTATTTAAAAATAATATCTCAACTCATTTCAACCCTAAAGGTTAATTTCATGTTTCAACAAGATTTCAAGGTTTGACTTCCGGTAAACCACAGTTCACTCCAAAATTCGTCTAAAAATCAGATTTAATTCCAAAAATTCCGAAATTTCACGAATGACTCAGAAACGTCGAGATCTACAACTTTTGTGTTTTAACTTTTTCAATCCAAGACCTCGAAATAGGTCATAAACACCAATTTTCACAGACACACAAATCTGTCCGAATTTTACAGACCACAGTTTAGAGATATTGAAATCTACCATAGCAATTCAACTCCAAATTTGATGAAATTTTACAGAGACCATCTTAAGACATATATCTACAACTTTCATATTCGGCCAAAGATCTAAATTGGTCTGGAACCTATGTCAAAAACGGGATCAAGATCGGACCTAAGTTCTGTCAAGAATTTCAAGATCTAGTTTCAAGCAGTTCGGTTTCGGTTGGTTTTCACCTATCAAATCGTCTCTAAAAATTCTGAATATTTTACAGTAGATAGATCTAAGCCTTAGGAATGTTTTTCGTGTATTAAGTTTTTCCGTTTGAAGTCGTTTTAAGGTTCAGAAAAATTCGTCAAAACTGTTGCGTCAGTAGAAAACATAAGTTGGCAGATTTACGATTTCTTGTTAAATCTTTTAGTTTCGAATGTTTTAATTCCTCCCAAAACCATGTAAGAGTTAACTTACTGATTAATCGTCGTCTGGGGTCATCTATTTCGAAGGCGTGGCTTCCAGTTCACCGATTATCCTCTCTGCTCGTCGGGTTCCTCGTTCTAGATCCGATTCGGGGTGTAAAGAGAAGAGAAACGAGGTTAGAATCCGTTTTCGGATTGAAATGAACAAGGATTATTCAGACTAGGGCTTACCACACGTTGGAGATCTCCCGATTTTCGTCCAACAGCCGCTGTCTCGGTCTTTTGGTGCCTCCGTTGACTCCGGGATTACGACTTTTGTGTATAGAGAGTATCGTAGGGTTTTGAAAAAGGGTTTAGGGTCAGTCAAGAGAGTTATTTATAGAGGATAAGACCTAGGGGGACGTCCAAGACTGCCTCTAGGAGTCTTGAGCCGCAAGAGGTGCAACCGAAGCCGAAAAATCCGGATTCGGGCGAGAGATTCACGCAACGGGCATATCTGCGTGCTGGCGCGGGGTTGGCGCGCCTTTCGCCTAAAACCCGCGCGGCCAGCGCGCGACTTACGCCTGGACTTCGGTCCGGGCGGGTCGTGCGATCCGTTGTGCTTTTCCGCCTCTCTTTCGGGTTTCTATCCCTCTAAGCTCTCGGATTCCAATTTCCGGACTCTCTTCGGGTTCCTATTTCGTGTCGTTATTTCTTTCGGATCTAATTTTACGTTTTGGCTCGAATTCTCGAGTTCATTTATATCGGGTACCCGTGTAACGACTTATTTAACTTTTTTTAATTCCTTTTGTTTAATTAAATTCCTTTAATTAATTTCATTTCTCATTTCTTCTATATTTATTTATTTAATGTATTTACTGATTTATTTATTTATTTATTTATTGTATTTATTTATTTATTTATGTTGTAAAATTCTCGGGTATTACACATTTCTTCTGTTATTCAAACCTCTGTCTGCATTCTCCTTAGGTCTATCGAACCTAGCTTGACCGTTGTCCCTCCTTAAATTACTGTTGTTGTTGCTTCGATTCTTTTTATCAAATCCTTTCGAGCCCTTGCTCGACTCACCATTGTCCTTACACTTTAATCGTTGGACACGAGCGATTGCTACCGCTCGGTCATACACGGCTTGTAGAGTAGTACATTGTCCTCCCACCAGTATCTCCCTGTTGCTGAGATTCAACCCCATTTCGAATTTCTGAGGCTTGTCAGAATCAGTCGGCACAAGTCTCGGAGCAAAACGAACTAGCTCCTTGAACTTGGTATAGTATTCTTGCACCGTTTTTCCTCCTTGTCTTAAGTTAATAAATTCTTCATACATTGCAGCCTTAGTGCTCAGTGGATAAAACCTCTCTCTCAACGCTTCCTCAAATTCTTCCCATGGATAAATCTTCTCAACCTCGGCCAAATCTCCTTGGAGATGTTGCCACCACTCGTCCGCCTCTCAATCCAGATAATAGGTTGCCAATTGAATCTTCTCATCCTCGGGGCATTTGACGGCAGTGAGAAGCTTGTCAAAAGTTCGGATCCAATTCTCCAACTTGGTCGGGTCTTCTTGGCTGTCATAATGAGGTGGTTTGTAAGGGTTTACCAATGCTAGGTAGTTGACTCGGACTACCGGCGGTGGTACACCCGCTTGTGCACGTTGCACCTCGGCATTTCCTAATGTTATGAGAATTTCCTCTACAGTCCTTAAACGTTCATCCATATTGTTGGGAATAGAAGGCACTCGCCCTCTTACCTTCTGAGGAATCTCATTGTTGTTAGGTGCGTTAGCATCACCGCTGTTTGGGACTACCCTCCTTGGCCTTCCCCTAGGCGCCATTTTCTGTTATCCAAGCACGCGAAGATCAGTTTCTAATCTAAGGCACGTTAGCAGTCAGGAAGATCTAAATGATAGGAAGTGGAGATGATAGATGTAAGCACGCTAAGCTTAGGTCAGCAAGATGAAAGGCTGAGACAAAATTAGTCCCAAGCTAGTCTTCTAAGTCAAGCTTAGGATGTTATCTAACAAAGACAAGGAACATTTTCTTTTAAATAATGATAGTATGCAAATGCATCTCCCCCCCCCCCCCCCCCCCCCCAAAAAAAAAAAAAAACAAATTTAATGCATTTACCAGGCTTGTCGGATTACTCTTTATATATTTTCCATGGGTTTTAAAATAAAATTCCTTTCCATGGAAATAATATCTTAAAAGGGTTTAAAATAATTTTTAAAATTTTGGGCCTCCATATTGGGCCGAAAAATAATAGCTTAAAATTTTTCCGAGCTCTGATACCACTTTGTAACACCCCGGATTTGGTAACCCAGGCCGGGATGCCACCGCCACACCTTCCCAAGCAAGACGTGAATCATTTCGAGCTCACTTGAGAAGATACTAAGGCTAAGTTGTACCAATACTTTAAAAATATTTAAAACTATTCAAACAGTGCCCGAAGTTTTAAATCAGAGTTAAGTCTAACATGCATAATTTAAAACAGTGCGGAAGCTAAGTAAGGGCCAAACACGGCCAAACGTGGGTTTGGAGTTCGTAAAAGAATTTAAAAACAAGTGCGACAAGTCTTCGGAAATTCCCATGGCAAATGTAAATGCCATGCGCTAACCTTCAACATCTGAAAGAAAAAAAAAAAGGAGACAACGTATCTATCAGTACAACGATACTGAGTAAGTTAATATACAACACAACGAATGTTAGAAATTTTAGAAGAGTAAATAAAAATAGGAATTTACTTTTAAAGACGAATAATTATTTACGGAGAAATATTTAAATCTTACACCTGCCGAAAGATCTTTTTCAAATCTCTTTATGAACGAGAACACCCGTCCTTAGGGAAATCGAACCCACAAGAACTCAAATACATTCTTTTACCATTGTTCATTATGATCGAGGACACCCATCCTTGGGGAATCGAACCCGCAAGAACTCAACATACATCCTGGGGAATCGAACCCATATGAGTCAACAATATCCTGGGGAATCGAACCCGCAGGAAAAACATAGACCTTGGGGAATCAAACCCACAAGGCAAGTGAAAGCAGTAACCCCAGACCACTCCGGAGCCCGAGATAACCCATAAGGATACATCTAAGAGTATAGACTCTTACAATCACTAAACCATAATAACCAAAATCGCCGTTTTGGCTACAAGAGGGGGCGGCCCAACGAGCTCCACCAAGTGCACTTACCCTCTAAATACATTAGGCATCCCACTCGATCAAAACTTACAAAGTTTCAAAATCCACATTTTTAACATTTCCAAAACATTACTACATTCCCAGAAGATACATATTTCAAAATGAGTAAAATTCGACTCATCGTTCACCAAGAATACGCAATATGAATTTCATCAACAATTTAAAACTGTGGCAGATTTCAAAATCACTTTTGGAAATGTAGCAAATCATCTTCAAAAATTTTCGAAAATTTTACAGGAACAAGAAAACACCAAGATGAACATTTTTTATAAAAATAGGCATCTTCAAATTGGGACTCTAAATAGGCCATAAAAATCGATTTCAGAAACCATTGTACCAAGGATTTTAAAAGCTTCAGCAAATCCGACCACAATGTATTTAAAAATTCGTAACTATTTCGAACGAGTTCCTAAAATCTTAAAAATTGACAGAGATATTTTAGACATAATATGGAACAAATCTTATGAAGACACTAACCACAAATATCAACATAGGCTGATCCAAAATGCACAACAAAATCGGACAACTTAAAAACTCAAATCTGACAGCATAATATAGCAGCAAACCAGATCCATTTTCAGGTTTCAAATCTATCCAAAAATTCTAAAAGTTTACAGGAAGCATCTTTAGAGTGTTAGGAACATTTTTGATTTAGAAAAGATCTTCTAAAAACGTACAGATCTAAGTCGAATTTGCAAGACAACATAAACTAGTCGAGTGAAAACCCTAGTGGCGGATTTCATATGGAATGGAAAATGATCTAGATCTCGACTTGCACTCAACCAAAATCTCTAAAACTTGATGTGCATGATATTAACTTACCTTGGATGAGATTTGAATCAAAATCCTCCTTGGTAGTATCCCCGAGATCGTCCGGATCAGCCCCAACAATCCTCTCCTCCACTTATTGATCCTATTATGGAGTAGTTGGAAGAGATCTTAGTTCTAGGGCCTGAAATCCGAATCTAGGATCATGGAATTGGATTGGAGACCTTATCTAAACGTAGAAGAATGGATTTGAGTGCTTGAATTCGTCCAAGCCTCTGCCTAAGTGAAGAGCAACTCTCAAGTTCTCACCAACACCCTATAGAAACCTGATTTTCGGATTAGTGCAAATGGGGTGGTTTGGTGGATGAATATGGGGAGATACTAAGTGTTTAGGATTCCAAAGGATGGCATTATGATCCTAAGTAAATGGTGAGGGCTTAATGACTGTCATAACTCGAATTTGGCCCTCCAAATTCCACATTCATCCTCCTTTCTTCAATGTGGTTCATTTAACTCCTTTTTGATTCATGTATCCACCTTTATTCAACTTGTGAGGGTTTTAGATCCTTCCAAAACCGTCCCAAAGGGTCTAAGTACATCCATGAATGTGTTGGGAGTGAATTCCAATCGACTGGAATCGCCCACCTCGGAAAATGAAGTGAAAAACGCGTGTAACGCGTTGAGGCGCTGCCGCGCTGCCCTGCTGCTGCCAGCGCGCGGGCGGCGCGCCACCGCCCTGCCGCCGCGCGGCCGCCTGCTGCGGTTTTTCTCGTTTTTTTTTTAATATATATATTATGATTTTTATCTCCAAAAATCATAATGTGGGAATTATCCAAGATCGTTGAATAATTCGATAAACTCATTCCGAGTCGTGATCGTCTGGAATATATTTAATTCCGCTCTCTCGAAATTATTTCGGTTTTTTATAATTAAATCCAATTCTTTAATTTTTGGATTTAATTTCTCGATGTCGATTTCTCGGGTATTACAGTAGTTGAGAAGCTTAAGATTGTTGTTGGAATGGCAGTCCAGTAGCGGTGTTTGCTTAAGAAAATTATCCGCTCACCACCTGCATTAGTGTTGTTAACCCAAGCCTACGGTAACTGTGAGTGGGAAATTTTAGTATTTATTTATGATAGAATACCACTATGGTATACTAAGTTATTAAAATTTTTTCTAGTCAAATAGCTGTAAAGGGATATCTGCTCTTAGCCTACGCGTGTGTTGCATCCATCTCATCTACGGTGACGGTAAGTAAATTTTTACTCTTTGGAGTAAGCCCAAAAAAATTATTTAGCTTAAGCATAAATTTCAAGAAAACCGTTTTATTACTTTTTAAATTTATGCTTATAGCTCCCTACTACTTTTTGGATTATTGGTATGCAATTTTACTGTGTTTTATAGCTCCTGCAATTATTCATAAAATCTCATGGATTTTTGGAGCCCATTGTTACGGGGTGGGTCTACGCTACTGGGTCGGTCAACGCCACCTCCGCCGTTTGCGTGCGACGCATGCCATTCGGGGACTGTTGGAAACTGGCGCAACGCCATGGTTGGATTCCACGTGCTCTGAGGGAATTTCGTACCTCCACCACAACCCTTGAATGTATGTGAGATTTGGGCCCTACAACGGGGAACCTAAAAATCATGTTGGCTGAGAAATTTATTTCTTGGTAACGCATAGTGTCATATTTTGTTCTCCCGGGTTTAGATTTATATGGATTTCGTCTGTGCTTGAATTAATTCTCGTTTTAGCATACCATTACCATAACTGTCTTTTTAAATTATTTCTGCTACCCGACCTCCTCCGGGAGTAAGGGTCTACTTACTCAGCGATTGTCTGACTCTACACTTGTCACCATTTCCTTTTAGGTTTCAGATCTGCAAGGTTCGATAGGGCATATTTTGCACGGGCACGGTATGGGATATTATTTATAAGAATATATATATTTTTTAACCCTCTTTGGGATAAAAACATATTTCTTGGCATAGATAAATTTTATGAGGCAAAGATAATTTTTATGAAGCATTGGAAATTGTTTATCGAGCATAAATAAATATTTGGATTTTATTCTGTTTATGTAGACATTGTATCCTACTGTTCAAACAATGCATTTGCGTTTAACGGTGTTATTTTTGTAATACGAGATAGTCAAGTACATTTACAATATTTTTGAAATGCGAGGTGCAACCTCTTTTAATATAAAATTTCCATGGATTTATTCCATTTCTATCATTGAGCTCATTTGAGGAATGCGTTCCTCAGTTTTGGTTGTACATTCCAACCATTTTTGTTAAGCTTATTCTTATACTTTTACAATATTATAAGCTTTTGTGCAGAGTATATGTTAACTTGCCCGGGAAGTGGTTAGCATATACATTAACTCTGATTTTTCTGCACTTATTTGGATTAGCCTTACCGTATTTCGGACGGTCCGGAATACGTGGCGGTAGCACCCCACCCATTGGTTCCGCACTTTTCTTCCGCTGTATCTTTAGGGAAAATGGGGGTGTTACAGAAACGGAGAGGAAGGTGGTGGCGAAAACCTTGGTGGAAGGATGGAGAGAAAGGTGGTGGTGTTGGCTGAGGACAGCGACGAGATGGTGGGGCGGAGGTGGTGGCTCGGTGGGATCCGGAGGAAGATGGCAAGGCGGCGCTGCGGAGGTGGTGGCTCGGTGGGATCCGGAGGAAGATGGCAAGGCGGCGCTGCTAGTGAAGTGCTGCCGGAGGCGGCGCCGTCGATGGCGGCGCCGAAGGGCGGCGGCAGGACACATTTTAGGGTTAGGGTTAGGGTTTTGTCTTGTTGGGCTTCTGTTTAGATTAACTTGGTGTTGAGTTTTGGTTCAATTTGATTCTCTTTTCTTAGTAGATCACTTAATTCAACTGGCCCATTGTTATTCATTATGGACTTAATTAATTAATTTGAACTCATGGACTTAATAGCATTGTAACATCCCGGATAATTATTTCATAATTAATTTAATTAATTATGATTAATGAGTCAAGTGGGCTTAATTAATTATGGATGTAGTATTTTGTTGAAGCCCCACATTAAATAAATAGAAGCCCAACACATTAAATGATAGAAAGAAGGAGATTTTGAATGGTTTAAATAAAGTTGGGGCCAAAGTGAAAAGTTGAAATTGCAAAGGGACCCTAGTGCACTAAATAGGGAAAATGGAAGCTTCCTCTTCATTTCCACAACCGAGTTTCACAAATTGGAGAGGAAAGTGGGGAGTGCTCGGCAGATTCTTCAAGGAGGGTGTAAGAGAGTTGCCATTGTTGAGCTTGGAAGTTGCTTGGCTCTTCTTCACTAAGGTAATGGTTTAATTCTCAAGTCCCTTCCTTCATTTCTTTTCTTGTTCCACCTTCTCTTTTCTTTGCCGGAGTTCGATCAGTGGCCGGGGGATGGTGTCGCCGCTGCTATGGCGACGGGAAGAGCCAGGGCTGGCGGCCCTGGCTATGGCGGGAGCTGGAGGCCGCGCCTCCAGCGGTGGAGCCACCACAGCGTGGTGGTGCTGTGGTGGAGAGCAGCGGCTGCTGCTGTGGGGCGGCGCCGGCAAGTCGCCGGCGTCGTGGCGGCGACCCGGTGGTGGTGACAGCCGCTGGGTGGTGGAGGTGGTGGTGTTGGTCCGGTGGTGGCTTATTGTTGATGTTTCTCTATGCCTTGAATTGAGGATTAATGATTGGTTTTCGGTTTTCAATTGTTGGATTGAGTTTAGAGGTTTGATTTTGGTATACATGCAGTGGGTAATTTGGGTTACTTATTAAAACTGGAGTATAGATGTTGTTGAAGAAGTTTGCATAAGTTAGTTTGATTTTTAAGTAATGAAGATGGAGGATTTTGGGTTTAAATGACTATGTTGGATGTTAGACTTAAATAGATGAATTCTTGCATATTGAAGATCGGTTGACATTGAGTTAAAAGTTAAATGGTTAACTTGGGTAATTAATTTGGATGGTTATAATTTGGAATTTGAAGTTGTGTTAATGTTTATGTTGTAATTTATGTGACTAAATTCTAGTATTGGAGTGCAATGAGCTTTTGAATAGAAAAGAAAAGAACTTGGTAGATTGATTGTTGGGGATTTAATTTGAAGATGCGAATAATGTTGTGTAGTTTGAACTATTGATTAAAATAGAGTTTATTTGTACTTGTCGAAATTAGTTACTGAATTCAATTAATTTTTGGAATATTTGGGCATTGAATTAATTGGAATTGGAGTTGGTATTGATGTATTAATATAAGTTGTTCATTGTTTAAACTAAAGATTTTGGGTTATGTTAAATTGGATGCATTATTGGTCTTGTTTGAATGACTTTTATTATTTAAACTTGTTATATTGTATAGGAAATAATTGGATGCCGAAATAAAGAAATTGGAGGATTGAAGGCGTGCAATGGGAACGTGGAAGATGGTTCATTAAGGCAAGGAGTAATTAGTAATCTTTAGATTAGGGAGTTAGACGAGATGCCTAATGATTATTAAGTTTATAATTGAACTAAGTCATGACATGTTAACCTAGACGATTAGGATGTGAACCTAATTAGGTTATACTTTGGATTTAGGGACGTCTATGACTAGACTGGCTCCCTAGGGATCTATTACTCGCTAGGTTAGAGCTAGTAGAGTTTATAGTGGATGTAGAAGTGGTATATGAAACGTTATGTATTTATGATAGGGGAACTTAGACGACTAGGGGTTTCTCTGACTATCATGTTACTTGATTATAGGAATGATGGCTTGTATCTTCTTATACTTGCGATTATTAATAAATAAGAATGTGAGGTATACACGTTGCCTGTGCTGATTATTATGTTATGTGAGAATTATGTTACAGATAAGGATTGGACTAGAATCTTTTTGAGTAAGGTATCAAAGATGAAATTGAGATATTATTTTCTTATTGGTATTGTGCCTTTGGGTGTGAGGTGTTATACCTCGGTGATACTTGTGTTATGCTACGGCATGTTTGGCATATGGGGAGTGAACCCTGTGCCATGACCGGCAATTGGGGAGTGAACCCTTTGCCATGACCCGCTAGACGCTGCTCTGGTCAGTGACGACTATCCGGCTCCCTCACCTATGTTATTGGCCCTGCGTAGGCTGTTCGTCCGCGGCGGGGGCGACGTTGACGGGCGGTTCATTGTGATGGGAGAGGGTGGTGTCCTCTCGCCAATGATGACTGTCGACCATGGTTATTAGGAAACGCGTTAGACATGATTATCTGCTGCATTTAGGATAGATAGCCACGTAGGTCATATCATTCATCTCATCATTCATCATACATAATGATTGCAATGCATTTTATGGTTGAAGCACCGATATGGGACGGTGTGATGTTTAAATACTGTATTTAAATTATGTTATTAATATATTTGTATTTATAATTATGTCATTTAATTCTCGTACTGTCTAATCTACTTATTACTGTTATTTCCTTGCTCAGTACTTTTGTACTGACCCTTGCTGTTGATGTTGTTTTATAGATTCTCCATGGATGGCGCATATCATGAGGATGGGGTTCGGGCTGAGCGAACTAGTATAGATTACTATTGTTTTAATTGTATTGTTGTGCACAATCTGGGTTTATTTATGTTGGAGCTATTAGGCTTTTGCCTTGTTAGTAAATGATTCAGGGATTGTAGCCCGGATATGTTTTTGTTGTTCCTGGGATCATTTTACTATATATGTTCTTATTATGTTATTTCCTCGCTTCGTATTAGCTGTCTAAGCTGAGTGATCAACAGTTTAGTACAGTTTAATACGGCGGTGACGTCACGAAAATGGTTTTAAATTTTCGGGGCGTTACAGAGTGGTATCAGAGCGGTTTGCTCTATTATGTGTTTAAAACTTGATAAAAACATGTGGTGAGGTGTGCGGGGATTGAATGCAGGATAGGTTTTGCATTGTCATATGCTAGTTAGATTTATTTTACGCTATTATTTTTGTCAACTATACTGCGCACCTTGTGGATTCAAGCCATGGTTTGCAAGATAACCATGGGTAGATAACAAGGATATCTTAAGGGGATCTATGTTTTAATTCAACTAGCAACTTATTTACAAGTTGCTGAATAATTATTGTTATTAATATTATTAATTGTTTGGGATTTCTTGTAACTTATGGTGTTGTGATAATGCATGAGGTCTGTCTTTAAGGTAAATTGCAGGTATTGAATATTTAGACCACTTGATTAAGGAGGATCGTCCGGAGACACCCGAGTCGTTAAGCATTGGGTAATCATCAACAACAAGGTCTCCTGTGGGGCCCGTAACTAAATTGGAGCTGATCGGCACCTGCAAATCCATGCTATACAGATGCGTGATGATGATCCATTGTCAGCAGATGATCAGAACATCAGGAGAATAATATATCAGACATCTTTAAATTTTAAAGATATAAAGGGTAACTCATTTGATTGTATTGATCGACGGATTTATAATGACATTCAATTGGAGACGTCGAATTGAGTATACCTAAGAGATTAATTGGAGGCGTTTATGCAAGTGAATGTCCTAATGTGCGATGCTCGTATGCTAATATAGGTATTCCTGTTATTGATTATGTTTCATCTATAAATTCTTCTTTTCATTTTCTTTATTATGAGAAAATGAATTCCTCTATTATTTTCCTTGCCTCTTTTGCTGATTCTACTGTGTACGTTTTGGTACCAGTTCTTTTCTTCGAGTTAAACTTTTCTGTTAGTATCTTGTAATGTCAATCACTCTTGAGGCCATCCGAATGGTCCTCATTGATACTTTATCAGCATTGATATTTTTCTATCGCTTCGATATTTTAATAGTTCGAATTATCTGTCATCTACAGTGGTATATTATCTATGTATTATTTAAAATTTTTCAAAATCTTCTACAGTTCCCCAAAATTTTATGCTATATTCTCACTGACTTCCTTACATTTTTGGGAAGTTTCTGTAGTACCTGTTTGAGCGTGAGGTAGCTCTCTCCTTTCATTTAATTATTCCTCATTTTATATTCTGAACTACTATTCTATCCGGAGTAGAGTAGTTTCTTACTGGGCATTTTGTTAGTGCGTTCTATTCTCTACTGATTTATTATCTCTATAATGAATTGGAGTCTCTATCAATCAGTCAGTAGGATTCCTTCTGCCAATCCGAGTCAACTCGTTATCGGTTCACTTATTTGATTATATTTGTTCCGTTATAGAATGATGCCCATCTTAGTATTCTTGTTCCCGCGATATATTTCCATATCATTTCGAAAATCATTATACTTGGTATCTACTTGGCACCCTTCCAGTAATTTTAATTCTTTTACCATTCCGATTCTTTTTCACTAAAAATCGGACTTCTGTCCACTTCGCGAATTCCTTTTAACTGAATCAGCATCATTCCACACTATGTCTATTTATCTTCATTTTCTACTATACGGTGACGTGTAGACTTTTAACTTCTAGTAGGGAAAATGATAAGGCTTATGCAAGTCCTTCTATTTCCTACTATCTCCCCTTCAAGTATAATACTTGAGGGTAATCAGGTGTGATTAATGCACCCTGATAATCAGCTTCTAGTTGCATTGCCTTCAACTCATTATTTGGAACACTCTTTAATGGTGTAAGCATCTTGTTGTAAAACAAAGCGCTCTACCTATCTGTATTCATTGTGTTCTGCAAACAATGATTTTAGTTGTTTGCATTTCTTTCCATCTGTATCGGAAGATTGTGGCTCCCGATATAATTCGGAATTTACCATATTCTTGGAAATTCAATTTCACCTTCTACTTTGTCTTGGAGATTGTTTGTTTCTTTTTGTGGTGCAGACTTATCCCAGGGCGAGGAATCCTAGTGAACTGTTGAAATAACACTGAATTTCTATAAGGGGGTATGAAGCAAAACATCCTACAGTACGAACTTGGGAGCGACTAATTCAAAATGTAAATGGACTATTCGAAGCAGAACTCAGTCCTAACACAATCCAAATAGATTCTCAAGGAATAATTAACTGTTTTAACAGTTAAGAATTGTGTAAGATATCCTCAGAATGAGATGAAACTCGGGAATTCCATCAGGACTAGGGCTTCTAGCCATAAATTGAGATGACTCCCGGGATAAAATTTACTAAAGTTTGGATCAATAAGCATGGAAATTAAGCGGATTGTATTAAATTTCCAATGCTCCAATGAGAAAGTGCAAGACTGACAATAGAATTGTGAGACGAGATGCAACGAAACACAGAGTTTACGGCGAAATTGCTGATTGCTCTCCAGGACATGAAGTAAAAGTGTGAGAAGGAACCACGACAGGAGCTTGAGACTCGCGAGTTTCCAACGTATAGTGAACTCATTTAAAGGGAGACAAATCTAATTGATCCGTCGAATGTCAATGGAGATTTAGAGAAAAATGCTACTGCTTGATATGAAACGCCGGATTTAATCTGGATTTTAATGACTAAATATGAGTTTGTAAGTTGGTTCCAGTGTAAGTGGGAGGAACACCTGAAGATGTTTAAGTTTCTCTTGCAATAGTCAACCACGTTCGAGTGTCAGGTTGACAAGGGTCGAGAATATGAATCATACTAAAGACGAGTTATCAATCAAGGATGAAGTACTTATTATAAGACGCTCTAAATGGAGAAAGAACTATGGTGTCAACCTGTGACAAGGACACGACGTCAGAGACTGATAGAAGCGTGTGTTTAGATGTTCAAAGTTGGAGCTCACCCACAATTCAGTGGAGATAACACATTGATCCATATCCTTATGTCATTCGAGGACGAATGATCCTAAGGGGGAGGGAATGTAACATCCCGGATAATTATTTCATAATTAATTTATTTAATTATGATTAATGAGTCAAGTGGGCTTAATTAATTATGGATGTAGTATTTTGTTGAAGCCCCACATTAAATAAATAGAAGCCCAACACATTAAATGATAGAAAGAAGGAGATTTTGAATGGTTTAAATAAAGTTGGGGCCAAAGTGAAAAGTTGAAATTGCAAAGGGACCCTAGTGCACTAAATAGGGAAAATGGAAGCTTCCTCTTCATTTCCACAACCGAGTTTCACAAATTGGAGAGGAAAGTGGGGAGTGCTCGGCAGATTCTTCAAGGAGGGTGTAAGAGAGTTGCCATTGTTGAGCTTGGAAGTTGCTTGGCTCTTCTTCACTAAGGTAATGGTTTAATTCTCAAGTCCCTTCCTTCATTTCTTTTCTTGTTCCACCTTCTCTTTTCTTTGCCGGAGTTCGATCGGTGGCCGGGGGATGGTGTCGCCGCTGCTATGGCGACGGGAAGAGCCAGGGCTGGCGGCCCTGGTATGGCGGGAGCTGGAGGCCGCGCCTCCAGCGGTGGAGCCACCACAGCGTGGTGGTGCTGTGGTGGAGAGCAGCGGCTGCTGCCGCTGCTGCTGTGGGGCGGCGCCGGCAAGTCGCCGGCGTCGTGGCGGCAACCCGGTGGTGGTGACAGCCGCTGGGTGGTGGAGGTGGTGGTGTTGGTCCGGTGGTGGCTTATTGTTGATGTTTCTCTATGCCTTGAATTGAGGATTAATGATTGGTTCTCGGTTTTCAATTGTTGGATTGAGTTTAGAGGTTTGATTTTGGTATACATGCAGTGGGTAATTTGGGTTATTTATTAAAACTGGAGTATAGATGTTGTTGAAGAAGTTTGCATAAGTTAGTTTGATTTTTGAGTAATGAAGATGGAGGATTTTGGGTTTAAATGACTATGTTGGATGTTAGACTTAAATAGATGAATTCTTGCATATTGAAGATCGGTTGACATTGAGTTAAAAGTTAAATGGTTAACTTGGGTAATTAATTTGGATGGTTATAATTTGGAATTTGAAGTTGTGTTAATGTTTATGTTGTAATTTATGTGACTAAATTCTAGTATTGGAGTGCAATGAGCTTTTGAATAGAAAAGAAAAGAACTTGGTAGATTGATTGTTGGGGATTTAATTTGAAGATGCGAATAATGTTGTGTAGTTTGAACTATTGATTAAAATAGAGTTTATTTGTACTTGTCGAAATTAGTTACTGAATTCAATTAATTTTTGGAATATTTGGGCATTGAATTAATTGGAATTGGAGTTGGTATTGATGTATTAATATAAGTTGTTCATTGTTTAAACTAAAGATTTTGGGTTATGTTAAATTGGATGCATTATTGGTCTTGTTTGAATGACTTTTATTATTTAAACTTGTTATATTGTATAGGAAATAATTGGATGCCGAAATAAAGAAATTGGAGGATTGAAGGCGTGCAATGGGAACGTGGAAGATGGTTCATTAAGGCAAGGAGTAATTAGTAATCTTTAGATTAGGGAGTTAGACGAGATGCCTAATGATTATTAAGTTTATAATTGAACTAAGTCATGACATGTTAACCTAGACGATTAGGATGTGAACCTAATTAGGTTATACTTTGGATTTAGGGACGTCTATGACTAGACTGGCTCCCTAGGGATCTATTACTCGCTAGGTTAGAGCTAGTAGAGTTTATAGTGGATGTAGAAGTGGTATATGAAACGTTATGTATTTATGATAGGGGAACTTAGACGACTAGGGGTTTCTCTGACTATCATGTTACTTGATTATAGGAATGATGGCTTGTATCTTCTTATACTTGCGATTATTAATAAATAAGAATGTGAGGTATACACGTTGCCTGTGCTGATTATTATGTTATGTGAGAATTATGTTACAGATAAGGATTGGACTAGAATCTTTTTGAGTAAGGTATCAAAGATGAAATTGAGATATTATTTTCTTATTGGTATTGTGCCTTTGGGTGTGAGGTGTTATACCTCGGTGATACTTGTGTTATGCTACGGCATGTTTGGCATATGGGGAGTGAACCCTGTGCCATGACCGGCAATTGGGGAGTGAACCCTTTGCCATGACCCGCTAGACGCTGCTCTGGTCAGTGACGACTATCCGGCTCCCTCACCTATGTTATTGGCCCTGCGTAGGCTGTTCGTCCGCGGCGGGGGCGACGTTGACGGGCGGTTCATTGTGATGGGAGAGGGTGGTGTCCTCTCGCCAATGATGACTGTCGACCATGGTTATTAGGAAACGCGTTAGACATGATTATCTGCTGCATTTAGGATAGATAGCCACGTAGGTCATATCATTCATCTCATCATTCATCATACATAATGATTGCAATGCATTTTATGGTTGAAGCACCGATATGGGACGGTGTGATGTTTAAATACTGTATTTAAATTATGTTATTAATATATTTGTATTTATAATTATGTCATTTAATTCTCGTACTGTCTAATCTACTTATTACTGTTATTTCCTTGCTCAGTACTTTTGTACTGACCCTTGCTGTTGATGTTGTTTTATAGATTCTCCATGGATGGCGCATATCATGAGGATGGGGTTCGGGCTGAGCGAACTAGTATAGATTACTATTGTTTTAATTGTATTGTTGTGCACAATCTGGGTTTATTTATGTTGGAGCTATTAGGCTTTTGCCTTGTTAGTAAATGATTCAGGGCTTGTAGCCCGGATATGTTTTTGTTGTTCCTGGGATCATTTTACTGTATATGTTCTTATTATGTTATTGCCCGCTTCGTATTAGCTGTCTAAGCTGAGTGATCAACAGTTTAGTACAGTTTAATACGGCGGTGACGTCACGAAAATGGTTTTAAATTTTCGGGGCGTTACAAGCGTGGCCCAAACCAAATAATTAATTATGGACTTAATCAATTTTTTAGTTTTATCTTTATAACATCTAATAACAATTAATCTAAGTCTTAGAATAATTTTATACTCATAATTTAATTTAATGGATTCAAAATTATATATTGACTTGCACAATTAGCAAAAATAGTTCAAGTCTTAAATCCTTAAAATTTAGGACAATTTGCTAATTAAGAGTAGGATAATTTATAATTTAATCGGTTAAGCAACTTAACAAATTTTCTCAATCCAAGTCTCATAATATTATTTCAAAGCATATGAATTTACGGACCTTAAGCTTAATTGAAATCATTCGATATTAATTACTTCTTCGATTAGGCTCGACTTGTTAATTCTTGTTTTGAAAAGTACTATTCCTTTTCTTCTAAAAAATTATTTAATTTCCTTGAGAAATTTTGTATATTTATTTATTAAAAGTCATTTCATTTATTTATTTATTTTATTTTATTTTATTTTTTTACAATTTTTACGGAGTGTTATATGGACCTCCCTGATGGATGTCCGCTCAGACCTATCTGGAGCTGGCCATATGTCCTTATTTGGGTCTTACCTTGGTTCCCAGGTCTATCCTATGGCTTTGTTTGAGCCCGGTATTAATGGATCCCCCACGCGAGTGGGGTCAAGAGCTTTCAACTTTACCATTTTGGGCTCTCATTCCGATGTTTTTAGGCACAATTATTACCAATGAACCGTAGGAATAAAAGAGTATATTAACACCGGACACGCCGTTTCTTTGAAATTCAAATCTTCCCTTTTTATAACTACACTTTTGATCTTCTTTATTTTCTTCTTTTCATGACCTTTAGTTCTTCTCCCCTCTCCCTGCAATTTAACTCTCGTCAACCCTTCTCTCGTTTATCCTCTGCCTACACTATACTTACAATAATGGCTTCATGAGTCCTGACATTGATTACTGCCCAAATGAATCTTCTAAAGTGCTCACCCTTACCTTGGCGGAGGCCTGTGGTGTTATCGCCATCCCCACTAGCGACGTCTCCACCAACCACTCGCTCTTCCCCATGCAATGTGGTGGGTTCACCTCTTTCTGTAGGATCTATCCATCTTCCCAAGTAGAAGAAATTGAAACGAGTATCTGATCTTGGCCCCCCTAAAAGGCGCTCCCACCAAGAAGAGACGCGGATATTGCAACCTCTTCCAGTGATGCTATCACTTCTCTCATTATGAGATTTGGTTGAGCTAATTGTGTGTTTTGACTGTATAGCTGCCTCAGATATGGACGAGGATGATATGGTGTCTTAAGTCCTCACTTTGTCAAAGAAATAGGTTTTAACTCAACCTACAAGGGCCTTGATCCATGCCACTATTATCTTTCTCATGATATATTTTTTTCTTTTATCCAATTTGACTGGCCGTGCAAAGCATTGGGACTCCTATGCTCCATCTAAAACTCCACATGTGTGTGCACACGAAGAGCTTCTGCTATCTCTGTTGCTCCACTGTCGAAGCCGGTTCACCCCTCAGTGAGGTACTATTTTTAGCACATTTCAAAGCTTTATATACCCTACTCCGGGTTATTAATCTTATTCTTGTGTCCACTAGAGGCCTCCGCAAGAGAAAAAGGGAGGGCATGTACACTTCCTTCTTCTCCAGATAGTTCTAGCCCCATTCTCTAAATTCTAGGGAGATTAGAGGGGTTGTTGGTGACTTCTCTCAAGAGGACCGCTTCATTGGTTGGAAATAAAAAATAAAAAATTCGTGCACTACTGCAGTAGACTCTAACGAAGGATGATTTCGAGGAATTGTCCTCATCCTCCTAAAGATGGAAGGTCTAGACACAGAGAAAGTGGATGAAGCCCTCACAGGTTTGTTCACTCTCCAACTTGAGTATCCTCGCTGCTTTAGGATCTTAGGGCCCCACCAGAGTTAATTCATGAATACAAAGGAACCTCCATAGCCCAAAATATTTATGGAGATTTCCATGGAGTAAGGCCGTAGAGAAGTTTTGATTCCAAAATTGAAACCAAACATGAAATTGCGTCGCGAGATACAAGCACGGATTACCCCTCTACAGGACCAATGCGAAGCTAATAACCGTCAATTTCAGTCTCTAGAGATCCAGTTGGAACACCTCTGCTCCATAGTGTCTAACTTAGCTCACCCGACGGCCTTAGACGAGCGAACGTACAAGATCCTACGAGCTTGCACTGACATCGAGAAAAAAGGAGTTAAATATTCTCACCTACAATAATTTTGCTCTTATAGGATCCTTCCTGTCTTCAGTTGAAAATCGCTTCTCTGGAGCTCCAGCTAAAGACACAAAAATAGCGGGCTCAATAGAGATTCCTCCCACTCATTGTATCCAGGACACAAGGATCATACCTTATGCGAGCACCATAACAAGAAATCCCAGACCAATCTAGCATGGCTTGAAGCATGAAATCAAGAGGTGTGGAGCTAAGTCAAACCAGTTTGTGTCATGAGGGAGAGGATTGTGCCCAAGCTAGATAGTGTGACGACCATGCGAGATGAGATTCCGAAGAAAGGTAATAGGTAGCATAAGGACAGATGCAATAAGAGCAGAAGATAGTTGAAGAGAACTTTTCAGACTCGGGCGTACCACTTCACAACTGAGCCTGAAAATTCCGTTTGATGCATTTTAGTGCCTGAGACTCAACCAATTTTTCAAGTTGAACCTGCGGCCGGGTTACGCCCGAATTCCCTTCCAGGCACACCTTTGCGCCTTAAATCTTTTTTCTCCAGATGTTACACGCGGCCTTGGGCGCAAGGCTGAACAATTGCATATGCCCCCCCCCCCCCCCCCCCCCAAGGTGCCCTTTTGCGCCTCAACGGGCAGTTCGACTCTTTGGATCCATGCTTTCCCCTTTATGCACTATTCACGTATCTTCCCCACTTTTTCCAACTTATTACAGTTATTATTTACTAGTTAAACATTGAGGATCAAGATGTTAGGATCCTCTTCCATTTCCACCCTGTTTGTTTGTTTTATCTTCATTTTGGCACATAGGATTAGGGGTCTGTTCTGCACGCAGCTTTTGAGAGCTTTTAGTAGCTTCAACTTTTATTTTTTAAAAAAAAGCTCCATTCTGCACACTAGCTTTTAAGAGCTTTTGGGAGCTTTTGAAAGCTTTTAAAAGCTTCTTTTTAGAAGCTACTTGTAGTAGCGTTCAGCTTATTTTTGAGGAATTACAAATTTAACCAAGGGCACAGACAACGCTATTTTTTCCTCTCCTCCCTTTCTTCTTCTCCCGTCTCGTTCCTCTCTCGGCGGCGCACGCAGCGGCTTCCTCTTCAATCAAGCTTCAATTCTTTCCTCTTTTTTCTTCCCAATTTTCTGGATTTCTATCCATCTCCCCCACCCCCAATTTCTTCTTCCCAATTCTCTCTCGTTTCTGTTGTTGCACATTGGGGGGCTTTGGGGAGAACTCCGGTGACTTCCGGGAAGAGGCGAAGTAATGCCGGAGTAGGGAGGAGATGGGGACGTCGACGGTGAGGACGCAGCGCCGCTCATCTGCGCGACGCCGATGTAGCCCTGTGCTCGAATTGATGCTCCGCATATTGCTGTTGATTGGCGAAAGCCTTCTGTGATTAGCAGCTCAGATCGTGTACGTGTAATAAATATAAATCGATCGTGTTCGAGTTTAAGGAAATCAAGAGTGTAATGGGACAACATTAGTTCTAAACCCTTCAGCATGTTTCGAGAATTTTTCCTTTAAAGAAATCTATATATTTTACCCTGCTCTAGGACTCCTGATGATGCTTATCTTTTCTTTATTTTTAATTTTTCTATTTATTTCCTGAAACATGAATGCGCCGGTCTGTACTAGGTTTCAATGTGCAAATAAGTTCATATCCTATAGGAGCACTCAGCTATATCTTTCTTGACTCTGTTGGCGATATTAGTTGCTGTCACATACTAATTATTTCATTTCCACATTGTAACATCTTTTACTTGGCACTACAAATAATAAATTGAATTACTTATGGCATTGTATTCTGTTTGCACATTAGTGTATACTAATTGGATTCAAATATATAGGTGATTAAACCTTAATCCACATGTTTTCATTGATTCAATGGTTTTCTTATGTTCTCGTAGCCGTTCATTTCTTGTCAGTAATGGTGTTGGTATTTATATATTGCTGCCTATCTTTGAAGGAAAGAAATTAAATGTGTGAAAGGATCAATGCCAGGCTTTTTTGGCCTGGAATTTCATTTTCAAGTTTCTTACAATTTATTTCATTGTCTGAACTATGGAAACGTTTACTGCTTTGTAAGGTTTTTTATTGCTTAGAATAAGATGTAATTTCATAATTGATCTTGTAGAGAACTTTATGTCTGGTATCAGCTCTGAAGTACATTACATTATAGTCTGAGTTCAAGGCAATTTTAGGAGTATTTATGACATCAGACTTGATGGTTTCTATTTACTTATGACATCAGACTTGTTAACTTTGTAGGAGTATTTTAGTTGTTTTAAGATTATCAAAACCGCATTAATTGATTTACTGCTTGAATTTACTGAGCTAAACAATGTCCAAATTAAGTGATCCTGGAGATTGCAGAATTATCACCCCATTCATGACTCATCACATGTTAAAGTGTTAAAGTGTTAAAGTGTTTGTGGGATTTGGTGATTTTGGATTTTGTGTTAAAGTGTTTTCCTATGAGTGTCTGTTGTTTCAACGTTAAAGAGCACTTGTTTTAAATTTATAAGAATTAATGTTATTCATATTAGAGGTTGCTGCTATGATGCATTTTTTGCTATAGGCTTGATCTTCTGACATGAGTTTTCAGTTTTGGAATGATTATGCAACCTTTTTCTTTAGATCTAAATTGCCATGATAGGTTTTGCTAGTTGTCTTATAATGTTTTGTCTTGTTAGTACTTATCGTGCCTTAGTGATCTTCCTTTTGCCACAGCTTTTGATTTTGTCGAATTTATGTTCAATTGTTGATTCTAATTGTAATTGCTTTTCTTCTTTCTCCCATACTACAGCGAAGTACGAGTGTCGTAAGGAAACCTTTTTCAACGAGCTAGAAATTGTGTTTGTTGTTGTGGTTTGAGATTTACTGGGTTTAAAAATGCAATTGTTGTGATGGTGGATTAATTTTGATAATTTATATTTAATTTGTTACTCATCAGCTTGCTTATTGTTAATTTATGTAGCTTATTTTGTTTCTACTATTTGTCACATTTGTGATTGCATGTCTGTACTACTCTCTCTGCCAACCACTAATTTTATGAGCTTGTGTGGAATATTTTGTTATGTTAAGATGCAGTATGGGCAAATGTCTTCCGCCCCTTCAATGTCTTGTGGTTTAAATAGAATAACAGACGATAAGAATGTAAGCCTTGCTCAGAACATAATATCTGTTGGTGTGTGGCTGTTGTTAGTTAATGTTTTAGTAAGCTTGAGTAGTTAATGTATTTGTTAAGCTCCACATCTAATTTGGTTAGCAAACTAATAGTTCCAACATTGGAATTCTTGTAAATTTGAGGTCATCTGAAAACCCTTGCTTTGTAGATGGCATCGAATACTGATAATGCAAAGAAGGACCTCTTTTCCTGGATGGATAAACATGCTTTGGCCCTGTGTGATATATTGAACAAATACATCATGAAGAATGGCAGAGCTCATCCTTTTAAGTGGGTAGACCTACAACCACAATTTTAGAAAGTAGTGAACCAAAAATTAAATAGTGACAAAACTTTTAAGAACAAATTGGATGCAATGAAAAAAGACTACAATATTTGGAAGTATTTGAAGAATGTGGAAACTGGCTTAGGGTGGAATGCGAGTACCGGAAAACTTGATTGTTCGGATGAATGGTGGAAAAAGAAAATTAAGGTAATACTTTATAATAGTCATTCTTTCATTTACTGTTGTTTTATGTGTGTGATCAAATTTAATAATTCTCTAAATTATTGTGTAGGAAAATCCAGCTGTTAGAAAGTTAATGAAAAAACAACCATCCATGGAATTGCAAGATGCATGGAGTCAATTGTTTGGAGATGTTGTTGCCAGTGGAATGAGCTTACCATGTAACCCTTGATGAGGATGATGGTGTCGCTGATGATGACGGTGTAGATGTTCACGCTCAAGCTGCTCCCAGTAGTCTTCGTTTAGAGAATCTTGAGAATCAAGAACGAAATTTCTTTAGTAATTTTCTAAATGAGGTCAGCCAACAAGATGTCTCTTTGCCAAGAAGTGAGGATCCTAACAAAATCCAAAAGACAACAGATAACAGTTCTAAGCATGAACAATTGAAGCGTAAAAGAAGAGAATCATCTGGATCTGCTTTGTTCAAAGAGTATTTGGCCAAGCAGGATTGGAATCAGCAACCTTTTTTCGAATTAATGGAATCTGATTTTGCTTCTCATGCGAAGCAAGTTGGAAAATATAGCATCGCTTCAGCTATGGGTGTGGTTGCTGAAATGGAGGATAGGGGGTTGATCATTTTCGTGATGCTGCGAATAGAGAAATATTCTTAAATATAAGAAATGATGAGGGTAGACTTGCATGGCTGAAATATAAGAAAGATGATTATAGTCTAAGAAATTGATGTTTATAGTTGTTTGCTAGTACTTTTATTCGACTTTGATGACATATTGTGGATCGACTACGGACGATGTATTTTGACATCTATTATTAAGTATGCATTGGTGGTTGACGATTTATTATATGTTTTTAATTATGTGTTATATAATTTTTTTCCTTCATTATTTTTCTAAAATCAAATAATATATTCTATGTGTTCTTATAATAGGTGGAATTCATGGATATTGAACTTGAGTTGAAGAGGAAAAAGAAGAAATGTTTATATTTTATCCAGAATTCCTGCATTGCAAGTACAGTGGCAGCTGCATACTTTTATAAGTGTATGTAACACCTCGTATTTGGTCACCCAGGCCGGGACGCTACCACCACACCTTTCTAAATAAGACACGATCCAAATCGAGCTTATCTAAAAAGATGCTAAGCTAAGTTGTATCAATTCCTTAAATAAGTTAAAAACCATTCAACAATGCCCGAAGTTTAAAATCAGAGTATGTCTACCATGCATAAAATATAAAAGTGCGGAAGCGAAACAGGGCCAAAACATGCGGCCAAAACCATAGTCTACAGTTCTAAGTCTTAATGCAGAATTTAAATAAATTTAAAGTGCGACAAGTCCTCATAAAAGAAAACAGTCTCATCCCATCGTGCAATGCTCACCCTGCGAAATTTGAGGAAAAAGGGAAACAACAACTTATCAGTACAAAAGGTACTGCGTAAGTTAATATACAGCACAACAAATTTTACAAATTCTAGAAGAGTATATAAAATGGGATTTTTAATTTAAAAAGGAAGGCGAATAAAATACTTTTTCAAAGGTTCTTACACTTGCCACACGAATATTTTACCATTGTTCATTTTGATCGAGGACACCACATATGCCCTTTGGGACTAACACCCACAAGGACTCCAAATCATAATGAAGATCCTATGGACGTACCCTTGGGATCAACCCATCTCTGGGACTCGTACCCACGAGGGATGCGAAAGCAGTGACCCTCTACAGACCACTCCGGAGCCCTAGATAACCCATACGGATACATCTAAGAGTATAGACTCTTACAATCACTAAACCATAATAACCATAATCGCCCGTTTTGGCTACAAGATGGGGTGGCCCAACGAGCTCCACCAAATGCACTTACCCTCTAAATACATTGGGCATCCCACTCGATCAAAACTTACAAAGTTTCAAAATCCTCATTTTTAACATTTTCAACTCATGACTACATTTCCAGAATATACACATTTCAAAATGAGTAACATTCGACTCATTTCACCAAGAATACGCAATATGAATTTCACCGACAATTTAAAACTGTGGCATATTTCAGAATCACTTTTGGAAATGTAGCAAATCATTTTCAAAAATTCCGAAACTTTTACAGGAACAAGAAAACACCAAGATGAATATTTTTCAAAGAAATAGGCATATTCAAATTCGGAATCTAAATAGGCCATAAAAATCGATTTCAGAAACTATAGATTCAAGGATTTTAAAAGTTTCAGGGAAACCGACCCAATGTATTCAAAAATTCATAACAATTTCAAACGAGTTCCTAAAATCGTAAAAATTGACGGAGATGTTCTAGACACAATATGGAACAAATATTATGAAGACACCAACCACAAATATCCAATATTGGCTGATCCAAAATGCACAATAAAATCGGACATCTTAAAAACTCAAGTCAGACAGCATAATATAGCAGCAAACTAGATACGTTTTCGAGTAACAAATCAACTCCAAAAATTCTAAAAATTTACAGGGATCATATTTAGAATGTTAGAAATATTTTTCATTTCGGAAAGATCTTTAAAAACGCACGGATCTAAGTCGAATTTGCAAGACAACAGAAACTAGTCGAGTGAAAACCCTAGTTGGCAGATTTAACAAGGAATGAAGATTGATCTAGAACTCGACTTGTACTCAACCAAAATCTCTAAAACCTGATGTGCACGATACTAACTTACTTGTGATGAGATAGGTGTCGAAGATCTCCTCTTTGGAATCCTTGAAAACGCCCAACTCAGCCCCAACAATCAACACTTCTACCGAATGCACCTATTTTTGATTGAGTGATCAAGATCCTTAGTGAATAGGGCAAGAATCTGACTCTAAGGCCAAGGAAATGATAGAGAGACCTTACCTACCTATTGATGGATGGACTTGATGTGCTTGAGCTCGAACAAGCAGCCACTTCCTTGGAGAATCACTCACCAATCTCCCACTCTCCAAATGGAGTCTAAAAATTCATAATGGTGTTTAGGTGATGAATTGAGGCTATAATGGGAGCAGTTATGAAGTGTTTAAAGGTCCCAAGAGGCCACTTGAAGAACCTAGAGAACGAAAGGGTGTTAATCATCAGTTATCATCTCGAATTTAAGCCTCACCATCCCTAAATGCATCCCCCTTCTCCACATAAGTGGCAATGAGTGATTCCTATATCCATTTAATCCTTTCTAACTCATGGTGTGGACTTTTAATGCTCAAAATTCATCCAAAACCCGTCCAAATCCATCCCTAAAGGTCTTAGAGGAGAATACCAATCGATGGGAGTGCCCTCATGTCGAAATCTATGTCAAAACCGAGCATAACGCTCGAGCAGCCTTTGCTGCTGGTGGCGCGCTGGTGGCGCGTCCGCGCGGCCACCAGCCATCGACTCCTTTTTTTCTTATATTATGATTTCTATTTTCAAAAATCATAATGTGGGAATTATCCGTGATCGTTGGGATAATTCGATAAACTCATTTCGAGTTGTTATCGTCCGAAAAATATTTAATTCCGCTCTCCCAGAATTATTTCGGTTTTGATAATTAAATCCAATTCTTTAATTTTGGATTTAAATCTCGATGTCGATTTCTTGGATATTACAGTGTATATAGAGAACCATGCATGACATCTTCTCATACGGGAGAGACTTGGATGAAAGAAGTTTTGCATAGCCATCCAATTCGATGTGTAAATGCTTTTAGGATGGATAAATCTTTATTCATAAAATTATGTGGTGAACTATAGTCAAGATATGGATTACATTCGAGTGACAACATGTCAACTGTTGAGAAATTGGGAATATTTTTATACACTATTGCATTAGGTGTGTCTAATAGGGATGTTGGGGAGCGCTTTCAACGATCAGGATCGACTATTAGCACAACATTTCATGAGGTTTTAGAGGCGATAACAGGTAGAAGCAAAGGTTTCAAAGGTCTTGCACATGACATTATTAGACCAGAAGATACATGATTTCAATGCATTCCCTATAAGAATGATAAAAGATACATGCCGTATTTCAAGGTACCATATTATTTATTTTCTATTATCTTTTTATCTGTCAAATTATATGATTAACAATATACATTGTTAAATTACATACTGGATTGTATTGGATGCATTGACGGTACACACATAGAGCGTGTATCCCGGAGTCTCAACAACTACGGTATATAGGGAGGAAAGGGTTACCTACATTTAATGTAATGGCAGTTTGTAATTTTGATATGTGTTTTACTATTATATCTGTTTGATGGGAGGGGTCAGCACATGACATGCGTGTTTTTATTCACGCAATAACCACGCCATCCATGAATTTCCCACATCCACCCGAAGGTAATTTATAACTATATTGTTATTGCATGAAAATTTTTGTAATTTACATAAACTCAACCTATATTGAATATTTTTTTCAGGTAGATATTATTTGGTTGATAAAGGATATCCAGATAGGAAAGGATATTTGGTTCCATATTCAAACACCAGATATCATCAATCTCAATTCCAAAATGAGCCGCCGACTAATATGCAAGAAGCTTTCAATCATTCACATTCATCTCTAAGAAGTTGTATTGAGCGATTATTTGGAGTGTTGAAGAAACGCTGGAAGATTTTGAGTAGGATGCCCCAATTTACTGTTCAAACTCAAATTGAAGTTATCATGGCCACTGTAACACCCCGGTTTTTGGTCACCCAGGTCGGGGTGTCACCGCCACACCTCCCTAGCAAGACACGGTTTCTCCGAGCTTGCTAAAGAGATGCAAGGCTATGGTTTTTCAGAATTTAAATCATTCAAACAGCCCATTCATATATAATTCGAAAATAGTATTACATAAGTTGCAGCCGAAAGTAATATTTACATATGTCTAATGCAGCGGAATTTAAATATAGGGCCAACATGGCCAAACACGGGTTAAACAGGCCTGTTCATGCAAATTCTAGTCTAACGCAATATTTAAAAATAATGTATTTCCCCAAAATTCCCATGTATGCATATGATGATGCAAATTCTTCAGCTCTGAAAGAAACAGGGGAAAATATGGTTTGGTCAGCAAAAACTTACTGAGTAAGTTAACACAGACATGATTATGGGGTTTCAAAGCCATTAATTAGATTCAAAGAAAACAGGTGCATAACACTCCATAATTTGATTCATTTATCTAATAATAATTTAATTACAAAATTTAAAAGACAGGGATTTCATAAGATCGTAAATATAGCTTGCAGGTAATTAAATGAATTGACATAAATTTAAAAACACAATTTAACCGAATTTAATTTAAACAAGTGTCTCGCTTCGTTTCTTTCACAGATCACCATCACCAGGGCTCTTATGTCCGCCAGCCTTACGCTCGGGCTCTTATGTCCACCCTTCCAACTTGGCCGGATCTTCCTGCCCATCGTAGCGTGGTGGTTGATAGGGATTCACCAACGCTAGATAGTTGGTTTGAGCTACGGGCGGAGGTACTGCTGCAGGTGTCCTATGCACCTCCGCATTTCCTAATGCTACTAGGATTTCCTCTACCGTTTTTAAACGTGCTTCCATATGATTGGGCGCGTGAGGCACTTGTTCTTCTAGGTTCTGAGGACTTCCACTGTTGTTGGCGCGTGTTGGAAAGGTTAGCGTCAGTGCCGTTTGGACTCACCTTCCTTGGTTTTCTCCTAGGTGTCATTTTCTGTTATAACGTATATAGATTAGCTTGTCAGAGTTTAGATAGATCGCTTGAACAAGAAATTTGCTCTTCTTTTTTTTTTTTTTAGAGAATCGTGTATTTCAAATTTTGAATTTCGGATTTGCTGTTTGGGAAACCAAACAAGGGTTTTTTTTTGTCTCCACATAAGGAGATTTTCTAATTCGTACAAGGATAGGAATGGCTAAGGCCGAGATTTGTTATGCTTAGGCGTGCGCTTAGATGAACTCGATCTAGAACTAAGGCAAGATTAGTCTCTAGTTAGCGCTCCTAATTTGATGTCAAGCGTCTTAGTCATCTAGTGCAAGCAAAAGGTCTAAGTTAGAACATATCGCTTCTAGGTTCTCTAAGGTATAGAAAAAAAATGTGGTATGCACATGCAGATGATGATTCCCCCCCTCCCAAAAATAATTCACGCACTATATATATATATATATATTTCTAATTTCCATGGGTTTTAAAATTAAAAACTTATTCCATGGAACTAATGTTTTTAAAATAATAATTAAAATTCTTGGACCTCTATATTGGGTCAAAAATAATTAACATATGGGCTCAAAAATATTTGGGGCCAAGAAATTTCAAAGATAATAATTCGGGCTCTTCTATAATGATAATAATAATCTAAAAATAATAATGGTTTAAAAATAAAAAGAGTCTAATAGTTTAAAAATATCCGGGCTCTGATACCACTCTGGTATCAGATATTTTCTTTAAAATAAATAGCTTTAAAATAGTCTGGGCTCTGATACCACTTTGTAACACCCCGATTTTTGGTCACCCAGGTCGGGGTGTCACCGCCACACCTCCCTAGCAAGACACGGTTTCTCCGAGCTTGCTAAAGAGATGCAAGGCTATGGTTTTTCAGAATTTAAATCATTCAAACAGCCCATTCATATATAATTCGAAAATAGTATTACATAAGTTGCAGCCGAAAGTAATATTTACATATGTCTAATGCAGTGGAATTTAAATATAGGGCCAACATGGCCAAACACGGGTTAAACAGGCCTGTTCATGCAAATTCTAGTCTAACGCAATATTTAAAAAT
The DNA here is from genome assembly GCA_030278955.1 of Hygrophila difformis. Classification (NCBI taxonomy): domain Eukaryota; kingdom Viridiplantae; phylum Streptophyta; class Magnoliopsida; order Lamiales; family Acanthaceae; genus Hygrophila; species Hygrophila difformis. The sequence goes on along the minus strand of JAOANR010000013.1, from coordinate 23,226,748 downwards.
AGTGTATTTCCCCAAAATTCCCATGTATGCATATGATGATGCAAATTCTTCAGCTCTGAAAGAAACAGGGGAAAATATGGTTTGGTCAGCAAAAACTTACTGAGTAAGTTAACACAGACATGATTATGGGGTTTCAAAGCCATTAATTAGATTCAAAGAAAACAGGTGCATAACACTCCATAATTTGATTCATTTATCTAATAATAATTTAATTGCAAAATTTAAAAGACAGGGATTTCATAAGATCGTAAATATAGCTTGCAGGTAATTAAATGAATTGACATAAATTTAAAAACACAATTTAACCGAATTTAATTTAAACAAGTGTCTCGCTTCGTTTCTTTCACAGATCACCATCACCAGGGCTCTTATGTCCGCCAGCCTTACGCTCGGGCTCTTATGTCCACCCTTCCAACTTGGCCGGATCTTCCTGCCCATCGTAGCGTGGTGGTTGATAGGGATTCACCAACGCTAGATAGTTGGTTTGAGCTACGGGCGGAGGTACTGCTGCAGGTGTCCTATGCACCTCCGCATTTCCTAATGCTACTAGGATTTCCTCTACCGTTTTTAAACGTGCTTCCATATGATTGGGCGCGTGAGGCACTTGTTCTTCTAGGTTCTGAGGACTTCCACTGTTGTTGGGCGTGTTGGAAAGGTTAGCGTCAGTGCCGTTTGGACTCACCTTCCTTGGTTTTCTACTAGGTGTCATTTTCTGTTATAACGTATATAGATTAGCTTGTCAGAGTTTAGATAGATCGCTTGAACAAGAAATTTGCTCTTCTTTTTTTTTTTAGAGAATCGTGTATTTCAAATTTTGAATTTCGGATTTGTTGTTTGGGAAACCAAACAAGGGTTTTTTTTGTCTCCACATAAGGAGATTTTCTAATTCGTACAAGGATAGGAATGGCTAAGGCCGAGATTTGTTATGCTTAGGCGTGCGCTTAGATGAACTCGATCTAGAACTAAGGCAAGATCAGTCTCTAGTTAGCGCTCCTAATTTGATGTCAAGCGTCTTTGTAATACCCGGGATTTTTATCGGCGTCCAAAGAAATAAAATTTATTTCTTTATCAAATCAAGGTTGAAATATCTCCGAGAAGAAGAAAATAATTTATCACAATAAATTATTGCTCGGAATGAAACGCCGATAGATTCAAAAATTCAAAATGGAATAAAGGAGGGAAAGGAAGCCCGAAGACATTCCATGAAATCGAGTCAAAAGAATTGAAACTAAATTCAAGAAAGAAAAGAATTTTAATTCCAGGAACCCGTGAAGTTGGAAATAAATTAATTAGATAAATTGTTGCACGGGAGTCAAAAGACGACGAATTAGAAGCCGACGAATCCAAATGCAACGGACTCAAGATTTCAAGTACGGGATTAACTCGAGACGAGATTGATTAAGATAAGAATTTATAATCCGAGAATGACCCGAAAAATCGAGCCCGAAAACGTAGGAGCACAGAAGTCCGAAAGAGAGGAGAAAAAGGCCCGATCGGATCGCACGGACCCGCCCGGACCGAGGTCCAGGCGGAGGCCGCGCGCTGGCCGCGCGGTGTTTAGCCTAGGTGCGCGCCACCAGCGCGGGACACCCCCAGAATTCGGCAACAACGCGTCCCGACGATTTTCTTGCCATATTTTCGACCCCCGACGATGGAAACTCAATCCCGGGCTATGGAAGGAGATAGGGGACGACCATAGACTGCTTCCTAACCCTAAATTCGAAAATTTACAACCCTAGAGCAGCCTCTTCTCCTCGCATTCTCTCCAACTCCTCCCCAAAGTCGAAACCTCTCCGAACTCACTTTCCGGCGAACATTCCGGCGACGACGAGGCGAACGGGACTGAGCCACTGCCTCATAGAACCTTGGTAAGTCTTAATATAGTGTTCCATCCGTCCATAAGTCTCCAAAACTCGGATTCTAACACTTTTTCCTTACTACGATTTCACGTCGGAAAACGAACAAAAAGCGATCGGAGAAGTTGGCCGTTCGTCGTGACCCTAGGACGTCCGGAAACCCAATCCAGCGACCCTATCATCATTCTAAGTAAGTTAACACCTTACTCACAAATTTTTGCGGTTGTTTGTTGTTTAAATCTCGAGATATAGGCTTGTAACAAAAATCGGTTTTCAAAAACCCTATTTTCGTCCAATTTTAAAGACTCGCCAAAAACTCGACCTTCGGGAATTCAAACCGAAAACTTTTCAACATAAAAGTTGTTCCTAACACCTTTATCTATCTTGTGTCCAAATTTCAGCCATTGACATTAAGTTTTGCTATCCCAATTTTCGCCATGAACTTTCTGTTTCAAACCGAACGTTTCGAATCTGTGACAGATTCCTTCATTCAACTTGATGCATGTTTTTCACCCATTTTTCGAATGATTTAACTTTGCATTTCTAAACAAAAGTTGTAGATAATTGTGTCTAGATTATGCCTATAAAATTTCACGAATTTTGGTGTTCATTTGATATGTCAAACGGCCAAGTTTTTGAAACTGTTTTGAATTCGTTTTAAAGGCCATGAGTATGCAGTGAGTTGCACACGATTTTTGAGTACCAAGAATTCATTATTTCCAAAAACTTAAAACATGAAAGTTGTTCCTTAATGTGTCGTGTAGTTACTGTAAAAATTTCACATCGATTGGTTTTGAAATGAATTTTTAATCGGCGTTACACGAACCTGTGACGACAACAGTTTTTAAGACGTAAATTATTCTTTGCAATAAACTCAAATTTCAACTCACTTCGGAACCTTATTTCCAAAAACTTAAAACATGAAAGTTGTTCGTATGTGTGTTTTTGAATTACTAGCAAAGTTTCAGAATTTTTGGGGAAAAGACGAATTTTAAATTGAGAAAGGCGTAAACTGCCTCGAATAGGATTTTTCGAACTTGAGAAAACTCGAACTATGAAAACGCGATATCGATTATTTGATAACTTTGAAATACGAACTTTCGAAAAATCCCGTTCACTAGGCTGAGCCGATCTTCATACAAATTATTTGGACTGCCTCGTTAGTGGTCCTACTATCTTTTGAGACTGCCTCGTTAGTGGTCTCCCTTCATTTCGACTGCCTCGTTAGTGGTCCTACTATCTTTTGAGACTGCCTCGTTAGTGGTCTCCTTACTATGCCAAAACGGCAGTTGTGCACATGGCCTGCCAAATCGGCAGTGAGAAATACACGGCCTGCCCGAGTGGTAGTGAAACCGTTTGAAAAGCCTGTCAAACGACAGTTGATATACATGCCTATCAAATTGACGGTAGATACACATGGCTAGCCAAAACGGCAGTCAATACTGATATGGCTGCGGCCGCCGGTTCACCGGCTAACTGATTATGATTTTTGAGATTGCCTCGTTAGTGATCTCTCTTGTGTGGTGTCCTCTTCTTAGTTGCGGGATAATATATAAAAGACTTGTGTGAGTGTTGATTACGCTTAAATCTTTTGTATCATGTTTTTAAATTACGCATTTAAATTACATCATTAAATTATGCCTTTAAATTCCGCCTTTAAAATTTAGTCTTTTAAATTATGCATTGTCGTCTTGAATAAATTAAACATGTTTTTCCGCTGCGAATAAAATATGGATTTTTAAAGTAATGCATGACAAGTGAATCTTTGGATTTAAGCACATGTAACCCCTTAAATTGCTTTGTAAGGGCTTAACTTACTCAGTATTTTATATACTGATAAAACCCGTTGTTCATTTTTCCATTACAGAGTACGGAGCATGATCATGCATCGGGGGATCACTTTGGGTATTTAATTATTTGTTCTACATGACTTGCATACGGGCTTGTTAACCCGAGTTTTGGCCATGTCGGCCCTGTATTTAATTTCCGCTGCAACTTATTATTTTAATCATGTATGGATGATATTACATTATTATTTTTAAGTAATTCCGGACTTGCTTTTAAACTTTTTCCAACACTTATAGCCTTGCATCTCTTTAGCAAGCTCGGAGAAACCGTGTCTTGCTAGGGAGGTGCGGCGGTGACACCTCGGCCTGGGTTATCAAATCCGGGGTGTTACAGTCTTAGTCATCTAGTGCAAGCAAAAGGTCTAAGTTAGAACATATCGCTTCTAGGTTCTCTAAGGTATAGAAAAAAATGTGGTATGCACATGCAGATGATGATGCCCCCCCCCCCCCAAAATAATTCACGCACTATATATATATATATTTTTTTTTCTAATTTCCATGGGTTTTAAAATTAAAAATTTATTCCATGGAACTAATGTTTTTAAAATAATAATTAAAATTCTTGGACCTCTATATTGGGTCAAAAATAATTAACATATGGGCTCAAAAATATTTGGGGCCAAGAAATTTCAAAGATAATAATTCGGGCTCTTCTATAATGATAATAATAATCTAAAAATAATAATGGTTTAAAAATAAAAAGAGTCTAATAGTTTAAAAATATCCGGGCTCTGATACCACTCTGGTATCAGATATTTTCTTTAAAATAAATAGCTTTAAAATAGTCTGGGCTCTGATACCACTTTGTAACACCCCGGTTTTTGGTCACCCAGGTCGGGGTGTCACCGCCACACCTCCCTAGCAAGACACGGTTTCTCCGAGCTTGCTAAAGAGATGCAAGGCTATGGTTTTTCAGAATTTAAATCATTCAAACAGCCCATTCATATATAATTCGAAAATAGTATTACATAAGTTGCAGCCGAAAGTAATATTTACATATGTCTAATGCAGCGGAATTTAAATATAGGGCCAACATGGCCAAACACGGGTTAAACAGGCCTGTTCATGCAAATTCTAGTCTAACGCAATATTTAAAAATAATGTATTTCCCCAAAATTCCCATGTATGCATATGATGATGCAAATTCTTCAGCTCTGAAAGAAACAGGGGAAAAATATGGTTTGGTCAGCAAAAACTTGCTGAGTAAGTTAACACAGACATGATTATGGGGTTTCAAAGCCATTAATTAGATTCAAAGAAAACAGGTGCATAACACCCCATAATTTGATTCATTTATCTAATAATAATTTAATTGCAAAATTTAAAAGACAGGGATTTCATAAGATCGTAAATATAGCTTGCAGGTAATTAAATGAATTGACATAAATTTAGAAACACAATTTAACCGGAATTTAATTTAAACAAGTGTCTCGCTTCGTTTCTTTCACAGATCACCATCACCAGGGCTCTTATGTCCGCCAGCCTTACGCTCGGGCTCTTATGTCCACGAGTATCATGGTCAATATTTTAATAGGTTCATTACGTCCGCTGACCATACAATCAATATATCGCTAGGGCTCTTATGTCCACTAGCCATACACTTGGGCTCTTATGTCCCAAGCCGTAGACAAAATTGACAGTATCCAGCTTAGTCATAAACCCCAATATTTTAATCATCTCTTTATTTAGAAAGATCAATTTCACAAATTTGGTAAGTTTCTCAAGATATACTATTTCAGGACGCTATTCGCTCTGATATCATTTAAAATCCTTTTCAACAAGATTTTCAAGATTTGACTTGGTCAAAACCACTGTTTACTCGAAAATTAATGAAAAATCGGTTTTTAGTTGGAATATTCTGAAATTTGACCGGTGACTTGAAAACACAGAGACGAACAAGTTTTATGTTTTAAGGAAATAAGCCAAAAATATAGATTTCTATCAGGTTACAAATCTATCTGAATCTTTACGACCGCAGTTCCTAAATTTCGAGATCTACCTTAGCAAAACAACTCCAAAATTGATGAAATTTTACAGGGGAATTCTTAAAACATATATCTACAAGTTTTATGTTCAACAAAAGATCTAATTCATCCTATATCTATGTTCAAAAACGACAATAAGTTCGGGCCAAGAATTTGTCAAGATTTCAAGATCTAAATTTAGAACAGTTCGGTTTGGAATCGAATTCCGATATCAAACCTCAACAAAAAATTCCAAAAATTTACGGAGGTGTTCTTAACGTATAGATGTACAACTCTTATGTTTAGCACCAATTCTAAATCGGTCTAGATCTAAGGTGAAAATCAACCTCAAGTTCGGATAAAGAATCTATCACCGTTTCAAGATCTAAGTCGATGGCAGGTCTGTTCACGGTCATTTCGGATATCAAAACACGATGAAAATTTATGAAATTTTTACAATAGCTAGAATAATGTCTTAGGAACGTTTTTTATGTTTTAATTTTTCTCGTTTGGACAGTTTTAAGGGTTCTAAAAATTCGTGCAAAAATGATGCGCCGTTAAAGATTTCATGTTGACAGATTTTTAAATCCTTGGTTAAATCTTTAGATCGAAAGTATTTTAAATCTTCCCAAACCATGTAAGCATTAACTTACAGAGTTATGGTCGTTCCGGCTCGTCGATTCGGAGGCGTGGCTTCCAGTCCTTCGTTCTCCCTCCGAGATACTTCGTTTTTCCTCAACGCGTCCGGATTGGGGTTTAGAATCGAAAAGAGGTTTAATTAGGATTCATTTTCAAATCTTGAATGAAAAAGAATGTACAAGATCTTACAACGACGACAGGAGTCTTGGATTTTCGTTCAACTCAGTCTTCTCTCTTGCCTTCGTGCCTCCGACGACTCCGGGATTAGGGTTTGATACGTATAGAGATTTCCGTAGGGTTTTGAAAAGTGTTTGGGGCTGATTAGAATGGTTATTTATAGATGTAAAGGACCTGAAGGACGTCCAGAGGCAGCCCTAGGATGTCTTGAGTTGCAAGGTGTGCAACCGAAGTCGAAAAATCCGGATTCGGGCGAGTGAATCTCGCAACCGGCGAATCTGTCGAGTGGCGCGGTCTCGGCGCGCCCAATAGCCAATCACCGCGTGGCCACCGCGCGGTCCACGCCTGGACTTCGGTCCGGGCGGGTCGTGCGATCCGTCGGTCATTTCCTCCTCTCTTTCGGACTTCTATCCCTCTATGCTCTCGGAGTCCGATTTCTGGGGTATCTTCGGGCTCTTATTTCCTATCGTCATTTTATTCGGGTTTAAAAATTTACATTTGAACTCGAGTTATGGAGTCCATCAGTGTTGGGTTTCCGTGTAACCATTTACTTGGTTAAATTGTCTTCGGCTTCCCGGGTTCTCGGAATTTTGATTCCTTTTTAATTTAAATTCCATTTCTCATCTCTTATGATTCTTTATCTATTTATCATGTTTATTTATTTATTATATTTATTTATTTATTTATTTTATGTTGCAAAATTCTCGGGTATTACAGCCACATTTGCATTGCATAACTACATTCGCAAAAATTCGCAAGAGGACTTGCTTTTTGTTACGTTGGGTCAAAATCCAAATTACATACCACGAGATGAACTTCACAATTGTAACGACCCGAATATTTTGCATCCCCAAATAAATAAATTCGAATTATTTTGAACTACGTAATGACTTGATCCCTTCACAGAGTACGTAGGCAACTTGGAAATTTCAATTCTGGGTTCAGTCAAACAATCAAACAATCAAACAACAAACAATCAACAATCAACAATCAAACCATCGAACAATCAGTCACGCAACTTCGAGGACGAAGTTGATTCTTAAGTAGGGTAGACTGTAATACCCGAGACTTTTAATAATAGGAAATGGAATTAAATTCGAAGAGCAAGGGAATTTTAATTCCAAGAACCGTGACGTCGGAAATGATTTAAATAAATAAATCATTGCACGGGAATCGAAAGTCGACGGATTCGAAGCCGACGAATTCAAGTTCAACGGATTCAAGAATCCGAATATGAAATCAATTAGAGACGAAATGAAATTTAGGATAGGAATCGTAATCCGAGAATGATCCGGAAAACCGAACCCGAGAACGTAGGAGGATAGAAACCCGAAAGACAGGAGGAAAGGCCCGACGGATCGCCCGGCCCGGCCGCAGCCAAGCCGGACGCCGCGCAGTGGCTGCGCGGTCTGGAGTGATCGCGCGCCGCGGCCGCGCCGTTACACATAAGGCGATCAACTTTCGGTTTTCGACGATTTCTTACCTTATTTTCGACCCCCGACTTTGGTAACACAATCCCAGTCGAGGGAAGGAGTATATGGACAGATTGTGAGGTCTTGGCACTCATATTTTCGTCCTAAAACAACCTAATGCAGCCCCTCTCCTCTTAAATTCTCTCCAAAACTTCTCCCAAACCCGAAAACACCAAGTTCTTGCTTTCCGACCATTTTCCGGCGACGAAATGCGACCAAGGAGGCGTGTGGAGCAAGGATTTGAGGATTCCAGATTTGTTGGAGAGTGTTCTTAAGTTTTCCCACATCTTTTCAAGTCCGAAAATTCGATCTAACCCTAGATTTTGACTTTCGATTCCGATTCGTGGCCAAAGGAGAAAGAATCGTGTTGAGGAGATCCGTTCGTGACAATCCGTAGATTCCGGACGACCCCGAGACTGTCTAGAACTCATATCAAGTAAGATAATGCCTTACATATCAATATCGGTGGCATAGGATCGTTCGAAACATTAGTTTTAATCAAAACATTATAATCGAACTTAAAAGATTCACTTTTGCGTGTTTTCTGAGATCGAACGAAAAACCCTATTTCGAGAATCCGAAACGAAAAACTCCAAACTAGAGATTTGTTTCTAACATCTTGATCTAGGTTGTGTCAAAATTTCACGCATTTTCATCACGATTTGATATCCCAAAACGCGTCGGACATTTTCTGAGTTGCATGAATTTTTTGAAAAACTTGACAGCATGCCTAGTCGAACTTGATGTGCATTTTTCTATCACTTTCGGTCAAAACTAATCTTTGGTGTAAAAATAAAAATTGTAGATAATTGCCTCAAGATTGTGATTGTAAAATTTTGTGCATTTTCATTAACGTTTGGATAGTCAAAACTCGATTTGAACAGATTGTGTTTTTTAAGAAAACTTTGACAGATTTTGAATTCGAACTTAATGAATTAATCTGATTTAATCAGTAATGATTTTGCATAAAATGCCTCTAATAAAACTTGGTTATTTTGGTGTCATGTAAGTGTCTGTAAATTTTCATAAATTTTGGAGGTCGTTTGCTATGTCGAAAACTCGTTTGAAAATCAGTGCGCTGTTTTAGAAAAGTTGACAGATTCTATATTTTTGAAGAAATTATAAAATTTCACTTGCTTCCTCACCTAATTTCGAAAAACTCAAAGTATGAAAGTTGTTCGTTAGCGTGTTTTTGAGCTACTGTACAAATTTCAAGTTAATTGCCTTTAAATTGAAATTTTAAACTGAGATGGCGTCAACTGTGGCAATGACTTTGGTTGTTATGTTGAAAAACTCGACTTTTGAGAAACACACAATTTGTGAGATATGTCTAAACAATAAAAACATTTTAAAAAAAAAAAACCCGTTAATCTAGGCTGAGCTAGATCTCCACGTGAAGTTGTGCCAAAATGGCCATTGAAAATTAGTCTACACTCTCGGGTGTATCCGAATGGGTTACTCGAGGCTCCGGAGTGGTACTGTGTATGGCGCGATAAGCTGGTTGCCTCGGATATTTTCCGAAATTTGATATTGAGAAACGAGAAACTTGAGAAACTTGGTTGTGGCATCCTCTTCTTAGTTAACGGAGAAAAATAAAAGACTTGGAATTTATATTTATTTATTTAGGTCGTTACTTATGCCTTTTAAATTATGTTTTTAAATTTATGCCTATGTTTTATTTTGTCATTTTTAAATTTAATTCAGTTATGAGAAAATATGAATTAAATTATTTTCTAAATATGCATGCTTAAAGAAATGAGTTTTTTTTTTAATTATTAAATTTTAAAACCCATTTATTGCTATGTTAGGGATTGTCTTACTCAGTATTCTTTAATACTGATAAATGTTGTTTTATGTTTTTTCTATTACAGAGTACGGAGCATGAGCATGCATTTGGGGGGGATTATTTTGGACATTACTTTATTATTCCATATGACTGCATCCGGGCCTGTTAACCCGTGTTTTGGCCATGTCGGCCCTTTTTTTATTTCCACTGCATAAACTTGATTATTACCGTATATGGATGATTATTACTCTAATTTAAATTTAAGTACTTCCGGACTTGGTTGGTTTTAAATTATTTTTGAAATACCATTAGCCTTGCATCTCTCAAGTGAGCTTGAATGAAGTCGTGTCTTGCTTGGGAGGTGTGACGGTGGCATCCCGGCCTGGGTTATTAAATCCGGGGTGTTACAACAATATCCACACATATGAGGCGAACAATCAACCGTGGTCAGAAGGAAATGAGATGAAGGAGACTCGGAACAGAACTGCATCCTCAATATGGAATGCACGCACACGATGAATATTACATTGCTTTTTTTTTTTGTTTCTTTTGAGTACAATGATTATTATTTTATATGAATTTTTCTTTGGAATTATATTATTATTTTTGTTTGCATTTGGTTCATTTTATTTTCTACCAGAATTATTTTAATTTTAATTTAATTCATTAAATATGAAATGAATATGTATCCTTATGTAAGCAAAAAAAAAAACAAAAACAAAAACAAAAACAAAAAAAAAACACAAATTATTTGTCCTTTTATGTCATTTCATACATTTTTTTACAGCTGCAGCTAGTTGTACAGAACACTTAAATAGAACTGACAGCTACAGATCCCTACAGCTCCAGCTAGCAGTTACAGTTCTGCGTGCAGAACATACCCTAGGTTTAAATGTTGTGGCAGCCGATCATTGTTCTTCTTGCTATCTTTATCAATGAAAATGTATTCTTCTTGATTCCTTTGAGGTTATCAAAGTTATCTTCCTTGATATTGCATTGGTTACTTGCCTTCTCCATCAAAATCAAGTCTTTTCGCGATTGAATTCATTGAAAGGTTCGTCAAATTCATTCTAATTATAATTTTAGATTGAATTTGTTGTTCATTGAGCATATTTGATTACTTCTTGGGTTCTTGAACACCAAATTAAGAGTACTTAATCATTTAAAGTGTCCATTTGAAAACAAGCTTGCTATGTCCCTTTATTTTTGCTTTATTTGTGTTATTTAGCTCAATAGACTGAGAAATCAACACCTCCCCTAGAGGACTATCATTAATTTTTGTGTCCAAAGCAGGAAACTTTTATCACACTTAATGATAAAATTGCATGATAAATTGTGAATTGAACAGAAAATAATATTTTGCAATAAAAAATATTCAAAATCATATAATTAAGGGGAACTTATTAATAAATACCTCCCACCTATACTTTCTTCCTTTTTAGTATCTGTAGGAATTTTTCTTCCTTTTTGGTACCTAATGTCGTTTTCATGGAGGAGAGATATTATCAAATTGACAAATATACCCCTGGTTAAGTTCAGTACATTTGTTTTACAAATTCGATAAATCTTTTCCTGATTTCAGTACTTTATTGCTAAAGTTCAATATCTTTTCTGGATATTTGGTTATATTAGTAGTTTTAATTTTTTTATTAGGAGTTTCAATTATGATTAACTAATATAATTAACCTGTCACTGTTTTCTTTCCCAATCTAATCCTTTTTCATATTCTTGTAGTTTGTTGATTTCATCATTTATTCAAAAACTTAAATCTAATTCTTCTATTAAGAGATTTTTTCTGTTTAAGAGTTGTAAGCATTTTATTTTTGCTTCGATTTGGATTTTGACAATTTCTTTTTTAATGTGGTATCTTTCAATCGCAGTTTTTTCCCATTTACTATATTCTCTTATTGTTCTATAAGTCATTTTTAATGTTGATTTTTGATATGATTAATAAAGTTCGTTTTAGAAGTGTTTAACTCCTCTATTTTTGTTTCGAGATCTGTTGATTGGTAACTGGCGTAGCCCAAGATCCAAAACAAAGAAATCAAATAGATGAATAAAAATCAAAGATGGAAGAAGAAATGGGATGAAGAAGAGAATGAATAGGGAAGCTCCAAAAATTAAAGAGATGTTGAGACAATGAAGTTAGGAACAACCTTGCCTCCTCCAAATCTTTAACAATGGATTATCAACCTTGGATTTGCTTCAAGATCCAAGAATTGTGATGTTAGCTCAAGAGCCAAAACACAATTAGATGAGGGTTTTAGGATCCCACAATCTCTCAATTGACCTTAAGAAAATGTTCATGCATTCAAGCAAGGTATCATTCATTCAAAAGGTAAATGGCAAATGTTAGGGAGGCCATATATATAGGCAACCCAAGTACAAGGGAATAAACAACCCTAGCTAGGAGTTAAACAAAGTGTAATACCCCAGATTTTTATCAACGTCCAAAGGAATAAAATTTATTCCGATCAATGTCGAAATATCTCCGAGAAGAAGAAAATAATTTATCACAATAAATTATTGCTCGGAAATGAAACGCCGACAGATTCAAAATTCAAATTGGAATAAAAGAGGGAAAGGAAGCCCGAAGACATTCCATGAATTGAGTCAAAATAATTGGAATTAAATTCAAGAAGGAAAATAATTCTAATTCCAGGAACCCGTGAAGTCGGAAGAAATTTAATTACACAAGTTATTGCACGGGAGTCAAAAGACGACGAATTGGAAGCCGACGAACCCGAGACCGACGGACTTAAGATTTCAAACATGAAATTCATTTGAGTCGAGATAAATTTAAGATAAGAATTTATGATCAGAGAATGATAAATCGAGCCCGAAAACGTAGGAAGACAGAAGTCCGAAAGAGAGGAGAAAAGGCCCGACGGGATCGCACGGCCCAGTCCGGACGCACGGCCCAGTCCAGGCGGCGCGCCCTCCGGGCGGTTTTTGGCTAAAAACCGCGCCAACCCCGCGCCACCAAACAGGCAGCAGCAATCTATGCGATTTCGGGCGATTTCTTGCCATATTTCGACCTCCCGACTTTGGAAACCCAATCCCAGTCGAGGGGAAAGGCTATAGGACGATCAATGACTGATTTTCACTCCCATAATCAGTCTCACAAGTCTATCCATCACCCTCAAACTCTCCCAAAACCGAAACACAAGTTCTTCACTCACCGACGACTTTCCGATCACTTTCCGGCGACGGGAATCGATGAGGGAGGCGTGGAGAACAGCATCTTTAGTATTCCAGATTGTGGTAAGTCATCCATAGGTTTTTGTTTAAGTTTTCATGCCGAAAATCCGATCTAACCCTAGACTTTTGCTTTCGGATTCGGTTCGTGGACGTTGGAAGAGGAAATCGACTTGAGGAGATTCATTCGTGACATCCCGTGGATTCCGGACGACCCCGTGACCTCCTAGACATCATCCCCACTGTAAGTTAATGCTTACTTGGTTTTGGGTGACGTAAAATGTAACCAAACATAGAGATTTAGTAACTCTAAAATCTGTCAACACGAAAAACCCCCGGCGCAGCGATTGTGTGCGAATTTTTCGAACCCTTAAAACTACTCAAACGGAAAAACTCAAAATATGAAAAACGCTCCTAAGACATAGATCTAGTTCGTGTAAAATTTTCATAATTTTTCATTGAGGTTTGATATCTGAAACGGCCGAGAAAGAACCTGCCTTGAGATTCGAACTTGAAACTGTGATAGATTTGAAATCGGACCAAAACCCCTATTTCGAGAGTTCAAACCGAAAAACTCAAAACTAGACTTTTAATCCCAACACATTAATCTAGGTTGTGTAAAAATTTCAGACATTTTCGTCGATGTTTGCTATTTTAAATTGCATCGAACATGAACTGTTTTGACAAAACATTTTCGAAATCTGCCGGTGAATATGTCCGAACTTGATGAACCCGTTTCTATATTTTCTAGTCCGATTTGATCTTTGCAATATAAATGAAAGTTGTAGATAATCATGTCTAGTATGTGCATATAAAATTTCAGAATTTTTGGAGTCCATTTGATATGTTAAAAAGACGAAATTTTGAACTGTGTCAAACCTGAGTTCGGACAGATTTCTGATTGCATAGCAAAATCGATTTTTGACATGTTTCCTCAACTTATTTCGAAAGAGTTAAAACACGAAAGTTGTTCGTTAGGGTGTTTTGCATGAACTGGGAAATTTTCAGATTTTTCGGACTTAAACCGAATTTTTAAATTGAAAAGGCGTAAACTGTGACGCCAAGATACTTTTAAATCGAAGGATTTTGAAATTTCGAAACGAACGATCAAAGATTTGAAATACGATACATCTATACTTTTGAAAAACCCCGATACATTAAACCTAAACGATACATGAGATACTTGGTGGAGGGTGAGTGCTCTGCAGGGTGCCCCTCTAGCCTTTCTCTTCGGGCCTATAATGGACGAGAGAAATTAGATGAAATATTACGCCAATCGGCGGGAGATACATTGCCTACTCTCTCGGGTTTGTCCGTATGGATTTCCCGAGGCTTCGGAGTGTTACTGGGTATGGCAGATACGGCTGCTGGCCGCCGGATCACCGGCTATACGAGATACTTACGAAACGGCTGCTGGCCGCCGGATCACCGGCTATACGAGATACTTACGAAACGGCTGCGGCCGCCGGATCACCGGCTATACAAAACATTGAGAAATGGTTACGTAACGGGGAAATAAAAGAATTAATATTTTTAAAGTATTTATTTATTTATGCATGTCTTTAAATTATGCATTTAAATTATGTCTTTAAATTTCATATCATGACTAAATGGTTATTGTGGATTAAAGGCATGTCAAGTACACAATTTAAGTATTATTTCCTTTAAATTGGTAAAATTTGTAAATGGAATATTTTTGTGTGCATGCTTAGGAGAAAAATTTAATTATTTAAATCATGTGTGTTAAATTATGAACGTGTGGAAATCCTTGTCTTTTAAATTATGTAATTAAATTATTATTAGTAGATGAATTAAAAATTTAAATCATGTCTCGTATGCATATGTTTTTATTAAATTTAATTAAAGGCTTTGAAACCCCTAGATCATGCTAGGTGTTAACTTACTCAGCACGTTTTGCTGACCCAAACCATTTTTCCCTTTTTTTCTTTCAGAGTATGAGGATTATGCATCATCACATGCATACATGGGAACATTTGGGGAAAAACTCTATTTTAAATTCCTACATTTAGTTACGACTTGCATGAACGGGTCTGTTTAACCCGTGTTTTGGCCATGTCGGCCCTATACTTAAATTTCCGCTGCATTACAATTATATATGTGTAAATATTACATTCCCCTGCAACTTTGATATTATTATTTTTAAATTATATGTAAATGGGCTGTTTGAATGATTTAAATTCTGAAAAACCATAGCCTTGCATCTCTTTAGTAAGCTCGGAGAAACCGTGTCTTGCTAGGGAGGTGTGGCGGTGACATCCCGGCCTGGGTTATCAAATCCGGGGTGTTACAAAGTGGTATCAGAGCCCGGAATATTTTTAAACTATTATTTTTAAGTATTATTATTTTTAAAGTTATTATTTCTAAATTAGTAATATATTTTAAAGAGCCCAACTATTATTTTGAAGTTAAAGCCCAAATTTTTAGCCCAAAAATTTTTAGAAGCCCAAATATTTTTTTTGAAGCCCAAGAAATTATTTTTAGCCCAATACTTTATATACTTACTATTGTGGGCTCAAATTTTTTTTAGACCCAATACCTGTAATTTTTTTTAAAACCCAAATAATTTATTTCTCTGGCCCAATATAGTGGCTCAAACCTTTTTCCCTTATTCTTTAAAAAAAACTATCCATGGAATAAACTTTTTTTAAAACCCATGGGTAGAAAAATGCATGCATAAATTAAAATTTTATTGGGGGGGGATTGCATATGCATATGCATACATAAATATTTGTACTAACCTTTTGTAAATCGTTTGTGATACATAACCTTCTCACTCTAGTGTTCGACTTGACCTTGAGTCTTGACTTAGAAGCGCTAACTTGAGACTAACCTTGCCTTAGTCCTAGATCTTGATCACTTAGAAACTCATCTCCGCGTGCTTAATAACAGAAAATGGCACCTAAAGGAAGACCTAACAATCCACCTATCCCACCCAACACCAACGAAGAGCCACGACAACCCGATGAACCAATACAAGACGTTAGTGCACCCAATCAAGGAGGGGAAGTAGCCTCCATGCCTAAGAACTTAAGTGACCGATTGATGCATCCCATACTGATGCACTACTATCTATGTTCCCTTTTCAAACTATTATCAGCACTACCATTTCATTCATGTTTCGAATACTTGTAACCGAAAATTAAAAAAAAAATAAAAAAAAAAGAGAACAAAAACAAAACGACGAGTAGTAAACAACCCCCAACGACAACAAATAGTACACTAAACTCCAAACAACCTCTATTAACAAGTTCCAGTGGGTCGATACATGTTAATACCATCCTTTATTTAGTCAATCACTTCACAAGCATTATATAATAATTCAACAAGAAAATCTAAAATCTCTTGTCCTTGCAACAGCATGGCACCGAGAGGAAGACCACGCGCCCAACCCATTACGCCCAATACCAACAAAACACCTAGGCAACTAGATATGCATATACCCAATGAGGGGGTACACGCGCAGGAGCAGCCAGCAAACCCCATACCAACCAACATGGACGCTCGCATACGCACTTTAGAAGAGGTTCTCATTGTGCTAGGAGATGCGCAATTGAATCAGGGCCAAGCAGCTGCGGTACCTCCACCCGAGGCCCGCATAAACTACTTGGCTATGGTGAACTCATATCACCCACCACACTACGCCGGCGAGGAGGACCCGACTAAAGCTGTTTATGATCGTGCGGACGCGGTTGCACGAGTTCAGAGACTGAAGCGGAAGGCGATAGGTGAGACTAGCCAAGCTCCACAGGGACAAGACAAGAGAGGTAAGGACCGCGGAGCTGATAATGACTCGGGTAGGAATAACCTTCGCGAAGGCCCAAATGGACCAGCCCAAGGCAACAATAGGAGGATTTTCACCCGTAAAGGCTACGTGCCCCGATGCCCAAGCTGTAACCAACCTCATCTAGTGAGGGGATGCCCTCAACCCGACACATGCTTCCGATGTGGTCGACGTGGACATCGGATGAAAGAATGTCGAACCCAGATTAAGAGTATAACCAAGAGGGAGGATCTGGTCGCTAGACCTGACTAGCCACAGATAACCAAGGGAGACTCATGGGACGTTAAATGTGGTAATAAAGCGGACTTACCTGTGCAAGGCGACGATACTCGAACCTTCTTGGGAATAATGTGTAGGCAGTTATGGGGACATAACTGTAATCTTAAGGGGGGGAGGATGTAACGCCCCGAATATTTTGTATCCCAAATAAACAAATTCAAATTGTTTTGAACTACGTCATGGCTTGATCCCTTCACAGGGTATGTAGGCAACTCGGAAATTTCAATTCTGGGTTCAGTCAAACAATAATCAAACAACAAACAATCAACAATCGAACAATAATAACACAATATCGCAAAATAATAAAATAAACAAAAGGACCCTAACTCTTAGCGCGAGAAAAGCCCAAACACAACTTCGAGGACGAAGTTGATTCTTAAGGGGGGTAGACTGTAATACCCCAGATTTTTATCAACGTCCAAAGGAATAAAATTTATTCCGATCAATGTCGAAATATCTCCGAGAAGAAGAAAATAATTTATCACAATAAATTATTGCTCGGAAATGAAACGCCGACAGATTCAAAATTCAAATTGGAATAAAGAGGGAAAGGAAGCCCGAAGACATTCCATGAATTGAGTCAAAATAATTGGAATTAAATTCAAGAAGGAAAATAATTCTAATTCCAGGAACCCGTGAAGTCGGAAGAAATTTAATTACACAAGTTATTGCACGGGAGTCAAAAGACGACGAATTGGAAGCCGACGAACCCGAGACCGACGGACTTAAGATTTCAAACATGAAATTCATTTGAGTCGAGATAAATTTAAGATAAGAATTTATGATCCGAGAATGATCCGAAAAATCGAGCCCGAAAACGTAGGAAGACAGAAGTCCGAAAGAGAGGAGAAAAGGCCCGACGGGATCGCACGGCCCAGTCCGGACGCACGGCCCAGACCAGGCGGCGCGCCCTCCGGGCGGTTTTTGGCTAAAAACCGCGCCAACCCCGCGCCACCAAACAGGCAGCAGCAATCTATGCGATTTCGGGCGATTTCTTGCCATATTTCGACCTCCCGACTTTGGAAACCCAATCCCAGTCGAGGGGAAAGGCTATAGGACGATCAATGACTGATTTTCACTCCCATAATCAGTCTCACAAGTCTATCCATCACCCTCAAACTCTCCCAAAACCGAAACACAAGTTCTTCACTCACCGACGACTTTCCGATCACTTTCCGGCGACGGGAATCGACGAAGGAGGCGTGGAGAACAACATCTTTAGTATTCCAGATTGTGGTAAGTCATCCATAGGTTTTTGTTTAAGTTTTCATGCCCGAAAATCCGATCTAACCCTAGACTTTTGCTTTCGGATTCGGTTCGTGAACGTTGGAAGAGGAAATCGACTTGAGAAGATTCGTTCGTGACATCCCGTGGATTCCGGACGACCCCGTGACCTCCTAGACATCATCCCCACTGTAAGTTAATGCTTACTTGGTTTTGGGTGACGTAAAATGTAACCAAACATAGAGATTTAGTAACTCTAAAATCTGTCAACACGAAAAACCCCCGGCGCAGCGATTGTGTGCGAATTTTTCCAACCCTTAAAACTGCTCAAACGGAAAAACTCAAAACATGAAAAACGCTCCTAAGACATAGATCTAGTTCGTGTAAAATTTTCATAATTTTTCATTGAGTTTTGATATCTGAAACGGCCGAGAAAGAACCTGCCTTGAGATTCGAACTTGAAACTGTGATAGATTTGAAATCGGACCAAAACCCCTGTTTGGAGAGTTCAAACCGAAAAACTCAAAACTAGACTTTTAAACCCAACACATTATTCTAGGTTGTGTAAAAATTTCAGACATTTTCGTCGATGTTTGCTATTTCAAATTGCATCGAACATGAACTGTTTTGACAAAACATTTTCGAAATCTGCCGGTGAATATGTCCGAACTTGATGAACCCGTTTCTATATTTTCTAGTCCGATTTGATCTTTGCAATATAAATGAAAGTTGTAGATAATCATGTCTAGTATGTGCATATAAAATTTCAGAATTTTTGAAGTCCATTTGATATGTTAAAAAGACGAAATTTTGAACTGTGTCAAACCTGAGTTCGGACAGATTTCTGATTGCATAGTAAAATCGATTTTTGACATGTTTCCTCAACTTATTTCGAAAGAGTTAAAACATGAAAGTTGTTCGTTAGGGTGTTTTGTATGAACTAGGAAATTTTCAGATTTTTCGGACTTAAACCGAATTTTTAAATTGAAAAGGCGTAAACTGTGACGCCAAGATACTTTTAAATCGAAGGATTTTGAAATTTCGAAACGAACGATCAAAGATTTGAAATACGATACATCTATACTTTTGAAAAACCCCGATACATTAAACCTAAACGATACATGAGATACTTGGTGGAGGGTGAGTGCTCTGCAGGGTGCCCCTCTAGCCTTTCTCTTCGGGCCTATAATGGACGAGAGAAATTAGATGAAATATTACGCCAATCGGCGGGAGATACATTGCCTACTCTCTCGGGTTTGTCCGTATGGATTTCCCGAGGCTCCGGAGTGTTACTGGGTATGGCAGATACGGCTGCTGGCCGCCGGATCACCGGCTATACGAGATACTTACGAAACGGCTGCTGGCCGCCGGATCACCGGCTATACGAGATACTTACGAAACGGCTGCGGCCGCCGGATCACCGGCTATACAAAACATTGAGAAATGGTTACGTAACGGGGAAATAAAAGAATTAATATTTTTAAAGTATTTATTTATTTATGCATGTCTTTAAATTATGCATTTAAATTGTGTCTTTAAATTTCATATCATGACTAAATGGTTATTGTGGATTAAAGGCATGTCAAGTACACAATTTAAGTATTATTTCCTTTAAATTGGTAAAATTTGTAAATGGAATATTTTTGTGTGCATGCTTAGGAGAAAAATTTAATTATTTAAATCATGTGTGTTAAATTATGAACGTGTGGAAATCCTTGTCTTTTAAATTATGTAATTAAATTATTATTAGTAGATGAATTAAAAATTTAAATCATGTCTCGTATGCATATGTTTTTATTAAATTTAATTAAAGGCTTTGAAACCCCTAGATCATGCTAGGTGTTAACTTACTCAGCACGTTTTGCTGACCCAAACCATTTTTCCCTTTTTTTCTTTCAGAGTATGAGGATTATGCATCATCACATGCATACATGGGAACACTTGGGGAAAAACTCTATTTTAAATTCCTACATTTAGTTACGACTTGCATGAACGGGTCTGTTTAACCCGTGTTTTGGCCATGTCGGCCCTATACTTAAATTTCCGCTGCATTACAATTATATATGTGTAAATATTACATTCCGCTGCAACTTTGATATTATTATTTTTAAATTATATGTAAATGGGCTGTTTGAATGATTTAAATTCTGAAAAACCATAGCCTTGCATCTCTTTAGCAAGCTCGGAGAAACCGTGTCTTGCTAGGGAGGTGTGGCGGTGACATCCCGGCCTGGGTTATCAAATCCGGGGTGTTACACAAAGCAACAAAACAACAATGAAAATACAAGGAAAATACTTAGACAAATAAAATGTAACAAGTAGGTTCGGTCTAGAGACCAATTCGATCTAAGAGACCAATTCGGTCTAAAAGAAGCTGCATGCGGTTTCAAAGGAGAAGGCCTGCATGCGATTTAAAGGAAGGCAATTCGGTTTGGATAGGGCTCATGCGGTTTACATACTAAAGAAAAGGGGGTCATTCGGTTTAGCCATAAAAGTAGAGGGGTAAGTGCGGTTTTGGTAAGGGAAGTTAAGGGGGTTGTTTGCAAAATGGGAAGAGCCGAATGGGTGGCAATTCGGTCTCTCATCAAGGCATGCGGTCTATTAAGTTCTAGACCGCACCAATATCCATTTCGCATCCGGATGTCTTCTTCTCTCCAGGGTCGAAGTGCAACAGGAGGCAGCAGGGGGTGGCCGTGAGGATGCCGGAAGAGTGGAGGAGGTGGCCGGAGCTCGCGGGGAGATTGGAGACGATGGCGTGGCTGTCTAAGATCAAAGCCGAGGACGGAGGCGACATCAGAAACTTCGGCCGGAGGTAGTGGAGGGCTTGCGGCGGCGCGTCGGGGTTTTCTTCTACGGCCAAGCTTCGGCTTTCGAGATTCGCCGGAATAATGAAAATGATGACCGGAGGCACGGCTGTGCCTTGTTGGTGGCTCGAGAAGGATGAGGTTGCAGCTGGGGACGATGACCGGCTCGTCGGAGTGACGACAATAAAACTGGGGTTTCCTCTTTCATCGGAGAAGGTGGCCGGGGCTGGCCATGGCCGACGATGGTGGTCTGATGATGGTGGGGCGGCCTGCCGGTTTTGAAGGGAGTATTCGTCGGTGAGGGTGGTGGATGAATCTCCGGCGAGGATAAACCTAGGGTTTCTCATTCATCGAAGGTGGTGTCGGGTTGGCCGGAGCTGTTGGGTTGTCGGCGGGAACGCTCGGCCGATGAGGAGTTGATGACGATGGTCGGAGAACAGAGATTGTGATGGTGGTCTCTCGCCGGAGGCGGACGTCGGCTGCTGGTCGGGGAAAGGATTGAAGGGTCGCCGGCTGGAGCGAGGGTTGGAGAAGGATGACGTTCGGAGAAGATGACCCCTAACGCAAGAGATCGAGCGTTCAACATTGATGAGCCTTGATCTGTCACGCAAGATGAACCTGCGTTGACGTGTGCTGGGCCAATTTTAATATTAATTTTATGGGCCTTTAATCCAGTCGGGTCAGGGCTTATTCTCCTTGATTTAATCAGTCCGAGCCTACTGACATCTTGATCCGGATTACTTGAAATAATTCTCTGTCTGCCCCATTTAATTAATCCGGGAAGATTGGAATTTTGATCCGGGTTAATTTTCGGGTCGGTCCGGACGACTACTGCAGTAACTTATAACTTCTTCATATATGTGAATCGAATTTAAAATATTTTTTATTTCTTTGTCACGGTTTAACACATATATGAGTTCATGTGCGTCTTCTTCCTCATCTTCTTTGTATTCTGTTAACCTTAAGATTGTGTCCTTAAGGTCTTTTATTTCTTTTTCAATTTTCCACATGGTTTCTCCAAGTTTCCCACATTCTGGACAAATATCAAAAAGTGTTTTGTGCTTCCATTTTCAAATCAGTTATTTCTTGCAAAATGTTCTTCTTGTGATTTTTTCCATATTTTTTCTTCAAGTTCACCCATTATAAAATGGTTTTCACATTTTCCTATATGGTTGTCTTGTAGTTTTTCTAAAACCTTATAAATTTTTGTATGCTTTTGATAACTGTTTTCTAGAATTTCTATTTCATTTTTTAGAAATTCCACTTCTTTAGTCACTTTCCATTTTATAATATTTTCAAACAATCTTTGTTCCCTGCAAATCTGGTTTATTTGATTTCGTTTATTCATTAGCCTGATAATCCATTTTTCACATTCTTGACACAGAAAGTGTGTTTTCGGGTAAGGTACAATAACAAACCTTGTTTCTGTATTTTTAATAGATTCTGTTTTAAACAAATATGTTTTGGGGTTTTCAGCAGTTTTAGTCATATTCTCCATTTGTTTTAATAAAAGATATTAATTATTTCAAAAAAGTTTTAAAACACTAGTTTTTATATGCGAAAAAAACTTATATGTCGTGATGTCTTACTAGGTACTTACCATCTCCTATTATTCTCTTGGTCGTATTAAATTTCTGATTATGTGTTATGGGTCCGATTGTCCTTTGTTATGGAAATATTATTATAAACATTAAGTCCGCAATCCTCTTATTACATTTACTGATGAGACATTTTTCTGGGCCTGTTTCGGGTTTCAAATTCAAATTAGCATTATCCAGGCCTAGATCTGAAATGTAAGCACGGGGTCTAAGGGGCAAATCAAAAGGGACAACAATCACAAAACATCATTATGTTAAATAAACATCCCTGAATTATGGTTCCCCTAACGAGTCTTTCTTACAGCTTTTATGGCATGACGCCTTTAAAATTTTTATCTTACTCCCCTAGTGGCATATCTCATCAATTAAGTTTTAAAAGATCACATATTAATGTTTATAATATTATTATCCATTCATAGAACAATCATACCATAACTTAAATCATAATTTAACCCATACCTTGAGAGAGGAGAGGTTTTCCCGTTCAGACGGGCCCCTGTATTTCAGAAAGTAAAGAAAAGAGGAAGCAATCCACACTGGGTCTTTCTTTACAAACTGAAATTTTATTACTGAAAGGGTAGGGATACAAGAGAACAAGAGAGAGAAAGAGCTTTCGAGAGTAGCAAGAGTGCAGTCTCAAAAACCTTAAAAGAGAGAGAGCCAAGTGAGTGTGTGTGTTACAAGTGAAGACCATCCCTCTATTTATAGATGGGAATGTCATCTAAGTAATCCACAACAACCAATTAAAACGTGCCAAGTGGCAAAGTTATCCGATAAGGTTCGGATGAAAAATCAAACAACTAGTACAATAATGCAACAATACAATAATGTAATAAAGAGGGGCCTAGTGCCCATTAACGCAGTTTTCCAAGAGTCACATGGCTCTTGTCGGATTTTTGGCTTTTCCTGCCTTGGATTCCTTTCTTCACATGGTTGGTGGTGTTTTGAGCCGCCCCACTAACTCTTTTTTGTTTTCTTTTTCTTTTTCGGATTCCATTATTTTCACATGCTGGACTTTAATGTGAATTCCAGCTCATTCCTGCGTGGTTCTCTTAATATTCCTCATCATGAAGGGGACCACCACTTTCTTTTTTCTGGTTTTTTATAATTTTATTGGCCTGGTATTTTGCTTCATTTTTCCTTAGTGCTGCCAGTGCACCATATCTTCCATTTTTCCTGGCTGCCATTGCCTCAGCAAAAGTAGGCCTTAGTTCCATTTCAAGCTTATGGAGAATTTCTTCTTCACTGAGGTTTTCGAATTTTCCAGCTGGACTCATAGTTTTTGGCAAACTACCAGCCATAACCGGAATTAATGTGCTTTTACCATCTACCGGACTAGATGGGCTTAGTTCATCATTTTGGTCCTCAAAGACCTCAGGGTTAGAACCTCCCTGGTTTGGTTCAGTATTATCTGAACTTATGCTTTTTAGCAAAGCATCAGCTATCAATGGACTTGACTCGTCTTTACCGTCTGCCGTTTGAGACGGACTAGATTCAAACTTTTGATCCTTAAAGACCTCAGGAGTTGAATTTTCCTGGTTTTGCTGCATCCAGGCTTTTGCCAATTCTACTGCAGTCATAGAACTGGTGGGTTTGGGTTCTGGACCATAAACTGATTTTTCTTCTGGCTTTGGTGTTTTCACCGAAGTCCAGGCGGCAGCCGCGCGGTGGCCGCGCGGTCAATGGGCAAATGGCGCGCCACGGCCGCGCCAACCCACAGATTTGCTTGTTGCGAGATTCACTCGCCCGAATCCGGATTTTCCGACTTCGGTTGAACACCATTCGGCTCAAGACTCTTAGAGGCAGACCTTGGACGCCCCTAGGTCTTGTTTACCTATAAATAAGCCCTCTTGAAAGCTCCGAACACTTTTCCAAAACCCTACACCTCTCTATACGTTCGAAAACCCTAATTTCGGAGTCGTCGGAGGCACGAAACCAAGGCGAGGACTGTTTGGACGAAAATTTGAAGATCTCCAGCGTCGTGGTAAGCTTCGATCCGATCCTTGTTCCATATATGATTCAAAAACGAATCCTAACCTTCTTCTTTTTCTTTTTACACCTCGAATCGGATCTAGAACGTAGAACCCGACGAACGGAGAGGATAAACGGAGGACTGGAAGCCACGCCTTCGAAATGGACAATCCCGGACATCTACAAATCTGTAAGTTAACGCTTACATGGTTTTGCGAGTAATTAAAACACGTAAAACTAAAACCTTCATCAAATCTTTCGTAAATCTGTCAACATACGTTTTCTACCGGCGCAACAGTTTTGTCTAATTTTTCCGAACATTAAAACGACTTCAAACGGAAAAACGTAAAACACAAAAAACGTTCCTGAGGCTTAGATCTATCTACTGTAAAATTTTCAGAATTTTTAGAGACGTTTTGATATCTGAAATTCACCCAAAACTGAACTGCTTGAAATTGGATCTTGAATTTCTTGACAGAACTTAGGTCCGATCTTGATCACATTTTTGACATTAGTTCCAGACCGATTTAGATCTTTAGCCAAACATAAAAGTTATAGAAAAATGTTTTAAGAAGGTCTCTGTAAAATTTTATTAAGTTTGGAGTTGATTTGTTATGGTAGATCTTGATAATCTTGAACTGCTGTACACGGAACTCGGACAGATTAATGTTTCTATAAAAATTGATGTATTTGACCTATTTCGGTATCTCGGATTGAAAAAGATAAAACACGAAAGTTGTTCATCTCGATGTTTCTGTGTCAGTGGTAAAATTTCAGAATTTTTAGAATTAAACTCGAGTTTTAATGAATTTTGGAGTAAACTGTGGTTGACCGAGTCAAATCTTGAAATCTTGTTGAAACGGTGAAACTAGCCTTTAAGGTTTAAACGAGTAGAAGACTCTTTAAAATAAATATATGAAATCTGGAAATTAGGAAATCCCCTTTACAAACTTGATCTTTAAAATTAGGGGGTGAGTGCTCTGCAGGGTGCCCTCCTAACGATTCACTTCGTGCCTTTATGGACGATGGTGACCCGCGCGAAATATTTGAGATATGTTGCCAAAACGGCATGAGATATATGGCCTACACTCTTGTGAATATCCTTATGGGTTTCCCGAGGCTCCGGAGTGGTACTGGGTATGACAGATACGGCTGCGGCCGCCGGTTTCCGGCTAAACTTGTTGACATCGCGATGCTATCGTGAAACTCTTGAAATACTAAATCTTGGGTGTAATGGGGATAGTTAAATGTTTAAATATTGTCCTTTTAAAGTAAATAGATGCTTTATTTAATTTAGTTATGGCTTTTATTTAAATTATGCGAATTGGTTTTATTATTAAATTAAATTATTTATGATTATTATCATGCTTTTGAGTACATATTAAATTAATGGCTTTTAAACCCTACGATCATGCATGTGTTAACTTACTCAGCAAATTGTGCTGACCAAACCATTTATTTTCCTTTTTCCTTACAGAGTATGTGGAATGATCATGAGCACATTCATGCATGGGGGAAACTATATTTTTGCAAACGTTATTATTTAAATTCTTGCATTAGACATTAAAATAAACGGGCCTGTTTAACCCGTGTTTTGACCATGTCGGTCGTATTTACATTTCCGCTGCAATATTATACTTAAATATTATTTCCGCTGCGTTATGATATTATTATTTTCGAGACTATATTGTATGGGTTGTTTGCAAATGTTTTAAATGCTTTTAAATACTGAAATACCTAGCCTTGCATCTCTTTAGTAAGCCGGAGAAACCGTGTCTTACTAGGGAGGTGTGGCGGTGACATCCCGACCTGGGTGACCAAAAACCGGGGTGTTGCAAGTAGTGTCTCAAAACTTTTGGGCACGGTATTTTATATGGGGATAGTTAATATTTAATGTAGGGATAGATTAGTGTTTAAAGTGGGAGAATTTAGGAATTTATGTGATATGATTGTAATGAGTTTGAATTTTTAATTGATTTATTTATGTGTGATGTGATAGTTGTGTGTTAGAAATTTTAATTTATTTATTTATTATTGTGATATGATGAGAGGGTTTGGTAATTATAGTAGTATATAATTATTTCCTAAAAGGGAAATGTACTCCGACTTTTACTAAAAAGGGGGTGACAATTGTATTGGACGGACCAAAAAGGAAAGTGAGATGGAATTAGTGGAACGGAGGGAGTATTAAAATTTGATATTCTAAAACTGTAACACCCCGGATTTGATAACCC
This sequence comes from Hygrophila difformis, assembly GCA_030278955.1. Lineage (NCBI taxonomy): Eukaryota > Viridiplantae > Streptophyta > Magnoliopsida > Lamiales > Acanthaceae > Hygrophila > Hygrophila difformis. Next base: position 23,199,897 of record JAOANR010000013.1, on the reverse strand, counting down.
AGGCCGGGATGTCACCGCCACACCTCCCTAGCAAGACACGGTTTCTCCGAGCTTGCTAAAGAGATGCAAGGCTATGGTTTTTCAGAATTTAAAACATTCAAACGGCCCATTGCAATATAACTTAAAAATCATAATATCGAAGTTGCAGCGGAATGTAATATTTACATATATATAATTGTAATGCAGCGGAAATTTAAATACTGGGCCAACATGGCCAAAACACGGGTTAAACAGGCCCGTCCATGCAAGTTCTAAAATAATGTATCTTCCCACAATTCCCATGTATGCATATGATGATGCATAATCCTCAACTCTGAAAGAAAAAGGGAAAATGTGGTTTGGTCAGCAAAAACGTGCTGAGTAAGTTAACACTTAATGTGATCAAGGGGTTTCAAAGCCTTTAATTAAATTTAAGGAAAAACATGTGCATACAAGACATGATTTAAATTTTATTCATCTAATAATAATTTAATTACATATTTGAAAAGACAAGGATTTCCACAAGATCATAATTTAACACACGTATAAAGAGGTTTAATTAAATAATTAAATTTTTTTTTTACTCCGAGGCATGCATACAAGCAACTCATCTATCAATTTAAAATTAATAATTTAATTGTGTACTTGAACATGCATTTAATCCATAATAACAATTTAATAAGATATGAAAATTTAAGGACATAATTTTAAATGCATAATTTAAACACGGGCATAAATAAATAAATACTTAAAAACATTAAATCTTTTATTTCCCCGTTACGTAACCATTTCTCAATATTTTGTATAGCCGGTGATCCGGCGGCCGCAGCCGTGTCGTAAGTATCTTGTATAGCCGGTGATCCGGCGGCCGCAGCCGTATCGTATTTCAAGTATTTCATTGGCCGTTTTGGCACAGTTTCTCATAACATTCACCCTCGGCCGTTTTGGCACGAAGCGAAAAGCTAGGAGGCGTTCTATTGAGCATTTTCCCCCTACGTCGGTCACTCTCGGCCATTTTGGCACAAAGCGAAAAGCTAGAGGGGCACTCCTTCGAGCACTCACCCCCTACATAGGTCACACTCGTCCGTCTAGGCACGATGTGAAAAACTAGAGGGGCACTCTATCGAGCACTCACCCCCTACATAGCCAAGTATCTCATATGTTTTAATCTAGTGTAACGGGATTTTTCAAAAGTATAGATATATCGTATTTCAAGGTCTCGACCGTTTGTTTCGATATTTCACAATCTCTTCGATTTAAAAATCATTTGACGTCACAGTTTACGCCTTTTTAATTCAAAAATTCATTTCAGGTCCAAAAATTCTGATATTTTCACAGTATATCAAAAACACCCTAACGAACAACTTTCGTGTTTTAACTTTTTCGAAATAAGTTGAGGAAACATGTCAAAAATCGAGTTCATTGCAAAAATAGTTCACTGTCCAGTTACAGTTTTGACAGTTTAGAAAACTGACTTTTTGACATATCAATTGGACTCCAAAAATTCTAAAATTTTATATGCACATACTAGACATGATTACCTACAACTTTCATTTAGTTTGCAAAGATCAAATCGCATTAGCAAAAATATAGAAACATGCTCATCAAGTTCGGATATGTTCACAGTCAGATTTCGAAAAGTCTTATCAAGGCAGTTTATGTTTGATGCGATTTGAAATAGCAAACATCGACGAAAATGTCTGAAATTTTTACACCACCTAGATTAATGTGTTAGGATTAAAAGTTTAGTTTTGAGTTTTCCGGTTTGAACTCTCGAAATAGGGGTTTTGGTTCGATTTCAAATCTGTCACAGTTTCAAGTTCGAATCTCAAGGCAGGTTGGTTCTCGGCCGTTTTCGGATATCAAAACGCAATGAAAATTTTTGAACATTTTACACGAACTAGATCTATGTCTTAGGAATGTTTTTCATGTTTTAAGTTTTTCTGTTTGAGCAGTTTTAAGGGTTCGAAAAATTCGCACAAAATTGTTGCGCCGAGGATTTTTCGTGTTGACAGATTTTAGAGTTATTAAATCCATATGTTTGGTTGCATTTTAAGTCACCCAAAACCAAGTAAGTATTAACTTACAGTGGTAAGGTGTTTGGTCGTCCTCGGGTCGCTTGGCTCGTCCAAATCCACTACGAACGGATCTCTTCAACGCCAAGCTTCCAACTTTGGCCACGATTTCAACTCGGAAGAATAAATCCAATGTTAGATCGAGTTTTCGGGTTCGAAAACTTAAACGAAAATCTTTAAATGACTTACCCAAGTCTGGAGTACTAGAGACCTTGTATTCTACGCCTCCTCCGTCGGTTTTCGTCGCCGGAAAGTGATCGGAAAGTTCGAAGTTGGTGGTTTTCGGGTGTTGGAAGAACATAGAGAGTTGGAGAGTGTTTTTGGGGTTTCTAGGGTTAGAGTCTCGAAAATGATCAGCCATATGACCTCCAAAACCGACCATATACACCTTCCATCAACCGGGATTGAGTTTCCAAAGTCGGGACACGAAAATATGGTAAGAAAATTGCCAAAACGCGTCATGCCGCAGCTGCTGTCTTGGTGGCGCGGGGTTGGCGCGGTTTCTAGCCAAAAACCGCCCGGAGGGCGCGCGGCCTGGTCTGGGCCGTGCGTCCGGACTGGGCTGTGCAATCCCGTCGGGCCTTTTCTCTTCTCTTTCGGACTTCTGTCCTCCTACGTTTTCGGCTCGATTTTTCGGGTCATTCTCGGATCATAAATTCTTATCTTAAATTTATCTCGACTCAAATGAATTTCATGTTTGAAATCTTAAGTCCGCCGGTCTCGGGTTTGTCGGCTTCCAATTCGTCGTCTTTTGACTCCCGTGCAATAACTTGTGTAATTAAATTTCTTCCGACTTCACGGGTTCTTGGAATTAAAATTCTTTTCCTTCTTGAATTTAATTCCAATTATTTTGACTCAATTCATGGAATGTCTTCGGGCTTCCTTTCCCTCTTTTATTCCATTTTGAATTTTGAATCTATCGGCGTTTCATTTCCGAGCAATAATTTATTGTGATAAATTATTTTCTTCTTCTCGGAGATATTTCGACATTGATCGGAATAAATTTTATTCCTTTGGACGTTGATAAAAATCTGGGGTATTACAGTCTACCCCCCTTAAGAATCAACTTCGTCCTCGAAGTTGTGTTTCGGCTTTTCTTGCGCTAAGATTTAGGGTCCTTTTGTTTATTTTATTATTTTGCGATATTGTGTTATTGAATTATTGTTCGATTGCTGATTGTTTGTTGTTTGATTATTGTTTGACTAAACCCAGAATTGAAATTTCTGAGTTGCCTACGTACCTGTGAAGGGATCAAGCCATGACGTAGTTCAAAAAAATTTTGAATTTGTTTATTCGGGATACAAAATATTCGGGTTTCAAAAGTAAATGCTTATGCATTATTACGGGGTATTACATCCTCTCCCCCTTAAGATTACAGTTATGTCCCCATAACTGCCTGCACATTATTCCCACGAAGGTTCGAGTATCGTCGCCTAGCACATGTATGTCTGCTTCTTTTACCACATTTAACGTCCCATGAGTCCCCCTTGGTTATTTGTGGCTAATTAAGTCCAGCGACCTGATCATCTCTTTTGGTTATATTCTTAATCTGGGTTCGACATTCTTTCATCCGATGTCCACGCCGACCACATCGGAAGCATGTGTTGGGTTGAGGGCATCCCCTCACCAGATGAGGTTGGTTATAGCTTAGGCATCGGGGCACGTAGCCTTTACGGGTCAAAATTCTTCTATTATTGCCTCCATCGTTGCCTTGGGCTGGTCCATTTGGGCCTTTGCGAAGGTTATTCCTATCCGAGTCTTTATCAGCTCCGCGGTCCTTACCTCTCTTGTCTTGTGCTTGGGGACCTTGGCCAGACTCATCTATCGCTTTCCGCTTCAGTCCCTGAACTCGTGCAACCGCTACCGCACGATCATAAACAGCTTGTGGGTCAGAGTAGTGTACCCCCGTGATTACTTCCCTAATGGCTAGGTTTAACCCCATCTCAAATTTCTGAGCCTTGTCGGAGTCAGTTGGTACTAGCCTCGTAGCAAATCGTACTAGCTCCTTGAACTTGGTGTAGTATTCTTGCACTGTCTGTGCGCCTTGCCTTAGGTTAATGAATTCCTCGTACTTTGCCGCTTTGGTGCTTAATGGGTAGAACCTCTTTCTCAGAACTTCCTTAAACTCTTCCCAAGTGTAGGCTTTCTCATCTTCCACTAATTTCCTCTGGAGGTTTTGCGACCACTCATCGGCTTCACCTCCTAAGTAGTAAGTCGCTACACGTATCTTCTCATCGTCGAGGCATTTGATAGCGTCCAAAAGTTTATCAAACGTACGGATCCACCCCTCTAGTTTGGCGGGATCTTCCTCCCCATCATAGTGTGGTGGTTGGTAAGGATTTACCAAAGCTAGATAGTTGTTCCGAGCTTCTAGTGGAGGTATTGCCGCCTGCGCCCTATGTACCTCGGCGTTTCCCAAAACTATGAGTATTTCTTCTACGGTCCTTAAACGTTCGTCCATGTTGTTGGGATTAGGAGCCGTCCGTTTTCCTATGTTATGAGGAATCTCATTGTTGTTGGGCACGTTGGGGAGGTCGGCGTCAGTGCCGCTTGGACTTACCTTCCTCGGTTTTCTCCTAGGTGCCATTTTCTGTTATTAAGCGCGCGAAGATGAGTTTCTAAGTGATCAAGATCTAGGACTAAGGAAAAGTTTAGTCTCAAGTTAGCGCTTCTAAGTCAAGACTCAAGGTCAAGTCGAACATTAGAGGAAGAAGGTTATGTATCACAAACGATTCACATAAAAAGGTTAGCACAAATATTTATGTGTGCATATGCATATGTAATCCCCCCAATAAAAATTTAATGCATGCATTTATTTATCCATGGGTTTTAAAAATAAATTTATTCCATGGATAGATTAAAATAAGGATAAAAAGTTTGGGCCGAAAGAAATAAATTATTTGGGCTTTAAGTAAAAACAAGGTTATTGGGCCAAAATAATTGGGCCAACATAGTAATCAAATATTGGGCTAAAGATTTGGGCTAGGAAAGATAAATTTTGGGCTCAAAAGGTTTGGGAAAATAATAAATTTGGGCTAAAAGTTAGGGCTTAGAAAAAAAATTTGGGCTCAAAAATGTTAGTTTAAAAATAATAATGGATTTTTAAATATAATACTAGTTTAAAAATAATAATAGTTTAAAAATAATAATACTAGTTTTCAAAATTGTCCGGGCTCTGATACCACTTTGTAACACACCGGATTTGATAACCCAGGCCGGGATGTCACCGCCACACCTCCCTAGCAAGACGGTTTCTCCGAGCTTGCTAAAAAGATGCAAGGCTATGGTTTTTCAGAATTTAAAACATTCAAACGGCCCATTGCAATATAACTTAAAAATCATAATATCGAAGTTGCAGCGGAATGTAATATTTACATATATATAACTGTAATGCAGCGGAAATTTAAATACTGGGCCAACATGGCCAAAACACGGGTTAAACAGGCCCGTCCATGCAAGTTCTAAAATAATGTATTTTCCCACAATTCCCATGTATGCATATGATGATGCATAATCCTCAACTCTGAAAGAAAAAGGGAAAATGTGGTTTGGTCATCAAAAACGTGCTGAGTAAGTTAACACTTAATGTGATCAAGGGGTTTCAAAGCCTTTAATTAAATTAAAGAAAAACATGTGCATACAAGACATGATTTAAATTTTATTCATCAAATAATAATTTAATTACATATTTGAAAAGACAAGGATTTCCACAAGATCATAATTTAACACACGTATAAAGAGGTTTAATTAAATAATTAATTTTTTTATACTCCGAGGCATGCATACAAGCAACTCATCTATCAATTTAAAATTAATAATTTAATTGTGTACTTGAACATGCATTTAATCCATAATAACAATTTAATAAGATATGAAAATTTAAGGACATAATTTTAAATGCATAATTTAAAGACGGGCATAAATAAATAAATACTTAAAAACATTAAATCTTTTATTTCCCCGTTACGTAACCATTTCTCAATATTTTGTATAGCCGGTGATCCGGCGGCCGCAGCCGTGTCGTAAGTATCTTGTATAGCCGGTGATCCGGCGGCCGCAGCCGTGTCGTATTTCAAGTATTTCATTGGCCGTTTTGGCACAGTTTCTCATAACATTCACCCTCGGCCGTTTTGGCACGAAGCGAAAAGCTAGGAGGAGTTCTATTGAGCATTTTCCCCCTACGTCGGTCACTCTCGGCCGTTTTGGCACGAAGCGAAAAGCTAGAGGGGCACTCCTTCGAGCACTCACCCCCTACATAGGTCACACCCGTCCGTCTAGGCACGATGTGAAAAGCTAGAGGGGCACTCTATCGAGCACTCACCCCCTACATAGCCAAGTATCTCATATGTTTTAAACTAGTGTAACGGGATTTTTCAAAAGTATAGATATATCGTATTTCAAGGTCTCGACCGTTTGTTTCGATATTTCACAATCTCTTCGATTTAAAAATCATTTGACGTCGCAGTTTACGCCTTTTTAATTCAAAAATTCATTTCAGGTCCAAAAATTCTGATACTTTCACAGTATATCAAAAACACCCTAACGAACAACTTTCGTGTTTTAACGTTTTCGAAATAAGTTGAGGAAACATGTCAAAAATCGAGTTCATTGCAAAAATAGTTCACTGTCCAGTTACAGTTTTGACACAGTTTAGAAAATTGACTTTTTGACATATCAATTGGACTCCAAAAATTCTGGAATTTTATATGCACATACTAGACATGATTACCTACAACTTTCATTTAGATTGCAAAGATCAAATCAGATTAGAAAATATAGAAACATGCTCATCAAGTTCGGATATGTTCACAGTCAGATTTCGAAAAGTCTTATCAAGGCAGTTTATGTTTGATGCGATTCGAAATAGAAACATCGACGAAAATGTCTGAAATTTTTACACAACTAGATTAATGTGTTAGGATTAAAAGTCTAGTTTTGAGTTTTCCGGTTTGAACTCTCGAAATAGGGGTTTGGTTCGATTTCAAATCTGTCACAGTTTCAAGTTCGAATCTCAAGGCAAGTTGGTTCTCGGCCGTTTTCGGATAACAAAACGCAATGAAAAATTATGAAACTTTTACAAGAACTAGATCTATGTCATAGGAACGTTTTTCATGTTTTAAGTTTTTCCGTTTGAGCAGTTTTAAGGGTTCGAAAAATTCGCACAAAATTGTTGCACCGAGGGTTTTTCGTGTTGACAGATTTTAGAGTTATTAAATCCATATGTTTGGTTGCATTTTAAGTCACCCAAAACCAAGTAAGTATTAACTTACAGTGGTAAGGTGTTTGGTCGTCCTCGGGTCACTTGGCTCGTCCAAATCCACTACGAACGGATCTCCTCAACGCCAAGCGTCCAACTTTGGCCACGATTTCAACTCGGAAGAATAAATCCAATGTTAGATCGTGTTTTCGGGTTCGAAAACTTAAATGAAAATCTATAAATGACTTACCCAAGTCTGGAGTACTAGAGACCTTGTGTTCTACGCCTCCTCCGTCGGTTTTCGTCGCCGGAAAGTGATCGGAAAGTTCGAAGTTGGTGGTTTTCGGGTGTTGGAAGAACATAGAGAGTTGGAGAGTGTTTTTGGGGTTGCTAGGGTTAGAGTCTCGAAAATGATCAGCCATATAACCTCCAAAACCGACCATATACACCTTCCATCAACCGGGATTGAGTTTCCAAAGTCGGGACACGAAAATATGGTAAGAAAATTGCCAAAACGCGTCATGTCGCAGCTGCTGTCTTGGTGGCGCGGGGTTGGCGCGGTTTCTAGCCAAAAACCGCCCGGAGGGCGCGCGGCCTGGTCTGGGCCGTTCGTCCGGACTGGGCCATGCGATCCCGTCGGGCCTTTTCTCCTCTCTTTCGGACTTCTGTCCTCCTACGTTTTCGGCTCGATTTTTCGGGTCATTCTCGGATCATAAATTCTTATCTTAAATTTATCTCGACTCAAATGAATTTCATGTTTGAAATCTTAAGTCCGTCGGTCTCGGGTTTGTCGGCTTCCAATTCGTCGTCTTTTGACTCCCGTGCAATAACTTGTGTAATTAAATTTCTTCCGACTTCACGGGTTCTTGGAATTAAAATTCTTTTCCTTCTTGAATTTAATTCCAATTATTTTGACTCAATTCATGGAATGTCTTCGGGCTTCCTTTCCCTCTTTTATTCCATTTTGAATTTTGAATCTATCGGCGTTTCATTTCCGAGCAATAATTTATTGTGATAAATTATTTTCTTCTTCTCGGAGATATTTCGACATTGATCGGAATAAATTTTATTCCTTTGGACGTTGATAAAAATCTGGGTTATTACAAAAACTACGTTATTTGACGAATCCAAAAAGATCTCACTTGACTATGTTTTATCTTATATAACTACATTAAAAAAATTAATGAAAGTTACTCAATAAATAGTAAACACTATGCAAATGATTCAGTTATATCAAAATGGATGAAGTACAATGGCTTTGTTTTGTGTATGAAACTGTGGATAAATGTTGATGCAATGGCTTTGTTTTATTCAATGAATCTGTCATATGTTGTGTTTAGTTTGTTTGGGCTTGTTTTTCTCAGTGGAAGTCTTCAAACATATTTGTTATAATACCCCGAAGTATGACTTAAACAGAGTGAAATAAGCTATTCATACAAATAAGGTACATTCTTTATTAATAACCATTCTATAAAAAACTCCTAAGTTAAGCGTGTTTGTCTTGGGGTAATTCAATGATGGGTGACCTCCTGGAAAGTCTCACAGAGTGTGAGTGAGTGAGTGAGGCCAAAATACACTGGAAAGAGCTTATGGTTGTTTGTGGGGTCAGCCAAGGTATATTCACAGGAGAGTCGTGGAGTAAAAATTACTACCTCCGTCCCTCAGTTCTGGCTGGATAAGTACATACTGGCCGTTGGAAACGGATTCTTATTGATGGCCATTACTCTGTCAGGGAACTTGAGTTTGCCCTCATCTATATGCTTTTGAATAATTTTTCTGAAATACCTATAGACAGTCATGATGTGCATCTGAGATGCATGAAACTTATACTATCCAGTCTTCAACAGTTCGTTAGTCGGTTGCAGATGGTTTCCTTTGAACTCGAGAAGGCCATTCTTTAGACAATAGTAAAGAATCTCATCCATTTGAGAAAGGTCAAAGGAGTAAAACCTTTGAGGATTATCTACAGCTTGGTCTCCTTTGCCTTTCCTTTCACTGGTGGCGTAGTCGCCAGAACCAATGGATTAATTATTCCAGTAATCCCCGAAGGGCCAGTTTCCAAACAAAAGGCCAAGAAATTTTCTGATGCATTGTATAAATTTTCTTGCAGGAAACAGATAATTTGGAACCCCAGGAAGCTCAAAAACTGCAAATAATGATCCGGATAGATCCAGCCCGGACAAGCCCGGAAACCATTAACATGGATTCCCCACATCGGAATTAAATAAAGATGGAAAAAGGCCTTAGGATGCACAAGAAAGCCCAACAAGCATGAAGAGGCCCAAAAATCCAACACATGCGATTGAGTGCATGCGGTCTAGGCAATGCGGTTTAAACCGCATCACCCTAAACCGCATCACTTAAACTGCATGCATTAATTTTGTTGAAGAAGCCAAGTCTGAAGATGTAATACCCGAGATTATTATTCATTACTTATGGATTTATAGATTAACAATTATATTAGTTATTTTAAGGTTTAATCTAAACTGGATTGATATACATAGTCTTCAATTATGCTATAATTTTATATGTTGTGTTTAAGTGACGGAAGAAGAGTTAATTTTTGAATTGCTATAATGTGTACTTGTTGGAACCTAATTAGTATTCAGGTATTCTTATTTTTATACTCTAATAATAGATAATAGGTAGGAAATAGTATACATATAATAACAACAATAATAATAATGAGGAGTAAATAGATAATAATGATTAAGATATATTAACCATATATATGTACCATAAAATCTTTAAATCAATCTGAATCCTACCAAATCGATTTAAAACTCCTCCAAATTTGAGCCAGGATAGTAAATAAGGTTGGAGCCAATCTTGGAAGATTTTTGAACCAAAAATCTCGTCCAAAATCCCACCGTATTACCGTCCCTTATCTCTTCCAAACAAAATCTGCTTATTCTCTTTCAAAAAAAAAGTTCGATCAAAAACATTGGGCATTCTTCGTGGAGAGGCATCGGACGATTTTTCCAACAAATCAAACCATTGAATTCATGGTTTTCCAACCCTAATCTGGTGTAAGATAAGTCAACACACCCCTTACCATGTTTTGGGTCGAAATTTGTCTTTGTTTGAGTAGTAGATATTGAAATTAAGAATTTTTAAATTCTGACAGCTTTTGAGTCTTGAAAAAATCGAATTGTTTCTTTATTTTAAAGATAGAATTGCAAAAAGTGTTCAACATGAAAGTTTTAGATCTAGATGTTTAGGATATCATGTTAAAGTTTCATAATTTTTGGAGCAACGTTCGCTGTCAATGTTGGTTTTTCCAAAACTACTCCATAGACTCCCCGAATCTGTCACTTGTGGTTTTTATGAAAACAGCCCAAAAATATTATTTTCGAGTCCGATTTTGAGAAAACTTTCTTCATGACTTTTGTAGATCTATGTGTCTAGAATCTACCTGTAAATTTTTATAATTTTTGGTTGAGTGATGCGTTCTCAGGAAAATGATCCTTAAAACATGTTTGTCGAATTCGCGAAAAGAATATATCTTCTGTTTAACAGCCGATATCACCTAGCTAGGATTCGAATTTGGAAGAAGTGTATTTCACGAAAAATATTCCTTTTTGTGTTATCTACCTGCTGTAAAAATTTCATAATTTTTGGCATAGTGGTTCGTTCCCAGGCCCTGGATCTTTAGGACTGATTCACTGTCATGCATATTTTGCTTGAATTGTTGAGGATTTTCTTAACTTTTACTATCATAATTGTGTTACATACTTGGTGTAAACTCTTTGGTGATACATAATAGTTATTTGTTGTATGATTTGGATAAAGATGATATCTTTATGAGTTTCTGATAGTAGAAATCGATTTTGGAAAGAAGTTAATACATGGTTACTTGTGAGTTAAATGTTGAAGCCATTGTGTGTAGAATTTGGGTAGGTATGCCAACATTTAGGCTCCGGAGAGCGAGTGCACTAGGGTGGAGCCATGCGTGGCCGCCCCTCTCCTTGTGTTGAATTATTATAATTTTGTCTATATCCCTAAATAATACTTGCGAGTGTTATTTATGGGCCCGGGTCTGTGTTGATATAGGCTGCCGTTGGCATTGTTGAGGGATGAATTCCCATTAGGATTGGAGCTCTTTTGGTGTCCCCACGTTCTAGGCACAATGGTGAAAATGTGATTTTCTTGTTAGCTTAATTAGTTAAATAATGTTTAATCTTTTGACTTGAGTGCTAAAGTAATATCTTTTCTACACAAAATAATATTTTGATTTAAGTCAATCCTTTTTAAAACCCCATACTTGATATGGGATGGATTGACTTACTCAGTAATTTATTTACTGATGTGTGTTGTTTTTCCTTTTTTTTACAGACTCTGACGAGCACTTGCGAGCACGACATTCATTGGGATCATGGGATTCTTTTTAAGACTGTATTCAGCTTCCGCATTTTAATTTAAGCACTTAGACATTCATTGGGACCATGGGATTTTAAATTAATGCATTTATTTTTCCGCTGTAAAGTACTCTACAATGAATTTTAAGGTTTGATATGAGTGAGCCTTAACATTTCCTAGTTAAGTTAGCCTCAGGCGAGCTTAATTGGGAGATGTGGTGGTAACCTCTCGGTCCTTTTGGAGTTTTGAAAACCGGGTGTTACAGAAGAAAACGATGCGGTCTCCGCGAGGCGGTATAAACCGCATCGAATGATCTATTTCGCATCGATTTCGAAGGAAGAAACAAGCTGAAGAAACGAGGCGGTCACTTCGATGCGGTATAAACCGCATCGCACCACATAGACCGCATCGACTCAAAATGCGGGAACAAGGCCTGAAGTCAACGTTAAAAAACGATGCGGTTTGATCGATGCGGTATATACCGCATTGAATTAAACCGCATCGCCCCAAACGCCTTGAAGTCTTCTTTTCCAAAGCAATGCGGTCTTTTTGTATCAATGCGGTATAAACCGCATCGCTTCCCTATAGACCGCATCAGCTGATATAAACCGCATCGCTTTTGTACTTTGGCTATTTTAAGCTCAACATTATATTTTATTGTATTCTCTTGGTTTCCTTGTGGCTTGGACTATATATATGTCCTCCCACACATTTGTACACAACTTTGCTTAATATTGAAATCCATTCTCATATTTCCAAAGTTCAAAACTGAGAACACTCTCTCAAAGGTGTTCTCCCCCATCCGTGTGTGTCTTGAGCCTAAGCTCATTTCCCTCACGCCATCAAGTTGGAAGCTTGCTCGATGGATTGTCAATGAATGATGCACTTGAAGGAAGCCATTTGTCTTGAGTTCGTCTCACTTCCCTTGGCAAGTTCGGGTTCGCTTCATTCATAAGCTTTCTTATCCCTTATCTCACAATTTAGTTTCATCATCTTATATTATATCCATCTTTTGTGTGTGTTCTTGTTCTTCATCACCTTCCATATTCCTATCCTTCTAGTCATCATTTTACCTAACCCTAAATTTCATTACCCCTAATCCGGATATTGTCATTAAACAAGTTTCGATCTACGGCATATATAGAAATTTGGTATCAGAGCCAAACTTGTTAGTGCAATAGGATTATCCTTCATATTTTCTTGCTATTATCCGTGTTTTGCTTTGTGTTCTCATCCATATAAAAATCTGTGAAAACCCTAAAAATATTTGTGTCTATAGCTCTCGGCCACACCATTTTCTCCATAACATATTTGTGCTTTGTTTTGTTGTTAATGTTAGTCTTGTTATCCTAATCTCATGTATGAATGTGCTTGCATGATTGCTTGAGTACATTGGGTTAAACAAGATTATTAAGAGCAAACAGTGAAGGATTTTGTGGGTTTGGAGTGAGATTGATGTTCTTGGTGTTCATATTGTTCATCCCACACTCACATTGTGCTTGACAAGGTTCAACGTGTTCTTGGCAATCCTTGTAATAGTTTAGTGCATGCAAAAGGCTAGAGTGTAATAGCCATCATCATTAAATTGTCCAATCATTTGTATTAATTCGGCGCCTGGAAAAGTGGGATTGGATTTGTGATATTGTAAAATATGGGCTACATTTAATTCCCCAAAAGAGTACAAGACATCCAACCGAAAAAGGAAGAGCAAAGTCAAGAATTGTAGGCCATCAATTTCTCTCTCCTCGATGCGGTCTCTCCAAAGTTGATTGTAACACACGAGAAAAACGTTAAGAGGAATTAGAACTAATTTGACTAGATTAATTATGGCACGGAAATGTTACGAGCGTTAACCCGAGTTCGTAACGAATTTAACATAGAGATCTCGAACCGGAAACGACCCGAGGAGTCGAGCCAAACATGTAGAGGATAGAAAACCGATAGAGAAAATAAGAAAAGACCCGACGGACCGCACGAACCGCCGAACCGGCCGGTTCGGCCGCCACGCGCTCTCCGCGCGCCGCCGCGCGGCCACCGCGCGGCATGAGGAGACGCGTCCCAGGACTGGTCGCGCATGCTCCACGCGGACAAACCTATACGTGCGCGTCACCACCGCGCCAGAGGTGCAGGAGGTGTAAACTTTCCTTCCATGGCAATTTTCTTGCCTAAATTATGATTCCCTTCGATGGTAAACGGATCCCAGCCTTGGGAAAGTCTTAAGAATGGTTAGGGACGTCCTCATTCCCATTTACACAGAAAACACAAGTCTCTACACTCTCATTCTTCCTCTCCAAGCCAAAATATCTTCGAGTCCACTTTCCGGCGAGTATTCCGGCGACGACGGGGCAAACGGGACAAACCCCTGACTTTTCTAGACCCTTGGTAAGTTATGGTATAGTGTTTAGTTCGTCCATAAAACTTAAAAACTCGAAAGCTAACATCCTTTCCTTTGCTACGATTTCACATCGGGGGACGAACAAAAAGCGATCGGAGAAGTTGGCCGTTCGTCGCGACCTTAGGACGCCCGGAAATCCCTTACAGCGACCCTATTCTCTAACTAAGTAAGTTAAGACCTTACTCTTCAATTTTTGTGGTTTATTGCCGTTTGAATTAAAAGATCTAGACACGTAACTAAAAATCGATTTTCAAAAACCCTATTTTCAACCAATTTTAGAAACTCGCCTAAAACCCGACCTTCGGGAATTCAAACCAAAAACTTTTCAACGTAGATTTTGTTCATAAGACTCTAATCTACCTTGTGTCCGAATTTCAGCCATTGACATAAAGATTTGATATCCCAAATCGTACCGTAAAGTTTCTGTAATAAAACCAAACGTTTGAAATCATGACAGATTCATTGACTCGACTTGATGCATATTTTTCACCCATTTTTAATCGATTCAACTTTGCATTTCTAAACAAAAGTTGTAGATAATTGTGTCTAGATTATGCATATAAAAGTTCATGAATTTTGGAGTTCATTTGATATGTCAAAACGGACGATTTCAGAACCTGTTCCAAACCGATTTTTGAGTCCGCGCGTAAGCAGCGTGTTGGTGTCGACTTTTGAACATTTAAAACTCATTATTTCCGAAATCTTAAAACATGAAAGTTTTTCATTAAGGTGTTACGTACATCCTGTAAAAATTTTGGACCAATTGGTTTTAAAATGAATTTTTAATCGGTGTTGCACGAAACTGTGTCGGAATCAGTCCTTTGGACAGAAATCTTCCTCGGTAAAGAACTCGAAATTTGACTCACTTCAAAACCTTATTTCCAAAAACTTAAAACATGAGAGTTGTTCGTATTTATGTATTGAGCTACTTTGTAAATTTCAGAATTTTTGGTTAAGAGATGAATTTTTAATTTAAAAAGGCGAAAACTGTGACGAATTGGATTTTTCGAACTTGCGAGAACCCGAATTATGAAATGCGATATCGAATCCTTTGTATATGACGAAACATAAACTTTCGAAAAATCCCGTTCACTAGGCTGAGCCGATCCTCATGCTATCTTTATCTTTGAGACTGCCTCGTTAGTGGTCTCCCTACTATTTGAGATTGCCTCGTTAGTGATCTCGCGCGCTGTGTTATTTGGACTGCCTCGTTAGTGGTCCTACTATCTTTGAGACTGCCTTGTTAGTGGTCTCCCATTTATTTGGACTGCCTCGTTAGTGGTCCTACGATTTGAGATTGCCTCGTTAGTGATCTCCCCGGTATGAAGTCCTCTTCTTAGTTTGCGGGATAAAATATAAAAGACTTGTGTGTGTATTTAATTATGCTGAATTTATTTATCACGTTTTAAATTATGCCTCTAAATTACGTATTTAAATTATGCTTTTAAATTACGCTTTTATATTAAGTCCTTAAAATTTTGTATTCCCGTCTTGAATACATTAATCGTGTTTTTCCGCTGCAAGTAATCTATAAATTTAAATTAAACTTTAATATGCATAAAAAGTCTAACTTTTAAATTAAACACGTGTAACCCCTTAAATTGTTTAGTTAGGGATTAACTTACTCGGTATATTTTTATACTGATAAACCCGTTGTTATTTTTCTTTTACAGAGTATGTCGAGTGATGCATGCTCATGCATTGGGGGAAACTATTTCATAAGACACTTTTATTTCTTGCACTTCAGTACTATTTTAAATCGGGCCTGTTAAACCCGAGTTCTGGCCATGTTGGCCGTGATTACTTTTCCGCTACATTTACTCTATTTCGTGCATGGTTGATTACCACTTCCGTATTTTGAATTAAGTATTATTATTATCCGGACTCAACATTGATATGTTTTTAAATCTTTTACGTACCCATAAGCCTTGCATTTCCTTAGTGAGCTCGGGAAGCCGTGTCTTGCTAGGGAGATGTGGCGGTGGCATCCCGGCCTGGGTTATCAAATCTGGGGTGTTACAAGTTGGTATCAGAGCCCGGGATACATTTTAAAGCTATTATTATAATAATTATTATTATTAATATTATTGTTAATATTATTTTTATTATTTTGGTACCATTATTTTTAAATCCTAGCATTATTTTTAAATATATCACTTTTAAAACCACTAGCTTTACTTAGCCCAAAATTTTATTTCTACGTAGCCCAATATTTTAGCCAAAGAATTAATAAAATGTTTGGCCCGCTATAGAGGCCCAACTTTTATTTTCACCCATGTAGTGGAATTTATTTTTAACACATAGATAAATTTTAATTGGGGGAGGGGACTTGCACTTGCATGTTGCATATAGTTTTAAATTCATGCATATCTAATCTTGCCTAAAACATATTCTAACTCTAACTTACCTTGTTGACACTAGATGGCCGAACCAAACGCGAACATGATCAACCTGATGGTAAAACTGATGAATGTGTACCTCGAGTCCCAACAACATATCAATTATTTCAAGACGCGGGTAGGACAGCTGGAGGGTAACCTGGCCCATCTGGGTCATCTTAGGGAGACAGACCATCACCACATAACCCAGCTGCAGGATCAAGTCACGCAGCTCCAAGCCCAAGTGGCCCAGCTCCAGGACAAGGGTGATGACTTGGAGGAGCAAGTGGAGACCCTGGGCTGGGAATTGACTAACCTAGCCCAGGACGTGGATGGAGCGGTTCTTCAGAACCCGGGGCCTGCCCCCAATGTCGCCATGCCCATTGATGTATCGAGCGATGAGGATGATCCCATCGAGGACGCGCCTACCTATTCGCTCTAGATTTAGTGATCTAGCTATACACTACGAGTAGTTATATTTCCCTTTTTACACCAATAGTAGCATGACTATTTCTATTTCGAATGCTTGTACCCAATAAAACTATTCTCTTGAGGAATAAATTTACAAGCATTTATTCTACATACGGGAATATTTAAATGATTCTTTACATTTTATTAGTTCCTTAATGAAACTCCATCAAATAAAGGGACAAACTAAATATAAATAAATAATATACGGGTAATCATCAAACAAGGGTATCTCCAACCCTAAACCCTGAAACCCTAGACCCTAGGGTCTCAAAAAAAAAGAAAAAAAAAAGAAAAACGAAAACAAACGAAACAAAAACAAAACGACAAGTAGTAAACAGCCCCAACGACAACAAACAGTACACTAAGCTCCAACAACCTCTACTAACAAGTTCTAATGGATTGATACCTGTTAATACTATTACGTATTTAATAAAATTTCCTTACGAGCATTTATTTTATAAATATATATATCTATTCAATTCTATCCTTTATACCTTATCACATTATTACACCTAATTACCTTGAAGCGGCTCAGTCATACAATGATGCAAGTATTACTGGGCAACCCACACACATATAAATGCGATAAGGAAGTAACAATGAACCCAGAATATCTCAAACCATGAACTAAGGCAGAACAATTGAACCATATTTCTAAACAGCGACAAACAACTAACGCAAGTCAAACAAATAACTAGACAATAACACAACGGAAACATAAACTATGAATCCCAGTCAGCAGAATCACCCTCATAAGGAGACAACTAAACAAAATACTTCCTCTACAAAATCTAAATGAAAATGCGAATACGAAAGATCACTGATCGGGAGGCGGGAACTGCCGACGCATGTACTCATCCATCTGTCGCACATAGGCGTACATGTCGGACATAGTGGCCTGCTGCTGAGCCTGCCTCGTAGCAAACGAGTCCATACGGGCCTGGTAGAAGTCCAACCTAGCGTCTAAGGCGTCATAACGAGCCTGCCCAGCTGCAAACCCGGCATCCATACCGACCCGCATCTCCTGCATCATCTGCAGCATCTGAGTCATCTCCTGGCCCTGAGGCGCCACAGCAGGAGGTGGAACTACTGGAGGAGGGGGTGGCTGCTCCGGAGGTATAACTAGAATCAAGCCGCCATCATCAGGCTGCGGGCGAAGTACAGCCCGAGGAACTCCACGACGTAAGGCGCTACGCCGAGCAGCGTAAGTCGGGATACAGTAACAACCACCCGCTGCTAACTCGTACGGATCTGTCTCCGTTGTCGTGCGAATCCCCTGCGCCGCACACAAGCCACAAATGAGGTGAATATGGGTAATCACCCTACTCCCTCGTCCTCTCCGCATACCCCTCAAATTGTCCTCAATACAAGCTCCCACATTCACCCTAACGCCTCGCGCGATAAAGCAAATGGTCTCATAGACATGATCTAGGACGATATGACTCCGGGTAATCGGCCGGACACGCCCTAACCATATCTGGGTGAGCTCTCGCTAAGGGGTGTCCATCGTCGTCAACAGTAGCTCATGATCGTGCTCGAGCTGAGGAGCCACCACGGTGCATAAGACATCCCACGCAGGAGCAATAACACGGCCCTCAGGCTGTGGACGGAATGCGCCATCATCAGGCAGACCGAAATAGACATTGATCGCCCGAGCACTGAAGTCGAGATAGCGACCACGAACCCATACTCGAGATAAGTCGTCACCCTCCCCAAGACCGCCAATGTTGGCGATAACCTCCATAGCCAGATAACCGGAGGCAACGCCCTCGGGATGACGTGCGAGCCCAGTCCACTACAAGTGCTCCAAGACCGCACTGACCCTATCATCGCCCAAATGATCAGGATATATGCCTCTCTCGGGGACATAAGCCCTGTTTCGACGAAGCTCGTCGAAATAAAAGTCCTGGGCGGCCTTCGTCCTAAAACGAAACCTATCATGCCGGTGAGGACGCACCTCGTCAGGGAGACCCCTGAGTCTCGGGCCCCGCTGCTCCTCGTCCTCCTCGGACTCGCTCTCATCAAAATCTGGCATCACCGGAGCGGCAGTGCTAGGGCCAGCCGCATCGCGCCGAGTAGCTCGTCTCTTGGCCCCCGGAGGACACATGAGAGACGCCAAAACAACCCACAAAAAGAGCAACATCCTGCAAATTATCCAATACCAATTATAAGGCTAAATTCCACACAATAACTCAAGCAGAAATACGCAAGGGATATCAATATAGACTTCCAACGTGAGTGTTACATAAGAACATCAAATCCAATCGTTCGTTAAGACAAACCGGAAGGTAACCTAAACAAAGGATATGCCCAAACAAATTCCAAAACCTTTGTGGCATTTCGTCGAACACGTTATGTGTGCAATAAACCAATTTCTAAGTTACTAACAAACACATGGAAGTTGCCCACAAAATGAAACGATTGCTCAAATAACAACTCATCATTACCTTACGGCACCCAAACAACAAAAACGAACTAATGATCACACCCCCAATACCAACCAAAAAAAAAAATAAAAAATTTCATATTCTTCCTAAGAATTCAAATCCAACAAAAATTTGCCAAAAACATAAACACATTGTGGCATAAACACAAGCAAGGCAACAAGAGTAACATCAATTATCACATATGATTGCTAATTTGCACAAATCAAGCCTAAAACTAACAAATCCCCAAATTTCTTCCAAAACCCTAAAATCTAAGATATGCCACAAAATCGAACAAATCATGGCATACAAACTGAAATAAGTAAGTGGGTTTAGTAGATTCATACCTTGGTAAGTGAAATTGAAGCCGAAATCAAGCGAACGGGGAGGTAAGTCGCCGAATTGAGAGAGAGTTGGGGGTGTTGTCTCGGAAGGATTGGGGAGAATGGGGCTGACGCGCTGCGCGCGAGTCTTTTTTCGGACTGCCGCAGCCGCGCAGGGAATGCCTCTCACCGCGCGGCCACCGCGCGAGGTCCGAATTTTGTTTTTTTTTTCTTCTTTATGCTATTCCATTTTTCTTATTTAATTGGTTAATACATTTCCATGACTTACCCCTTATACCCTACCGGGCGTATGTCGACAATGTGAAACGCCGGCACGGAGTGCCACACGACATCATCCCGGATAGGGATAGTAGATTCATTTCACAAATGAAAAAGTACGTACACGATCCAACCCATGTACTCCAAATGGAAGAAATTGGATTGGGGGATGACTTGAGCTACAAGGAAGTCCCGGTGCGAATACTTGACGTTAAGGAAAGAGTAACGAGAAATAAAACCGGGAGGGTGGTCAAGGTCCTTTGGTCTAACCACGAAACGGAGACAGCAACGTGGGAATGGAAAGCCGATATGAAACAACGTTACCCGACCCTCTTCCAAGATGACCCGACCACAGTTATGGGGACATAACTGTATTCTTAAGGGGGGGAGGATGTAACACCCGAGGAAACGTTAAGAGGAACTAGAACTAATTTGACTAGATTAATTATGGCACGAAAATGTTACGAGCGTTAACCCGAGTTCGTAACGAATTTAAGATAGAGATCTCGAACCGGAAACGACCCGAGGAGTCGAGCCAAACACGTAGAGGATAGAAAACCGATAGAGAAAATAAGAAAAGACCCGACGGACCGCACAAACCGCCGAACCGGCCGGTCCGGCCGCCACGCGCTCTCCGCGCGCCGCCGTGCGGCCACCATGCAGCAGGCCGCACGGCAGGCCGCGCGGCATGAGGAGACGCATCCCAGGACTGGTCGCACGTGCTCCGCGCGGACAAACCTATACGTGCGCGTCACCACTGCACCAGAGGTGCAGGAGGTGTAAACTTTCCTTCCATGACGATTTTCTTACCTAAATTATGATTCCCTTCGATGGTAAACGGATCCCAGCCTTGGGAAAGGCTTAAGAACGGTTAGGGACGTCCTCATCCCCATTTATACAGAAAACACAAGTCTCTACACTCTCATTCTTCCTCTCCAAGCCAAAATCTCTTCGAGTCCACTTTCCGGCGAGTATTCCGGCGACGACGGGGCAAACGGGACAAAGCCCCTGCCTTCTAGACCCTTGGTAAGTTATGGTAAAGTGTTTAGTTCATCCATAAAACTTAAAAACTCGAAATCTAACATCCTTTCCTTTGCTACGATTTCACATCGGGGGACGAACAAAAAGCGATCGGAGAAGTTGGCCGTTCGTCGCGACCTTAGGACGCCCGGAAATCCCTTACAGTGACCCTATTCTCTAACTAAGTAAGTTAAGACATTACTCTTCAATTTTTGTAGTTTATTGTCGTTTGAATTAAAAGATCTAGACACGTAACTAAAAACCGGTTTTCAAAAACCCTATTTTCGACCAATTTTAGAAACTCGCCTAAAACCCGACCTTTGGGAATTCAAACCAAAAACTTTTCAACATAGATTTTGTTCATAAGACTCTAATCTACCTTGTGTCCGAATTTCAGCCATTGACATAAAGATTTGATATCCCAAATCGTACCGTAAAGTTTCTGTAATAAAACCAAACGTTTGAAATCATGACAGATTCATTGACTCGACTTGATGCATATTTTTCACCCATTTTTAATCGATTCAACTTTGCATTTCTAAACAAAAGTTGTAGATAATTGTGTCTAGATTATGCATATAAAATTTCCTGAATTTTGGAGTTCATTTGATATGTCAAAACGGATGATATCAGAACCTGTTCCAAACCGATTTTTGAGTCCGCGCGTAAGCAGCGTGTTGGTGTCGACTTTTGAACATCTAAAACTCATTATTTCCAAAATCTTAAAACATGAAAGTTGTTCATTAGGGTGTTATGTACATCCTGTAAAAATTTCAGACCAATTGGTTTTAAAATGAATTTTTAATCGCCGTTGCACGAAACTATGTCGGAATCAGTCCTTTGGACAGAAATCTTCTTTGGTAAAGAACTCGAAATTTGACTCACTTCGAAACCTTATTTCCAAAAACTTAAAACATGAGAGTTGTTCATATGTGTGTATTGAGCTACTGTGTAAATTTCAAAATTTTTGGTTAAGAGATGAATTTTTAATTTAAAAAGGCGAAAACTTTGACGAATTGAATTTTTCAAACTTGCGAGAACTCGAATTATGAAATGCGATATCGAATCCTTTGTATATGACGAAACATAAACTTTCGAAAAATCCCGTTCACTAGGCTGAGCCGATCCTCATGCTATCTTTATCTTTGAGACTGCCTCGTTAGTGGTCTCCCTACTATCTGAGATTGCCTCGTTAGTGATCTCGCGCGCTGTGTTATTTGGACTGCCTCGTTAGTGGTCCTACTATCTTTGAGACTGCCTCGTTAGTGGTCTCCCATTTATTTGGACTGCCTCGTTAGTGGTCCTACGATTTGAGATTGCCTCGTTAGTGATCTCCCCGGTATGATGTCCTCTTCTTAGTTTGCGGGATAAAATATAAAAGACTTGTGTGTGTATTTAATTATGCTGAATTTATTTATCACGTTTTAAATTATGCCTCTAAATTACGTATTTAAATTATGCTTTTAAATTACGCTTTTATATTAAGTCCTTAAAATTTTGTATTCCCGTCTTGAATACATTAATCGTGTTTTTCCGCTGCAAGTAATCTATAAATTTAAATTAAACTTTAATATGCATAAAAAGTCTAACTTTTAAATTAAACACGTGTAACCCCTTAAATTGTTTAGTTAGGGATTAACTTACTCGGTATATTTTTATACTGATAAACCCGTTGTTATTTTTCTTTTACAGAGTATGTCGAGTGACGCATCTCATGCATTGGGGGAAACTATTTCATAAGACACTTTTATTTCTTGCACTTCAGTACTATTTTAAATCGGGCCTGTTAAACCCGAGTTCTGGCCATGTTGGCCGTGATTACTTTTCCGCTGCATTTACTCTATTTCGTGCATGGTTGATTACCACTTCCGTATTTTGAATTAAGTATTATTATTATCCGGACTAAACATTGAAATGTTTTTAAATCTTTTACATACCCATAAGCCTTGCATTTCCTTGGTGAGCTCGGGAAGCCGTGTCTTGCTAGGGAGATGTGGCGGTGGCATCCCGGTCTGGGTTATCAAATCCGGGGTGTTACATTGATGTGGTCTATTAAACCGCATCCCATACCATCAGACCGCACCAACTCCAACTGAGCAAGAAAATTTTCTAAGTATGGAGAACTCCCATCGATGCGGTCTCTCAACCTCAATACGGTCTACTGAGGCGATTTAAACCGCATCAAGTCCAGTTAAACCGCATCACCTCGCACAAGCAGCGGAACTTGTCTAAGGCATTGAGGCGGTCTACGTCGAGGCGGTATAAACCGCATTGACCCCCTTTAAAACCGCATCGATTGTTCCCCAGAATTTTCAAGTGTTTGTTGTGCAATCCCATCTCCAGTTTTATTTTTCCCTTTCATATATTTGAGAGTTTTGAGTGAATTTACAATAAAGTGAATATCGGACTGGCACAATTTGAAACCTAGCCCGAGAAGCCACTTGAGTACATGTACAATAAAGTGGATATCGTGACTGGCATTTTGTGAAACCTAGCCCGAGAAGTCATTTGAGTAAATTGGGTTTATTTCTTGAGTGCAATTTTCTTGTGAGCTTTTATTTTCCACTTCTAGATTGGGACAAATATCACTGTTCTTTGCTTGCAATATCTGTTTAAAACTGTGAACTTGATCAGACTGCAGTACATACATACCTATCTGTGCGTTCTTTGATTGAGTCGAACAGTTCATTTGACTCTTGAACTGTGCGTAGAAAATATCTGTGAGTACTTCTCTTGCATCTGATTGAACTAATTGAGCAGGCGATGAACTGAAGTGGTGTTGAGGACCAAGGCTGAGTGCAAATTTAAGAGTTCACTCTACATATTTCAGCACTTATTTTCTGACCCACATTATATCTATATTATTTTTTGTCTGAGTACCATGGCAGGTAATGCAGAGCCGAATTTGACTGATATTATGGAGATGCTACGAGCAATGAACGAGAATACTGTCAAAAGGGCTGATTTTGAAACCCTTAAATAAACTCTTGATGCTAATGTTTCAAATATTACTGTTGTAAATGAGCGCATTGATAATTTGAGTAATGATTTTGCAGCACGCATGGAATTACAAGATGAGGATTTGGCGCAGCGAATGATGCGACGGGTTGAGCGTAGATTGGAAGATGCATTCTATCATCCTTCTACATCCGGACAAAATGGAGCATCCGGGAGCAATAGCCAAGTTCAAGAGACTGACATGGCCGATACGGAGGAAGCCTTGGCAGAAAGGGAAGCGGAACAAGTTATGATCGGAACGTTTGATCGTCGACAAGGGCCCGGTGCCCGTAGAACACCACCTCCGATGGCCCCAATTCCTCCCCCTGTCGCAGGCGAAGGGCTACGCATCAATGATCCTTTGGCCATGCCCCCACCGCTTATGCCAAATGGACACCAGAACGCGCCTGTACTAAACATAGATGATCCCGATGATGTGGACGACAATCTGCAATGCATTAAGTTCACCATCCCTAGTTTCAAGGGAACCGGTGACCCTAATAAATTTCATGAATGGAGAAACACCATGGAGATGATTTACAACTGCCATAACTACTTTGATTTCAAGAAGATTCAGTTGGCAGTCCAAGAATTCAAAGAATATGCCCAATTATGGTGGCAGAAGTTCACAACGGATCATCACAATGCTGGCCAATCCCAGGTCATCGACTGGGAGTATTTTCTGCAATTCATGGAAAGAAGGTTCGTGCTCCCACCTACAAGCCAGATATGTACATGAGGGTGATCAGTTTGAAGCAGGAATCAAGAACTGTTGAGGAGTACTACTGAGAAATGGAGATGCTCATGATGAGAGCACAATTCAATGAAGATCCGCTGATCACGCTGACCCGATTTGCAAAAGGATTGAGGCCCGAGATCTTCGAAGAAATGGACATGAGAGGGTATGTAAACATCACTGATTTGGTAAGAAAAGCTGCAAAGTTTGAGGCCCAACTCAAGAGGAGAACCCATCGGACTTCCACCGGTTACAACCTAAACAAACCATGGTTGATTCGGCCACCCGAGCGGACTGAGAGACCCAAAAACCCACAGCCGACACCGTCGCCGGTTCGTGATAAGGGAGGTTACAGGCCTAAGAGGTTTGAATTGGGAAAGAATTTCAGGGAGTACAACCGGGAAGATAGGAACAGAAACCAGGGCCGAGAACAACATACACCTGCCAAAGACAAAAGGGAAATCACTTGTTGGAAATGCAGCAAGAAAGGCCATTATCCAATGAATGCAATAATCCAATACGAGTAGCCATACTCAATACGGGCGAGGATGAAAGACCGGTAATCGAAGTTGAACCAGGAGTGTTCAGAGTTGTTGATTCAGAAGACGAGGGTGACTGCGATGAAGATCTGAGACATTATCAAATTGATGAGCCGGTCAACCCAGAAATCAATGAGGACAATGAAGAAGACCTGAATCTGCTGGTAGCAATGAGAGTATTGAATGATGACAGAGAGCCAGAAATATCACCCAATGAACAAAGGGAGAATCTCTTCCATTGTCGTTGCACTATTCAGGGCAATAATGCCACTGTCATTGTTGATAACGGTAGCTGCACTAATATCGTCAGTTTGTATACTGTGTGCAGATTACAGCTACCAATTGAAGAGCATTCCAGTCCGTACTTACTGCATTGGATGAACAGCAGTGGCAAGACTAAGGTCTTCCAACAAGCGTGGGTCCCCATCACAAAGGGTACCTACTCCGAAAAGGTATTATGTGATGTCGTTCCTATGAACGCATGTCATGTTCTGCTTGGAAGACCGTGGCTCTTTGATAAGGATGCCACTTACAGAGGGAAATCTAATGTTTTGTATTTTAAGCACGGACAAAAGGAGTATTTATTTAAGCTATTGTCTGTAAAAGCCGTTAGATTAGACCAGGAGAAGCTGAAGAACAAGGTGGCTCAAGCAGAAGTCGACCGAAAGACAAAAGAAAGAGGAAATGCCAAAGTTGGTGAAGATTCATCGAGCTTGGATCAATGTCTGATATTGACCAAGACTGCATTTCAGCAAGAAACACAAGAACCTGACTTCACATGTCACTGTTTTCTTGCATTAGTTAAACCCGATGAATCTATCAATAGAACTGTCCATACTGCACCTGATTTGCCTTTGGAATTTTCCAGGATGCTTGACCAAAATCAAGATATTTTTCCGGAAGAAGTGCCATCTGGTTTACCACCA
Organism: Hygrophila difformis; assembly: GCA_030278955.1. Taxonomy (NCBI): domain Eukaryota; kingdom Viridiplantae; phylum Streptophyta; class Magnoliopsida; order Lamiales; family Acanthaceae; genus Hygrophila; species Hygrophila difformis. The sequence goes on along the minus strand of JAOANR010000013.1, from coordinate 23,173,797 downwards.
CTTCGAGGTGTGAAACATCGCATTGACTTTGTGCCCGGAGCTTCAATCCCCAACAGGCCCGCGTACCGCATGAATCCCGATGAGACAAAGAAAATTCAGTGGCAAGTGTAAGCATTGCTTGAAAAGGGTTGGGTTCGAGAAAGTTTATCTCCGTGTGTCGTTCCAGTTTTGCTCGTTCCAAAGAAAAATGGCGAATGGCGTATGTGTGTTGATTGCCGAGCAGTCAACGCTATTACGGTCAAATATCGTCATCCAATTCCACGGCTGGACGACATGCTAGATGAGCTTGGTGGTGATAGCCTCTTTACCAAGATCGATTTAAAGAGCGGGTATCATCAAATCAGAATGCTGCCAGGGGATGAATGGAAGGACGCCTTCAAGACGAAGTTTGGTCTATATGAATGGCTCGTTATGCCATTCGGTCTTACGAATGCCCCCTCTACATTTCTGCGTTTAATGAATGAGACTCTTAGACAGTTTATAGGAAAATTTGTTGTAGTTTATTTTGACGATATTCTCATTTATAGCTGTACTCTAATCGATCATGTGGATCATGTTCAACAGGTACTGGATCGATTAAGGGAGGTTCGCTTGTACGCCAACTTCGAGAAGTGTAGCTTCTGTGTGCCGGAGGTGATGTTTCTTGGGTTTGTCGTGGGAAAAGATGGACTGAAGGTAGATGAATCAAAGATCAAGGCTATATCTGACTGGAAGCTGCCAACCACTGTGCATGAAGTACGCAGTTTTCTGGGTTTGAGTGGTTTCTTTAGAAGATTCGTTCCACAGTTTAGTGTAATTGCGGCCCCGATCACTGCGCTACTTAGAAAGGACATTCCATTCAAGTGGGGGCCGATGCAGCAAAAGGCATTTGATGACCTCAAGGATAAGCTCACTCATGCACCTGTCCTAACCTTGCCAAATTTCGATTTGCCTGAAATTGAGAGTGATGTGTCAGGTACGGGCATGGGAGCAGTGTTGCTCCCTTGAAGGGAGACCAATAGCATACTACAGTGAGAAATTCAGTGGAGCACAACTGAATTACTTCACGTACGACAAAGAATTATATGTTGTCGTTCAATCTTTGAGGACATGGCAGCACTATCTGAGAGGAAGAGAGTTCGTGATCAACACCGACCATGAGACACTTAAGCACATAAGGGTTCAGGGACAATTGAGCAAAAAACATGCTCGATGGAGCACATTTTGTAACACCCCGGTTTTTTGTCACCCAGGTCGGGATGTCACCGCCACACCTCCCTAGCAAGACACGGTTTCTCCGAGCTTACTAAAGAGATGCAAGGCTATGGTTTTTCAGAATTTAAAATATTCAAACAGCCCATTCACATATAATTTAAAAATAATACATCAAAGTTGCAGCGGAAAATAATATTTACATATATGTATCGCAGCGGAATTTAAATATAGGGCCAACATGGCCTAATCACGGGTTAAACAGGCCCGTTCATGCAAGATCTAGTCTAATACAAAAATTCAAACTAATATATCATCCCAAGCTTCCCGTGTATGCATATGACGATGCATAATTCTCAACTCTGGAAGAAAAAGAAAAAGAAAATATGGTTTTGGTCAGCACTACGTGCTGAGTAAGTTAACACATACATAACTATGGGGTTTCAAAGCCATTATTTAATATTTAAAGAAAACATGTGCACAACACCACATAATTTAACTCATCTATCTAACAATAATTAAATGGCGTAACTTAAAGGATAGAGATTTCATAAGATCATAAATATAATTTGCAAAGCAATATAATTATAGGTCATAATTTAAAAGCATAATCCAAAAAGGAATAATTTTCGAGTCTCCTAGTTTCATATCTCATGTCTCATGTTTCAAGTTTATGTTTCAATTGCCATTCGACAAGCTTTATATTTCAATTGCCTTCCGGCAAGCAGTATATTTCAATTGCCTTTCGGCAAGCAAGATATTTCAATTGCCTTTCGGCAAGCAAGATATTTCAATTGCCTTTCGGCAAGCAGGATATTTCAATTGCCTTTTGGCAAGCAGGATATTTCAATTGCCTTTCGACAAGCAGGATATTTCAATTGCCTTTCGGCAAGCAGGATATTTCAATTGCCTTTCGGCAAGCATTATATTTCAATTGCCTTTCGGCAAGCATTATATTTCATGTGTATTTTATTTCAAAGATTTCAACAACATTCCAAGATTTGACTCGGTTATATCTCAACTTATTTCAACCCTAAAGGTTAATTCCATGTTTCAACAAGATTTCAAGATTTCGTTTCGGTAAATCACAGTTTACTCCAAAATTCGTCTAAGATCAGATTTAATTCCAAAAATTCCAAAATTTCACATCTGACTCGGAAACATCAAGATCTACAACTTTCGTGTTTTAACTTTTTCAATCCAAGATACCTAAGTAGGTCAAAATCGCCAATTTTCGCATAAGAACAAATCTGTCCGAGTTTAGTGTGTCACAGTTTAAAGATTTCGATTTCTACCATATCAATTCAACTCCAAATTTAATGAAATTTGACAGAGATCATCTTAAGACAATTATCTACGACTTTCATGTTCGGCCAAAGATCTAAAACAGTCTAGATCCTATGTCAAAAACGTGATCAAGATCATTCCTAAGTTCTGTCCAAGATTTCAAGATCTAGATTCAAACAGTTCGGTTTCAACGGGTTTTCACATATCAGATCAACTCCAAAAATTCCCAATAGCTAGGTCTAAGTCTTAGGAACGTTTTTCGTGTTTTAAGTTTTTTCGTTTGAGTTCGTTTTAATGGTCGAAAAAATTCCACAAATCTGTTGCGCCGATAGAAAGTAATAGTTGACAGAATTTCGGTTTCTTGTTAATCTTTTAGTTTTGAATGTTTTAATTCATCCCAAAACCATGTAAGAGTTAACTTACAGTGTCTATGAACGTCGGGGATGTCTAATTCGGAGGCGTGGCTTCCAGATCACCGTTTCTCCTCTCCGTTCGTCGGGTTCTACGATCTAGATTCGATACGGGGTGTAGAAAGAAAAGAATCGAAGTTAGAATCCGTTTTCGGATTGAAACGTGAAAAGATTTATTGGACTAGAGCTTACCACAACGTTTGGAGACCTTGGATTCTCGTCCAAGCTGCTGCCTCCGTTTGGTGCTTTCCGTCGACTCCGAATTTAGGGTTTCGAACGTATAGAAGATTGTAGGGTTTTGTAAACTTGTTTGGGGCTCCCAAGGGGCTTATTTATAGAATTCTCAATCCCTAGGGCGTCCACAACCGACCTAAAGGTCTGGAGTCGAGAGATGTGCAACCGAAAGTCGAAAAATCCGCGTTCGGGCGAGAGATTCACGCAACAAACGAATCTGTGAGGTGGCGCGGTCGTGGCGCGCTAAAGCCACTTTACCGCGCGGCCACCGCGCCGACTTCGCCTGGACTTCGGTCCGGGCGGGTCGTGCGATCCGTCGTGCTTTTCCGCCTCTCTTTCGGGTTTCTATCCCTCTATGCTCCCGAATTCCGATTTCCGGGGTATATTCGGGTTCATACTTTCTCTCTAATTTTATTCTCAGTCTAATTGGATGTTTTGGACTCGAATACTCGAGTTCATTAGTGTCGGGTTTTGGTGTACCATTTATCCATCATTTTATTGAATTAAATTCCTTTAATTCCTTTTTAAGTAAAAATCTCATTTCTCATTTCCTTATCTTTATTTATTACATTTATTTTATTTATTGTATTTATTTTATGTTGGAAAATTTCCGGGTATTACAGTCTACCCTCCTTAAGAATCAACTTCGTCCTCAAAGTTGTGTTTCGGCTCTTCTCGTGCCAAAGTCTTTTTGTTGTTTTATTATTTTGCGACTGAACTTAGAATTAAAACTTCTAAGCTGCCTACGTACCCTGTGAAGGGATCAAGCCATAACGTAGTTCGAAATTTTATTTGGGATACATATTGTCGAGCCAAAAAAAATAATGCAACTACTTTATTACGGGGTATCACATCCTCTCCCCCTTAGGACTCCAGTTATGTCCCCATAACTGCCTATTCAGTACTCTCGAGAGGTTTCGGGTTTTGGTCTTTATTCTGATGGTACTGGTGCCGTTGGTTGTTGCCACGTTGACCGTCTGGGTTTCGTGGTTGCTTAGGTCGAGTAGTCACATCCTCTCTCTTGTCAATGTTCTCTTTCCGTGTCCGGCAATCACGCAGCTGATGACCATGTCGACCACATCGAAGGCATGCTCCAGGCTGAGGGCATCCTCTCGCATAATGCGGTTTACCACACTTTGGACATGGTGACGCATAGTCACAATGGTTGAAGACTATCCCCTTTTTCTCCCCATTGTCATTTTGATGTTGTCCTTTCGAGTTTCCATCGAAATGGTCCTTATCCACCTTGTATTCTCCTTGTGGTCCTTGGTTAGCCTCATCTATCGGTTTCCGTTTCAGTCTTTGGACTCGTGCAACTGCTACCGCACGATCATAGACCGTCTGCAGGTTCGTGAATTGTCCGACTGCAAGTATCTCCCGGATACTAAAGTTCAGACCCATCTCGAATTTCTGAGCCTTGTCAGTGTCGGTTGGCACTATCCTCGTAGCAAATCGTACCAACTCCTTAAACCGGGCGTAATACTCCTGCACCGTCCGTCCCTCTTGCTTCAGTGATAAAAACTCTTCGTACATTGCCGCCTTGGTGCTCATGGGGTAGAATCGGTCCCTTAGATCCTCCTTAAGTTTAGTCCACGAATAAGCTTCTTCAGCTTCCTCTAAATTCCTCTGGAGGTCTTGCCACCACTCATCGGCTTCGCCTCCTAAGTAGTAGGTTGCTACTCGTGTCTTTGCCTCATTAGGACATTTGATAGCATCCAAGAGCTTATCAAATGTACGGATCCACCCCTTTAGTTTGGCGGGATCCTCCTGCCCATCATAACGTGGTGGTTGATAGGGATTCACCAACGCTAGATAGTTGGTTTGAGCTACGGGCGGAGTTACTGCTGCAGGTGTCCTATGCACCTCCGCATTTCCTAATGCTACTAGGAATCCCTCTATCGTTTTTAAACGTGCTTCCATATTATTGGGCGCTTGAGGCACTTGCTCTCCTAGGTTCTGAGGACTTTCGCTGTTGTTGGGCGTGTTGGACAGGTTAACGTCAGTGCCGTTTGGGCTCACCTTCCTTGGTTTCCTCCTAGGCGCCATTCTCTGTTAAAACGTGTAGAGTTTAGATAGATCGCTCGAACAAGACGTTTCGTAAATTTCAAATTTCAAATTTTCGGATTTGTTGTTTGGAAATCCAAACAAGATTTTTGGAATAGAGAGTGTTTTAATAAAGACTTGATTTTTTTATTGTTCCACATAAGGAAGTTTTCTAATTCGTACAAGGATAGGAATGGCTAAGGTCGAGGATTGTTTATGATTAGGCGAACGCATAGATGAACGCGATCTAGAACTAAGGCAAGATCAGTCTCTAGTTAGCGTTCCTAATTTGATGTCAAGCCTCTAAGTCATCTAGTGTAAGCAAAAGGTCTAAGTTAATATTCGCCAAGATTCTAGGTTAACTACGCCAGGATTCTAAGTTAAAATTCGCCAAGATTCTAAGTTCTCTACATAAAAGAGATGCAATATGCAAAAGCGAATGATGATTTCCCCCCAAAAATAATTTATTCACTATATATATATATTTTTCCCATGGGTTTTAAAATAAAAATTTCTCCATGGAAATAATACTTTAAAATTTAAAATAATAGTCAAAATATTAATAGTTTAAAAATAATAATGGTTTAAAAATAATAGTTTAAAAATAGCCGGGCTCTGATACCAACTTTGGTATCAGATATTTTCTTTAAAATAAATAGCTTTAAAATATTCTGGGCTCTGATACCAACTTGTAACACCCCGGTTTTTGGTCACCCAGGTCGGGATGTCACCGCCACACCTCCCTAGCAAGACACGGTTTCTCCGAGCTTACTAAAGAGATGCAAGGCTATGGTTTTTCAGAATTTAAAATATTCAAACAGCCCATTCACATATAATTTAAAAATAATACATCAAAGTTGCAGCGGAAAATAATATTTACATATATGTATCGCAGCGGAATTTAAATATAGGGCCAACATGGCCTAATCACGGGTTAAACAGGCCCGTTCATGCAAGATCTAGTCTAATACAAAAATTCAAACTAATATATCATCCCAAGCTTCCCGTGTATGCATATGACGATGCATAATTCTCAACTCTGGAAGAAAAAGAAAAAGAAAATATGGTTTTGGTCAGCACTACGTGCTGAGTAAGTTAACACATACATAACTATGGGGTTTCAAAGCCATTATTTAATATTTAAAGAAAACATGTGCACAACACCACATAATTTAACTCATCTATCTAACAATAATTAAATGGCGTAACTTAAAGGATAGAGATTTCATAAGATCATAAATATAATTTGCAAAGCAATATAATTATAGGACATAATTTAAAAGCATAATCCAAAAAGGAATAATTTTCGAGTCTCCTAGTTTCATATCTCATGTCTCATGTTTCAAGTTTATGTTTCAATTGCCATTCGACAAGCTTTATATTTCAATTACCTTCCGGCAAGCAGTATATTTCAATTGCCTTTCGGCAAGCAAGATATTTCAATTGCCTTTCGGCAAGCAAGATATTTCAATTGCCTTTCGGCAAGCAGGATATTTCAATTGCCTTTCGGCAAGCAGGATATTTCAATTGCCTTTCGACAAGCAGGATATTTCAATTGCCTTTCGGCAAGCAGGATATTTCAATTGCCTTTCGGCAAGCAGGATATTTCAATTGCCTTTCGGCAAGCATTATATTTCAATTGCCTTTCGGCAAGCATTATATTTCATGTGTATTTTATTTCAAAGATTTCAACAACATTCCAAGATTTGACTCGGTTATATCTCAACTTATTTCAACCCTAAAGGTTAATTCCATGTTTCAACAAGATTTCAAGATTTCATTTCGGTAAATCACAGTTTACTCCAAAATTCGTCTAAGATCAGATTTAATTCCAAAAATTCCAAAATTTCACATCTGACTCGGAAACATCAAGATCTACAACTTTCGTGTTTTAACTTTTTCAATCCGAGCTACCTAAGTAGGTCAAAATCGCCAATTTTCGCATAAGAACAAATTTGTCCGAGTTTAGTGTGTCACAGTTTAAAGATTTCGATTTCTACCATATCAATTCAACTCCAACTTTAATGAAATTTGACAGAGATTATCTTAAGACAATTATCTACGACTTTCATGTTCGGCCAAAGATCTAAAACAGTCTAGATCCTATGTCAAAAACGTGATCAAGATCATTCCTAAGTTCTGTCCAAGATTTCAAGATCTAGATTCAAACAGTTCGGTTTCAATGGGTTTTCACATATCAGATCAACTCCAAAAATTCCCAAATTTTTACAGTAGCTAGGTCTAAGTCTTAGGAACGTTTTTCGTGTTTTAAGTTTTTTCGTTTGAGTTCGTTTTAAGGGTCGAAAAAATTCCACAAATCGGTTGCGCCGATAGAAAGTAATAGTTGACAGAATTTCGGTTTCTTGTTAATCTTTTAGTTTTGAATGTTTTAATTCATCCCAAAACCATGTAAGAGTTAACTTACAGTGTCTATGAACGTCGGGGATGTCTAATTCGGAGGTGTGGCTTCCAGATCACCGTTTCTCCTCTCCGTTCGTCGGGTTCTACGATCTAGATTCGATACGGGGTGTAGAAAGAAAAGAATCGAAGTTAGAATCCGTTTTCGGATTGAAACGTGAAAAGATTTATTGGACTAGAGCTTACCACAACGTTTGGAGACCTTGGATTCTCGTCCAAGCTGCTGCCTCCGTTTGGTGCTTTCCGTCGACTCCGAATTTAGGGTTTCGAACGTATAGAAGATTGTAGGGTTTTGTAAACTTGTTTGGGGCTCCCAAGGGGCTTATTTATAGAATTCTCAATCCCTAGGGCGTCCACAACCGACCTAAAGGTCTGGAGTCGAGAGATGTTCAACCGAAAGTCGAAAAATCCGCATTCGGGCGAGAGATTCACGCAACAAACGAATCTGTGAGGTGGCGCGTTCGTGGCGCGCTAAAGCCACTTTACCGCGCGGCCACCGCGCCGACTTCGCCTGGACTTCGGTCCGGGCGGGTCGTGTGATCCGTCGTGCTTTTCCGCCTCTCTTTCGGGTTTCTATCCCTCTATGCTCCCGAATTCCGATTTCCGGGGTATATTCGGGTTCATACTTTCTCTCTAATTTTATTCTCAGTCTAATTGGATGTTTTGGACTCGAATACTCGAGTTCATTAGTGTCGGGTTTTGGTGTACCATTTATCCATCCTTTTATTGAATTAAATTCCTTTAATTCCTTTTTAAGTAAAAATCTCATTTCTCATTTCCTTATCTTTATTTATTACATTTATTTTATTTATTGTATTTATTTTATGTTGGAAAGGATAATGTGGTTGCAGATGCACTCTCCAGGAGAACAGCTTTAGTCACATTTGCAACTACTCACCTATTTGTTTTTGAGCATATCAAGAGTCAGTATGCCACTGACGAGGATTTTAGAGTGCTTTACGAGAGGACAAAGCAAAATGGCTTCAAGGAGTTTTCCCAACTGGACGGGTTCCTGTACTTTGGCAACAGGTTATGCATTCCGAAGGGATCCGTCAGAGAGTTGCTAGTTCAAGAGGCTCATGGTGGTGGACTCATGGGACACTTTGGAAAGGATGCAACTGTGAGAGTCCTTGTTGAAAAATTCTACTGGCCGAAAATGCAAGCCCAGGTTGTTCGCTTCATTGCTAAGTGCTTGGTCTGTCTGAAGGCCAAGTCGACTGTTAAACCTCATGGCTTGTACCAATCGTTACCAGTGCCAGAAGGACCCTGGCTGGATATATCAATGGACTTCGTGCTTGGACTACCACGGACCGCAAGAGGCAAAGATTCAATCTTTGTGGTGGTTGATCGATTCTCCAAAATGGCACACTTCATACCTTGTGCGAAGACCAATGATGCCAAGCATATTTCAAATTTATTCTTCAGAGAAGTGGTACGTCTACATGGAGTACCCAAGTCAATTGTTTCAGATCGAGATGCCAAGTTCGTAAGCTATTTCTGGAAGGGCTTTTGGCGTGAAATGGGCACACAACTTTTGTTCTCAACGTCCTACCATCCTCAGACGGACGGACAGACAGAAGCGGTAAATCGCGTGTTGGTTAACCTTCTACGCATAATTACTTCTTCGAGCTCTAAAAGTTGGGATGAATGTTTGCCTTACATTTAATTTGCTTATAATCGTCACATTCATCGTGCCACGCACATGTCACCCTTCGAGGTTGTTTATGGATTTAACCCGATGACCCCCCTCGATTTTCTGCCACTACCTAGTAGTGAGCATCTTAACCTCAATGGCAGGGACAGGGCTAAGGCAATCAAGGATCTGCACCAGAATGTTTGGAACAGCTTGCTGAAGGCATCGGAGACATATGCCAAATTTGCCAACAGGGGCAGAAAAAGGCTGTTGCTGAAACCGGGAGATTGGGTCTGGGTGCACATGCGAAAGGAACGTTTCCCTGCACAGACACATGGCAAACTCGCATCCCGCGGAACCGGACCTTACAAAGTCCTAGAGAAAATCAACAACAATGCGAGTTTCTCTAGGACTGAGCTTCCTGATGCGGTCTTTTTGTATCAATGCGGTATAAACCGCATCGCCTCCCTATAGACCGCATCAGCTGATATAAACCACATCACTTTTGTACTTTGGCTATTTTGAGCTCAACATTATATTTTATTGTATTCTCTTGTTTTCCTTGTGGCTTGGACTATATATATGTCCTCCCACACCTTTGTACACAACTTTTCTTAATATTGAAATCCATTCTCATATTTCCAAAGTTCAAAATCGAGAACACTCTCTTAAAGGTGTTCTCCCCCATCCGTGTTTGTCTTGAGCCTAAGCTCATTTCCCTCACGCCATCAAGTTGGAAGCTTGCTTGATGGATTGTCAATGAATGATGCACTTGAAGGAAGCCATTTGTCTTGAGTTCGTCTTACTTCCCTTGGCAAGTTCGGGTCCCCTTCATTCATAAGCTTTCTTATCCCTTATCTCACAATTTAGTTTCATCATCTTATATTATATCCATCTTTTGTGTGTGTTCTTGTTCTTCATCACCTTCTATATTCCTATCCTTCTAGTCATCATTTTACCTAACCCTAAATTTCATTACCCCTAATCCGGATATTGTCATTAAACAAGTTTCGATCTACGGCAACTGGTCTGAGCGCAACGCACATCATGGGCTTCTTAATTACAAGCTCCACCCTTGATACTTCCGCAATCGGAGATACCTCCTGACCATTATAATCATCGGGTTCTTTAAATTTATCTAGTGCTTCAGCAAATGATGCATCTGATTGAATCGGCTGGAGATCTTATTGGCTCTACTAGACCTGAAGGCGGTCTACTCCGCCAAATAGGTCTCCATGCGTATTGCTTCAGCTACCAACTCGGCCAGGGTTTTCGGCCGAGTTACATAAAGGCGATCCTTGATAACATGCCTTAAATTGTGCTTTGGGATCTGAATGTACTCATGTTTTGGGAGTTGCATTCTCATATGGGCCTTTACTACATAAAATCTTTCTAGAAATTCACAACAAATTCCCCAACCTTCTGCTTGGTATGAGCAAAATCTACTATAGAGATATCAGGGATGGTATTATAGAATATATCATGAAAAATTCTCTCCATTTCGGGCCAGGAATTCACGGATCTAGGTGCCAAATTGATGAACCACTCAAACTGGTGTGGAAGCCGGAACAGTAGCACTGACATTTCCAAATGGTCCATGTTTGAGGAAGCATACTAAGAAGTTCACATTCCATGTTGCTGAATTTTGAAATATCTTTGAGACAAAGAGCTGGTCAAAGTATTCACTATCCAATCCGAAGCAACTTTGCACTTACAGCTCGAGCAAGCAGATGTCCGGGACCCGACGCCGTAAACCCGGAAGAGTGATTAGTCACAGAAGGATACTTCATTTTTGTTATCTTTTGTAATTGAAGTGGACTCCCCACTTATTGATAGCAGTCGTCTAGCTACAAAAATAAATAATTCTACTCTTGTGAAAATAAAATAGATAGTGATTAGTAGAGTCGTCTCCTCAGGGATTCAAACGAAATATTAACTATGATTAACCATAATACAAAATGGGGGGGTTTTGTTTGAAACTAATTCTACTAAAAATAAAGTAAAAGAGAATGAGTAAATAAAAATAAATAAAGAGGCGATGAGCAAGTGAATACTGGAAGTTTGGGAAAATCAATCAAATAAAATACCTAGCTTAGGACTTGAACTTACCGGATTGGAATTGGATTTAATGTTGATCACTGACAATTATTTCCTCATTTTATTAAATAAACTAGTTATAGTCACTTGGCAACCGCTTCGTGACCAACTTTTCCTTACTTAATCGGTGAACAAGGCACGACCGTTATTCACTTCTCTAATCGGATTAAGATCCTAGGTACGACCATAGAAGTACTTATCCGATTGCATTAAATCCTAAAAAAGCCTAATTCAAAGGGATGAACCTACCTACGCGGTGATTCTCTCAATTGATTCCATGATTCCCTAGAGATTTATCGTCTAGTTGTTACTCAATTAGATTAAAGTGCAATTACACGGACACCAATCTAATCATAACAATATAACTCCTAAATCAATTAATTATGGGGCCCTTCACAACCAATCAACAAAGGAATTAATGGCGTGCAAACAGAAATCATGAAAATACTTAACAATCTAAGGAAAATAAAACATTCAAAACATAACGAGTCTCACAACGATAATCCAATCCCAACACCGGGGTCCAATCCTAAGCTAGATAAAAGAAACTACTCACTAAACATGAAGAAAATAACAAAGCATAAAATAGAAAACATGACAAACACAATGTTCAATGAAAATAGAACTTCAAGGATCTCCAAGTCTCCAGGCCACGGTCGAGCTCTCCAGTAATCAAAGTCTGCTCCAAAACAGCAGCAACAAGATGGTTTTAACCTTGTGAAATCCCCCAAATTCGTCCAGCAGCCTCCAGCACCAAGGAAAGGGAAGAAATCAAATAATACTCAAAGTTTCCTTATTTGCCAAATCTCTTTCCCTCTTTGTCAAATCTTGATCTCTCTTTTGGAAACAAGTATCTAGCCACAAGGGGCCTTCCAGGATCCCAAAGTATCTAGAATTAAGTCTTGAAATTCGTCCACATCATCAGCTAAATCACCCGGACAAGTAAGCACTGATAGCTCCCAATGGGACCTATATTTTAGCCTTCATCTACACCGGATTTCATGCAAATTTATGCTTGAATTCTTCCATTTTCTTTGTTTTTAGTTGGTTTTTAGCTAGTTGTGGTGTTCTTAGTATATTACATTAGAATAGATTGTTTTTGCTTTGAATTCCTTGTTTTTAGTTTGCTTGCCAGGTTCGTGTGATTTATTCAATCCATGAGTATGTAGTTGGAATGATTTCTATGAGGATTAAATGGATTTATGTGTGGTTTTATGATTGGCAGGAGCTTGGAGTAAAATGGGATTGCAAGAGGTTGAGTTGAATGGAGAAATTTTCTAAGGCATGGAGAAGCTGGCGTCGATGTGAGTAACTACGCCAAAAAGAGCTTCCTAGCGTCAACTAACGCCAGAACTGAAGAGGCAAAAATTCTGATTTTTAAGGCTAGCGTCAGGCAGAGCAACTACGCCAACTTTTGCAGTCTAGCGTCGATTTACGCTAGGTCCGACAGTTCCAAGTTCGTTGTGTCAGTTTCTTTGCCTGTTTTCTGTGGTTCTTTTGGTCGGTTTTAAAAGGCAATTCGAGGGCAATAGACGAGATATATATCGGAGGGTTGGAGAGACACAGAACATCATCAATCAACATCCAAAAACACTCCAACTTTCAGATTTTCATGCTGTAATACCCGTAAATTTTAGAATATAAAAATAGGAATTAATCCAATAGGAGAGAAGGTTTTGTTTCCGAGAACCCGTAGGCGCGAAAATGCACGGAAGTCAAGGGACGACGAATTAGAACTCGACGGACCAAAACCGACGGTCTTAAGTTTTCAAGCGTGAAATCGAATTGAGACGGAATAAATTTATGATGAGAAGCATAATCCGGAAATGACCCGGAAAATCGAGCGCGGAAACGTGGAAAGATAGAAGTCCGAAAAAGAGGAGAAAAAGACCCGACGGATCGGATCGCACGGACCCGCCCGGACCGCAGTCCAGGCGGGGACCGCGTGCTGGCCGGGCGGAGTTTGGCCAAAAGGCGCGCCAACCCCGCGTGGCTCCACAGGTTTTGGCAACTTGCGCGTTTTCGGCGATTTCTTACCATAAATCGACCCCCCGACTTTGGAAAGCAGATTTTGTTCGAGGGGAAAGCTTTTAGGGCGACCTAGGGCTGCCTCCCCACCCTTTTCATCAGTCACAAATCACCCTCCACTCTCCCAAACTCTCTCCAAAGCCAAAACACCTTCCGGCGACTTCCCGATGACTTTCCGATCACTTCCCGGCGACGAAAACCGATTGAGGAGGCGTGGAATACAAGATCCCTAGTGTTCTAAATTGTGGTAAGTCGTTCATAGATTTCCATTTAAGTTTTTGAACCCGAAAACTCGATCTAACATTGGATTTCTTCGTCCGATTTGAAATCGTGGCCAAAGTCGGAAGCTTGACGTTGAGGAGATCCGTTCGTAGCAAATTTAGACGAGCCAGCGACCTTAGGACGACCAAAACTCCCTATCACTGTAAGTTGAGCCTTCCATATCAATACGGGTGATTTAGGGGCGTCCGGTATAGGGGTAATGTAACGAAACGTAAAAATCGAAATTAAAAACCCCAACTTGCGCAGTTTCTGTAATCGGCCTAAAACTCATATTTCGAGGATTCAATCCGAGAAACTCAAAACTAGACTTTTCGTTAACGTTTGCTATTTTAAATCGCATCGAAAAGAAACTGTTTTGACGAAACGTGTTTGAAATCAGCCTATGAACATGTTCGAACTTAGTGAGTTTGTTTCTATATTTTGTAGTCCGATTTGATCTTTACAATCTAAATGAAAGTTGTAGATAATCATGTCTAGTATATGTGGTTAAAATTTCAGAATTTTTGGAGTCCATTTGGTATGTCAAAAAGCCAATTTTCCGAACTGTGACAAATCTGTTTTGAGACAGTAAACTGTTTCCGTAATAAACTCGATTTTTGACATGTTTCCTCAACTTATTTCGAGAAAGTTAAAACACGAAAGTTGTTCGTTAGGGTTTTTGCATAAACTGTGAAGTTTTCAGATTTTTCGGACTTAAACCGAATTTTTAAATTGAAAAGGCGCAAACTGTGACGCCAAGATACTTTTAAATCGAAGGATTTTGAAATTTCGAAACGAACGATCAAAGATTTGAAATACGATACATCTATACTTTTGAAAAACCCCGATACATTAAATCTAAACGATACATGAGATACTTGGTGGAGGGTGAGTGCTCTGCAGGGTGCCCCTCTAGCCTTTCTCTTCGGGCCTATAATGGACGAGAGAATTTGATGAGATATTACGCCAATCGGCGGGAGAAACATGGCCTACTCTCTCGGGTTGTCCGTATGGATTTCCCGAGGCTCCGGAGTGGTACTGGGTATGGCAGATACGGCTGCGGCCGCCGGATCACCGGCTAAACGAGATACTTACGAAACGGCTGCGGCCGTCGGATCACCGGCTATACAAAACACTGAGAAATGGTTACGTAACGGGGAAATAAAAGATTTAATATTTTTTTTAGTATTTATTTATTTTCACATGTCTTTAAATTATGCATTTAAATGATGTCTTTAAATTTCATATCATGACTAAATTGTTATTGTGGATTAAATGCATGTTCAAGTACACAATTAAAATATTATTTCCTTTAAATTTTGTGAATGCATGTTAGGAGTGAAATTTTATATTATCTAATTAAATCCCTTTATTGCTATGTTAGGATCGACTTACTCAGTATTTTATATACTGATAAAATTGTTGTTTTCTCTTTTCCTTTCAGAGTATGAAGATAATGCATGAGCATATGCATTGGGGGATGGAAACTTTAACATTGTTTTTACTGCTTTTATGATACTTGCATAACGGGCATGTAAATCCCGAGTTTTGGCCATGTCGGCCCACTTTACATTCTTCCGCTGCGATATATTATTACTACTATTATGTGTGTGGATGATACTTAATATTATTTTTAAATAGATTCCGGACTTGTTTTTAAACCCTTTTGCAATACCTATAGCCTTGCATCTCTTTGGCAAGCTCGGAGAATCCGTGTCTTGCTAGAGAGATGTGGCGGTGACATCCCGGCCTGGGTTATCAAATCCGGGGTGTTACAAGTTGGTATCAGAGCCCGGAATATTTTAAAGCTACTATTATTATTATTTTAAAATATTTTGAACTAAGTATTATTTTTAAACTTATTACTATCATTATTATTTTTAAGACTATTAGTGTTATTATTTTAGCCCAAAATTTGAGCCAAAAATTTTTTCTACCCATTTAGTATAACATTTTGAACCCAAAGGGGTTCAAATTATTTGGACCCGATAAATATTTATTTTAAGCCCAACCATTTCGGCCCAAATACCCATGTTTTTATTTCTTAAGTCCAAATTATTATTTTTGGCCAATATAGAGGCCCAACTTTTTAAATCCATGATTAAATTTAAAAATACATTAAAATTAATTTTTGGGGGGATTGCATGTGCATATTCATATAGATTTAAATTCCTGCATATCCTAACTTTTATTCGAAACCTACTCTAACTCTAACCACCTTGTTGACATTAGATGGCCGAACCCAATGTGAACATGACTAATCTGATGATGAAACTGACCAACGCATACCTCGAATCCCAACAGCATATCAATCACTTCAAGGCTCGAGTGGGGCATCTAGAGAATAACGTGGACTATTTGAGACATCTTAGGGAAGCTGACCATCATGAAATAACCCAACTCAAGGCCCAAGTCGCCGAACTCCAAACCCAAGTTGTCACACTCCAAAACAAGGACAACGAACGGATGATGCAAATAGGACACTTAGGAGCTGAGCTGCTAGGCCTAGAGGCTGACATATTTCCTCCGAGCCCGAGCCCGGTGGGGACACCCATTGCCATTGACGTATCCAGCGACGAGGACGATCCCATCGAGGATGTACCTGCCTAGTCACCCTAGACTTAGGAGCCCATACTGATGCACTACTATCTATGTTCTTTTTTTCAAACTAGTACCAGCACTACTATTTCATTCCTGTTACGAACGCTTGTAATCAACTGAAAAATTTTCTCTTGAGTAATAAATCTACAAGCATTTATTTTATACAAGTATATTTATAGTATTCCTTACATTTTAATTAAATTATTCCTCTTCGAATACCCTGCTAAAACCCGATCAAACAAATGAACAAGGTAATAATAATCAATGACCTATATATAACAACTAAACAAAAATACAAGTAGTAAATATATATACATATACATTATATGGAGATAATTATCGAACAAGGGTATCTCCAACCCTAAACCCTAAACCCTAAACCCTAGAACCCTAAACCCCAACACCATGAACCCTAGGGTCTCAAAAAAAAAAAAAAAAAACTTGAACAGGTTACTGTTCAAAAAAAAAAACAAAACAAAACAAAACAAAACAAAAACAAAGCAGTAAGTAGAACCAACCCCAAATAACCACAAACAATACGCTAAACTCCAACAACCTATACTAACAGGTTCCAACAGACTGATACCTGTTAATATCGTCATTTATTTAGTCAAATTATTTCATAAGCATTATATAATACTTCAACAAAAAGAATCTAAACTCTCCCGTTCTTGCAACAGCATGGCACCGAGAGGAAGACCACGCGCCCAGCCCACTACTCCAAACACCAACGAAACCCCTATG
This sequence comes from Hygrophila difformis, assembly GCA_030278955.1. Taxonomy (NCBI): domain Eukaryota; kingdom Viridiplantae; phylum Streptophyta; class Magnoliopsida; order Lamiales; family Acanthaceae; genus Hygrophila; species Hygrophila difformis. The sequence continues at coordinate 23,156,850 of JAOANR010000013.1, read as the reverse complement.
AAACCAGAAATGCCTATACCCGGCGAAGGGGTACACGCTCAAGAGGAGCCGGCAAACCCCATGCCAAACAACATGGTCTAGAAGAGGTTCTCATTGCGATAGGGAACGCGCATGTAAACCAAGGCCAGGCCGCTGCGGTACCTCCACCCGAGGCCCGCATTAACTACTTAGCTATGGTGAACTCATATCGTCCGCCGAACTACGCCGGAGAGGAGGACCCGGCTAAACTTGAAGAATGGATCCGAACATTCGACAAGCTGCTAAACGCGGTGAAGTGCCCAATTGGCGAGAAGGTGCCTGTGGCGTCGTACTATCTCGGAGGGGAGGCGGATGACTGGTGGCGTGCCATGCAAGATAAGCTAGCCGAGGACGAGGAACCCTATTCTTGGGAAGAATTCATGGGTCTGATCAGGGATCGCTTTTATCCCATGAGCACAAAGTCAGCCATGTACGAGGAGTTCTTATCTCTGAAGCAAGGAGGGCAAACAGTCCAGGAATATTACACCCGTTTCAAGGAGTTGGTGCGTTTCGCACCGAGACTCGTGCCGACAGATGCGGAGAAGGCACAGAAATTTGAAATGGGGCTAAACTTGACTATACGAGAGGTGATCACTGGCGTCCCATACCCAGACCTGCAATCGGTGTATGATCGTGCAGTAGCTGTTGCAAGGGTGCAACAACTAAAAAGGAAAGTGAGCAGAGAACCCAGTCGAGGATCTCAGGGACAGGATAAGAGGAGTAGAGACAACCGTTCCGGTAACAATGCTGTAGGGTACAACTTTCGGGGAGATCTGAACAGACCCCCTCAAAACAACAACAGAGGATATGACGATAGAACCCTTTTCCGGGGTAACCCGGTACCACCTTGCCCGAGATGCGGCAGGCCTCATTTGGCCAGAGGGTGCCCCCAACAGGGCGCCTGCTACAGGTGTGGTCGCATCGGCCACATGGCGAATGAGTGCCGCACTCGACTGGAAAACATCACCAAGAGGGAGGACTTAGGCACGGGGCCAACTCAGCCTCGCAATCAAGATGCACGGAATGGGAACAACCAGGGGTATAGACCCCCTCAAAACCAGAATCTCAATCAGAATCAACGTCCACCACAGAATCCAAATCAGCAACAGAATCAGAACCTGAACCGGGATCAGCAAGGCAAACCGGGACGTCCAATGGGGCGATTGAATGTCATCAATGAGGCGGATGTGCCTATGCAGGGGGACGTAATGGGAGGTACGTTCCATGTCTTAAGTACACCCCTTAGAGTTCTGTTTGACTCAGGAGCTAGTTGTTCGATAATATCATCTAAAGTCTTACCTGAACTAGATCTACCTAAGTGCGAATTGATTAAATTAGGGATTCAACTTCCATTGGGAGAGGTAGTATCATGCTCTAAGCGATATAACGGAATTCTGATAGTTATAAAGAACGTAGAGTTTTTCGCGAACTTGGTAGAATTCGAACTATAGGATTTTGACGTCATACTAGGGATGGATTGGCTAACCCAATATAAATTCGTGATCGATTGCCAAAAACAGAAGATCACGTTGTCAAAAAGTAGGGGAAGGAGAGTCATCTTTTACTCCCAACCCCCTAAGAAGTCTACCAAGATAGTTAACGCCATTAAGCTATGTAGCTTAATGCGTAAGGGTTACGCGTTATATGCATGCTACATTCATAACCTTGAGGCCGAAGAGGTCAAGGTGGATAACATTCCGGTGGTGAGAGAATACCCGGATGTATTTCCGGAAGACGTTCCCGGCATGCCGCCTGAGAGAGATCTGGAATTCACCATAGATCTCATCCCGGGAACGGAGCCTGTCTCAAAGGCTCCTTACCGTATGGCGCCGCTAGAAATGAAGGAGCTAAAGGAACAACTCGAGGAGTTGCTAGAGAAGGGCTACATAAGGCCGAGCACGTCCCCATGGGGAGCCCCGGTCTTATTCATTAAGAAGAAAGATGGAGGTCTACGATTATGCATCGATTATAGAGGGCTTAACCAAGTCACGGTCAAGAACAAGTACCCGTTGCCCAGAATTGAGGATTTGTTCGACCAACTGAAGGGAGCTTCAGTATTTTCAAAGATCGACTTGCGATCAGGATATCACCAGTTAAGGATCGCCGAAAAGGATATCCCAAAGACGGCGTTCAGAACTCGCTACGGGCACTACGAATTCACGGTGCTATCATTCGGGCTGACGAACGCCCCAGCGATGTTCATGAATCTCATGAACAACGTTTTTCGAGAACTATTAGATCAATGCGTAGTGGTGTTCATAGATGACATCCTGATCTACTCGAAAAGCGAAGAAGAACATTCCGAACACTTACACAAAGTGTTACGGATCTTACGAGTGAATCAGCTGTATGGCAAACCGTCCAAATGCGATTTCTGGCTAAGAGAAGTGGCATTTCTGGGACATATCGTATCCGCCAACGGAGTGGCAGTAGACCCAGCAAAGATCTCGGCAGTGACCGAATGGGTGCCGCCGAAGAATCCAACCGAGATAAGAAGCTTTCTCGAATTGGCAGGGTACTACCGAAGGTTCGTAAAGGATTTCTCAAGGATCGCTCGCCCATTGACACAGCTGTTAAAGAAAGGGGTGAAATACGACTGGACCATTGAGTGTGATTCCGCATTCCAAGAATTGAAGAAACGGCTTACTACAGCGCCGGTGTTGGCATTACCATCGGAGGATGGAGACTTCGAGGTGTACAGCGACGCCTCGAAGGAAGGATTGGGATGCGTGCTAATGCAAGATCAAAGGGTTATAGCATACGCATCACGTCAACTAAAGCCACACGAAGAGAACTATCCGACGCACGACTTGGAGCTAGCCGCAGTCGTGTTCGCTCTAAAGATATGGAGGCACTACCTCTATGGGCGAAAGTGTCGAATGTTCACCGACCATAAGAGCCTCAAGTATATATTCACGCAAAAAGAGCTGAATTTGAGGCAAAGGAGATAGTTGGAGCTGATTAAGGATTACGACCTGGAAATCGCGTATCACGAAGGAAAAGCCAACGTGGTGGCCGATGCCTTGAGTCGAAAGACTCAACACATGGTGAATTCACTTGTGGTACCGGCCGAATTGTACAGAGACTTGGCAAAATTAAGTCTGGAGTTGGTACACTCCGGCGAAGTAAGTGAGGTCGTCAACACGATGGTAGTAGGGCCTACCATACTCGATGAGATACGACTAGCACAACAGGGTGATGAAAAGCTGGAGGAAATTAGGAAGAGCATTGCTGAAGGAAAGGCAATGGATTTTAAAATCCATGAGGACGGAAGCATCCGCTTCAAGGGAAGGTGGTGCATACCACGAAAATGCGAGGACCTGAAGCAAAAAGTGATGGAGGAAGGCCATAATACCCCATACTTGGTCCATCCCGGAGGCGAGAAGCTATACAAGGACATAAAGAAGAACTATTGGTGGCCGAACATGAAGAGAGAAATAGCCGAGTTTGTGGCAAGATGCCTTACCTGCCAGAAGGTCAAGGCTGTACGACAGAAACCCCTAGGATTAATGCAACCATTGGAAATCCCAAGTTGGAAATGGGATAGCATTTCAATGGACTTCGTTTCGGGGTTACCACGTTCACCGAAGGGGATGAATAAAATCTGGGTGATCGTGGATAGGTTGACAAAAGTTGCCATATTTATCCCTATGAAGGATACCTGGTCCATGGACCAATTGGCAAGGGCATATGTCGACAACGTGGTACGACGACATGGAGTACCACATGACATCATCTCGGACAGAGACAGTAGATTCGTCTCGCATTTTTGGACAAAACTACAAGAAGCCCACGGTACGAAGATAAAGATGAGTACCGCGTTCCATCCCATGACGGATGGACAAACGGAAAGAACGATCCAAACTTTGGAAGACATGCTGAGGGCATGCGTATTAGAGTTTAAAGGAAGTTGGGAAAATCACTTACCCTTGATCGAATTTTCCTACAACAATAGCTACCATGCTAGCATTGGCATGGCACCTTTCGAGGCACTGTATGGACGCAAATGCCGAAGCCCATTGAGCTGGGAAGAGGGCGAGAGGACTATGGTAATTGGACCGCAACTTGTTGAGAACATGGCTCAACAAGTCAAAATAATCCAAGGAAAGATGAGAGCCGCGCAAGACCGGCAAAAGAGCTATGCCGACGTGAGACGGCAAGATTTAGAATTCCAAATAGGCGATAAGGTCATGTTAAAGGTATCACCGATGAAGGGTGTGATGCACTTTGGCAAGCGGGGAAAATTGAGCCCACGGTACATAGGACCATACGAGATCCTAGAAAGAGTGGGAAATCTTGCATACCGACTAGCATTACCGCCACAATTTGCTCGTGTCCACGACGTGTTCCACGTCTCACAACTGAAGAAATACGTCCATGATCCGACCCACATACTCCAACCGGAGGAAATTGAGCTGGACGATGACTTAAGCTACGAAGAAATTCCGGTGCGAATACTCGACAAGAAGGAGAGGGTAACAAGGAATAAGACCCTGAGAATGGTCAGGGTTCTTTGGTCTAACCACGAAGCCGAGACGGCAACGTGGGAGCTAGAAGCAGACATGAAGGATCGTTACCCAACCCTATTCCAAGACAGTGCAACAACAGTTATGGGGACATAACTGTAATCTTAAGAGGGGGAGGATGTGACAACCCGAGTATTTCTGAATATTTTGTACGAATACTTTGTACCCCAAATAAACAAATTCAAATTATTTTGAACTACGTAATGACTTGATCCCTTCACGGGCTACGTAGGCAACTCGGAAATTTCAATTCTGGGTTCAGTCAAATAATAACAAACAACGACACACAATAATAAAATCGCTTAATCAAACAATTCCCGAACTCGCGAGAGGATGAAGTGCAACTTCGAGGACGAAGTTGGTTCTTAAGGGGGGTAGACTGTAATACCCGTAAATTTTAGAATATAAAAATAGGAATTAATCCAATAGGAGAGAAGGTTTTGTTTCCGAGAACCCGTAGGCGCGAAAAAGCACGGAAGTCAAGGGACGACGAATTAGAACTCAACGGACCAAAACCGACGGTCTTAAGTTTTCAAGCGTGAAATCGAATTGAGACGGAATAAATTTATGATGAGAAGCATAATCCGGAAATGACCCGGAAAATCGAGCGCGGAAACGTGGAAGGATAGAAGTCCGAAAAAGAGGAGAAAAAGACCCGACGGATCGGATCGCACGGACCCGCCCGGACCACAGTCCAGGCTGGGACCGCGCGCTGGCCGGGCGGGCTTTGACCAAAAGGCGCGCCAACCCCGCGTGGCTCCACAGGTTTTGGCAACTTGCGCGTTTTCGGCGATTTCTTACCATAAATCGACCCCCGACTTTGGAAAGCAGATTTTGGTCGAGGGGAAAGCTTTTAGGGCGACCTAGGGCTGCCTCCCCACCCTTTTCATCAGTCACAAATCACCCTCCACTCTCCCAAACTCTCTCCAAAGCCAACACACCTTCCGGCGACTTCCCGACAACTTTCCGATCACTTCCCGGCGATGAAAACCGACGGAGGAGGCGTGGAATACAAGATCCCTAGTGTTCTAAACTGTGGTAAGTCGTTCATAGATCTCTATTTAAGTTTTTGAACCCGAAAACTCGATCTAACATTGGATTTCTTCGTCCGATTTGAAATTGTGGCCAAAGTCGGAAGCTTGACGTTGAGGAGATCCGTTCGTAGCAAATTTAGACGAGCCAGCGACCTTAGGACGACCAAAACTCCCTATCATTGTAAGTTGAGCCTTCCATATCAATACAGGTGATTTAGGGGCGTCCGGTATAGGCGTAATGTAACGAAACGTAAAAATCGAAATTAAAAACCCCAACTTGCGCAGTTTCTGTAATCGGCCTAAAACTCATATTTCGAGGATTCAATCCGAGAAACTCAAAACTAGACTTTTAATCCTAACACATAAATCTAGGTTGTGTAAAAATTTCAGACATTTTCGTTAACGTTTGCTATTTTAAATCGCATCGAAAAGAAACTGTTTTGACAAAACGTGTTTGAAATCTGCCTATGAACATGTTCGAACTTAGTGAGTTTGTTTCTATATTTTGTAGTCCGATTTTATCTTTACAATCTAAATGAAAGTTGTAGATAATCATGTCTAGTATATGTGGTTAAAATTTCAGAATTTTTGGAGTCCATTTGATATGTCAAAAAGTCAATTTTCCGAACTGTGACAAATCTGTTTTGAGACAGTAAACTGTTTCCGTAATAAACTCGATTTTTGACATGTTTCCTCAACTTATTTCGAGAAAGTTAAAACACGAAAGTTGTTTGTTAGGGTGTTTTGCATAAACTGTGAAGTTTTCAGATTTTTCGGACTTAAACCGAATTTTTAAATTGAAAAGGCGCAAACTGTGACGCCAAGATACTTTTAAATCGAAGGATTTTGAAATTTCGAAACGAACGATCAAAGATTTGAAATACGATACATCTATACTTTTGAAAAACCCCGATACATTAAATCTAAACGATACATGAGATACTTGGTGGAGGGTGAGTGCTCTGCAGGGTGCCCCTCTAGCCTTTCTCTTCGGGCCTATAATGGACGAGAGAATTTGATGAGATATTACGCCAATCGGCGGGAGAAACATGGCCTACTTGTAATACCCGAGAAAAATCCGAAATTTACGAATTTGGATTTATTTATCGAAATCAAAATAATTCCGAGAGAGTGGAATTAAATATTTCGGATAATCGCGACTCGGGATAGATGTATCGAATTATCCCAACAATCTCGGATAATTCATATTATGATTTTTAAGAGATTAAAAATCATAATATTGTAAAAAAAAAAAAAAAAAAAAAAAATTCGCAGTCTGGTGTCCGCGCGGTGGCGGCGCGGTGCGCGCCACCAGCACGCCACCCTGCTATTATGAACAAAGTCATAACGCCCATGCGTTTCTTGCCATGAATTCGGTGGTGGGCGATTCCAAACGACTCCAAATTGAATTTCAAGCATTGAGGGACGTTGTGGGGTGCTTGACAATGATTATTGGGTGCATTAAGACATCAACAAATCAGTTATGAGGCTATATGATCACTTGAGGGAATCCTATGAAGTCATGTGGAGTAGTGGGGGTTTTGGATGAGGGTTGAGGGAGTTAAGTCAGGGGTTATGGAGCTAAATTCGTCCCCTCACATCCCTAGCATCCTATGACAGTCATTGGGCTATTCCCCACCTCTATAAATACCCCTAGTCATGCCTCTATTCCACCCATTTGCACTTAAGAAGTTTCATAGTGAGTGTTGGTAAAGTTCTTGAGTTGTGCTTCACTTGGCAGAGAGTTGGACGTGTTCAAGTGATCCAATCCATTCTTCTAAGGGTAGGTAAGAGTTCTACTCTTTTTCCTTGGTCCTAGGTTCGAGTTTTCTATCCTAGAACTAAGATTTCTTTCGACAACTCCAAAATAGATTCAATCGGAGGGAGGTGTTGATTCGTGGGGCTGTTCCGGACGATCTCGGGGATTCTACCAAGGGGAATTTCGATCCTAAACTCATCTCAAGTAAGTTAGTATTGTGCACGTCGATTTTTAGGAGTTTTGGTTGAGTATAACCCGAGATATAGGTTTATCTTCTCATTTGATAGAATCTGCCAAATAGGGTTTCCTATGACCAATTTTATTGTTCTGTGAATTCGACCATGATCCGTACATTTTTAGGAGAACCTTCCAAAATGAAACTTGTTCCTAATGTCCTAAAGATGCTCTCTGTAAATTTTTATAATTTTTGGACATGTTTTGGTCACCCAAATTCGATCTGGTATTTTCTGCGTATGTGTTGACAGTTTTGATGAATGTATGTAGTCAGTCTTGTTGTTCGAATCACTCTCGCCTATGATCGTTTTTAGTGCTTGATGTCTTCATGAAATTTGTTCCATTATGTGTCTAGATTATCCCTGTAAAATTTCATGATTTTTGGAGCACATATGAAATTGTTATGAATTTTTGAACTCACTGTGGTCGGATTTACTGAAGCATGAGGAATTGTAATTCAATAGCTTTCTGAAATGGGTTAAAATGACCTATTTAGAGTCCGAATTTTGAGATGGTTATTTCTATGAAAAATGCTTATTTTGATGATTCCTAGCCACTGTAATATTTCCAGAATTTTTAAAAATTGTTTACTGCATTTTTAAAGACGATTTCAGAAACTGCTATAGTGCCATTTTTGGTCGGTAAATGCTATTTTGAATATCCGATGAACTAAGAGTCGATTGCTACTCGGTTTTGGATATGTATGAAATCTGGATATATGGCGAATATATTGGAATGATAAAAATGTGAATTTTAAACTTTGGAGGTTTTGATCGAGTGGGATGCCATTTGTTAGAGGGTAAGTGCACTTGGCGTGAGCTCGTTGGGCCGCCCCCTCTTTTGTAGCCAAAACGGCATTGATTATTGTGATGTATGAGTCTATACTCCTAGATGTATCCGTATGGGTTATCTAGGGCTCCGGAGTGTGTCTGTATAGGGTCCGCTGCATGCACTTACCTCGTGGGTACGAGTCCCAGAGGTTGATCCCAAGGGTTCGTCCCTAGGATATGTTTGAGTCCTTGTGGGTATAAAGTCCCAAAGGTTGGTCCTGTGGGTTCGTCCCTAGGATATGTTAATGGGGTGTCCTCGATCATAACTAACATTGGTAAAATGTTCGTGGAATATGTGTAAGAGGTTTTTAAATTAATTTATTTATTCGTCTTTTTAAATAAGTATATTATTTTTACTCATCCTCCTTTTAAATTAAAAATCCCACTTTTATATACTCTTCTGGAATTTTTAAAATTCGTTGTGCTATATATTAACTTACTCAGTACCGTTGTACTGATAAGATACGTTGTCTCTATTTTTTTCAGATGTGGAAGATTAGCGCATGGCATTTTACCATTTGGGATGGGAATTTCCGAAGACTTGTCGCACTTAATTTTTTTTAAATTCTTTTACGAATTATGAACTCATGTTTGGCCCTTACTGAGCTTCCGCACTGTTTTTAAATGATACATGTTAGGCTTAACTCTGATTTAAACCTTCGGGCACTGTTTGAATGGTTTTAAATTATTTTTCTAAATTATTGATACAACTTAGCCTTAGCATCTTCTCAAGCGAGCTCGAAATGGTTCGCGTCTTGCTTGGGGAGGTGTGGCGGTGGCATCCCGGCCTGGGTTATCAAATCCGGGGTGTTACACTACTCTCTCGGGTTGTCCGTATGGATTTCCCGAGGCTCCGGAGTGGTACTGGGTATGACAGATACGGCTGCGGCCGCCGGATCACCGGCTAAACGAGATACTTACGAAACGGCTGCGGCCGCCGGATCACCGGCTATACAAAACACTGAGAAATGGTTACGTAACGGGGAAATAAAAGATTTAATATTTTTTTTAGTATTTATTTATTTTCACATGTCTTTAAATTATGCATTTAAATGATGTCTTTAAATTTCATATCATGACTAAATTGTTATTGTGGATTAAATGCATGTTCAAGTACACAATTAAAATATTATTTCCTTTAAATTTTGTGAATGCATGTTAGGAGTGAAATTTTAAATTATCTAATTAAATCCCTTTATTGCTATGTTAGGATCGACTTACTCAGTATTTTATATACTGATAGAATTGTTGTTTTCTCTTTTCATTTCAGAGTATGAAGATAATGCATGAGCATATGCATTGGGGGATGGAAAACTTTAACATTGTTTTTACTGCTTTTATGATACTTGCATAACGGGCATGTAAATCCCGAGTTTTGGCCATGTCGGCCCACTTTACATTCTTCCGCTGCGATATATTATTACTACTATTATGTGTGTGGATGATACTTAATATTATTTTTAAATAGATTCCGGACTTGTTTTTAAACCCTTTTGCAATACCTATAGCCTTGCATCTCTTTGGCAAGCTCGGAGAATCCGTGTCTTGCTAGAGAGATGTGGCGGTGACATCCCGGCCTGGGTTATCAAATCCGGGGTGTTACACATGCTTTCTTAGGAATTTGTAATCGTTGTTTCTATTTCCTTAGATTAGTAGATATAAGTTTATAGGCTGTAATAATTATTATGTAGTATGTTTCCAGACTTCATGTATTGAAGATTCGACTGCAAATTTGGTGTGCTCAAGAACAATTCTGCGAGACACATTGAAGTATGAATAAAACATCATCGAAGGGAGTATTTCCTACATTATTTGTTTGATTCCTTAAATTTGTTTGAGCGATTAACTGCATATTCTATGTATTATTCTTTGAATGGCAGGGAATTATTATAGAAGTACTTTGTACAAATCGAGAGATGACAAAGTACTTAGAATTTTAGTACCAGTCTGGGGAACAAATTCAATTTTCTTTGCCTGCGATCCTAATTTTGAAAATTCAAGTTGGAAGACTAATTTTCAGATTCATAAATTGATTTGAATTATTCAATCTGGAAAAGATGAGTAATTTATTAATAATACAATCCATAAAATATTGCATTGTTGGATGAATGATGATTTACAATCTAGAGCTAGTGAATTTTCTATACATGAATGTCTTGGAAATTATTACTATATTCTTAATGTCCTGATATTTAAATTTTGTAAATTCATAAATCACATAATGAGTTTACAAGATTAAGAATTTTTGGCGTAATATATTTAATTTAGTCTCCTAAATTTTTGATGCAAGGTCACTGGAATATTTGTGCTCTAAATAAAATCGGAAGGTGATTTTAGAGTTCATTAATTCTAGGATTTTGATAATGTTTCGATGTTGGAGAACACGACATTAATTTACAGTGGAATTTAATCAAGCCAATTTTGATTCTTAAATCAGGACATAAGCAGCCTATGAACATATTAATTAGCTAATATATTAGAGTAGAACTAAATTTTGCCAATTACTAGTTCTTCTCATTAAAATTCTGTTTTTGTAGAATTTAGATATGTCTACTCGACTAATTTTTCAACTCATTCAATTAATTGAACTTTAAATTATGCAAAGTTACTAAAGTATGAAATAATATACTTTAATTCCCTGTGGTTCGACTCGGTTCTTCACCGGTTTATTATTTGATGCGATGTCGTATACTTGCGACTAAAATACGTTGAGCATAAATTACGTATCAAGTTTTTGGCGCCGTTGCCGGGGAATTAAATGTAACTTTGTTTGTTTAAAGTTTATTTTGATTGAATTGTATATATTCTTGTATATAATTATTGTTGTTTGTGTTCATTAATTTTTGTGTTCTTTGTTTAATGCAGTGCGAAGTGAAAGAGGAAGTGAGTTGTATTTTGATCCTGAAATTGAAAGAACCTTCAGGCTGCTAAAACTTGGAAAGCGAAGAAGGCCTGAACAAGTTGAAGTATTTGTGAATTCATCATCGGATGACGAAAGAAGCTTAGTCAGTGAAGAGGATTCTATTGAGACTGAAGCTAGCACGATGGAGGAAAATAATTTTAATCCACCTCATGATGAAAATGGCCCTGTACCACCTGAGAGATCAATTGAGGAATACTTGCAGGGAGGTAATAATCCAAGGTTGAATAGAGCAGCAAGGCCAACAGTTAATGCTGAGCATTTCCAGATTCAACCGGCATTGATAACCATGGTGCAATCGAACCAATACAATGGTTCTCCAGCAAATGACTCGGTGGATCACATTTCTACATTTTTGGATCTTTGTGATACGGTTAAGCTGACTGGAGTTTCAGAGGATGCCATCAAATTACATCTATTTCCATTTTCTTTGAGAGACAAAGCTAAAGCATGGTACAACACATTGGCATTAAGAGAGATCACTACATGGGATGACATGTTGAAGTTGTTCCTGGACAGATTCTTCCTCCAGCAAAAGTGCTTGAATTGCAAGAGCGTATTAAGGAATTTGTGCAAGAAGAAGATGAATCATTACAAGATGCGTGGGATAGGTATAATTCCTTAATTTCTAGATGTCCTAACCACGGTTTTGAAGGATGGCAGCAAATTCATTTCTTCTACAATGGACTTACGGATCAATGGAGAAATTTGCTTGATGCTGCAGCGGGAGACTCATTTTTGTCAGTTGGCCCTACACGAGCCAAGGAGATTGTAGAGAAAAAGATAGAAAATATGAAGAAGATTCCAGGGAAAAAGGATGCTAGGGGAAAAACAAGAGGTTTGTATGAAGTAGACAAGGAGGTGGCCATGGAATCAAAGCTGGATGCCTTGATGAGGGAAGTCACTTCGTTGAAGAAGAGTAGGGCTGTCCCCACTCCACCAACTCGTTGTGGGATCTGCCATGGATCTCATGAAACTGAAAAATGCCATTTGCTTGAGGGAAAAATTCAAGAAGCCATGCAATGTGAAGGAGTGGAGCCACAAGTGGAGGATGTGAACTTTATGAGAAACCAGCCTAGGAACTACAACAATGCTTCATCCTCATCATACCAGCAGCCACCACCTTACCCACAACAAGCATATCAACCTCATCAATATTATCAAAATAATAACCAGCCCTACCCACCTAACTATCAACCTCACTACAATCAAAATAGGCTACAAATGTCTTACCAACAGCAACCACCTCCAAATACCCAATATCCACCAGTTTCACCACAAAATCAGTCTTATCAACCTCAAAATCAGTCATACCAGCCACAAAATCAACAGGGGAGGAAGAATTCGGATGAGCCAAGCCTCAAGGATTTAGTTTTGGCTCAACAACAAACCATCCAGCAACTTCAGGCTTCGATGAAAAATCTAGAGGTTCAGGTTGGTCAAATTGCTCGAGATAATTCTCAGAGACAACAGGGCACCTTGCCAAGCATGCCCGACCCTAATCCGAAGGAGCATTGCAAGGCATTAACACTTCGAAGCAAGAAGCAGCTCCCTGATCCTTACCCTAATCAAGATAAATTTGAGGATATTGTGGATGAGGCCAAGTATGAGGATGAAGATGCACAAGACGGGGGGATGATGATTCTGGACAGATTAATGGAGATAGGGTTGCTGGAAATTCAGAGATTGAAGTGGAGGATGATGCACCAGTTACAAAGAGGAAACAAGCTGGGAAGACAAAGGTTGGCGAAAATTCAACTGGTGAGAATAAAAAGGATGCTGTGAAAGTGTATCAACCACGAGTTCCATATCCACAGCGCCTGAAACAAGTGCAAGAGGATAAGAATTATGCAAAATTTCTGGAAATTCTGAAGAAATTAAGGATCGATATTCCTTTCACTGATGCTATCACTCAAATGCCGGCTTATGCTAAATTTTTGAAGGAGATTCTGTCAAAGAAAAGATCATTAGATGATGATGAAAGGGTGACTTTATCGGGAGAATGCAGCGCTATTTTACAGAAAAATGTGCCAATAAAAAGGCGTGATCCAGGGAGTTATACTATCCCTTGTGTTATTGGCAACAAAGAATTCAAACATGCTTTATGTGATCTTGGTTCAAGTATAAATTTAATGCCATTATCTATTTTCAGGGAACTACAAATTGGTGTAGTCAAGCCAACCAGGATGCAACTTCAATTAGCAGACCACTCATTGAGAATTCCATTAGGAATAATTGAAGATGTTCCAGTTCAAGTTGAAAACTTCATCTTTCCAGTGGATTTTGTTGTGCTTGATATGGAGAGTGATCCAGACACGCCATTAATTTTGGGCAGGCCTTTTCTTCAAACAGGTCGAGCCATGGTGGATATGGATGATGGAAAAATCACGCTCAAGGTTGGAGATGAGCAGATTTCTTTTGATGTGAACAAGGCAATGCAAATGCATAAGGGTTGTGATGATATGTATGTGTGCAATCGGGTCACTGCTGTGTATAAAGAAATGGAGGTAATTTCTAATGAGTTTTATGCATCTTATAACTCATGTTTTCAATTGGAGGTTGCACAGGAAGATTGGAAAGGAGTTGATTCGATTCAAGTTCAGGACTACAAGTATAAAGGCAAGCTGGAACATGTTTTTCTTGAGCAGCGAGAGGTTCCTAAGCTAGTTCCGTCTGTGGAAAAGCCACCCGAGCTTCAATTGAAGCAACTCCCTTCACACTTAAAGTATTCTTTTCTGGGTGAAAATCAAACACTCCCTGTGATTGTAAATTCTTCATTAAATGATAGTGAATTAAATGCCTTGACTAATATTTTGAAAAAGCATGTGAGAGCTTTAGGTTGGACCATTGCGGATATCAAGGGATTAAGCCCTTCACTGTGTACTCACAATATTTACATGGAGGATGATTGCAAACCTGTTAGGCAGCCCCAACGGAGGTTAAATCCGCATCTTCAAGAAGCTGTGAGAAAGGAGGTGATTAAGTTGCTAGATGCAGGGATCATATATCCAATTTCTGATAGTCCATGGATCAGCCCTGTGCAAGTGGTTCCGAAAAAAGGAGGCATGACTGTGGTATACAATGATGAAGGGGATGCTGTGCCAACAAGGACGGTGACAGGATGGAGGGTTTGTATCGATTACAGGCGGTTGAATGACAAGACCAGGAAGGATCATTTTCCTCTTCCATTTATTGATCAAATGTTGGATCGTCTTGCTGGACACGAGTGCTACTGTTTCTTGGATGGCTACTCGGGATATAACCAGATTCCCATAGCCCCTGAAGATCAAGAAAAGACGACTTTCACTTGTCCATATGGCACTTTTGCCTATAGGCGAATGCCATTCGGTTTGTGTAATGCACCCGCTACATTCCAGCGGTGCATGATGTCTATATTTTCTAATCTTATTGAGTCATGTATTGAAATTTTTATGGATGATTTTTCTGTTTTTGGATCCACTTTTGATCATTGTTTGGCTAATCTTGACAGGGTGTTGCAAAGATGTGAAGAATCAAACTTGGTGCTCAATTGGGAGAAATGCCACTTTATGGTGCCAGAGGGTATTGTACTGGGTCATAAAATTTCAAAAGATGGCATTCAAGTTGATCGAGCAAAGGTTGAAGTTATTGAAAAGCTGCCACCTCCAAAAGATGTGAAGACTTTGAGAAGTTTCTTGGGACATGCAGGCTTTTATAGGCGTTTCATTAAAGATTTTTCGAAAATAGCCTCTCCCTTATTTAATTTGTTATGTAAAGATTCTGTTTTCAACTTTAATGAAGAATGTGTTGATGTCTTTAACAGGTTAAAGGAAGCATTAATTACAGCCCCAATCATTCAACCTCCTGACTGGAATCGTCCATTTGAAGTCATGTGTGACGCGAGCGACCATGCTGTGGGGACTGTATTGGGGCAGCGAAAAGACAAGAAACGTCATGTGATTTATTATGCGAGTCAAGTTCTAAATCAAGCACAAAGGAATTACACAGTGACAGAAAAAGAACTTTTATCCATTGTTTTTGCTTGTGAAAAATTCAGAGCTTACTTGATTGGTTCTAAAACTTTGGTTTTTACTGATCATTCTGCTGTACGTTACTTATTTTCTAAGAAAGATGCTAAGCCCAGGTTGATTAGATGGGTGTTGCTGCTACAAGAATTCGATCTGGAGATCAAAGAGAAAAAGGGAGCAGACAACCCAGTGGCGGACCATCTTTCAAGATTATTAGCAGATGATGCAGAAGGGATTGAAATTCTTGATCATTTTCCCGATGAAAAATTGTATGTCATTGATGAATTAAATCCAGATCCATGGTATGCAGACATTGTGAATTATTTGGCTTGTGATATTATACCTGCTCATTTGAAATGGAATAGCCAAAAGAAAAAATTTAAATCTGATGTCAAATATTTTATTTGGGATGAGCCCTTTCTATTTAGAATGTGTGCAGATCAGGTTATTCGAAGGTGCATTCCAGATAATGAAGTGCAGGGGGTGTTAAAAGCTTGCCATGAAGGTTTAGGTGGAGGACACGTTGGGCCAAACAGGACAGCGCACAAAGTACTTGAATGTGGCTTCTACTGGCCTACGGTGTATAAGGATGCTCGTGCATTTGTGCACCATTGCGACGTTTGCCAACGTACAGGTAATATTTCCAGGAGAGATGAGATGCCTTTGAAAGGGATTCTTGAGATAGAATTATTTGATCTTTGGGGCATCGATTTTATGGAACCTTTCCACCTTCAAATGGTAAGCAATATATTTTAGTAGCTGTGGAGTATGTGTCAAAATGGGTCGAGGCAGAAGCATGTGCTGCCAATGATTCAAAACAAGTGATTAAATTCTTGAAAAAGAATATATTCACTCGTTTTGGTGTCCCTCGAGCCATAATTTCTGATGGGGGTTCTCATTTTTGTAACCGTTCACTTAACCAAATGCTTGCAAGATTTAATGTTCATCACAGGGTAACTACACCGTATCACCCTCAAGCAAATGGACAGGTGTAGGTTTCAAATCGAGAGTTGAAAAAAATTCTGGAAGCAATTGTTGGTAAGTCCAGGAAAGAATGGGCCATGAAGCTAGATGAAGCCTTATGGGCTTACCGAACAGCTTTCAAAACTCCAATTGGTATGTCTCCTTTTAAATTGGTATATGGTAAGCCATGTCATTTACCTCTTGAACTTGAGCATAAATCATATTGGGCTTTGAGAAAATTGAATTTTGATTTTAAAGATGCTCAAGAAAAGAGGAAAATTGATTTGAATGAACTGGATGAAATTCGCCTTCAAGCATATGAAAATGCCAAAATTTATAAGGAGAAAACCAAGAAATATCATGATAAAAAAAATTAAATCAAGGAGTTTTGAACCTGGACAGAAAGTACTTCTATTTAACTCTCGTTTTAAGGTTTTTCCAGGGAAATTAAGAACCAAGTGGTCTGGACCGTTTCTAATTTCACAAGTGTTGGATTCGGAAGCAGTAGTTCTACAAGCAGATGATGGAAGAGAATTTACAGTTAATGGACAGCGGATAAAGCATTATTTTGGTGATGAGCCCAAGGAAATTGAGCAAGTGGTGATGAGGCCGGCTATTGATTGAAGCCGCATGGATGGGATCATTGTTTTGGAGAAACTTTGCACTGTTATTTTTGTAAATAATTTTGT
This sequence comes from Hygrophila difformis, assembly GCA_030278955.1. Classification (NCBI taxonomy): domain Eukaryota; kingdom Viridiplantae; phylum Streptophyta; class Magnoliopsida; order Lamiales; family Acanthaceae; genus Hygrophila; species Hygrophila difformis. The sequence goes on along the minus strand of JAOANR010000013.1, from coordinate 23,139,870 downwards.
TTCTTTATTTTTTCTTTGTTTTGAATTTCTGTTTTGTTGTATTTATAGGTTGTAGCTGGTCGTCAAGCATAAGAATAATTCTTGGATTGTTTTGTGAGGAAAATCAGAGAAAGACAGATTAAGCAAGGAGTAAGTATGAGGATTGGTAAGTTGGGGATCGACTTGAGGTATGTCTTATGAAATGTGTTGTGATGAGCAAGCTAATTTGCCTTTGGTTAGGAGGATTTAGATGTGTGTGAAGGGATTCTTATCTTTCATGGATATCTAAGCTCATAGTATGTTTTTGGGTTGGAAATTTGAGAAGTTATTTAAGTTGACAGAGCTAGCGTAGGAAAGAGTATGTACGCTAGAAAGGGATTTCTAGCGTCAAATTTCGCCAAAACTGAAGCCATAAAATTTAAAATTCTCATGTCTGGCGTAACTATGGGAAGAGACGCTAGAGAGAGCTTCCTAGCGTCAATAAACGCCAATACTGAAGAGAAGAATTGGAACTTAAAATTCTGAAATTTGGCTTTGGCCCTTTCTTCCCTTACGCTAACTTTTTCCTCCTCCTCATTCCCTACGCGAGCACTTCTCCCCTTTTCTCTCTTTTCATTGCCGCGAGTCCCTTACTCAAATCTACAACGGTCATCTCATCAATTCTCAATCAGACATCTCAAGTTTCTGGAATTTCGTTTCAAATCTGATTCCCAAACTCCCAGATGCTGCGTACGCCATCAATCTCATAAATTAGGGTTCCAATTTTTCTCCTCATCCTTGGTCGACATTGATGAATTGGTAAGTTATCCATTCGCCTCCCTGGCCAAAATTACTCTTACAATTCTCTGGTTAATTCGATTTTGAGTATGCTGAAGTGATGACTTGCGATTGGAATAATGTATGCTTGTTGAATTAGGGCAGGGTTGAATTGAAAATTTCTGTCCATGTCTTGAATTTTTGTGAAATGGAATTTGGGCTTGCAGTCATATGGGTACCTTGAACATTGTTTGATCAGTTTCCGCTCCTATTCTGTGGGCATCAATTGGAACTACATTCTCTGTGCTCTATTTTGGCTGACATTTTATTGTAGGGAGTGATTGGATTAAGCTATTGTACTCATAATTTTGAGTGTTTTGGTTGACAAGGAACAATGCAAAATGGTTTCGAGAACTTTTGTCCAATAAAGATTTTGTTTAACCTTTGAAGAACAAGAAAAATGTAGACATCTTTTCGGGGCATAATTTATTGAGCTTTAAAACTCTTTTGAATCTCTGAAAATTGGTGTTTACCTATTCCTTTTGGGAATGGTTCTGGAAACACAAATGATGGCAATGCTAGTTTGTTATGAGAAAGATTGCCTAAGTTGGTTTTGAAATTTTTTTTTTTAAATGTTTAAATTTTCAAGGCTTATTTCAATCCATCTTTTGGTCATTTTTAGGATTAATATGAGGTATGTTAAAGCTTATTGAAATGTAAGAGGGATATTTTCTGAAATCTTTAAGAAGTTTCATTAATTTTTATACCTCATCCTGATCCTCGTAAAGCTTTTGCTGGAAAAATTCTGTCAATCATTCACTTAAATTATGAGAAACAATAATTCAATTCAATCAATCCTATTTTTGTTAAGTCACCAGTTATGCTTGGCCCTAAGTCATGTGCTTAATTTCATCATGTTTCACCTTAGATTTAGGAATGTACTTAAGTTCTCCACTTGTTTCGAACTTAAGTATGAGGATGGGGGAAACTTGCATACCATAATTCATTTTATTCATCCCTATCATCCCATTTTCTACTTCATAGGTCATGAGTGACAAGGATAAGCGGCTTAAGGATATTCCACCAGAACAGTTGCACCCAAAACAACGTTTGTGGTTTGGTGATCTCCAGGTTCAACCCACTAGAGCTGGTAGAGGTTCTTTTGACAGTGAAGGCAGATTTAGAAGCAAGAATCATTCAAGACGTAGTTGGGAATTTGACATTGCAGCAAAGATTCTTTCTCATAGAAGTACTTCTAAAATGGAACCCTCACAAGAGTCACCAGATCGAAAAAAACAAGCCATCAAAAAAGCGTATTTGTGGGAAAACGTATATAAGTAAGGCTAAAAAATTGCGTGAAGAAAAGAAGGCACTAATGGATAAGGACTCAAAACAGAGAAAGATGGTGGATTTGAATAAGCCAACTGAGGGCGAATTGAGAGAACAAGTAGCTGCTATGGCTACAGGGATAGGGGCTGATAGTGTTATGGCAGACATGGGACAGAAGGAAAAGACAGATGATGCTGGAATTGAAGAGGTGGTTGAGTTGGAAAACCAGGAAGCCGTTGTGATTACAGAAATTGGGATTGGAGTTGGTGATACTATGGCAGACATAGCACATCAACAGAATGAGGATGCTACTGGGATTGAACAAGCAGCGGGAATGAATGAAACTGAAGGAGGAGTGGATACTGAAAAAAATCTACAGGGTGAAGAAGTTTTTGAAACTGAGATAAATCAAGGAGGAGATGATGTTAAAGTTGAAAATATGGAGCAGGGGAATTCACAGCCTGACGAAGAACAAGGGATTGCTCGAGATGGTGTTGAACAGCCCCAGAAGAAGAGAAAAAGGGCAAGGCAGCAGGGGGTTACCATTGGTGAGCATGAAGCAGCACCACCTGAAGTAAGGGAAGAGATGGCTGCTGAGGAAGATAGGGCAGCAACAGGACTGAAGAATCCAAGAAAAAAACCCCCTCCGTTGATTAATCCTCCAGTTATTGGTGAGCCATATGATACCTCTCGCTTCATTGACCAGGATGCTGCTACCTATTATTTGAGAATGCAAGGCAGGGACATTGTCCATGACAAGGGGTTCATGGAGCACGATCTCAACGGAATTTATTTGAAGGATGCCATACAGAGCAGAGGTTGGGAAAAATTTGCTAAACATCACACGGGCACGTTTTCATGGGAATTAGTAAGATTGTTCACTGCCAATGCTCACTTGAACAGGGAAAAGTATATTTCTTGGGTGAATGGAATGGAGGTGTCATATGGTCCAGAGGTAATTAATGAACTGTATGGAGTGGTGCCAGTTCCAGGAGGAGGAGATCCGTTTGATTTTATTAACACTCATGAGGAGAAAGAAAGGAACAAGAAGCTAATTTTGGAATCTTTATTTGAGCTACAAGGACGTGTCGTGTACAACAAAGAAAATGATCAGACAAGAATCAAGGGTTCTGCTATGGATGCGCCTAATTATCAATGGTTCTTGTTCTATAGGTCAAAGATTTCACCCACGGATCACACCACTGCTCCGAATGCCAATGACCTGTTGATTGTCTACCGTCTTAAGGTAGGGTTGCCTGTTGACATCGGCACCATTATTGCCAATGAACTGAAGGGGAAAACTCTGGACCAGAGGACAAAACTGATATTTCCTTGTTTAATTTGGCAATTATGTGAGAAGGCAGGGGTAGATTTGAGTCCATTTAAGCTTGACTTGGTGATGAAACTTCCAATTTCCTTTAAAATTCAAGGACATCCTGGTAAACCTGCTGCACCCTTGAGGATTAATGATCATGATATTCGAACACAGTCTAGGGAAAGTGCACCTCCACAACCACAAGCAAATGCTACATCTAGAGCTTCGCAAGGTAACAGACCAACCACTCGATCTAGGAGGGGGGGAGTTGCTGCTGCAACACAGGAAGTTTCTTCTTCCTTAAATGTAGCAGTAGAAGTTCATAGACTGAAGGAAGATATGGGTGAATGGAGGAGAGTTTATCGGGAGGAAAGAGAATTGGACAGAGGAAGAATGGATCGACTGGAGGCAAGGGTTGGTGTTGTTGAAGGACTATGCAGGCAGATTTTGGCACGGTTAGACAGCCTTGGAGGAGCAAGGAATGAGCAACAGGAAAGAGAAATTAATGATGAAAGTGAAAGTGAAGCTGAGTCGAATGATGCTAGTGATTGAGATTGAGTGCTAACTTTTAGGAACTGAAACTGGGAAACTGTTTTTGGCTGTGGTTTGAATTCATATTAGCTATTGTTGATTTGTGTGGATTAGAGCTTGCTATGTGCTAGAAATCTGTTTGATGACCTCTATTATATTAGATTTGGTCTTTGTTTTCTAATTTTATTTTTTTATTTTATTTTTTTATTTTTTATTTTTTTTATCCTGCTTTGTGTTGATTTTTGGGGAATGATGTCGCTTCAATCTATTATTTCTGTGATGATTTGATCTGGAAAGGTTGTGTGAAGTCTGATGCAGGACAGTCTCTAACCTGTTGATTCGACTTGAGAGCAAAGTGACAAGGTGGTTTGATTCAAGGTTGGGATATCATTGTTGTAAGTACTACATCATAGATTGAGATATTAATTCCCAGGTGACATTGTTCCACCTTATGATTCTCTGTTTTCTTTTTATCCTTCTTGTTTGTTTTGAAAAAATATTGCTTGAAATTATTGGAGATGAATATTTCAGGTTGGTGCCAAAGGAATTGAGATTCTTTACAGGGAATATCTTTAGCTTGCATCTGGAACAAAGCAGTGGCAATGTAAGCAGGTCGTTGAGCGAATTATTTCAAATCGAATGCAGTAATGATCCTGGCATGTTAGGTTCAAGGTGGAATCGGCATTGGTCATTAACTAAAATCTGAACAGGACCTCAACATTATGTATTTGAGCATGATACCAGGTGACATTGTTCTTTTGCTTATTTCTGAAATTATGGTAAGGTTATCGATATTCTGTTGATGCAAAGGCATGTGCTATTATTTTGAGGATTGCTTGGTGATGGCCATGAAGATGCATGCTTGTATTATTTGCTTATAGGGATTTTATTGCTTTATCATGTTTGCTTTATTTCTAGCTTCTTTTGGTTTAGTTAGGTGTTTTCTGGAAGCATTTGAGTTCAAATAGCATATACTCCGGTGTAGATTACGGCTTGGTTAAAAAAATTTTGGGAAATTTTTGAGAAACTCAACACTTTTTATCAATTATTTTATACACAAATTTCAGTCTTCTCAATGACGAACCAAGCCATGTTTTATGTATCTAAGATGACCAAATGCTGGAATTTTTAAAACAAGGTTATATTTGAGTTTGTGCATAGAAGGTGACATTCAATCTTGGTTAGAAATTGCATCGGGGCTATTATCTACTTAACATATTTCAAAAGTGGTCTAACATAAAGGTATGCAATAATTTACCTCTTTTTATTGAGTTGATTATATAAAGCCAAATGCCTCTAAAAAAAAAAAAAAGAAAGAAAGAATGAGGCAGGAAAAAAATAATGGCTATGATGATTGACACATTGTTCCTCTGGTACGAGTAGCTTTTGGAATTCAACCGTCTACAACTCAGCAAAAGTGCCATGAACAAAAGAGTTGAAGCCTCGTCCATTATAAGGATAGTGGGGTTCCTCTCAATTGTGAAACCAAATCATCAATCACTCAATAAAAAGAAATGAAATTCAAAACATACCTAATTAAGAAGCTTTTATTTTGATAGATGCCTTGATGCCTGTTCCTGGCCTATGGATTTTATGTGACTGATTATGTGATGTTCAAGTCATCGAGTTTATGAAATTCCAGCCCATTTTGTCATGTATGTTACATAAAATTGCTTGTTTCTATATTGAGAAGACATTCATTTATTCCATTTCATATATGCTTTAAGTGTTGTGTTTCTAATTTTCTTTTGTTGCTCAGGGGACGAGCAACATTTAAGTATGAGGATGTTGATAGCTCCCAATGGGACCTATATTTTAGCCTTCATCTACACCGGATTTCATGCAAATTTATGCTTGAATTCTTCCATTTTCTTTGTTTTTAGTTGGTTTTTAGCTAGTTGTGGTGTTCTTAGTATATTACATTAGAATAGGTTGTTTTTGCTTTGAATTCCTTGTTTTTAGTTTGCTTGCCAGGTTCGTGTGATTTATTCAATCCATGAGTATGTAGTTGGAATGATTTCTATGAGGATTAAATGGATTTATGTGTGGTTTTATGATTGGCAGGAGCTTGGAGTAAAATGGGATTGCAAGAGGTTGAGTTGAATGGAGAAATTTTCTAAGGCATGGAGAAGCTGGCGTCGATGTGAGTAACTACGCCAAAAAGAGCTTCCTAGCGTCAACTAACGCCAGAACTGAAGAGGCAAAAATTCTGATTTTTAAGGCTAGCGTCAGGCAGAGCAACTACGCCAACTTTTGCAGTCTAGCGTCGATTTACGCTAGGTCCGACAGTTCCAAGTTCGTTGTGTCAGTTTCTTTGCCTGTTTTCTGTGGTTCTTTTGGTCGGTTTTAAAAGGCAATTCGAGGGCAATAGACGAGATATACATCGGAGGGTTGGAGAGACACAGAACATCATCAATCAACATCCAAAAACACTCCAACTTTCAGATTTTCATGCTTTCTTAGGAATTTGTAATCGTTGTTTCTATTTCCTTAGATTAATAGATATAAGTTTATAGGCTGTAATAATTATTATGTAGTATGTTTCCAGACTTCATGTATTGAAGATTCGACTGCAAATTTGGTGTGCTCAAGAACAATTCTGCGAGACACATTGAAGTATGAATAAAACATCATCGAAGGGAGTATTTCCTACATTATTTGTTTGATTCCTTAAATTTGTTTGAGCGATTAACTGCATATTCTATGTATTATTCTTTGAATGGCAGGGAATTATTATAGAAGTACTTTGTACAAATCGAGAGATGACAAAGTACTTAGAATTTTAGTACCAGTCTGGGGAACAAATTCAATTTTCTTTGCCTGCGATCCTAATTTTGAAAATTCAAGTTGGAAGACTAATTTTCAGATTCATAAATTGATTTGAATTATTCAATCTGGAAAAGATGAGTAATTTATCAATAATACAATCCATAAAATATTGCATTGTTGGATGAATGATGATTTACAATCTAGAGCTAGTGAATTTTCTATACATGAATGTCTTGGAAATTATTACTATATTCTTAATGTCCTGATATTTAAATTTTGTAAATTCATAAATCACATAATGAGTTTACAAGATTAAGAATTTTTGGCGAAATATATTTAATTTAGTCTCCTAAATTTTTGATGCAAGGTCACTGGAATATTTGTGCTCTAAATAAAATCGGAAGGTGATTTTAGAGTTCATTAATTCTAGGATTTTGATAATGTTTCGATGTTGGAGAACACGACATTAATTTACAGTGGAATTTAATCAAGCCAATTTTGATTCTTAAATCAGGACATAAGCAGCCTATGAACATATTAATTAGCTAATATATTAGAGTAGAACTAAATTTTGCCAATTACTAGTTCTTCTCATTAAAATTCTGTTTTTGTAGAATTTAGATATGTCTACTCGACTAATTTTTCAACTCATTCAATTAATTGAACTTTAAATTATGCAAAGTTACTAAAGTATGAAATAATATACTTTAATTCCCTGTGGTTCGACTCGGTTCTTCACCGGTTTATTATTTGATGCGATGTCGTATACTTGCGACTAAAATACGTTGAGCATAAATTACGTATCAAGCACTCGAGCTGGAAACACATCAGCATCAACCTTTGTACAGCAGCTCAGACCACTCCTCTTGTGTGTGGGCACACGACCTGTTACTTCTCCAAAATGCCACCATTTTGATGTTTTCTTCAAGTCAAGCTCACTTTGCTCCTGAAATGCAAAATACTCCAATAAGACACCACAATGGATCAATACTCATCAATAAACCACATGGAATCATGTAAAACATGCGAACAAAATGATGAATATCACTTATGATGTAGAAAGCCATCGCCACCACCGAGGGTCATCGGAAGGTCACCGGAATCATGGAAGCATCGCCGGAAGGCCAAACGGAGCTCGCCGGAAAACTGGCCGGAAGTTGGTCGGAGGCCGACCGGAGCCGCTGCCAGTCGCCGGACAAATTTTGGTTAAAGTCGGGAGATGGTCGGACAATATTAAAAAAATGTCCGTCACTAGACCATGTGTCGTGACGCAAGCCTCCGTCGCTAAGCAAGTCTTACGTCCTTAGACACCTACTTGCTTACGTCCTTAGCCTCCTACTTGCTTACGTCCTTAGCCTCCTACTTGCTTTACGTCCCTAGCCACCTCCTTGCTTTATGACCCTAACCTCTAAGGACAAGCCTCACGTTCTTAGACACCTACTTGCTTACGTCCTTAGCCTCCTACTTGCTTTACGTCCCTAGCCACCTCCTTGCTTTACGACCCTAACCTCTAAGGACAAGCCTCACGCCCTTAGACACCTACTTGCTTACGACCCTATCCTCTAAGGACGAAGAAGGCTACAACGCTATCCTCTACGGACGAGCCTCTAAGGACAACCGCCTAAGGACGCCAACCTTTTTGTTTTCTTCCTTGTTTCATTATGTACGTTACATTTGGGGTTTTGGCAAGTATAAGTAGCCTCCCCCATCACTTGTAATAACATCTTTTGTTTGAATGAGTAAGACTTAGCATTTTTGCAAGCAACTTCCAAAAGATCACCTTCATCCTTATGAACCAAGTTCATTTTGGATAATCTCATTCAACATTGGTGTTGAAGCTTACCATGTTGAATTATCAACCAACACTTTGAACTTAATGAGGTTGTGAGGACAAGACATAGGGACTTGTTTGCCTTCCATTGTTGATTTCTTGGAGTTGGAAGCTTCACTATCTTTCTCATCTTCACCTCCTTGTTTCTTCTTCATTTTTACTTTTCAAGAATGTATCCTATGATCCTTGGAACTAGTTAGAATATGGTATCAGAGCCAAAGATAGGATCTTTCTTGAGTTTTAACTTCAAAAACACAAAAACATCAAAAATTTGAAAACCCTAAAACCCGAACAGAATCTGTTCTGGTCATTTTTGGACTTAAGAATTTGAAATTTGGCAAATCTGGGCACATATTTGAATTCCTCATGTTGAGTAGATGAATTTGCATATGTGGATCATCAAATTTGGAGTTCGTATATAAAGTTATGATCAAAACAAATTTTGGTGTTGTTCTTTCTTGAAATCCGAAAATCCACCAACTTTTGCATTTTGATCTTGAAATTTTCATGTTAATGGGCTGTAATATGTGTTAATGATGCAAGTATGATCATGTGTTTATGTTATTAATTGCTAGTTACATTAAAAATTCCAAAATCAAAATTTGAGTGTTCTTCATCTTCATATTCACCATCTTGTTTGTTCATCTTGTTCTTCCCTATATTCATCCTTGTTCTTGATCTTGAATATTTGAATCCAAAAGTGTTAAAAGGGGACAAGAAAGCACATAGCCGTACATAGCCATTGAATTGTGTGATCCATCAAGTGCAATTTAGACAAAGTGACATCATAAGTCATCATCAATTCAAAAATTGTGTGCTACGTCCCTAACCACCTCCTTGCTTTACGACCCTAACCTCTAGACAAGCCTCACGTCCTTAGACACCTACTTGCTTGCGACCCTATCCTCTAAGGACGAAGAAGGCTACGACGCTATCCTCTACGGACGAGCCTCTAAGGACAACCGTCTAAGGACGCCAACCTTTTTGTTTTCTTCCTTGTTTCATTATGTACGTAACATTTGGGGTTTTGGCAAGTATAATAGCCTTCCCCATCACTTGTAATGACATCATTTTGTTGAATATCAAGTTTGCTTCTATTGCAACATTTCCAAAAGGATCACCTTCATCCATTTGATACATAATCATTTGGATAATTTACATCAACTTGGATGTTGAAGCACACCATGTTGGTTATCACCAACACTTGAATTTAATGTGGTTGTGAGGACAAGACATAGGGGCTTGTTTGCCTTCCATTGTTGAATGCTTGAGTTGGTTGCTTCCTTATCATCTTCCTTCACCTACTTGCTTCTTCATCTTTCTTTTTCTTTCAAGAATGTATCATATGATCCTTGGCACAAACGCTACCAAATTGATGAACCACTCAAACGCTGGTATGGTAAGAGAGAGAGAGAGAGAGAGAGAGAGAGAGAGAGACAGAACAACTGTAGTTTATGGAAATAATTCTGAGCTATACGCGTAAATTGGGCCGTAAATCGGCCGATATGCTCAATAGTTGATTTTCCAATTTCTCCCAAATAGGTATTAAAATCAGGCACTTTAACTCCTCTCGGGATAGGATACTGCTCTTCTATATAATCTGAAAATGGTTTTCTAAACATCGATCGAGTTTCCTAGCCGATAAGGTTTCCAGATTGAGTACGTATGATTTCTGCGATCAATTCTCTATCCACCCAGGGCTTATTCTGATTCTAAGGCACGTGCACAGCTTGTGGCTGGAACACATGAGTTAGTATTGACGGTTGTTGGAACTGATATGGTTCGAAATGATCATTTTGCCTTTGAAACGATGGCCGGCTAAAAGGTTGCCTTATAGGAGGTAGCAGCTGAAACTGTCTGCCAAAATGTTTATATTTTTGTTGATTTGCCTGAACGGGTGCAGGAACATGTGTTTGAGGATTCTGCCCCCCGAGCAGTGGTCCTTTCCTGGCGAGTTTGTCTCTAAGCATAGCAGGTATTGCTGCGATGATGTTGCCTTCGATATGCCGAATAGAAGTTGTGACCGCTTCTTCAATCATAAACTGAATTTGATCCCACGCATGAGGAGTTAGATCTGTGGTGGAGCAAACCCAGGAGGATATTCATCCGGAAAACCAGATCCTCATTCTGGAATTGGCGGCAAATTGGTGCGAGCCGCCGTATTCAGAGCTGAATTTTATACTTTCTCGTTCGTCATTTCTCTGTAAATCTGTCCCACTGGGTGTGCCACTATTGGTTCGGCGTGAAATGAACCGAGCCAAGGACCTTTTTTTTTCCCCCTTCAAGGGAAGTGGCCGGAAAAGGATCAAATCGCTTGGGTATGTAAACAATATACGCCCAAACTTAAAAATTGATCTCTGATATTGAATTCACTGATAACGCTTGATACAATTGCTAAATCAAGGAATTAGCCGAGTAATCCAATAGGAGTACGACTAACCGCGAATGGTTTCTCTAAGAATGCTAAGATAAACTTATCTAACAATGCGGAAATTTAAACGAAAACGATATATTTGAAAGCAATAAAATATTGAAATAAAATTGACAGAATAAATCGTCGTGATGCCTCTTTTCCTGTCTTCATGGAGGTATTTATAGTGATGGAAAAATAACCGCCCAGAACCTTTTTCCCGACCGAAGTCTTCCTCTTCAACCGCCCTTAATTCAGCTGCGAAGCTTATCCCCTTTTTGGCCGAACTTATTCCTTCACTGATCATCCATACGTTTTTACTTCCCTATCTTTGGGCTCCTGTCTTCGTTCGTTTCAAACCTATAACTTCTTTGGGCCGGCCCAATACCGGTTTTGTCAAAAAAAAAAAAACATAAATAGAAAATGGATTTGTAATTCAGATGATATAACAATTAGGATTAAACTCTATTTCATTATTCATGTTTGATGACTTTTGAGAAAACTTAATTTCAAAATCATAACCCAATGTTTTTTAACTTTATTTTATTTATTTATTTATTTATTTATTTTTATGTGTCCAAGACTTGCAATTGAAATTTAACCAATTGCCCAATGTGGGCTGATACAAAAAAAATTAACCAAGTGCGCGCGAATAAGGCCCTGTTTTCTAGAACTTATTTTCAGGATTTATTACTTATTTTTATTAAAATCAGATCAGATTAGATCAGATAAAAAAACATGAAGATCAGACCAGATTAAATAAGATTAGATCAGATTAAATAAGATTAGACCAGACTCATTCAGACCAGACTAGACTAGATCAGATCAGATCAAATTATTATAATAATATAAATAAAATAAAATCAGATCAGAGACTAAGGCCCCATTCTCTACAACTTTTTTTCAGACCTTATTACTTATTTTTTTCCAAAATCAGATCAGACCAGATCAGATAAGAAACATTCAAATCAGACCAGATCAAATCAGATCAGATCAGACCAGACCAGACCAGACCAGAAACATTCAGACCAGATCAGATCATTATAATACAATTACATAATTACATATAATATTTTTTTTAAAAAAGGCAAAAACATATAGGAATGTATGCAAATATTATTTATATTGTACTTATTTAATACTAATTTTAAAAGTATTTTTCAAAATGTTTTTTTGCTCTTCAAAATATTATTTAAATATACTAGTCACGTTTTTAATATATTTTATATTATAAATACTTTCAAAATATAATTTTAAATACTTTCATTAAATATTTTTGAAATATATTAGAAAATACTTTCAAAAATATTTTAAAAATAACTAAACATAATAATAAAAACTATTAATTAATTAATATTATTATTATTATATATAATAAATATTAAATAGTAATTATTAATTTTTATTATTATATATTATTATTATTATTACTACCATAATTTAATTAGAATCAAAATAGCTTATCGAAAAAAATAATTAGAATCCAAATATAAATAAAATAAGATCAGAACAGATCAGACCAGATCAGATCAATTCAGATCAGACCAGATGGAATCAGACCAGACCGGAAATATTCAGATCAGATCAGACAAATTTAGATCAGACCAGCAAAATTAAGACCTAGAGAACAGAGTCTAATTAAGATCAGACTAGAAATATTGAGACCGACAAATTTACAGACCAAACCCTAAACCGACAAATTTACAGACCAAATCTTTTAAAATTCGACAGCCTTCCAAAAGGTTCCGAATAGAGGAGGCTTGCACGTGGTAAGGTTGTCTGGAAACAACAGCGAAAAGACGAACAAATCCAATCTGCAAAACCCTAAACCTCTTCTAAAAATGACTCTCTTTAGAGCTCGGTTGACCTCGTCGGTCCTTCTACGTTCAATTCTTCGCACTCATTCTCGCCCATTATGTTCCGGTAATTCTTTTTCTTTATTTTATTCAGTTCTCCTTTTGATTTTTGTCCAGATGGAGTTGTAACGTTACTGTGATGATATAAAATATGGAAATTACGGATCGGGAGGGATGAATATGCTTCTGTAATCTCAGTTTTAATGGATTTTTATTCGGTCCTCAAAGGGCAAGGGCAAAAAGAACGACAAAAGGGTGAAGGGGTTATTGATGAAGATGCATCAGTTAATTCTATATATATATATATATATATATATATATATATTTAAGCTTAGAAAATGCTGCTCTAAGTAAACTTGCGAATGAATATGCAATTTTATTTCAAAGGATTATAATTGTGGAACATTGGCAGGCTGCAATTTCTATGCCCTAATAAATTAGGCGGCGTTAAAGGTAGATTAGGCAGAAATCCACATGACCCTGCCCGTGTTTGATACCTCGTTAAATTTTTGTAGTTATATGATCGGCAAATAGTAGATTCTAAACATATATTCCTCCCTAAAGCAATGAGGCTCAAAGACATGTAGTTTAATCATATTAGACTTCCTTATTTAGCTGATGAAGAGGTGTCTGTCCCCAGTTACAGCAGAACAACTGTCTCTGGATTGTGGTATAACATGCTTGGCCATCCTCCTCTCAACGCTTGAAACACATTTTGCTTTTAATAGAGCTTACTTACTGATGCTAAACCTTGTTGCACTTGTAAAAGGCCTAAGTCTACAGACTACCCTAACAGCAAGGAAAATGACTCAGTTGCAGATTCATCTTCAGAGAGACGTTTTGAATTTTCGGATTAATAAAATTGTGCTTTACTTTAACTTAGGCATTATCATAGCACTTTAGTTTTTCCACTTGACAATTTGATTAGCTGTCGTGAGCACTGAGAAAGTGAAAATTTCCATCTCCATTTACATTAATTGTGTGAAGCTGGCTTTGTATTCAGTTACATTAATTGCTTCTCCAAGGAGCTTACTCTCTCAATTTCTCTGTTATCATCTTTTATGTCAGTCTTCCTTTGTTCACTATCTGCATGGCTTCTCCTGCTTTGATGCGTTGTCTATATCACCACTTAAGCTTAATTAATCACTTTTGAAAATATCTAACTTGTTTGTAACTTGTCCCTGTGGTCAATGCAACTTATATCATCTTTCTCAGTTATGGTTTCATGGTTGTGTTACTGCGGTGATTTTCAGGTATTGCTGAAAGAGTTGAACCCGAACCAGAGCTCTCATGGAAGGCAATGATGAACCAGATGTTAACAATGGACATAAGCTCTCAAATAGGGAGTTGTATGCCTCTGTCAATGATGCGAATTGGTACCCAGATCCACAACATTGAGATCCGGCCAGGGCAGGGTGGGAAACTAGTGCGAGCTGCTGGAACTTCTGCAAAAATACTTACTGAACCCAATAGAGCAGTCAGGTAATTCCTACATTCAGAGATTAGTTACTACTGCGTACTATTGACTACAACATGTATATGGCGGAGATTGGGATTGACAAATTCAGAAAAAAGTTTGTAACCACTAATATAATTTATTTGTTTGTCATGATTCACTAAGAGTCAGATTCATGCAAATGTTTTCATAGAGGCTTTATGTGTTGGTTGCCTTGTTCTTTTTTTTTTTAAAGAATAAATTTTTTAGTGGAGTATGCTAAGCAGCAGCATTAGAATCCATAGTGCTGTTTTATATATGATAAGCCATATAGTATTATACATGATTACGGCGTCGCCAAGGCGATGACATGGCGTTGTGGCGGTTATCCATGACCGCCATAGTTGCTCGCCTCGCCATACGGCGATGCGGTGTCTCTAAAGTATGAAATTACACCATGATTCGAACCAAGGGTCAACTCTAACCCATCCGACCAAGCTCAACCCAGAAATAGAGAAAGAACACTAAAATCCAAGCTTTAATTTCTTGCGAAGTTGCGCGCAGTAGGCCATTGTTTTGCTGGAGCCGACTGCTGTTGTCTCTCTTGCAGTGTTGCCTCGCCTCTACCATCTGGGTCGTCTGGTTTGGTGGAGTTTCCTTTCCATTTTTTCATTTTCTGAGCATTTTAGAATTTAGCTCGACTTTGTGTATGTCCTCCCTTCCCCACCATATTTATTTGTCTTTCTAAATTGTTGCCAGCTGTCTATTCTATCTGCGCACTCTAATACTTCATTTTTGACACATGTCTCCAAAATTAATTAATTTGTTACATGACTATTGAGCTACTGATGGTCCCACACTCCACTACTTGACTCTACATCTCTACATGCTATGCTATGCCCAAATATTTTATTATGATATAACAGATTATTGTTAATTATATTAAAATATAATATATATATATTGTATAAAGTTACATAATATTAATATTATTGTAATATTACTTAACGCCATATTGTCGCCACGGTGGTATGGCGGTTCATAGGCGCCGCGCCTCAACAGGGCGCCGTAACAACCTTGGTATTATAGTTAGAAGAAAGCGATGTATGATATACCGAGGACTGTGAAATATACTTAATCCTGTGGCCAGTCTTTGCAAGGGTTGATTATGTTGTCTAAAGTTATAGAAGCAAGAGAAGTGACATACTGCAATGCATGACATTCTGTGCTTAAATATAATAGGAGTTGCTATCTTTGCTGAAGGATGTGAAGTAGCTTTTGCCTTTTGGCAATATAGTGCTTTTTCAACCTCTGTATAGTGTATAGAGAACCTTTGAAAACAAACTCCTAACTTGTAATGTTTTATGTAACACCCCCATTTTTAAATTGTAGTTGGGCGGGAAGTGTTACCGCCTTAACATCTGTTGGGTTATCAGGGAAGAGAGGTGGGCCATCGGCTGACGGGTCTTGTTAGCACCAAGCCTCCTAGACAGAACGCCCCAACCCGCAACTCGATAGTGCACAGGTCTATCTAGCATCTTCTTAATTAAGCACAGATAAACTAATGCCTATATGTTTTCATATTCTACCGTTGTCCTTGGCATTTCTTAATCAAGTTAGGCGTAGAGCTTGACTAAGGAATGTGGCGTAACACTTCCCACCTAACTATATTCTAAAGACGGGGGTGTTACATTTTATCTTAATGGATCATACCACCAATAGATTCCTCTGATGTCCCCTAGTTCAATGTTATCTATGGTGGATGGCGGGTCATGGCGGAAACCCAAAATACCGCCATAGGGTTATGGCGGATGGCGTGGCGGGTTTACGGCGGACGTCAAATATATTAAATAAAAATAAATTTAATTATAAAAATACTAATAAAATACTGAAAAATAGAAAAAAATTAATAAAAAAATTCAAAATAAAATTCATAAATACTTAAAAGTCTTAAATACCCAAAAAACAAAGTCTTAAACAAGGGTGAAACACATCAAACACCCATATAGAGACCCATATAGGGACAGAGCAAACTTAGAGTAAAAGCCAAAGACTAAAAAGCAGGGGTGAAAAAGAAAAAAACAAAAACAGGGAGAAAGGAAAAAAAAAAAAGAAAAAAATAGACTTACTGGAAAAGGATATTGACTAAAAACGGGGGAGAAAGAAAAACACAAAATAGGGAGAGAGACAAAGAAAAGAAGCACCATGCGATACAGAAAGGAAAAAAAAACGCAGAGATCGTCCCTGCTCGCCGGAAAAGACTTACTGCTCGCCGGTCACCCCTGCTCTCCGGAGTCGCCTCCGCTTTCTGAAGGTCGCTGGTGGTCGTCGGAGGTCGCTGGAGGCTGGAGCTTGCTGGTGAGGTTTTGAGCGGTTTGTGAACCGAGAAGCCGACTCACTTACGGCTCCAGGTTATGGGTTTTTCTTTAATTTCTAACCCTATTTTGACAGAGATATGGGCTTGGATCGTTGGCCCAACAAAAAAAGAAAAACACAAAAACTGAAAAAATCAGCCATGGAAGCCATGGCCTCCGCCACCGCCATAGGCCATGGCGGCTGCCATCCCCGCCACGACATATGCCGTGGCAGAACCTGGTAAGGCGTGGCAATGGGATGAAATCCCGCCACCGCCACCCGCCATGGTGCCGCCATGGCGGCCATTTGACAACACTGCCGTAGTTAATGGTGTGGATTAAGCTCGAGTGATTTTATTTTTTCCTGCATAGTCTTTGTACTTTTAGAGCAGCTGGTGCATCTTAATTATTGGCATTTATGTCTGTATGATATTTGTTGTGTGCGACTTTTATGGTAGTGTTAGGCGTGGTAGCAATTGGAATTGCTGTAATATAAATTAAATTTAATAGTTTTATTATATTTAATAATGCTTACTTTAGATCTTTCTGCATGTTTGGAGTTTTATAATTGCATTGTTGGGAAAGGTATGTCATAACCACCTGAATGATTATAGGTTGTGTAATTGAAATGGTGTGAGACATACTAAACATTTTCGTACTTACATATTCACAACTTCATGTCTTCCATCCAGAGTCTTTATCTTCTGAATTTTTGTCTTCAGTTATGTTTTGCATGTCAAAATTGTACCTTTTCTCGTTGTTGCACGTTAAATTAGAATTCCAGTTCATAGTTTTGATATGGTGGTTGGCTGTTCAGTGTCACAACAGACTAAATTACTGCAATTATGATGTAGTTGGTTCTTATTAGCCATGTTGATGTTAAGTATGCAATCCAGTTCAAATTAATTCATCTAGCTGCTTGAATAATAAATTACTCTTTAGTGAATGGGTATTAGATAAGCTTCTACAAATTTATATAGTTAAAGTATAATCTTATCCAAGGTCTGGCATTCTTCACTGTTGCATCAGAATTGAATTATCTGTGTTTGAAGCTAGCTTCTTACTTGCCTTTATTCATGTAAATTGTCTAGAAATTTATGTAGGTATGTTGGTCTTACTCTTTGAGGTATTTAGAACTGTAATTCAATTGAATCAATTGTGGGCTGTCACTTCTTGCATTTTTCACTTTACTGCAATGAAAGACGCCAACACCAAAGACAGTTATGCCAAGATATGCGAGGTGGATAGGTTGCACTTGTGTTTTTCATATAGCTGTCCTCATAATTGTTGTAGGAATGTTGAGATCAAGCTGCCATCTGGGGAAAAGAAACTGATCGACAAAAGATGCAGGGCGACAATTGGGATGGTGTCGAATCCAGAACATGGAACAAAGAAGCTGAGGAAGGCCGGGCAGAGCCGATGGTTGGGACGGAGGCCAACAGTGAGAGGTGTTGCAATGAACCCTGTTGATCATCCACATGGTGGTGGTGAAGGCAAAAGTAAGAGCAGCGGAAGCCATGGGCGTGTCTCACAAACACCTTGGGGAAAGCCTACCAAGTGCGGATACAAAACTGCCCGACTTAAGAAGAGGAAAATTTAAGGTACTCCTCGAATGGGGAAATGTCTTTATGTTCTGTTATTTTCAAAGTGCAGCAGATACAATAATGAAACTTTTCAATTCTGCTTCCCTATTGAGGGACTACTACTACTTGCGTGCAATTTCCACATCCTGCTTTCCATCCTTGAAAATCCCTGCAAGATTAGCAGCCTCTTTTGCCGACTTAGCAATTCCCTTGTATGGTTAGTTAGCCTTCTGTAATCGTCGAGTCCACTAATCATCCACCTGTGGTTACGTCATTACTGGTGTTCGTGGTTGATAAATGCAAAGTATAGAACAAGTAGCCAAACCAAATCAAATTATGCAACCGCACTTTTATAACTTTTAAGGGTTTTTTCATAGTTCGGACTTATATAGTATACTATTGCTTTTCTGAGGTAGTATAATTGTACTATAAAGCATATTACCTTTGTATCCTCGAAAAACAGAGCAAGTATTTTACAGCACAAGCACATTACTACATTTTCTTTAATACCCAAAAACAGAGTGCTCAAGCTTGGATCAAACACGCGGCCTTGGTAACGTAAGTGACAGAAAAGTGCAGAATACACTTACTCGTGTGCTTTCCAACATCGCAACTACAGAAAAGCTGCACACGATGGTAGCAGGTTCACTGGCAATCCCCTCAAACTATGTCTTCCACATAAGTGATTTTGCCCTTATTAATCTGAGGAAGAACCATGTCAAAAACTTCAGGTGCAAGTCGTAGTAATCTTCAACAAGAAATCCCTGCATACAGATTCACTTGCTTATGGGATTAAACAGGTTGTGGTCTTGTGGACAGGTTCCAGGGTGCAGGAGGTTGTATTGGTAGATCATCCCACATGCTGCAATGAGGCTAATGACCATAGAGTGGCGTAGCCGGAAGAACAACTGGACTGATGATTCCAACATTCCCGGAAGGACCAGTGTCCAAGCAGCGGATCAAGAAATTCACAAATGCAGTCTCCAAGTATTTTTATGATGAAGCTGATAAAATGGAGCCGGAGGAGAGCAAGGGACTGAAGCTGCTGTTAGAATGCCAACCGGATCAGACCGACCCAGGGCCCAGCAATTCGAAATAGGAAAGCCCAATTCGGTCTGTGCTAGTTCGGTCTAAACCGAATTGAAGCACATAGACCGAACTGCCTTTCCTCCCTACTGCGCTTTGGAAGAAAATTCAGAGTCTCCTAGTTCGGTCTATGCGAGTTCGGTCTAGACCGAATTACATCAAGCATAGACCGAATCGCCTCCTATGCATCAAACGTTGCCTCCCAATTCGGTCTGTGCAGGTTCGGTCTATACCGAATTACATCAACACAGACCGAATTGCCTCCATTTCCCCTGGAAGATTTTTGAAGACCCCAATTCGGTCTACCCCATTTGGTGTAAACCGAACTACCTACTCTATTTTGCATTTGTCTATATTGTTGTTTTATTTTGTCTCCACATCAATTCGGTCTTTACCTTATAAACCGAATTGATGTTATTAGACCGAATCACTTGCGTGAATTTTGCTAGTTTATTATTTCTCCTTGTCTAGTTTATTTTAATCTATTGTATTAGGGTTAGGGTTTGGGCCACCTATATATAGTGGCCTTCCCCATCTTTGTAAGACACTTTGCATTTGAATGAAAATTACCCTTCTTATTCAAAGTCATATTGAGAGCATTCTCCCAAGTGCTCTCACCCTCTTGTGAGACTTTCCTTTGGAACCTCACACCATTGAATCGTGAAGCTTGTTTCAATGGCACTAATGGATGATGCAACCGAAGGAGACCATTTGTCTTGATTTATTCAAGTCCCTTAGTAAGTTTGGTTCCCCTTTATCCATAGGCTTCATTATCTTGCTTGTTCTTCATTATTGTTCATCCTTTTTATTTTCCTTTGAATCCGGATATTGTCTTCAACAAGCTCGGTCTACGGCATAAATTATAAATTTGGTATCAGAGCTAACTTGTTGATTCAATAGGATTCATTTCCATCCATTCCTTATTCAAAAAAAATACCAAAAATACATTTTCGGAGTTAATGTAGCGTTGGGTTTCGTGCCTGAATCTTTGAAATTTTCAAGATCAGGTTACATATTTGAATTCCTTGAGTCGAGCCCATCGATTTGGATATGTGGTTTGTCAAATTTGGCCAAGAAATGAGTGAAATATGATGATTTGAAGTTTTTGAGTGTTCTTGAGCCAAAACTCATATTTCTAGCACTTTTGCTTCTTGATCTTCATATTTTCTTGTTATTGGTTTGGTTTTGACATATTTGACCCTCATTGTGTGGATTTGCATTATTACCCATTGCATCTTGGTCATGGTTTGCAAGATTGGTTAAATAGTGCTTTGATTGCCATTGATTTTGTTAAATCTGAACTTTGTGATTGAGGGAGATCTTGTTGAACCTAGCCATAAATATTGGGTTATGTGTTTTCTACCATTTTTGGGTGTTATCTTTCATTTGGAATTGGTTTGGGATCGATCGGAGTTCATTTGGGTACCGAAACATCGAAAACAAAATTACTGCCACAGTGAGTCCGCGAGTGACCTGTGTTTGAGCCTTCTTTTGAACTTGAAGATCATTATCAAAATTGATGAATCTTATATGAACAGAAATATCTTCAAGTTAGCTTCAATTGGGTTTTTGAATCAATCAATTTGGATAAGTATTGAGGGTGTTATGGACATTTTCCCAAAAGGTGTCAAAATCTGAGCGTGGACCATTGTTTGTGCGCGTGTGGGCACGTGAGAGAGCCAAAAGGAGTGATTCTTGCGCCCTAAGTTTCCTAATTCGAATTGGGTTCCATTCATATAAGATTTGCTACCATTCGGTGCGGTCTATTGAGAGCGAATTGCCATATAAGACTGAATCTGTGCTAAACCGAATTTCAGCAATCTCCAAAATTGTCACCAAGTGTTGGGAATTAATTTGTGCAAGAAATTGGGCACCAACTTCCATATACACCTCCTACAATATTCCCACACATACCATATCATATCCGAGTGAGTTACAGTAAGGTGAATATTGGACTAGCACAATTGTGAAACCTAGCCCTTGAAGCCACTTGAGTATTTTTACAATAAAGTGGATATTGGACTGGCACTTTTGTGAAACTAAGCCATTGAAGTCACTTGAGTAATGAACCTTTTGGTGAGTTCACTCTTCATATTTTGGTGAGGATTTTTCTTTCTTTCGAACTCGATCAAAGTGAGGATTGGCTTAATTGATTGCATCTTGCACTATACTCTTTTGCAAACCTATATCATTTTGCATTGCACATCACACACAAGTCATTGCTTTTAATTGATCGAGTCGAACATCTCACATTGCATTCGTGATTTGTGCGTACATCACTCCCACTCCTTTGCATCTGAAGTTGCTACTATTGAGCCAGCTTGTACTGATTTCGGTGTTGGAACCAAAGGTAAGAGACCTCGAGGTTGAAGCACAGTGTGTGAATATCTGAGAGGCACTTTACATATTTTCTGCACTATATTTTTCTAACCCTTATATATATATAGCTACTTTGTCCCTGAGATGGCAGGAGACCTGGAGGGAATCAGCAATACTATCATGGAGATGCTGAGAGCCATGGATAAGAAATTGGATTCCAATTCCACTAATATAGCAGCTGTAACTAAACGTGTTGAGGAAGTAAATACCCGTGTTGATGAAATTGTTGATGATATTGCAGGTAGGGTAAGGTTCCAAAATGAGGTGATTCAGCGGGAGGTGATGAAACGAGTCGAAAGGCGATTGGAAGAGGCTTTCTTTCCTACACCCTCGTCTCGGACCACTACACCTCCAGCACCCTCAGTGACCCCAACTGCTCCCAGAGTCATACCAGGAGGCACTAGCAGAGTCACCCAGACTGACATGGCTACCGCTGAAGCAGCCTTAGCGGAGCAAGAACGACAGTACAGTACCTTCAACAGACAATCTGGGATCAGCGGACCTACTTCACTCCACCCACCTACAGGACAAACTGTATTCAGGATAGAGGACCCTCTAGCCATGCCTCCACCAGTGGAACCACTTCACCCGGGATTACCTCCACCACCTCCACCTGTTGCTAGGCACAGATTGGAATTTGATCAGAATGATGATGAAGACCCACGGGAAGATGATAATCTGAAATGCATCAAGTTTACCATTCCTTCCTTCAAAGGAACTGGTGATCCAAATGAGTTTTTAGATTGGAAGCACTCTGTAGAGATGATTTTTAATTGTCATAATTATTCTGATGTGAAGAAAGTCCAGCTAGCAGTGACAGAGTTCAAGGATTATGCACAGCTTTGGTGGCAAAAATTTGCTATGGACAACCAAGCGGCAGGACGTCCACAAGTCACCAACTGGGAGTATTTGTTGCAGATTTTGGAACGAAGATTCGTCCCTCATACCTACAAGCCTGACATGTATATGAAGGTGATCAGCTTAAAGCAAGAATCCATGACGGTTGAGGAGTACTACCGAGAGATGGAGATGCTTATGATGCGGGCTCAATTCAATGAGGATCCACTGATTACTTTAACAAGATTTGCCAAAGGATTGAGGCCCGAGATCTTTGAAGAAATGGACATGCGAGGATACATCAACATCACCGACTTGGTAAGAAAAGCTAGCAAGTTTGAGGCTCAGCTAAAGAGGAGAAGTCATAGGGTGTCTGCATCTGGCAGCTACAATCCCAACAAGCCATGGTTGATCCGACCACCTGAAAGGGGCAAGCAGCCACCACCATAGCCACAGGATCGTGACGACAAAGGCTACAAGCCAAAAGGGTTTGAACTGGGTCAGAATTTCAGAGCTTATAACCAGAATGACAAAAATAGACCGCCAGCTCGTGAGCAGAGCCAACCCAAGGACAAGAAGGAAGTCACTTGTTGGAAGTGTGGAAAGAAGGGCCACTATGCCAATGAATGCCACACAAAGAAGAGGGTGGCCATGCTCAACACTGGAGAAGAGGAAAGGCCTGTCATTGAGGTTGAACCAGGAGTCTTCAGATTATATGATCCAGAAGGGGAAATTGAGTTCGATGATGATGATCCTCAAGAATATCATATTGATGAGCCAATTAATCCTGAAGTTGACAACAATGAAGAAGAAGATGTCAACCTGTTAGTGGCCATGAGAGTACTTAATGCTGACAAGGAACCTGATCAGACTCCTAATGAACAAAGGGAGAATCTATTTCATTGTCGATGCACTATCTTAGGCAATAATGCCACTGTAATTGTCGACAACGGTAGCTGCACTAATGTTGTTAGCTTGTACACTGTTCGCAGGTTGCAGTTACCAGTTGAAGAGCATTCCAAGCCTTACCTGTTGCACTGGATGAACAACAGTGGAAAGACCAAAGTGACGCAACAAGCGTGGGTTCCCATCACCAAGGGCACATATTCCGAGAAGGTTCTATGTGATGTGGTCCCAATGAATGCTTGTCATGTACTGCTGGGAAGGCCTTGGCTATTCGACAAGGACGCTACCTATAGAGGGAAATCAAATGTGCTATATTTCAAGCATGGGCATAAGGACTACTTGTTCAAGCCACTGCCTGTGAAAGCCGTAAGAGCAGACCAAGAGAAATTGAGAGAAAACACTGCTAAAGAGGAGGCACTTTTCAAGGCAAGATCAAAAGGAAAGGCCAAGGAAGGGCAATCAACTGAAGATTCATGCAACTTGGATCAATGTCTGATATTGACCAAGTCTGAGTTCAAGCAAGCTGCACTAGAACCCGAATTTTCAGGTCACTGTTTCCTTGCTTTAATTAAGCCTTGTGAACCTATTAACAGAACTTTATATGCTACACCTGATTTGCCTATGGAATTTTCTAGGATGCTCGAAAGAAACAAGGACGTGTTCCCGGAAGATATACCTGCCGGTCTGCCACCGATTAGAGGAGTTGAGCATAGGATAGATTTCATGCCAGGAGCCTCCATCCCTAATAGACCCGCCTACAGGATGAACCCCGAGGAGACAAAGGAGGTTCAAAGACAAGTGCAAGCTTTGCTAGATAAAGGCTGGGTTCGAGAAAGCCTCTCACCATGTGCAGTTCCAGTCCTCCTAGTTCCCAAAAAGAATGGAGAATGGCGGATGTGTGTCGACTGTCGTGCGGTCAATGCCATCACCGTCAAGTACCGCCATCCCATACCGAGACTGGATGACATGTTGGATGAGTTGGGTGGTGCAAGCGTATTCACGAAGATCGACTTGAAAAGTGGCTACCATCAGATCCAGATGCAACCCGGGGATGAATGGAAGACTGCTTTCAAGACCAAATTCGGTCTATATGAGTGGCTCGTCATGCCATTCGGGCTTACTAACGCACCCTCTACATTTATGCGCTTAATGAATGAAACACTTAGACAATTTATTGGGAAATTTGTAGTAGTTTATTTTGACGATATTCTTGTTTATAGCTGTACTAATGAAGATCATGTTTCTCATGTTCAACAGGTTTTGAGCCAACTAAGGAAAGTGCAGCTATATGCCAACTTCGAGAAGTGTGTTTTCTGTGTGCCAGAAGTCACATTCCTTGGATTTGTAGTTGGTAAAGATGGATTAAAGGTGGACGAATCGAAGATTAAAGCTATTTCAGAATGGAAGCCGCCAGTCAATGTGCATGAAGTTCGCAGTTTCCTTGGACTGAGTAGTTTCTTCAGAAGGTTCGTTCCACAGTTCAGTGTTATAGCGGCCCCGATCACTTCATTACTTAAGAAGGAGAATCCATTTAAGTGGGGGCCGGCGCAACAAAAGGCATTCGATGAGCTCAAGGACAAGCTCACTCATGCGCCCGTATTAGCATTGCCAGATTTTGAGCTACCATTTGAAATTCAGAGTGATGCATCGGGTACTGGCATGGGAGCTGTACTGTTACAAGAAGGACGCCCAATAGCATACTACAGCGAGAAATTCAGTGGAGCACAACTGAACTACTCCACTTATGACAAGGAGCTATATGCTATTGTGCAAGCCCTAAGGACATGGCAACATTACTTAAGAGGAAGAGAATTCATCATCCACACTGACCATGAGACCTTGAAGCACATTAAGGTGCAAGGACAGCTGAGTAAGAGACATGCTCGATGGAGCACTTTTATCGAGTCATTTCCATATGTGATTCGATATAAGAAAGGCAAAGACAACGTGGTTGCTGATGCGCTCTCAAGAAGACAGACATTGGCTTCATTTGCAACCACCAAGTTGATTGGATTTGAGCATGTCAAGGACCAGTACTCTTCTGATGATGATTTTGGAGAAGTCTACAAGAAGACTGAACAAAGGGGCTTTGAGAAGTTTTCACAGCTGAATGGATTCCTTTATTTCGAGAACAGATTGTGCATACCCAAAGGATCCACCAGAGAATTTTTTATCCAAGAGGCACATGCAGGTGACCTCATGGGACATTTTGGCAAGGATGCAACCTTAGGAGTACTTTCTGAGCGCTTCTACTGGTCGGGTATGAAAAAGCAAGTGGTGGATTACATTGCCAAGTGCATCGTCTGTCTGAAGGCGAAATCCACCGTGAAACCACATGGCTTATATCAAGCATTGCCCGTGCCCAAAGGACCTTGGATAGATATATCAATGGATTTTGTACTTGGATTGCCACGGACCCCAAGAGCCAAGGATTCTATCTTTGTGGTAGTGGACCGATTTTCCAAGATGGCACACTTCATTCCATGTGCAAAAACCAATGATGCCAAACATATTGCCAAGATATTCTTCAAAGAGGTGGTACGTCTTCATGGAGTGCCAAGAACCATAGTTTCTGATCGGGATGCTAAGTTCGTGAGCTATTTCTGGAAAGGCTTGTGGAGGGAAATTGGCACCCAACTACTGTTTTCAACTTCCTACCATCCCCAAACAGATGGTCAGACAGAGGCAGTCAATCGGGTATTAGGTAATCTCTTAAGAATCATTACTGCCTCTAGTTCAAAAGTTGGGATGAATATTTACCGCATATTGAATTTGCCTATAATCGTCACATTCATCGTGCCACCCACATGTCTCCCTTTGAGATCGTGTATGGTTTTAACCCCTATCTCCCCTTGACTTATTGCCACTACCTTGTAGTGAGCATCTTAATACTAATGGCAGGGACAGGGCGGAAGCAATTAAGGCCTTACACAAGGATGTGCGAGACAGTCTGTTGAAAGCAACCGAACACTATGCCAGATACGCCAACCGAGGGCGTAAGAAGCTGATCTTGAAGCCCGGAGATTGGGTTTGGGTACACATGCGTAAGGAAAGATTCCCGGCACAGAGGCATGGAAAGTTGTCACCCCGCGGAACAGGACCTTATAGAGTTTTAGAGAAGATCAATGATAATGCTTATCGGATTGAATTGCCTAACACATACAATATTAATCCGACTTTTAATATTGCAGATCTTTCTCTTTATGAGCGGGACGAGTTGGAATCTGATCGGTTGATGGATCAACCTCCCCAAGGGGGTGGGGATGGCGTAGCCGAAAGAACAACTGGACTGATGATTCCAACATTCCCGGAAGGACCAGTGTCCAAGCAGCGGATCAAGAAATTCACAAATGCAGTCTCCAAGTATTTTTATGATGAAGCTGATAAAATGGAGCCGGAGGAGAGCAAGGGACTGAAGCTGCTGTTAGAATGCCAACCGGATCAGACCAACCCAGGGCCCAGCAATTCGAAATAGGAAAGCCCAATTCGGTCTGTGCTAGTTCGGTCTAAACCGAATTGAAGCACATAGACCGAACTGCCTTTCCTCCCTACTGCGCCTTGGAAGAAAATTCAGAGTCTCCTAGTTCGGTCTATGCGAGTTCGGTCTAGACCGAATTACATCAAGCATAGACCGAATCGCCTCCTATGCATCAAAGGTTGCCTCCCAATTCGGTCTGTGCAAGTTCGGTCTATAACGAATTACATCAACACAGACCGAATCCATTTCCCCTGGAAGATTTTTGAAGACCCCAATTCGGTCTACCCCATTTGGTGTAAATCGAACTACCTATTTTGCATTTGTCTATATTGCTGTTTTATTTTGTCTCCACATCAATTCGGTCTTTACCTTAGTAACCGAATTGATGTTATTAGACCGAATCACTTGCGTGAATTTTGCTAGTTTATTATTTCTCCTTGTCTAGTTTATTTTAATCTCTTGTATTAGGGTTAGGGTTTGGGCTACCTATATATAGTGGCCTTCCCCATCTTTGTAAGACACTTTGCATTTGAATGAAAATTACCCTTCTTATTCAAAGTCATTTTGAGAGCATTCTCCCAAGTGCTCTCACCCTCTTGTGAGACTTTCCTTTGGAACCTCACACCATTGAATCGTGAAGCTTGTTTCAATGGCACTAATGGATGATGCAACCGAAGGAGACCATTTGTCTTGATTTATTCAAGTCCCTTGGTAAGTTTGGTTCCCCTTTATCCATAGGCTTCATTATCTTGCTTGTTCTTCATTATTGTTCATCCTTTTTATTTTCCTTTGAATCCGGATATTGTCTTCAACAAGCTCGGTCTACGGCATAGAGGCCCATGTCGAAAGCATTGCATCGAGCATATTCCCTCAAAACATGTTCAGTTTTGTTAGCACTAATAAGAGTTCAATAAGTGCTTCTAATACGAAAGGAATCTTATTAGCTTATCGTAATAAGAGCCTTTGATATCGGATTAGGGTCCGTTCTGCACGTCGAGCTGTAACTGCGGGCTGTAGCTGCGAGCTGCAGTTGTAGGGAGCTGTAGCTGTTGGGAGCTATAGCTATCAGATTTTGTATTAGTGTTCGGTACAAGTAGCTGTAGCTGTCAAAAATTATAATTTATAATTTGAAGAGAAAAATTAATTAAATTTGGAAAGTAGCTTCCGAAAGCTCCCAAAAGCTACCTCTTGTGGCTTCTAAAAAGAAGCTTCCAAAAGTCTCAAAAGCTCCCAAAAGCTAGTGTACAGAATGAGGCTTTTGTTTTGAAATAAAAACTAAAGTTACCAAAAACTCCCAGCAGAGCAGACCCTTAGGGTCCGTTCTGCACATCGAGCTGTAGCTGCAAGCTGCAGCTGTAGGGAGCTGCAGCTGTTGGGAGCAGCTGTAGCTATCAGTTTTTGCATAAGTGTTCGGTATAAGTAGCTCTAGTTGTCAAAAATTATAATTTGAAGAGAAAAATATTAAATTTGGAAAGTAGCTTCCGAAAGCTCCTAAAAGCTCCCAAAAGCTACCTCTTGTAGCTTCTAAAAAGAAGCTTCCAAAAGCTAGTGTACAAAACGGGGCTTTTATTTTGAAATAAAAGCTAAAGCTCCCAAAAGCTGCGTGGAGAACAAATCCTTAGTCTTCTTAGCCTCTAATAAGACCAATCAAATGGAGAACATTTAAAACTAATAGATTTGGGAAACTTTTCATATCATAAACACACTTCAACGGAGTGTCAAAAAGTGTTGAAAAACAAGTGTTTTTCATTGTGAACCATAGTCTTGGAATGAATTTATAACTGTACGTGTTGGCAGCCTTGTTCCTGTTGGAAATATTGGGCTTTTGGATTAAAGGGTGTGAATGGGAGTGAATCCCACATCAGTTAGAGAAGATAAAATTCTCCTTGGGGCATTACGGGCCTGATCAACCCGGTTTTGCTTCGTAGGGCTTTAATTATTATTTTTATTTATTTATTCTGTAACGAATTTGAATTGAATGTTTGGCTCATATGAGCGCGACCTTTGGCAGAGTTCGAACGAATGGGTGCTTCTTACCGAACCAGCACATCGTTTCATTTGAATTGAAACATTCGAATGAATGGGTGCTTCTTCACCGAACCAACACGTCGTTTGAATGAAAAGAAACAACTCTTAGCCATCTATAAAAGGACATGCCATGTTCCATTTCATTAATCTGAAATCCAACCAACAAAGGCATTCATAAATATTGTTCCAGTTCGCTGCCGATAATTTGTTGTATCCTGGGAAACAGTTGCACCGATACGCGGACAATACTGTTTTAAGGAAATCGTTGCAATAACGATCCTCAGATTCAATCTCAAACGCTGCGTATTCGAAGTTTATAACCCTAATTTTAATAACAGTTCCATTAGAATTGGAGCACTCATGCCTTCGTTCGGAGCATTCATTTATGGTGTTGAACGATCCACATGTTTCTCTCCATTCCTGCATGAAATGTTTAAAAGAATAGTAAGCTGGAGCATTGAATTTTGGGATTGGAACCAAGGTTATTAAAATCTAGATCTAGATCTTAGGATCTTGCAAAGGGTATCGTAGGATCGAATTCAGATCCTAAGATCCTATGAAAAAAATTCATATTGCATATTAGCAAATTACAATAACCAATATCAATAGACAATAATTTGTTTAGCAAAAAAAGGACAATAATTGAGCATTTAAGACATGATGCTTGAGCTGAGATTGATTTGTC
This sequence comes from Hygrophila difformis, assembly GCA_030278955.1. Classification (NCBI taxonomy): domain Eukaryota; kingdom Viridiplantae; phylum Streptophyta; class Magnoliopsida; order Lamiales; family Acanthaceae; genus Hygrophila; species Hygrophila difformis. Next base: position 23,110,323 of record JAOANR010000013.1, on the reverse strand, counting down.
ATTAGAACTTTTCCCATTTTCGTCAGTCTCAACCACTGTCTCATTGGATTCATTATTATCCATCTGGGCAGGGGGTTGAGGACTAAAATCTCCATCAGGAGGGAGTTCTGGAAGGGGTAATATTGGCAAAGAGAAGGGGGATACGATGGTTAGGACAACAACAAGAAGATGAAGGAGATATAACAGCGACTATTAGAAGAGGAAGATGAATGAGATGCGAGGAAGATGGATATGCAAATAAAAATCCATAGATCTGGATTTTGGAAAAGAAGGGAGGACTAAAAATTGAAAAAATGAGATGAGAAATAAGAGGCGGTGGGATTGAATCTTTCAAAGATTTTAAGATCTGTTGGAAAAAGGGGGTTTTGCGCTCCTTTTTGCGTAATGACGATATTTAATTTGGTTAATTAAATAGCGTATACGAATTCTACATTTCGCGTAGATTGTCGTAGTGTATTTATTTTCTCGAAACCATTGTCGGGTGAGTGAGAAATAAGTGGTCGAAGTGGGTCATTGAGTGCGGCTAGCGTTTGTTTGAATGGTTGTTAAAAAGTGGTTAAAGGTGGCGCGTCCCACATTGCTTAAACAGTGGGAGTTGAATTAGTTTATATTGTTCTGCGTGTTAGAATCAATTAAACTAATGCAGGTTGGTCAAGTACGGGGGAAGCCCACACGCGCGCGCCCGTCCCGTCCCGTCCCGTCCCGAGCCGAGCCGAGCCGCGCCGCGCCGTCGCCCGCGCCCGTGCCTGTGAACTTGGACTTGGACTTGGACTTGGATCTTGGTAATTGGGCTTTGGGCCTATCTAATTTTTTAGACAAAGTTTATTTGTCGGGCCCATGCTAAGTTGAAGCCCACTTTGATTTCAACAGTTGTTGAAAACCATTTCAGCTGAAACAACTGTTGAAAACCATTTGAATTCCAGTTGGAACTGCCCCATCAATACTCGTCGGCGGTTTCGTCTCGTCCAATGCCTATAAATGGCAGCAGCGTCAGGCTTAGGAAAACACACATCTTCTCTGCATCCTTCTGCATACACTCTCCTCCCCGACTCCCTCATCTCTTTGTTCTGTTCGCCGGTCGTCGACGTTTGCAGTGCTGCTTCGTCGAGGCACTCGTCGTTTTACCTTTGGGGACGTTCTGCCATTGCCGGAGCACTACCGGGGCATAAACGTCTTGCGGGAAGAGTTCCACCTCGACTCGACGTTCTTCTGTTTTACTGTAGCCGTTCAATTCTTACAAGCGCAAGACGTTTAAAAATGGACGGTTCCACTGCTGCCGCCACCGCCTCCACTGACGTTTCATCCGCCGCTGCCGCGACCGCCTCTGTTTCCATGCCTGGGTCTGTCCAGGCGTCCACTGTCGTTACCCCAACCGCAGCGGTACCGTCAATGCCGACAACACCTGCCGTCGTTCCTCCACCCGCAACGCTGCATTCGATGCCGCTGCCGACGGCAGACCCAAACGGCTCTATCGATCAATATTTCCTTGATCCAGCGACGGCCTTCCTGCCCCCGTCGCCGACGCCTAATACTGGCGGGTTTGTTTTGCCCAATTCTGGGCAGTTTATCTGTGGACATTCCTTTGGAACTGTTTCGTTCCAGCCCAACGTTTCGGTTGGGGCGTCTTTACCTTTTTCTGGACAAACAGTCGGGATTACACCCGCAGGACTTAATAATATGAACACCGGTTTGCAACCGGGCGGTGGGCCGCTGAACACTAGTTTGCTAACTTATGTTCAGTCGGAGCCGGCCTTCGTGCCGGGCGTTGGGTCGTCAACGGGTTCCGTCCCTATGGCGTTGCCAAGGTCATTTGGAGTGGCCGAGAAGCCGTCAAAGTTTGACGGGCGTGATTTCAAGACGTGGCAGCAGAAGATGTTGTTCTATCTGACCACTCTTGGTTTGGCCGGGTTTCTAAGGAGCAGCCGGCCGTCCCTGTCTGAGATGGATACTGATCCTCAGAAGCTCTTCGCCAAAGAACAATGGATTCATGGTGATTTCATGTGTAAGAATTTCATTCTGAGTGCTCTCATGGATCCTTTGTACGCTGTGTACTCTTCTGTAAAAGGTGCTAAGGAACTGTGGATTCAGTTGGAACGAAAGTACAAAACGGAGGATGCTGGTACTAAAAAGCATGTCGTTTCCAAATATCTGGGTTTTCAGATGGTTGACGGGCGTTCAGTAGTTGAACAAGTTCAAGAATTTCAATTACTGATACATGGCGTTCACGCTGAGGGAATGCAATTGCCCGATGCGTTTAACGCTGCGGTTGTGATCGAGAAGTTGCCTCCTTCGTGGAAAGACTTCAAGAACTACTTGATGCACAAGCAAAAGGAAATGTCCCTTGAAGATCTTGTTACACGGATCAGAATCGAGGAGGATAACCGCAAGGCCGTGTTAAGGAGCCATTCTGTGGAGGCTAAGGCCAACTTGACTGAAACGGTCGGTAAACGCAAGCAGCCGCCCGCTGCGGGTAAAGGCAAAGCGGTTGCCGATGGCCAAAAGAGGAAGAAGTTCTCTGGGAATTGCTACAACTGTGGCAAGGTTGGGCACTTTGCACATCAATGCATGAAGCCGAAGAAGAAGAAGCCTGCTAAGCCTGCCGCTAACGTGGTACAGGTTGAACCTGACGGTTGGGAAGATAACCTTTGTGCAGTGGTGTCTGAAGCTTTGCATGTTGATAATGCTAAAGGTTGGTTTGTTGATACCGGGGCTTCGTGTCATGTGGCTGCCAACAGGGAGTTTTTTACTTCATACCGGACTGTTGAAGGCAGAAAGCTGCACATGAGAAACCAAGCATCATCTGATGTGGTTGGCGTTGGGAATGTGGTACTGAGGCTGACTAGTGGCACAAACTTGACTCTGAAGGATGTGATGCATGTCCCTGATATCCGAAAGAATTTGGTTTCTGGTTCGCTGCTAGTTAGTAGTGGTTTTAAACTTGTTTTTGAGTCTGATAAGTTTATCATGACTAAGTTTGAAAAATTCCTTGGTAGAGGCTATTTCACCAATGGTCTTTTCAAGTTTAATGTACTGGCTAAACGCCAAGGTGTTGAGCAAGCTTCTTCTGGTAATAAAATTGAAGGTTCTTCTTACTTGCTTGAGTGTTTTAATTTATGGCATTGTAGACTTGGACATGCAAATAAAAATGCTATAAAGAGATTGGTAAATTTAAATTTACTTAAAGAAATGGAATTCGACGATAAAAACAAATGTGAAATTTGTGTTGAAGCGAAAATGACAAAACTTCCATTTCCAAGTGTTGAAAGAAATACTAAACCCCTGGATTTAATTCATACTGATGTATGTGATTTTAGATCTTTGCAAACTCGGGGTGGTAAAAAGTATTTTATTACTTTTATTGATGATAGCACTCGTTATTGCTATCTTTATCTGTTGAGAAGCAAAGATGAAGCTATTGAAGCCTTTAAAAACTTCAAGCTTGAGGCTGAAACTCAATTGAATAGCCGTATTAAGGCTATTCGGAGTGATCGAGGAGGAGAATACGTTGCTCCGTTTGCTGAATTGTGTGCCGAGTCCGGAATAATTCATCAAATTACAGCTCCATATTCACCGCAGTCCAATGGTGTTGCGGAACGTAAGAACCGTACGCTAAAGGATATGATGAATGCCTTGTTGATCAGTTCAGGGTTACCCCAGAACTTGTGGGGGGAGGCTGTTTTAACAGCTAATTATATTCTAAATAAAATACCTCACAAAGGTAAGGAAGTAACGCCTTACGAGTTATGGAAAGGTAGAAAACCTTCTTTCAAATACCTCAAAGTGTGGGGGTGCTTGGCTAAAGTTGAGGTGCCACCTCCTAAACAAGTTACAATCGGCCCCAAAACAGTTGATTGTATCTTTATAGGTTATGCCCTTAACAGTAGTGCGTATCGTTTCCTGGTACATAAGTCAGAAATATCTGGTATGAGTGAAGGAACGATATTTGAATCAAGAAACACCGTGTTTTTTGAAGACATATATCCTTACAAGGATAAAGTGGAATGTTCAAATAAAAAAACTTTTGATGAAGCTACGAGCTCTGATCAGCCGAAACAAACTGACAAGGGAAGTATTTCTCCTGAACCAGTTGAACTTCGTCGTAGCCATAGGGCCAAAGTGGCTAAAACTTTTGGTCCAGATTTCATCACTTTTATGTTAGATAACGAGCCAAGAACTGTGAGTGGAGCTCTGGCTCGACCAGATGATGCATTATGGCAAGAAGCCATAAACAGTGAATTAGATTCCATTATGCAGAATCGCACTTGGGTGCTTACTGATCTACCGAAAGGTTGTAAACCCTTAGGATGCCATTGGGTCCTTAAAAGAAAGTATAAAGCCGATGGATCAATCGATAAATACAAGACTCGCCTTGTAGTTCAGGGCTTTAGACAGAAGGAAGGAGATAATTATTTTGATACTTATTCTCCGGTATCCAGAATCACCTCCATTCGAGTGTTTCTCTCGATTGCTGCACTTTACAATCTTGAGATACATCAAATGGATGCTAAGACTGCGTTCTTAAATGGTGATCTAGATAAAGAGATTTATATGATCAACCAGAAGGCTTTGTTGTTCAAGGACAAGAGCATAAAGTCTGCAAACTGGTTAAATCTCTGTATGGTCTGAAGCAAGCGCCTAAGCAGTGGCACTTGAAGTTTGATAATGTGATGTTGTCAAACGGATTCAAGTATAATGAATGTGATAAATGCGTTTACTACAAGGGAACAACAGACAAATTTGTTATAGTTTGCTTGTATGTAGATGACATGTTGATCATGTGCAGTGACTTGAATATGATTAATCAGACCAAGAACATGTTAAAAAGGAATTTTGACATGAAAGACATGGGTGTAGCCGATGTCATATTAGGGATAAAAATCATAAGGCATCCCGAAGGGATCGTTCTTTCTCAGTCTCACTACATTGAGAAAGTGTTGAGGAAATTCAACGCTTATGATAGTCGTCCGGTAAAGACGCCTATGGATCCCAATGATAAGTTGAGAGTGAACAGAGATGAACCTGTTGCTCAAGAAGAGTATGCAAGAATCATTGGTAGTCTAATGTACTTGACTAATTGTACTCGCCCGGATCTTGCATGATCAGTTAACAAACTGAGTAGATATACTAGCAATCCAAGTCGTGAGCATTGGAAGGCTATTATGAGAGTCTTGAGATATCTGAAATATACTCAAGAGTTGGGGTTACATTACACGAGATATCCTCCTGTTCTTGAAGGGTACTCTGATGCCGATTGGATATCAGAGAAAAATGATTCATTATCCACAAGTGGTTATGTATTCATGATTGCGGGAGGGGTTGTGTCTTGGAAGTCACAAAAACAAACGTGTATAGCCCGATCCACCATGGAATCTGAATTTATAGCTTTAGATAAAGCTGGTGAAGAAGCCGAATGGCTTCGAAATTTCCTCGAGGAAATTCCATGTTGGAAGAAACCTGTGCCAACAGTAATGATACACTGTGATAGTCAAACAGCTATTGGCAGGGCACAAAATGAGATGTATAATGGTAAGTCGAGACATATCCGTCGTCGACATCATACCGTTAAGCAATTGATTTCTAGTGGGGTGATTTCTCTAACTTATGTGAAGTCTGGAGATAACCTAGCGGATCCGTTAACAAAAGTTGTCAACAGAGATCAATTTTGCAAATTGCGAGAGGGAATGTGGTTAAAACCCACACCTAAAGAATGATTACATTGGTAACCCAACCATGATGCGTGGAGATCCCACAAACTTGGTTCAAAGGGACAACTAAGATGTATGATTTCAAATGTGAAAACACTTTTGAAGAATAATCTTCATCCTTTCCCTCAGAAGCAATGATGAAGTGTTTGATGCCTGTCTGTGGTAGAGGTTGAGTTTAGTGACTCTTAATGATTTTGGAACTGTGTTCATATAAGTATGACAGGATACTTGATCAAATCACCTATATAAGTAGAAGTGTGGCCGCTTCAGTAAAGACTTATGAATCCAAAGGGGGTTTCCATGGCCTGGAATGGAACCAAATGTGAGAACGGGCAAAGAGCCTGAAAAGTTACTGATTCTTTATTATTGGTCTAGTATACGATGTGGGGGATAGTTCAAGAGTAAAATCACTACTCCGCCTGTATACTCGATAATATTGATATGGTTTAAGTTCAAAGCCAAAAACTACTTAGACCCGTGCAGTAACCTTTCTTTAAAGAAGGAGTCGGGGCATTTGCATTTGCATTGCATTCACTACTGCTGTTATTTCCACTCATGTGGGGGATTGTTGGAAAAAGGGGGTTTTGAGCTCCTTTTTGCGTAATGACGATATTTAATTTGGTTAATTAAATAGCGTATACGAATTCTACATTTCGCGTAGATTGTCGTAGTGTATTTATTTTCTCAAAACCATTGTCGGGTGAATGAGAAATAAGTGATCGAAGTGGGTCATTGAGTGCGGCTAGCGTTTGTTTGAATGGTTGTTAAAAAGTGGTTAAAGGTGGCGCGCCCACATTGCTTAAACAGTGGGAGTTGAATTAGTTTATATTGTTCTGCGTGTTAGAATCAATTAAACTAATGCAGGTTGGTCAAGTACGGGGGAAGCCCACACACGCGCGCCCGAGCCGAGCCGCGCCGCGCCGTCGCCCGCGCCCGTGCCCGTGGACTTGGATCTTGGTAATTGGGCTTTGGGTGGGCTTTGGGCCTATCTAATTTTTTAGACAAAGTTTATTTGTCGGGCCCATGCCAAGTTGAAGCCCACTTTGATTTCAACAGTTGTTGAAAACCATTTCAGCTGAAACAACTGTTGAAAACCATTTGAATTCCAGTTGAAACCGCCCCATCAATACTCGTCGGCGGTTTCGTCTCGTCCAACGCCTATAAATGGCAGCAGCGTCAGGCTTAGGAAAACACACATCTTCTCTGCATCATCTTCTGCATACACTCTTCTCCCCGACTCCCTCATCTCTTTGTTCTGTTCGCCGGTCGTCGACGTTTGCGGTGCTGCTTCGTCGAGGCACTTGTCGTTTTACCTTTGGGGACGTTCTGCCATTGCCGGAGCACTACCGGGGCATAAACGTCTTGCGGGAAGAGTTCCACCTCGACTCGACGTTCTTCTGTTTTGCTGTAGCCGTTCAATTCTTACAAGATCTTGTATAAATCCTATAGATCTTATCCAGATCTCACCCTAATTTAAATTCCATACCGATATTGATCGTTTTGGCTATATGGGATCGTAGTATATGGATCTCGATATTGATAACCTTAATTGGAACGCTCAAAGCTGAGTGTGGAGCGTGCATTTGAGCGATCCACTGTGCTCGCTCCATATTGAGCACTCCAACTTAGAGTCAAACTTTGCACCAGAGGTTTGCCAATGTAGTATTTAATTGGCGTAAGTTTTCAGATTTTTATGCATTTTCTTAATTTTCTAATGTGTGGTATTCTTATGGCTTTCTTATTTCTATGGTTTTCTTTGTATAATTAGTTCATTAATTTTTCCAAGCAGTGCAACCTCCTCTACCGGCGTATCATATCATGTCCGTCCACGTGTCCTCATCTCACGTGTTTGATACCCCACGTGCCCATCTCGCACTGCTTCTGCTACTCTGTTCCTTTGAAATTTCTCTCAGTCGTAAATGCTAAACAAATGTCGATAACGATATTGAAATCCAATCAATGATTTGATTTCTCCTTCAAGGTTTACGGAACTCCGATACAGCCTTTACAGGGCCACGCTGCACAATTCACCCATCTCATTTACTTTTCGCTCAAGAGTGGGAAAATGGCGGAAGAGGATGCCAAGAATCCCAATGGGGAGGTGGTTGTTGAGACTAGCCTCCGGGATAGTGACGAGGAGGTCACCCTTTGCACTCTTTTTAACCGTTTCGTAGCTGCTGTTTTCTCCCCTGGTTCAGATTGGAATGATCCTCTCTTCAAGAGGATCAGTTACACGCTGCAACACAATGCCCCACTGCTTCGTCAGGCTTCCCAGAACACTGGTCGACAAGTCCTAGACTGGACTCGCCGTGGCAGTCCCTTGCGGGCCCTTTTTGTTGTCTCTGTGAGTATCACTTGCTTTCGGTGACTTCTATCTTTCTGTCAATTTTGACCCCTTTTGGCTGCTGATGTTGTTTATCTGTTTATTATCCAAGTCTTTGCTTGAAGTGGGAGATTTTTGGCTTAAAGTTGGTTTATTAAATCTGCTTGATTTTGGGTATAACCATAGGGTTTATCTGGCAGGTTTTTTTTTTTTTGCTTTTTCTTGTTTGTTTGTTTACTTTATTTTTGTTTATTTTTAGCTAAGAGGGTGTTTGAATTGGCTTCTACCAAGGTGCTTTTGGCTTTTGCTTCTGCCAAAAGTACTTTTGGGGAAAAAGAAACGTTTGGTTTGGCTTTTTTAAAAAAGCAGAAGCACCTTGAAAAGCTGCAAAAGTGCAAGTGCTTCTGGGAGAAGCAGCGCAGGGGTGCTTCTCCGAAAAGCAGAAGCCAAAAGCACTTCGTAAATTGTGCAAAGACTTAAATACCCCCATTACTTAATATAAATTACACTATAAATATATCTTATTATCATATTAAGTAGCATGTCTTTTTTGGTAATTTATACATTTAAAAAGCACTTTTCACTTTTACACATCCAAACACACTTTTGAAAAAAAGCTGCTTTTCAAACATTCCATCCAAACACAAAAATTACCTGTTTCTGCTTTTGGCTTTCACTTCTGCTTCTGCTTTTGGCTTCTGCTTTTTTCAAAAGCCAATCCAAACGGGCCCTAAGTGAACTTTCTGGAATTTTCTTGTGTGAGATCATAGTGTAATTTTAAGTTTCTATGTTTGTATCCTCTGTATATCTGCGTGGTGTTTTGTCATACTCTTCAGTGCCTAATGCATTGTTCACAATGAGTATGAAGGTTTTCATAGACATATAGAGATGATTATGACTGTATAATTGTTGGAATGTTTTGAACATTTGGCTAAAAGCTCCGACCTGGAAGCTAGTTTTCCCCACATGAAAGGAATACAAGGAGTCAATAGACATGAAAAAAAATAACTGGTTATAGGTTATGTCCCAAACAACACACTTGATTGTGGAGATATTGCTCCTTGGAATAACTGAACAGCCTATACTCAAAATGCCCAAGGAGTTACATGCCGTATTAACTCTAGTGCATGTTGCTACAAGTAGTTGGAATCACTGAAAATTCCAATTGGAGATTCACAAAATAGGTTCAATTATGAAGATTTGAGGGAATTTGGTCTTCATTCAATAGAGAAGTTGCACTTGCACATTACAAATGAGTTTTGTTTCCTTTGATATTGTAAATATAAATAAATGTATTAATGTGTAATTTCTAAGTATTAATGAAGCTTGGAACAAAACATAGGAATGGATATACAAACTACTCTAAAATTCTGTTAGAAATTGGAAAAACAACATTGGTAGTTTGGCTTCCGTGTGTAGGCTAACGTGAAACAGTGATGGTTGGTGTAACATGATCAGAAGTTGCATGAAGGATGCCATGTCTTTCTTGTGTCTTCCCTGTAACTGTCTTTTTCATTAGGTAGGTAGGATATCATGAAGTTGGGTATGAATACTTTGCATTTTAATGTGTTTATGAGACTGTAAATACTTTGCATTTTAATAGGCAGGCTTTTATTCAGGTAGCAGTAGTCTCTTGTTCTACTGCCTTGGATCTTTGCTCTTCAGGAATCTTGTCCTTGTGAATTCCTGGCAAAGATCAACAGTTGCTGATGTTTGGCTTGTACCCTTGGTTCCTTTCACAACCCCCATTGTCATTTCTATCTCCCTTCATTCAACTTTTCCTTCTAGTCAATGAGAATGACAGCTGATGAAATATCTCTTTACTGATAAATTCTTCTCATACTAATGCTCATAAGTCATAATGATATTGTTGTGAAAAGATGGTCACTCACATAGTTGGTATTTGACTCACACTTAGTTGGTATCATTGTTGCTACTCTGCATATGCTCAACACAGAAAAGATTGATGTGATTTCACATTTGTGCTGTTAACTTCCCCAAAAGAATATATTTCTTGCAATGTTCCCAACCAAGAAATATGTCATAGATTGAAACACACCAATGTGATTGTAACAGAATACTCACTGACGTGTAAAGTATATCAAATGAAGTATGTTATCCAAAAATAAAATAATTGAGAAATCCACTATCAACTTTGCATGACCATGATATATATACGCTTATTTTCTTTCTTTGTACTATTTTGCTTTGGAGCTTGGCTTTCTTTATATGCCTCTTTTCTACCCATGGTTAATCGCAGCAACTATATTTTCAAACACCGGACTTGTTGTAACTATTTTTGTTGCAACATTTTCTGACAATTTATAGCAGTACAAATGAACAGTAAATAGCAAAAAAGAAACTATGTGTGGAAGTGGAACACATTTTTAGCTCCTTTTCCAGAAGTTCCCTGCAAGACTTGAAGACTAGAAAGCATTCAATACTTAGATCTTACATTCTGATATATTTGAAGAACTAAATAATTTTCCCACATAAAACAAACACAAGAAACTAGAGGAATAAACACAGAAGAACATTGGAGCAAAGAATCAACAAAACTTAACTGAAAATGCCAAAGAGGTTTTAGTGACCCAAGTTGATAAGAAGTGATTAACGGTGGAAATCACTCCAAACAATCTGATTTGTGATTCACGCAATGGAGCTTCATACTCAACTTTAACAAAAATGCGCAGAAGTATGTCATCACAATAAATTTCTAGTGGAAGATGGTTTCCATTAAGGATAAAGCTTTTGCTACGAATAAATTTTGTAGTCTTTTGTATGTTAAAGATTAAGAATGAATTCCACTTGCTAAGTTCATATCTCTTGGCTTGTGCTTACGTGATTACCCCCTGTTTGATTGAATTTCGTGTATTGCTTTTGTTGGGCTTTTAGTGTGTGTCCTGCAGTTATGATGCTCGCATTATCTTCCATATAATTGGATGGCGATCTATGTTCAATTCCATCTAATTACACGGTAAAGTAAATCTATCCATGATGATTACTGATAAGTGATAACTGTACCCTATTGAGAGATGATTTGTCTGTACTCATTGGACTGATAATGTGTAGATTAGCTTAGATATCTACTATTATATTGTGTCTGACCGAGCTAATGTAACCATTCTGGTCCATCTCAAAATTTGTATTTCCAAATTTACTACTATATTCATTATATTATATATATATATATATATATATATATATGCCTTACGCCTTTTGTCTACAGGACCTACGCTCTTGAAATTCCAAAAATACCCATTGTTAATGCCCATTGTTTGTCTGTTTGTGGTAGATGTGTTTTTGGTCTTTTCCTTCGGCTTTCCCTGATTCCATTCGAAACCCCTTCCTTCCTCAATTGCTGCATTCCCCATCCCTTCTCCTCCATGTTCTGCGCCGCAACCCTATTCTAGAAATATATATATATATATTAGTATATATATTGATTAATAAGACATTCGAACCCATGACATTTGGCTTTTAAAGCCCACTTTTAATCACAAAAGTATCATTTCTTATGTATTATAATAAATATAATAATTAATATATAAGTGTAATTTATCATTTCACGATAGCACCAGATTGTGCTTCATTTACTAGCGTATCTTTATATAATTTGCTTTCTGCACTTGTTTTTGTGTTATCGCATTCTCTTAAGAGGAGTTACAATTCTCACTATTCCTGAGCTATTAATTTATCCGGCCATGTCCTTTATCCAACTCCGTTTTGTAGTATGTATCTGAGCTTATTTGGAGCATTATCGTTCAGTAGATTTGTAATTACATACTCTTTTGTTCGTGGAAGTTGTAATGTTTTCTTCTCTGAAGACAAATTATTGCTGCAGATTGGGACAATTGCTGCTCTTGTGCTGACTGGATTGTTGATCTTTATGCTTTTCTTTGTTGTGGCCACTTTCAATGCTGTTGTCCTCTCTCTACTTGTGTCCTTGGCAGCAGCAGGAGGATTCCTGGCTCTGTTCTTTGCCTTTGTTGCAGCCATTTATGTTGGAGCATTGTCGATAGCTGTGTTTGTAATATCCACTGCAACAATTTGTGCAGCTATTGCTGTTTTTATAGCCACAGGTATTTCTAATCTCAGTTTGTTATATCTCTATTATTTTCCTTTAAGCTATCAGAAACCTGTTTTCCTTGGAGGAGTTGATCTTTCTTGTGAGTATCGTATTTTGTCAGGATAATTTGTTCTCAAGACAAAAATAACCAAAAAATTTAAAAACAAATTTTTTCTTTCCTACATGTGGCAGCCTAGTTGTATTTATTTTCCTTCTTCCTTTTTCCTCTGTTCTTTTTTATTTTTATTTTATTATATTTTTAAGCAGGGAATGAAATATAACTCTCTTTTATGTTTTTCTTTTCTTTCATTACAGAGATTTATTCTTAACCATATATGAACATTTAGTAGAGGACAAAAAAGCTGTTAATGGCCTTATCCCGACTGTGTATTTTGATTCCCCGTGCTTTTAGTAGCAACAGCCAACAAGTACAGAAGCAAATACTTGTGGAAGTGGTTATGAATCTATTTTTCGTAAGCTGCTAGTGTGAAGGTGGACAAACCATTCAGTCAATCAATTTTATTCCAACTTCAAAGTTTGAGAAAATGTTCCGGTACCGTTATTTATTCAATATCTAGCATTTACTAGATTTTGGTGTCCTATAAATATGGCAAAAGCGAGTAATGAGCATGTGCAAGTGGTTAATTGGTAATGCACTAGCTCAATCATGTTGATAAATTATTAGTTTCTGGGAAAATTTTGAATACTTCCCTAATGAAATATAGGTCTGTCGAGATTCTTGAAGCAATTTGATATGATCTTGAATTTTCCTCACTTCTAAAAGAATGTCATGCACTCTTGCTAGAATAGGAAAATATAACCATGAAATTGTGTTCCTGTTTTCAATTTGTTTGCAATTGATCTAAAATTGGTGTAAAAGTTTGATCTTTCTGCACTACATGGAATGTGAATATATGTTTTAATTTTGATCTCGTCTTGGTTTATAATGTACCAAAATTCTTGCAAATAATACATACATTATTTAAAACAGGTTGGATTGGGTTCTTTTTCATTGTGTGGCTGGCTGCAAAGAAAAGCGTAGACCTTGCAAAGCGTACCTTCTCCATGACTGGATCTGCCGTTACAGCATACTCTACTGCTTGGCAAGCCCGGAATCAGAGCTCATCTAAAAAATCCGATTAAGTATGAAGTATTATGCGTCCATCTAGGCACCGTCGGCAGCATGGCATGTGTTGACCTGCACCTGGATTTGTACAAATGAAATAATGCTGCTACTTGGAGACTGTTTTGATATATTGTGAGCATTATTATTCTGTGTATCCCTATTTGTGGTCACCTGTTTGCCTCTGTGGTAGTATGAACTTCAGAACTTTTGTTACTAAGTAGTAGACATGGGGAGAAGCTTAGGGTTTGGAGGAGTGTGAAATTTTGCATTTCATCATGATGTTTAACTCAGAGGATGGCATCTGTTTGGTTTAATTTTTGTCCAATTCCAATTCTGAGTTTGGATATCTTACAAATAGCCATCTGGAATTGGATTAAATCAAGCTAGTGATCAAATATTCGCCTTTGCACCAAAGTATAACTTAATTAAATTATTCAAGAATAAAAAGGAACAGAAGAATAGAATTCTATGCAAAAAGGAAGAACAAAGAACAAAATAAAAAGGACAAGGATGCTACCAATGTGAGAACAATTTGCAAATGGAAACAAGCTAGTTATGATACCTATCCCCTCCGTAATTCATCATCAATTGTTGAATTCAAACCTCATAATTGGTCTAATTACAAGTATTAAGCCCAATTGGGAAATTAAACCAATAATTAAACAACTAAGAAACTGAAATAAACAACTAAAATAGTCAACAACACAATTAACCCAATTCGGTGCATCATAACAGGACTGATGCAACATATGGAGCAGTGGCCCAAAGATGGTGTGGCTGGTGCCGCGGAAGATTCAGCATCAGAAATGGTCTTGGCGCAGATGATCGAGGTTGGCGCAACAAGTTGTGGGTCTTGGAGTATTTCGCGCCAGGCTGTGTCGCACGAGGAGCCTTTCCTTCGCTTCTGGAACGGAATCAAATTATGCTCTTCAATATCTCGCGCCAGGGTCGACCCTTGCCTTCTCTTCGTTCTTCTGCTTGCGCACTAAGTAGTGGTGCGACAAGATGTCACGTGAGTATCCTTCAGTACTTCGCACTAGGAAGCTTTGCCTTCCTTTCCTTTGGTCTTTTCCCTTGGTGTGGAATATGGTGGTGGCACGAGCACGACAAAGGTTTGCACTATGTCATGCCTTTTGAGTTGGAAATTCCTCAAGTGTTTTTTCCTCAGCGAATTGTTGGAACTCTGCTTGTTCAATTATACTCTGTTGGATCCTTCAACATTATTGGCTGCGTTTGTTCCTAGCGTTTAACTTTTAAAATGCATACTAAAAATAGCCTAAAATCCTATATATATATAGTAAACACTAATTAGGCCAAATTTTAATCTCTAATCTCTAAACTCTAAACGTTCATCTCCCCCAACTTTTAGTTTTCCAAACTCCAGACTCTAAACTCTAATTTAAAATTGCATTATCAAACACATTATTCAAATTTAAAACTATTTTTCATCATTAATTTCAAACTCCAGACTCTAAACTTCAAACTCGCTATACTCGAATTATTACCCAAACATAGCCATTGTTGAGTCATCTTACACCTTTAATTGTTGTTGACCAGTTAACCTCTAGCATTGACTTCCGGCATTGATTTTCAGCTCAACTGCAGCTCTCCTTCTGCTTTATCTACTCCGGGATTTTTTTACTGCGAATCCGCCCGTTCAGATTTTCCGAGTCGATTTGTTTTTCTACTGGGCTGATCCAGGCATATATGCTCCACTCTGCCCCTTCAAAAACTTTTGAACTCCAAAGTGGGAAGGGGATTGATGCGTGTAGGATCAACCTCATATTCTAGAAGCATCAGACCAGCACAAACCGAGATTTCATAAGTTTCACATTTTCCACAGAAGTCTAGAATATTAAAATCATAAACATTTTTTATTTATTTATTTATTTTTTTTTTTGCGGAACAGCCAAAAATAGGCTAGAGAAAAAAGAAAAAAAAAAGATCAGTCTAAACCCTCGGGAACCAAGTTTCCGCTGCATTTGCCGCCAAAAGGGGAATCAGGGGGTCCGGCGGAACGCCCAAGTCGTGAAAAAGTGCTCATTATCCGCTCCAATCCGAGCTAAGCAATCAGCCGCAGCATTGCCTTCACGAAGACGTTGCTCAAATCGACAAACCCGGAAACTTCTCCTCAGATCATCAATGTGATGGAGATGAGGCGCAAGCCAGTGAGTTAGTTGGTCCAGGAAACTTCTCCTCAGATCATCAATGTGATGTCGATGAAGCAGATGTATTTATTATAATTAATTTTAAAGATAATGCAAATGAATTTTAAACTCCCTTTGCTGGAAATTGGAATTTTCTCTAGCATCAATCCACAGCATGGATGGACATCTAATCTCGTCTCCTTTGGCGCTTCTTAATCAGACTTAATTGGTTTCTTCAATTTAATTTCTTCTGGCGCCCTATCAAAATTACTATACCAGAATGGTTAGATATTGCTCTTTCCTTCATCCATATCTTGGTATGCTTCTGCGTTTCTTCACAAATTCTCCTTAAGCATCTCTGGCTGGATCGAATTTAATAGTTTTGGGCGATAGCGATTTAATGATATAGTACTACTTCTTGGTCACCTTGGATAATCCGCTATCGGTTCACCTGTTGGAAGCAATATGGATTAGGATGATCTTATGTTGGTATCAGCAACCTGCTGCATACACGTTCATAAATGTGGAGAGTGCTCTTATGTTTTATGGAAATTGCGGATGGACCAACTTCCTTTGGAGCTTCAAGAGTTGGCACGACCACAAATGTGGAGAGTGCTCATCCATCCTCTTCGATATAGTCTGACTCAGCAGTTTTCTCTATAATTTTGTATCTTTCTTTCTTTTTTTTTTTTCTTGTTTTTTGCACCTTCTAGTTTTTCTTACCAGCTTCCAAAATCCCTATAACAAAATGTAGATATAATGGGCGGTTCTGTTTCAATTCACTTTTCGGAGGTATGTTCTGATGGAACACACCTACGACTATGGTATGTACTTACGGATCGTTATTAGATACCGATACATATCATCATGTAATCATGTAATATATAAAAACAACATAGTCTAACCCACACACACTTTCCCTCCAATCCCCCTTTCCCTTACAATTAAACAATTTTTACACTCTTTCACACACATTAATTTATTTACCAAAATGCCATTTTAATTAATTGAAAAACCGAAAATATAAATTTTTTAAATTCATTGTGCAATTCCCATGCATAATTAATGTACCTCCTACTACTCCTCCCCTCCCACCTTTGTTCAATAGTATATATACTTCCTCTTATATTCAAATTTTAATTTTGGGCACTCTTCATTTTTTGATATTTCTTTTTTCTTCCATGCTCTCCTTTCTCCATTTTTTTTCCCTATCATTTTTACATTTTTGTATTCATATTTTCTGTATTTCTTTTGTCTTTCTTGCATCTCTATCATTCTAATGTATTTTTTTTTCCCAAATATATGCAGCGTAATTGTGTGAACATATTCGTCTTAAAAATCAAGTAATATCCTATACCATTTAGTCATATATGTTTTCATTTGATTCTGAAAATATTTTTCTTATCTAATGCATTTCTGAATATCTTTTTTCTAAACCAAAATTTAGGAAATAAAAAATAGACACAAAGGAAGAGTTGTGGGTTGCCGAAGTATTTTCTCGCGCTTGAGGACCACTATGGACGTTTGGAATGAAGCACAACATAATTATTTCTTGCCTGTCTAATACTTTGTTCAAGTGCATTCTATATCAAAGAGTTTTTTTTTTTTCTTTTTTTTTTCTTTTTTTGGTCCAAAAAAATTGTCTACTTGGTACGGTAATATTAGAAGATTATTATTTCATTGAGAATGAAGTATGTGGATGCTTGACATCTGCTTCAATATGTATGTTTTGAACAGATCTATATTTCTATGGTTTATAAATCACTTGCAATTCTATTATTTTGCCCGCCGTTATCACCTTGAGGCAAAATAAATTCGGATATGAGATTTAGCTACGAGTGAGACTTAGTTAAGCTAATATAAATAGTGAGCTAATTAATTTACTAAACATATACCAACCTTTATTATTGAGAGTTTATATAACTTATTACGGAAAGATTTATTGGTAATACTTGAGCCATAGTTTACTAAAGGATTTGGAGTTAACAAATTCATTATATTAACTTAATGGAGTTTGGATAAACAATTATATTCGACATGTCCATTACTTTATAACTGTGGGATTAAGTAATAATGAACACGAACTATATTATACATTAATTATTATGATTAAACTAAGAATACTTAGTCAATTAATTTATGGAAATCGAGGATGATCCTTTTATTTAATAAATTATTCAATTAGGAGATTTGAATTATATTAAGTCCATAAATTTTAATTGCAAGAATACGATTTAATATTAAAGGATGGATTAAAATGTAGGATGAACCCTCTATGACTTATGACTTGTTTAAAGAACATGGCTAATTAGATCATGATATTAACAAGTGATCGATTGGTAATTAACAAAATTATCCAAATTAAGGGATTTGATATCTTGAATCATTTTACCAATGACGGCAAATTAATAGGTGATTTAATACATTAAATCCATTAAATTAAATTACAAGTGTAAAGACCATTCGAAATTAAATTAAGTTCTTATAATTAAATTTCAATATTTAACCTATGTCCGACTTCTAATTGAGATGGTCCCGAATTGGAGATTGTAGAGTCTTGGCTCACTCGACTAATGGTATCGAATTATTAAGTCCATAATCAAGCTTAAACAATTAATTAAGTCCATAAGTGATTTAATATGGGCCACATTATAAATTTTAAGTAAAGTCCAATAAGCAAAAGTAATTAAAATAAGCCCAAACCCAATACCAAGTGTAACACCCCGGATTTGATAACACAAGCCGGGATGTCACCGCCACATCTCTCTAGCAAGACACGGATTCTCCGAGCTTGCCGAAGAGATGCAATGCTATAGGTATTGCAAAAAGATTTAAAAACAAGTCCGGAATCTATGTAAAAATAATAAGTACCATCCACACATATAGTAGTAATAATGTATCGCAGCGGAAAAATATAAAATGGACCGACATGGCCAAAACTCGGGATTTACATGCCCGTTATGCAAGTATCGTAAAAAAAAGCAAATAAACAATGTTTAATAAATCCATCCCCCAATGCACATGCTATGCATTATCTCCGTACTCTGAAAGAAAAGAGAAAACAACAATTTTATCAGTATATAAAATACTGAGTAAGTCGATCCTAACATAGCAATAAAGGGATTTAATTAGATAATTTAAAATTTCACTCCTAACATGCATTCACAAAATTTAAAGGAAATAATAATTTTAATTGTGTACTTAAACATATATCTAATCCACAATAACAACTTAGTCATGATATGAAATTTAAAGACATAATTTAAATGCATAATTTAAAGACATGCAAAAATAAATAAATACTTAAAAACATTAATTCTTTTATTTCCCCGTTACGTAACCATTTCTCAGTGTTTTGTATAGCCGGTGATCCGGCGGCCGCAGCCGTGTCGTAAGTATCTTGTATAGCCGGTGATCCGGCGGCCGCAGCCGTATCTGCCATACCCAGTAACACTCCGGAGCCTCGAGAAATCCATACGGACAACCCGAGAGAGTAGGCCATGTATCTCCCGCCGATTGGCGTAATATTTCATCAAATTCTCTCGTCCATTATAGGCCCGAAGAGAAAAGGCTAGAGGGGCACCCTGCAGAGCACTCACCCTCCACCAAGTATCTCATGTATCGTTTAGATTTAATGTATCGGGGTTTTTCAAAAGTGTAGATGTATCGTATTTCAAATCTTTGATCGTTCGTTTCGAAATTTCAAAACTCTTCGATTTAAAAGTATCTTGGCGTCACAGTTTGCGCCTTTTTAATTTAAAACTTCGTTTTAAGTCCGAAAATTCTGAAATCTTCACACTTTATGCAAAACACCCTAACAAACAACTTTCGTGTTTTAACTTTTTCGAAATAAGTTGAGGAAACATGTCAAAAATCGATTTTACTATGCAATCAGAAATCTGTCCGAACTCAGGTATGACATAGTTCAAAATTTCGACGTTTTAACATATCAAATGGACTTCAAAAATTCTGAAATTTTAACCACATATACTAGACATGATTATCTACAACTTTCATTTAGATTGTAAAGATCAAATCGGACTAGAAATTATAGAAACATGCTCATCAAGTTCGAATATGAAAACTGTCAGGTTTTTCGAAAAGTCCTAGTAAACAGTTTATGTTCGGCGCGATTTGAAATAGCAAACGTTAACGAAAATGTCTGAAATTTTTACACAACCTAGATTTATCTGTTAGGATTAAAAGTCTAGTTTTGAGTTTCTCGGATTGAATCCTCGAAATATGAGTTTTAGGCCGATTACAGAAACTGCGCAAGATGGGGTTTTTAAGTTCGATTTTTACGTTTCGCTACATTACGCCTATACCGGACGCCCTGAAATCACCCGTATTGATATGGAAGGCTCAACTTACAGTGATAGAGAGTTCTGGGTCGTCCTAAAGTCGCTGGCTCGTCCAAAATCCTACGAACGGATCTCCTCAACGTCAAGCTTCCGACTTTGGCCACGATTTCGAGTCGGACGAAGATATCCAATGTTAGATCAAGTTTTCGGGTTCAAAAACTTAAATAGAAATCTGTGAACGACTTACCACAGATTAGAACACTAGGAATCTTGTATTCAACGCCTCCTCCGTCGGTTTTCGCCGCCGGGAAGTGATCGGAGAGTCGTCGGGAAATCGCCGGAAAGAGTTTTGGCTTTGGAGAGAGTTGAGAGAGTTTGAGAGTGAATGGTGACTGATGAAAATGGTGGAGAGGCTGCCCTAGGTCGCCTAAATGCTTCCCCCTTCGGCCAAAATCTGGTTTCCAAAGTCGGGAGGTCGAATTATGGTAAGAAATCGCCGAAAACGCGCAAGTTGCCAAAACCTGTAGGGCCACGCGGGGTTGGCGCGCCTTTTAGCCAAACCCCGCCCGGCCAGCGCGCGAGACTCGCCTGGACTGCGGTCCGGGCGGGTCCGTGCGATCCAATCCGTCGGGTCTTTTTCTCCTCTCTTTCGGACTTCTATCCTTCCCCGTTTTCGCGCTCGATTTTTCCGGGTCATTTCCGGATTATGCTTCTCATCATAAATTTATTCCGTCTCAATTCGATTACATGCTTGAAATCCTAAGACCGTCGGTTTTGGTCCGTCGGGTTCTAATTCGTCGTCCTTTGACTTCCGTGCATTTCCGCGTCTACGGGTTCTCGGAAACGAAACCTTCTCTCCTATTGGATTAATTCCTATTTTTATTCTAAAATTTACGGGTATTACAGTCTACCCCCCTTAAGAACCAACTTCGTCCTCGAAGTTGTACTTCATCCTCTCGCGAGTTCGGGAATTGTTTGATTAAGCGATTGTATTATTGTGTGTCGTTGTTTGTTATTATTTGACTGAACCCAGAATTGAAATTTCCGAGTTGCCTACGTACCCCGTGAAGGGATCAAGTCATTACGTAGTTCAAAACAATTTGAATTTGTTTACTTGGGGTACAAAGTATTCGTACAAAATATTCAGAAATACTCGGGTTGTCACATCCTCCCCCTCTTAAGGTTACAGTTATGTCCCCATAACTGTTGTTGCACAGTCTTGGAATAGGGTTGGGTAACGCTCCTTCATGTCTGCTTCCAGCTCCCACGTTGCCGTCTCGGCTTCGTGATTAGACCAAAGAACCTTAACCATCCTCAGGGTCTTATTCCTTGTTACCCTCTCCTTCTTGTCGAGTATTCGCCCCGGAATTTCTTCGTAGCTTAAGTCATCGTCCAGCTCAATGTCCTCCGGTTGGAGTACGTGGGTCGGATCATGGACGTATTTCTTCAGTTGCGAGACGTGGAACACGTCGTGGACACGAGCAAATTGTGGCGGTAATGCTAGTCGGTATGCGAGATTCCCCACTCTTTCTAGGATCTCGTATGGTCCTATGTATCGTGGGCTCAATTTTCCCCGCTTGCCAAAGCGCATCACACCCTTCATCGGTGATACCTTCAACATGACCTTATCGCCTATTTTGAATTCTAAATCTTACCGTCTCGCGTCGGCATAGCTCTTTTGCCGGTCTTGCGCGGCTCTCATCTTTCCTTGGATTATTTTGACTTGTTGTGCCATACCCTCAACAAGTTGCGGTCCAACTACCATAGTCCTCTCGCCCTATTCCCAGCTCAATGGGCTTCGGCATTTGCGTCCACTCGTATTTTGTAGAGCAGAGGAGGGGTAAATACGTAGGAAAGGAGGAACAAATATTTTTTTTTTTTTGGTGACCCGCGCGGGGTCCGGGCGGGTTTTTGGGGTTTACCGCGCGGCCACCGTGCGGCGCCCCCAGGGTGGAGAAATAGGGCTCGCGCCCCGCGCGAGCCAGTTCTTCCTCTCCCATTCCGAAATTCCTCTCATCCTCCTCTCAAATCCGTCCTATCGTGCTCAGATTCTCCTAGTCCCGACTTTGATTTCTCTTTGTGAGGTATGTATCTTCTAATTTCGTTTGCCAATTTCAAGTTTTATGCCTTGATTCGTTAGAATTTGGTTGAATTGTGAAATTAGGGTTTATATGTACAATTTGGGGATTTGTTGTTTTTAAGCTTGTTTTGCGCGAATTAGCAAGCATATGTGCTTATTGAGGTTGTTTTTATTGATTTTGTTGAGTTTATGCCCCAATGTGTATTTGTTCTTGGCCATTTCTCGGCGATGCGGGTATTTAGGAGTAATATGGAATTCTTCATTTTAGGTGGTATTGTGACATGAAAGATGGACTCATTGTTTTGGTGTCATATTATGATGATGAGTTGTTGCTTGGGCAAATGTTAATTTATGGGCAAATTTCGTGTATATTATGAGTATAATTGAAGCTTGTTGTTTTTCGCATTTAACGTGTTCGATGAAATGCCGCAATGGGCTTCCGAATTTATTTAGGTACAATCATTGGTTTGGTTATCTTCTGGCATGTATTAGTAACTATGAAGTTCGAAGCTTTCTTAGATTTCTCCCGTTGGAACTATGTATATATATATATATTTGATGTTATTCCGTGTGTGGGTCATTAGTCTAACAATTGGTATTGGGTGTTCGCAGGATGTTGCTCTTCCTGTGGTTCATCTTGGTTCCTTATGGTCCTTCCGGGGGCCAAGAGACGGGCTACTCGACGTGACACAGCCGGCCCTAGCACTGCCGCTCCGGAGATGCCGGACATTGATGACAGTGATGACAGTGAGTCCGAGGAGGACGAGGAGCGGGTGCCGAGGCTCAGAGATCTCCCTGACGAGGTGCGTCCTCGCCGGCATGATAGGTTCCGTTTCTCGTCGATGGCCGCCCAGGACTTCTACTTCGACGAGCTTCATCAGAAGAGGGCTTACGTTCCCGAGCGAGGCTTGTTCCCCGATCATATGGGTGACGATCGGATCAGTGCACTTTTGGGGCATCTCCAGTGGACCGGTCTTGCACGTCATCCCGACGGCGTTGCCTCCGGCTATCTAGCTATGGAGGTTATCGCCAACATCAGCGGTCTTGGGGTAGACAACGACCTTTCTCGAGTCTGGGTTCGTGGTCGCTACTTAGACTTCAGTGCTCGGGCGATCAACATCTATTTCGGCCTTCCCGATGATGGCGCGTTCCGACCACAGCCGGAGGGACAGGTTTATGCTCCTGCCTGGGGTGTCTTGTGTACCGAGGTACCCCCGCGGACTGGATACCCTCACGAGCTACGACTGACGTCCTTGGATGCTCCTTGGCGTGTACTTGCTCAGCTTTGGTTAGGACGCATTCGGCCGATCACCCGGAGTCATATCGTCATAGATCATGTCTTTGAGACTGTCTGCTTTATCGCACGAGGCGGTCGGGTAAATGTGGGCGCGTGCATTGCGGATAACCTGAGGGGTTTATGACGGGGGCGAGGGAGTAGGGTGATCACTCATGCACACCTCATTTGTGGGCTATGCGCTGCCCAGGGGATCCGCACGTCTCCCGAGACGGACCCCTATCCTTTAGCCCCAGGTGAGCACTATCGTATTCCGTCTTATGCCGCTCGGCGCAGCACTTTGCGTCGTGGAGCGCCTCGGGCTATACTGCGCCCGCAGCCTGAGGATGGTGGTTTGATCTTAGTTGTTCCTCCAGAGCGGCCACCTCCTCCTCCTGTGGTTCCACAGCAGGGTGGGGTTCCACCGCAGGGTCAGGACATGACGCGGATGCTCCAGATGATGCAGGAGATGCGTGTCAGCATAGATGCCGGGTTTGCAGCTGGGCAGGCTCGTTACGATGCCTTGGATGCTA
This sequence comes from Hygrophila difformis, assembly GCA_030278955.1. NCBI lineage: Eukaryota > Viridiplantae > Streptophyta > Magnoliopsida > Lamiales > Acanthaceae > Hygrophila > Hygrophila difformis. Next base: position 23,086,766 of record JAOANR010000013.1, on the reverse strand, counting down.
GGATGGATCTCTATCAGGATCGTATGGACACGCTCACTATGAGACAGGCGGAGCAGCAGGCCACCATGGCTGACATGTATGGCTACATGCGTCAGATGGACGACTACATGCGTCGCCAGTTCCCGCCTCCTGATCAGTGACCCCTCGTTTTTACGGTACTCTTGGGGTGCGTAGTAGAAGTAGTTTCCTTATGAGACTGTAAGACGATGGTTTCCATCTCTGTGTTTTGTAGTTTGTGCTTTTATGGTGTTACTCCATGATTATCTATTTCGGTTGTAAATTCTGGAATTTCGGTTAAGTGATGACTTGGGGTTTCAGGGTTTAGGGTTCAGGGTACTCTCGTTTGATGGACATTCATATGTGTTGTTTGCTGATTAATACCTTGTTCCTTTGTTCTGTTGAGTCCCTCACCATACGTTTGGACTAGGAAGGCGTTTTTTTTTTTTTTTTTTTTTTTTTTTTTTTTTTTTTAAATATGTGCATGTATATATGTATGTGGGCACTATGGATGATGGAAAAGAGAATATAACATAAATGCTTGTATTTTTATTGCTCAATAGAAAATGTTAGTTGATACAAGCTGCAGGGATCACAAGGATAGGAATAGCTCGGAAAATAGGAACGGTAATAGTAGAAGGAATGCGGTAAAGGTCCCTAAGCTGAGGGAGTGTAGGTGGTTGGGTCCTCCATGGGATCATCCTCATCACTCGACTCCTCAACGGTACCCCAGCCAAGGGGTCCATGGAATACTGGGCTCGCTGGCCAATTGGGCCCAGCGGCCGGGGCAGGATCAACGACGACAACTGAAGGTTGGGCGGCTGTAGGGACAGCGTCAGGATCAACTACGGGGCTAGCTACGGGAGGAGTCCCCGGGTCGAGAGGGGCAGGTGGAAGTAGATCGTCCTTCAGATGGTGCAGTTGATGTCCCACGACCCCTACTTCAGTCTCTACGTCGTCAATCTGGGTCCGAAGTTCAGTCTCGCGGGCCTGGAGTTCGTTGATTTGGATTTGGAGTTGGGTTATATCTTGATGTCCTGCTTGGCCCAGATTAGTTAGGTGGCCCAGGTTAGCTCCCATTTGTTCTACCCTTAGTCTGAAGTTGTTCACGTTTTGAGGAGATTCGAGGTACGCCTCAATCAACCTCATTAGTAGGTTGATCATGTTCGCGTTTGGGGCGGCCTTCTAATGTCACAAGGAGGTTAGAGTTAGAGTATGTTTCGAATATAAGTCATGATATGCAGGAATTTAAATCTATATGAATATGCACATGCAATCCCCCCAAAAATAAATTTTAATGCATTTCTAAATTTAATAATGGGTTAAAAAAAATTGGGCCTCTATATTGGCCAAAAATAATATCTTGGACTTAAGGAATAAAAGCATAGGTATTTGGGCCGAAATGGTCGGGCTTATAATAAATAATTATTTTTATTGGGTCAAAATAATTTAACCCCCTTTGGGCTCAAAATATTATACTACTTGGGTAAGAAAATTTTTGGGCTCAAATTTTGGGCTAAAATAATAATACTAGTAGTCTTAAAAATAATAATGATGATAATAAATTTAAAAGTATTACTTAGTTCAAAATATTTTAAAATAATAATAATAGTAGCTTAAAAATATTCCGGGATCTGATACCAACTTGTAACACCCCGGATTTGATAACCCAGGCCGGGATGTCACCGCCACATCTCTCTAGCAAGACACGGATTCTCCGAGCTTGCCGAAGAGATGCAAGGCTATAGGTATTGCAAAAAGATTTAAAAACAAGTCCGGAATCTATGTAAAAATAATAAGTATCATCCACACATATAGTAGTAATAATGTATCGCAGCGGAAAAATATAAAATGGACCGACATGGCCAAAACTCGGGATTTACATGCCCGTTATGCAAGTATCGTAAAAAAAAGCAAATAAACAATGTTTAATAAATCCATCCCCCAATGCACATGCTATGCATTATCTCCGTACTCTGAAAGAAAAGAGAAAACAACAATTTTATCAGTATATAAAATACTGAGTAAGTCGATCCTAACATAGCAATAAAGGGATTTAATTAGATAATTTAAAATTTCACTCCTAACATGCATTCACAAAATTTAAAGGAAATAATAATTTTAATTGTGTACTTAAACATATATCTAATCCACAATAACAACTTAGTCATGATATGAAATTTAAAGACATAATTTAAATGCATAATTTAAAGACATGCAAAAATAAATAAATACTTAAAAACATTAATTCTTTTATTTCCCCGTTACGTAACCATTTCTCAGTGTTTTGTATAGCCGGTGATCCGGCGGCCGCAGCCGTGTCGTAAGTATCTTGTATAGCCGGTGATCCGGCGGCCGCAGCCGTATCTGCCATACCCAGTAACACTCCGGAGCCTCGAGAAATCCATACGGACAACCCGAGAGAGTAGGCCATGTATCTCCCGCCGATTGGCGTAATATTTCATCAAATTCTCTCGTCCATTATAGGCCCGAAGAGAAAAGGCTAGAGGGGCACCCTGCAGAGCACTCACCCTCCACCAAGTATCTCATGTATCGTTTAGATTTAATGTATCGGGGTTTTTCAAAAGTGTAGATGTATCGTATTTCAAATCTTTGATCGTTCGTTTCGAAATTTCAAAACTCTTCGATTTAAAAGTATCTTGGCGTCACAGTTTGCGCCTTTTTAATTTAAAACTCCGTTTTAAGTCCGAAAATTCTGAAATCTTCACACTTTATGCAAAACACCCTAACGAACAACTTTCGTGTTTTAACTTTTTCGAAATAAGTTGAGGAAACATGTCAAAAATCGATTTTACTATGCAATCAGAAATCTGTCCGAACTCAGGTATGACACAGTTCAAAATTTCGACGTTTTAACATATCAAATGGACTTCAAAAATTCTGAAATTTTTACCACATATACTAGACATGATTATCTACAACTTTCATTTAGATTGTAAAGATCAAATCGGACTAGAAATTATAGAAACATGCTCATCAAGTTCGAATATGAAAACTGTCAGGTTTTTCGAAAAGTCCTAGTAAACAGTTTATGTTCGGCGCGATTTGAAATAGCAAACGTTAACAAAATGTCTGAAATTTTTACACAACCTAGATTTATGTGTTAGGATTAAAAGTCTAGTTTTGCGTTTCTCGGATTGAATCCTCGAAATATGAGTTTTAGGCCGATTACAGAAACTGCGCAAGATGGGGTTTTTAAGTTCGATTTTTACGTTTCGCTACATTACGCCTATACCGGACGCCCCGAAATCACCCGTATTGATATGGAAGGCTCAACTTACAGTGATAGAGAGTTCTGGGTCGTCCTAAAGTCGCTGGCTCGTCCAAAATCCTACGAACGGATCTCCTCAACGTCAAGCTTCCGACTTTGGCCACGATTTCGAGTCGGACGAAGAAATCCAATGTTAGATCAAGTTTTCGGGTTCAAAAACTTAAATAGAAATCTGTGAACGACTTACCACAGATTAGAACACTAGGAATCTTGTATTCAACGACTCCTCCGTCGGTTTTCGTCGCCGGGAAGTGATCGGAGAGTCGTCGGGAAATCGCCGGAAAGAGTTTTGGCTTTGGAGAGAGTTCAGAGAGTTTGAGAGTGAATGGTGACTGATGAAAATGGTGGAGAGGCTGCCCTAGGTCGCCTAAATGCTTCCCCCCTTCGGCCAAAATCTGGTTTCCAAAGTCGGGAGGTCGAATTATGGTAAGAAATCGCCGAAAACGCGCAAGTTGCCAAAACCTGTAGGGCCACGCGGGGTTGGCGCGCCTTTTAGCCAAACCCCGCCCGGCCAGCGCGCGAGACTCGCCTGGACTGCGGTCCGGGCGGGTCCGTGCGATCCGATCCGTCGGGTCTTTTTCTCCTCTCTTTCGGACTTCTATCCTTCCCCGTTTTCGCGCTCGATTTTTCCGGGTCATTTCCGGATTATGCTTCTCATCATAAATTTATTCCGTCTCAATTTGATTACATGCTTGAAATCCTAAGACCGTCGGTTTTGGTCCGTCGGGTTCTAATTCGTCGTCCTTTGACTTCCGTGCATTTCCGCGTCTATGGGTTCTCGGAAACGAAACCTTCTCTCCTATTGGATTAATTCCTATTTTTATATTCTAAAATTTACGGGTATTACACCAAGCCCAACCTAAACCCTAAAGCCCATTAACCCACACAAAACCCTAACCCAAAAAATTAGGGTTGTTGCCGCCGCCCTCGCCGGAGTCCGACGCCACCACCACCGCCGACAGCCCTCCGTAGAATCCTCCGGCAGCCGCCGCCTCCGCCATCCAACTCCATTTTTCCCAAAATTTCATCCCCCTCCACCACGGCGAGCCTCTTCCCGCCGCCGACCACCTCCACCTCCGCCTCCGGCCAACCCGCCACCATCATCCATTTTCCACAAAATCCGAAACCACCACCACTTCCGCACCCCATCTTATCTCTGTCATCGGCACCACCACCACACCACCACACCAGGCGCCACCGCCGCCACCCTCCCTGAAGCAGGAATTGCCACCACTACAACTCCCTTCCTCCTCAAATCTCCATCCACCCATCCCCATTCTCAAAATCCGAATTCCAACAACCGAACCACAAAACAGAAAACAAGAAGGAAATGGAGAAGAAAAAGAGAAGAGGAGGAAGAGAAGGCCGCCGCTGCCTTAGCGTGGCCGCCGCCTTCTCCGTCGGTCTCGCCATCGACAACACCACCATTTCCGCGGCCACCACCCCACTGCCGCCATAACCCCCACCGCACAGCCACCACTCCTTCTCAAAACTCCAAATCATCCTCGCCAACTCCGGCCGCTGCCCTCCACCGAGCCTCCATCCTCCACCACCGCGATTCCTCCTCAAACCACAAATAATCCACGACAGGAAGCCAAAACAGAGAAAGAGGAAAGTGGAAGAAAGAAGGGCGAGGAGGGAGAGAAGAAGGAGAAGAGGAGGGAGGCGGAGCCACTGCCCTTACCTCCGCCACGCACCGCCACTTCCGGCCACTCCCTCATCACCGGCGAGTATGTTGGAGGAGGGAGCAAAAGACAGAGAAAAAAATTGAGGGAGACAGGAAAGAGGCGATGCAGACTGAGGTTTCTGAAAATTGGGTGGACAAAAAAAATTTCTAAAATGGGGGAGAAAGAGGACATTGACTAAGGGGGTGTAAGGAAATTAATTGAGGACAGTAGTAAAATGAGGAAAGGGGGCACAGCTGGACTCGGTGAAAAGATGGGATACACTTGTTTACCCCAGCTAAAAAAACTCGTCTATATAAACCCCTACATCCATTCCCCAATTCCACACCAAAACCTATTTCTTTTTCTTAAGGTTATACTATTATTTTCGTGCTTAGTTAGTTTAGTGTAGTTTAGATTATTGCTTGTAGAATTTAAGTAGTATTGTTAGAGATACTTTAGTAGTCAAGATTTCAAGTGGATTTTCACTGCAAGCCGAGGAGTTTTGGAGCTTAGTAAGAATTAGTGCAGATAGCTAGTCCATAAGAGTACGCTGGTAAGATTTATTAAGTTGGAAAATTTTAGTTATTGTGCCTGTTTAAATATTATACTATGTTGGTATTAAATTTTTGCTAGTTAAATAGCTGTAGAAGGATATTTGCTCGTAGCCTACGCGTGTGTTGAGTTCCATTCTCCCAACGGTGACTGTAAGTAGATTTTTACTCTTTGGAGTAAACCCAAAAATTATTTAGCTTAAGCATAAATTTCAAGAAGACCATTTTTATTACTTTTAAATTTGTGCTTATAGCTCCCTACTGTTTTTGGATTATTGGTATGCCATTTTACTGTGCTTATTTAATTTCTGCAATAAATAATATGGATTTTGGAGCTTATTGTTACGGGGTGGGTCTACGCTACTGGGTCGGTCAATGCCGCCTCCGCCATTTGCGTGCGTCGCATGCCATTCGGGGACCGTTGAAAACTAGCGCAACGCCATGGTTTGATTCTGCGTGGTCTGAGGTAATTTTTTACCTCCACCACAACCCTTGAATGTATGTGAGAACTGGGCCCTACAACAGGGAACCTGCACATCATGTTGGCTGAGAAATTTATTTCTTGGTAACACATAGTGTCATATTATCTCTTCCTGGGACTAGATTTATATTGATTTTGTCTGTGCTTAAATTAATTCTCGTTTTAGCATACCATTACCATAACTGTTCTTTTTAAACTATTTCTGCAACCCGACCTCCTCCGGGAGTAAAGGTCTAGAGTAAAGGTCTACTTACTCAGCGATTGTTTTCGCTGACTCTACACTTGTCACCATTTCCTTTCAGGTTTCAGATCTGCAAGGTTCGATAGAGCATCTTTGCACGGGCACGGTTTGGGATATTTATTTAAAAAGCATATATTTTTAAATCTCATTTGGGATGAAAATTTATTACTCGGCATAGAAATTCCATTCTGTAGTTTGGACAAATTATTTTGGGTTTTAACCCACTTATGCAAGTATTGTGCCATACGGTTTTAAGCGACACGTTTCATGTCTTTTTACAATATTTTGAAATGCGAGGTACAACCTCTTTTAAAATAAAAACTTCCATGGATTTACTCCATTTCTATCGTTGAGCTCATTTGAGGAATGCGTTCCTCTGTTTTGGTTGTACAGTCCAACCGTTTGTATTAAGCTTATTTTATACTTTACCCAGTATTATAAGCTTCTTGCGAATTATATGCTAGCTTGTCCGGAACGTGGTTAGTATATACATTTAGCTGTAATAGTTATTCTAGCCTTAGCATATTTCGGACGGACCGAAATACGTGGCAGTAGCACCCCACCCCTTTTCCCGCACTTTTCTTCAGCTGTTTTCTTTAGGGAAAATGGGGGTGTTACAATCATACTCTTGTGTTACACTTGATATTGCATCTTTGTGATAAAAGAGCAAATGTTTTATGCATCCCCTTGTTAAAGATTAAAATTTTTATGTGGTTATCGCGATAAAAAAATCAATTCTTAAATACATAATACTTGTCAGTTAAATTTTGAAACCCATTGTGCATTGGATTCGGGTGGTATGCCCACGCTTGTTTCTTGAGGGTATGTGCACTCGGTGGAGCCCGCTGGGCCACCCCCTCTCATATGCCAAAACGGCCCGCTAGTTGTATGTATGAGTCTATATCCCTAAGTATTGCCTGCGCGCTTTACTTATGGGCACCGGGTGCGTGTCGATATAGAGTCAGCTGCATGCTTTTATTTTATTGCGAATTGCAACCGCTAGTCTTGTTATTCTTGGTGTCCTCGTGTTCTAGGCACAATGGTGATAACTTGGTAAATCTTGGTCTTGAAGCTAGAACTTGAATTTTTGTCAAAATTGCTATTAGATCATATCAAGCATTATTTGTAAACATTGTTCTGCTTTTAAAATTATAATATGAGTCAACCCCTTTTTAAAATCCCATAACTTGATATGGGATGGGTTGGCTTACTCAGTATTTTTATACTGACGTGTTGCTTACCTTTTTTTTTATTTTTTTTTTACACTCACAGGAATAATCATATGAGCATTCAAGCACGTCATTGGGGATTGGGAAGATTTTGAAGCAACATTTGCATTTATATTTTATGATATTAGGCTATCTTGTTGGTCTTGTAGGCCATTTTAATATCTATGCTTCCGCACTTGAATTTAAGCTTTAAATGTTGGATATTTAATTTATTAAATTTCCTTTATGAAGTATTTTAAATTAAATTTTAAAGTTTCGTACGACTTGAGCCTTAACATTTTCCAATTAAGTTAGCCAAGGGCGAGCTTAGTTGGAAGATGTGGCGGTAGCATCCCGGGCTTGTGTTTGGTTTGAAAACGGGGGTGTTACAGAGTGGTATCATAGCGGTTCGATCCTTTCGGACCAATATTTTTAGTAGTATATAAATTTTTAGCTTTATTTCTATAAATGCTATGTATTAAATTTTTAAGTTTATAAGAATATTAGTGTAATATTTAAATTCATAAGAATATTATTATTATTAGTATTATTATTATTATTAAATGAATTCATGAAAACTTTGTCTTGCATAAAAATATTTTTAAATCATGCATTAAGTTAATTTTTAAATTGGGGGATGGGTCATATGCATACATGTCAAGTATGTGTTTACTTTAATGATTACAATTTTTAAGATGTCCGTTCTATCCTTTCCTGTTCTTACTCTGTGCATGTAAGCTTTTTGTATGACTCGAGCTTCTGAGATTAATTTGAATTATGCTTGTCTAAGTCTAAGTTGAACTTTTATCCTAACTTAGTTACACGCTTTGCATCTTGACATAACTTATCCCTGCTGCGAAATTAGTGCTTCAACTGTAACTTTGACATTTCTTTGACTAACAGAATGGCACCCCGAGGACGCCCACGAAAGTATCCTACCACCAACCTCAACGCTGGCCTGAACGCTACCATGCACATTGATATGAACGCACCTAACGACGCTGAAGTACCACAAAATAACGAGAACATAGCTAACCAAGGCGTCCATAGTGCGGAGTCTCTGCAAGGACAAGATGTGCCAAACCCGGCGGCACCCTGTGAACAAGACGCACCTAACCTAGGTGGCTACCCTAACAACGATCGTCTGAGGACAATCGAGGCTATGTTGATTGCTTTGGGCAATGCCCAGCTGAATCAGGCACAAGAGGCCACAAATGCAACCGTGCCCCCACCCCAAGCCCAAACTAACCATCTGGCTGTAGTCAACCAGTATCATCCGCCGCACTACGACGGACAAGATGATCCTGCAAAGCTCGAAGAGTGGATTCACACCTTTAACAAACTGCTCGAGGCAACTCATTGTCCTGACGAGCAAAAGGTCATAGTAGCCATCTATTTTCTAAGCGGCGAGGCCGACGACTGGTGGCAGACGACGAAAGAAGCATTGGCAGATGGAGAGGAGTACTTTTGGGAAGATTTCAAGGAAGCATTAAGGGAACGCTTCTACCCTATGTCCACCAAGGCAGCTAAGTATGAGGAGTTCTTGAACCTTCGTCAAGGAGGTCAGACAGTCCAAGAGTACTATGCACGATTCAAGGAGCTAGTGCACTTTGCACCACGACTTGTACCGACTGACATTGAGAAAGCGCAGAAATTCGAAACGGGGTTGAACTTAGCCATTAGGGAAATACTTGTTGGCAGTCAGTGCACCACTTTGCAATCAGTCTATGACCGAGCGGTGGCTATATCCCGGGTACAACAAATGAAACGTAAAGCAAATGGGGAATCCAGTCAGGGACATCAAGTACACAACAAGAAGAATCAAAGTCGTTTCAACAATGGAGACACCTCTGGAAGATGGAATGAGCCAACAGGGCAAAATAGATTGGCTCAAGGTGATAACGGCGGGTACAATTCTATGATGATGATGATGATGATGATGATGATGATGATGATGCGTTCCCAGAAAAATCATCTTTAACATGTGTCCGCTGAGTTCGCGAAAACGATAGGCCTTGTGTTGAACCCCAGATTTCACATAGTTAGAGACCGAATTTGAGAAAAGTGTATTTCACGAAAAATGTTCATTTATGTCTTTTCTACTCTCTGTAAAAATTTCGTAATTTTTGGCCAAGCCAATCGTTCCCAGTTTGCATATCTTTGAGGCTGCGCTGCTGTTGTGTGAAATTTTAAATTGCTAGTTGATTTTATAAACTTTTAATCATCATACTCTTGTGTTACACTTGATATTGCATCTTTGTGATAAAAGAGCAAATGTTTTATGCATCCCCTTGTTAAAGATTAAAATTTTTATGTGGTTATCGCGATAAAAACATCGATTCTTAAATACATAATACTTGTCAGTTAAATTTTGAAACCCATTGTGCATTGGATTTGGGTGGTATGCCCACGCTTGTTTCTTGAGGGTATGTGCACTCGGTGGAGCCCGCTGGGCCGCCCCCTCTCGTATGCCAGAACGGCCCGCTAGTTGTATATATGAGTCTATATCCCTAAGTATTGCCTGCGCGCTTTACTTATGGGCCCTGGGTGCGTGTCGATATAGAGTCCGCTGCATGCTTTTATTTTGTTGCGAATTGCAACCGCTAGTCTTGTTATTCTTGGTGTCCTCGTGTTCTAGGCACAATGATGATACCTTGGTAAATCTTGGTCTTGAAGCTAGAACTTGAATTTTTGTCAAAATTGCTATTAGATCATATCAAGCATTATTTGTAAACATTGTTCTGCTTTTGAAATTATAATATGAGTCAACCCCTTCTCAAAACCCCTTAACTTGATATGGGATGGGTTGGCTTACTCAGTATTTTTATACTGACGTGTTGCTTACTCTTTTTTTCTTTTTTTTTTTTTTTTTTTTTTTTTTTTTTTTTTTTACAGACTCACAGGAATAATCATATGAGCATTCAAGCACGTCATTGGGGATTGGGAAGATTTAATTTTGAAGCAACATTTGCATTTATATTTTATGATATTAGGCTATCTTGTTGGTCTTGTAGGCCATTTTAATATCTATGCTTCCGCACTTGAATTTAAGTTTTAAATGTTGGATATTTAATTTAGCATCCCAGGCTTGTGTTTGATTTGAAAACCGGGGTGTTACACATACCCAATTAGAGAACTTAAACATAAATTGGTATAATAATTAGTAAGTAAAAATTTAAAATCTTTCACCAATATTAGCTCTATTTCAGTTTAAATTGTTTGATTCGTAACTACAAACTACATGTATAAATGGTCATCGATAGATGATGATACCTATACAAGGTATTAAGTATTAAGATATTAAGCAAGTACGGTCATACCCAATTAGAGAAAACATAAATTGGTACTATAATATTTTAATAAGTAAAATTTAGAATATCTTCCACTATAATTAACTCTATTTTAGTTTGAATTGTTTGGATTGGTAAATACTAACTATATGTATAAATGTTCAACGATATATGATTCATATACAAAGGTATCGCAGTTATTGATACTTCCCCCGTTCTTATTTATTTGCTACGGACCCACCCAGCATGCAGTCAATGCACATTTTAAACCATTAATAACTCAATTTCGGTACAAGTAAAAATTCTAAAATTTCAATATTTAAAAACTACACAACAAGTCGAATATAACAAGATCTCACTTGGCTTATATGTTAACATATATAACTATGATAAAACTTTAAGTAAAAGTGTGTGGGTGAATAGTGTCCAAAATCCCAATGTGGCATCACAAAATAAATCCCACATCACACTTTTGGCACCTACCAATATTAAAAATTTTGCACCCTAACTTAATTGCATTTCCCCAATTTGAACTAACATTTAATTAATGAAATTAATTAAACCTCTTGCATTGACCAAACCATTTACATCCGTCTATCTAAATCTTATATATTGGTTTTAATTGCATATATATTTATATACATATAAGCCTTTGTATTTGAATTAATTAAAGTTTGTATTCCTATAAATTAAATGTATATAACTAATACTATTAATATTCAATTTATTATAGAATTTGAATGGTCGGTATTTTAATGTATATTGACTGAATTTTATTACTCTTCAATATTAATAACACTTTTCATTAATTGCTATATAGATATGTATATACATTTGATTCGCCTTTCAAAATTCTTCATTTATGTAACACCCCGGATTTGATAACCCAGGCCGGGTGCTATAGCCACACCTCCTAGCAAGACACGACTTCTTCGAGCTTGCTAAAGAGATGCAAGGCTAAGGTATTTCAGGAATAAAAATATTTAAAACAGCCCATTTATAAATAAATAGCGAAAATCATTATCCTAACAGTATCTAGATTGCAGCGGAATGTAAAAGGAATGTAAATAGGGCCAACATGGCCAAAACAACGGGTTAACAGGCCCGTAATGCAAGTCATAATAAAAGAGAAATAAATGTTCCCCCAAAATTCCCATGCATGCTCATGCTCATGCGTAATCCTCATACTCTGAAAGAAAAAGAGAAACAACGATTTTGTCATTATAAATATACTAAGTAAGTTAACCCCTAACATACAATAATGGGGTTTCAAAGCCTTTAATTATTTAAGAAAAGAAATGAGATACCTTTAGCAAGATTGTATACACTATGTAAAATTAATTCGGCTTAACTAATAAAATTTAATTGCATAATTAAAAGCATGGATTCTAAAAGATCATAATGTAACTTTGCAAGGTAAATAAATAAATCGACATAAATTTAAAACACAATTTAATAAGGATTTACTTGAAGTCTTTTAGTTTCTTTCCGTTACTACCAATCGAGGTCCAACTAGTTTCTCATATATCTCATATCTCGAGTTTATGTATTTCACTGCCATGTTGGCAAGATATGTATATCGATTGCCGTTTGGTAAGCTCGATTTATGCGGTATCACTGTCGTTTTGGCAGGCCGTGTATATCGACTGTCGTTTGACAGGCCTTTCAAGCGGTTTCACTGCCACTCGGGCAGGCCATGTATATCCAACTGCCGATTTGGCAGGCCATGTGCACAACTGCCGTTTTGGCTCAATATCTCATATCGGATCTGTAACACCCCGGATTTGATAACCCAAGTCGGGATGTCACCGCCACACCTCCCTAGCAAGACACGGTTTCTCCGAGCTTGCTAAAGAGATGCAAGGCTATGGTTTTTCAGAATTTAAAACATTCAAATAGCCCATTGTAATATAATTTAAAAAATCATAATATCAAAGTTGCAGCAGAATGTAATATTTACATATATATAATTGTAATGCAGCGGAAATTTAAATACTGGGCCAACATGGCCAAAACACGGGTTAAACAGGCCCGTTCATGCAAGTCATAACTAAGTGCAGGAACTTAAAATAGAGTTTTCCCAAATGTTCCCATGTATGCATATGATGATGCATAATCCTTATACTCTGAAAGAAAAAGGGAAAACGTGGTTTGGTCAGCAAAAACGTGCTGAGTAAGTTAACACCTAGCATGATTAAGGGGTTTCAAAGTAATTAATTAAATTTAAGGAAAACATGTGCATACAAGACATGATTTAATTTTATTCATCTAATAATAATTTAATTGCATAATTTAAAAGACATGGATTCCATAAGATCATAAATATAGCTTGCAAAGTAATTAAATAAAGTGACATAAATTTAAAAGCACTGTTTAACAAGAATTTAGCTTAAATTTCTTATAAATGTATCGTTTCAATTCTTTTACAGATTACCATTGCTAGGGCTCTTATGTCCGCCAGCCTTACACTTGGGCTCTTATGTCCACAAGTATCATGGTCAATCTTTTAATAGATTCATTACATTCATTAGCCATACAATCAATATTTCGCTAGGGCTCTTACGTCCACTAGACATACACTTGGGCACTTATGTCCACAAGCCGTAGACAACATTGATAGTATCCAGCTTAGTCATAAACCACAATGTTTTAATCTTCTCTTTGTTTAGAAAGACCAATTTCACAAATTTAGTAAGTTTCTCAAATATATATTTTATTCCAGGACGTTGTTCGCTCCAACATCATTTAAAAATCCATTTCACGACCAAGAATTCTCAAATTCGAGCAGTAGCTCGCCAACACACTAACGAACAAGCTTCGTGTTTTAACTTTTTCAATCCGGATTAAGGAAACAATTCAAAAATTTGAATTGATACCAGTACACTATTCTGTCCGAATTCAGATGCAGCAGATTTGAAGATTCGATTTTTAACTAACCTAATGAACTTCAAATTTAACGAACTTTTACAGGCTTCATCCTAACAAAATTATTAACAACTTTTGTTTAGAACTCCAGGCCTAATTCCAAACGGATCAATTAGGAAAAATCGGATTTAGTTCAGGAACCCATTCTGTCAATTTTTAGAAGTTCGAAGAAAATGCAGATTGGTTCGTTTCGAATTCGGAGGTCCAAATCTTGATGAAAAATTCTCAAATTTTACAGTGGTATTCTAGACTTATAGATATACAATTTCTATGTTTAACACCAAGCGTAATTCCGCCTAAATCCAATGTCAAAATAATCAATAAGTTCGAATTATGTTTCTGTCTCTATTCCAAAATCTGAATTCAAGGCAGGTCTCTTCGGTTCGACTTTCAGGCATCAAATCTCCACCAAAAATTATGAAATTTTTTATAAGAAGTAGATCAAGGTCTTAGGAACATATTTTATGTTTTAAGTTTTCTCGTTTGAACACTTTAAGTGGTCCGAATAAATTCAATAAAAACGTTGCGCCGGTGTAGTCTGATTTTAGTTAGGGTTTTCGTTAGATCTATGTATTCGATTGTTTTATCAACCAAAAACCACGGTAAGCGTTAACTTACCAGAGATTGGATTATCCGGCTTGTCGATTCGTAGGCGTGGCTTCCACGTCCTTCGTTCTCCCTCCGAGATCCTTCGCTCTTCCTCAACGCGTCCGGATCGGGGGTTTAGAAAGGAAAAACAAGTTGAGTTAGGTTCGTATTAGAAATTCGGATGGAAATTGTGAAAGATGTCTTACCACACGATCTCCCTATCTCCGGGACACGCTGATTCACCCAAGGAGTTCCTTCCTTCGTTGTGCTTGCCTCCGACGACTTAGAAATTAGGGTTTTTCGGTGTTTGAAACGTATAGAAAATTCGAAGATGTTCAAAAGGATCTACGGGGCTGAATACGGGGCTATTTATAGACCCAAGGGTCTCCGGGATCGTCCAAGAGCTGCCATGGAGAGTCTTGGGCCGAAAGGTAAGCAACCGAAGTCGAAAAATAAAAAATCGGGCGAGAGAATCGCGGAACGCCGCGACTGCCGCTAACGGCGTGGTATCGGTGCGCTCCGTCTCCAGACTGCGCGGACCCAAGCTGGGCCGTGGTCTGGGCCGGGTCGTGCGATCCCTGTCGGGCATTTTTCTCCTCTCTTTTGGGTTTCTATCCTTCTACATCTTGGGCTTTGATTTTTGGGCTATTCTGGACTTTAATCTCCAATTTTAATTTCATTTGGATCTCAATTTAATTTCGGGTTCGAAATATTGAGTCCATCTATATTTGGTTCCCGTGCAATAGTTTATTTAATTAAATTATTTTTGACTTCACCGGTTCTTGGAATTTTAATTCCTTCTTGAATTAAATTCCATTTCTCATGTCATCTTTTAATTATTTATTTATTCATGTATTTATTTATTTATGTATTGGTTTTGTTTATTTATGTGACAAAATTCTCGGGTATTATAGTCTACCCTCCTTAAGAATCAACTTCGTCCTCAAAGTTGCCCTACTGATTTCACGGGTATTACAGTCTACCCTCCTTAAGAGTCAACTTCGCCCTCGAAGTTGCGTTTGTAGCTTCTCTCGAGCTAAGAACTATGGTCATTTTTTTATATCACTTTTTTTCTTTATTTTTTTATATTGTGACTGAACCCAGAATTAAAATTTTCGAGCTGCCTACATACCCTGTGAAGGGATCAAGCCATAACGTAGTTCAAAACAATTTGAATTTGTTTATTTATGATTTAGGATACATCTTGTCGAGTCGAGCTCCCATAAATAAATTATTACGGGGGTATCACATCCTCTCCCCCTTAGGACTTCAGTTATATCCCCATAACTGCCTATTCAGTATTTTCAAGAGGGTTCGGGTTTTGGTCTTGTTCTTCATCCCTCTCTCCTTGCTGAAGGTTCACCAAATCTTCTCTCTTTTCGATCGCCTCCTCTGGCGTTCGACATCCCCTAGCCTTGTGACCAAGCTTGCCGCACTTATAGCAGGTTCCAGGCCTCGGGCATTGGCGCACCAGATGTGCATGGTTGCATTGTGGGCAGTGTGGTATGAACGCACCACGGTTGTCATCTCCTCCATTGTTGAGACCTTTATTTTCTTTCCTTCGAGATCCATTGCCTTTCCTTGAGTTGTCATTGTTGTCCTTCTGATCCTTCTTTTGAAGTCCTTGCGAGTCATTGCTCGATTCACCCTTTTCCTTACGCTTCAGTTGCTGGATTCGAGCAATCGCTACAGCGCGATCATATATCGTCTGCAGGTTCGTGAATTGTCCTACTGCAAGTATCTCCTGGATACTAAGGTTCAGACCCATCTCGAATTTCTGAGCCTTGTCAGAGTCGGTTGGTACTAGCCTCGTAGCAAATCGTACTAGCTCCATGAATTTGGTGTAATATTCGTGCACTGTTTGTGCACCTTGCTTTAAGTTGATGAATTCCTCGTACTTCGCAGTCCTGGTGCTCAGTGGATAGAATCTTTCTCTCAAGGCTTCCTTAAGTTCTTTCCAGGTGTAGGCTTTTTCGTCTTCCTCTGAATTCGTTCGAAGGTTTTGCCACCACTCATCGGCTTCGCCTCCTAGGTAGTAGGTCGCTACGTGTATCTTCTCCTCATCAGGGCATTTGATAGCGTTCAAGAGCTTATCAAAGGTACGGATCCAACCTTCCAACTTGGCCGGATCCTCTTGGCCGTCATAATGGGGTGGGTTGTAAGGGTTCACCAATGCCAAGTAGTTGACTCGGGCTACTGGCGAAGGTACTGCTGCTTGTGCCCTATGCACCTCAGCATTTCCTAATGCTACAAGGACTTCCTCTACAGTTTTTAAACGTTCTTCCATATTGTTGGGCACATGAGGCACTCGTTCTCCTAGGTTCTGAGGAGTCTCATTATTGTTGGGTACGTTGGGGAGGTTAGCGTCAGTGCCGTTTGGACTTACCTTCCTCGGCTTTCTCCTAGGTGCCATTTTCTGTCATTAAGCACGCGAAGATGAGTTTCTAATCTAAGGAACGTTAGAAGTCAGGAAGATTGAAAGATAGATCGGTAAAGGAAGATAATAGATGTGAGCAAGCTAACTGTTCTTGATCGACGTCTACGACTAGAGCAAAATTTGTCTCTAGCAAGCGCTCCTAAGTCAAAGTCATGTCGTATTCCAAGATAGAAATGTTTCTTAACACCGATACTTCACATAAAAAGAGTTAGAGTAAATGTATATATGCAATGCAAATGATGATCCCCCCGAAGCGAATGTATATTTTATATCCATATTCCATGGGTTTAAAAATAAGTTTATTCCATGGAGGTAATACTTTAAAATTAAAAATAATAGTTAAAAGTCTTGAGCCTCTATATTGGGCCAAAATAATAAACATTTGGGCTTCTTACTAAAAGTATAAGTATTGGGCCAAGAAAATTTTGAACCCTAATTTAAAAATGGAGATTGGGCTTTAAAATTTAAAATATTTTGGGCCATAAATAAGCACACTGAAGGGTTGGGCTTAAAAATTGGGCTTTTTTTAAAAAAATAATTGGGGTTTAAAATAATTTGGGCTAGAAAATAATAATTTGGGCTCTTTACAAAAGAATATATTTAAAAATAACAGTGTATAATAATATTAATCATAATAATAATAGTTTAAAACTAATGATGGTTTAAAAATAATAGTTTTAAAATATCCGGGCTTTGATACCAACTTGTAACACCCCGGATTTGATAACCCAGGCCGGGATGTCACCGCCACACCTCCCTAGGAAGACATGGTTTCTCCGAGCTTGCTAAAGAGATGCAAGGCCATGGTTGTTCAGAATTTAAAACATTCAAACAACCCATTGTAATATAATTTAAAAAATCATAATATCAAAGTTGCAGCTGAATGTAATATTTACATATATATAATTGTAATGCAGCGGAAATTTAAATACTAGGCCAACATGGCCAAAACACGGGTTAAACAGGCCCGTTCATACAAGTCATAACTAAGTGTAGGAACTTAATATAGAGTTTTCCCAAATGTTCCCATGTATGCATATGATGATGCATAATCCTTATACTCTGAAAGAAAAAGGGAAAACATGGTTTGGTCAGCAAAAACGTGCTGAGTAAGTTAACACCTAGCATGATTAAGGGGTTTCAAAGTAATTAATTAAATTTAAGGAAAACATGTGCATACAAGACATGATTTAATTTTATTCATCTAATAATAATTTAATTGCATAATTTAAAAGATATGGATTCCATAAGATCATAAATATAGCTTGCAAAGTAATTAAATAAAGTGACATAAATTTAAAAGCACTGTTTAACAAGAATTTAGCTTAAATTTCTTATAAATGTATCGTTTCATTTCTTTTACAGATTACCATTGCTAGGGCTCTTATGTCCGCCAGCCTTACGCTTGGGCTCTTATGTCCACAAGTATCATGGTCAATCTTTTAATAGATTCATTACATTCGTTAGCCATACAATCAATATTTCGCTAGGGCTCTTACGTCCACTAGACATACACCTGGGCACTTATGTCCACAAGCCGTAGACAACATTGATAGTATCCAGCTTAGTCATAAACCACAATGTTTTAATCTTCTCTTTGTTTAGAAAGACCAATTTCACAAATTTAGTAAGTTTCTCAAATATATACTATTCCAGGACGTTGTTCGCTCCAACATCATTTAAAAATCCATTTCACAACCAAGAATTCTCAAATTCGTGCAGTAGCTCGGCAACACACTAACGAACAAGCTTCGTGTTTTAACTTTTTCAATCCGGATTAAGGAAACAATTAAAAAATATGAATTTATACCAGTACACTATTCTGTCCGAATTCAGATGCAGCAGATTTGAAGATTCAATTTTTAACTAACCTAATGAACTTCAAATTTAACGAACTTTTACAGGCTTCATACTAACAAAATTATTAACAACTTTTGTTTAGAACTCCAGGCCTAATTCTAAACGGATCAATTAGGAAAAATCGGATTTAGTTCAGGAACCCATTCTGTAAATATTTAGAAGTTCGAAGAAAACGCAGATTGGTTCGGTTCGAATTCGGAGGTCCAAATCTTGATGAAAAATTCACAAATTTTACAGTGGTATTCTAGACTTATAGATCTACAATTTCTATGTTTAACACCAAGACTAATTCAGCTTAAATCCAATGTCAAAATAATCAATAAGTTCGAATTTTGTTTCTGTCTCTATTCCAAAATCTGAATTCAAGGCAGGTCTGTTCGGTTCAACTTTCGGGCATCAAATCTCGACCAAAAATTATGAATTTTTTTACAAGAAGTAGATCAAGGTCTTAGGAACATATTTCATGTTTTAAGTTTTCTCGTTTGAACACTTTAAGTGGTCCGAATAAATTCAATAAAAACGCTGCGTCGGTGTAGTCATATTTTAGTTAGGGTTTTCGTTAGATCTATGTATTCGATTGTTTTAACAACCCAAAACCACGGTAAGCGTTAACTTACCAGTGATTGGATTATCCAGCTTGTCGATTCGTAGGCGTGGCTTCCACGTCCTTCGTTCTCCCTCAGAGATCCTTCGCTCTTCCTCAACGCGTCCGGATCGGGGGTTTAGAAAGGAAAAACGAGTTGAGTTAGGTTCGTATTAGAAATTTGGATGAAAATTGTGAACGATATCTTACCACACGATCTCCCTATCTCCGGGACATGCTGATTCGCCCAAGGAGTTCCGTCCTTCGCTGTGCTTGCCTCCGACGACTTAGAAATTAGGGTTTTTCGGTGTTTGAAACGTATAGAAAATTCGAAGATGTTCAAAAGGATCTACGGGGCTGAATACGGGGCTATTTATAGACCCAAGGGTCTCCAGGATCGTCCAAGAGCTGCCATGGAGAGTCTTGGGCCGAAAGGTAAGCAACCGAAGTCGAAAAATCCGAAATCGGGCGAGAGAATCGCGGAACGCCGCGACTGCTGCTAACGGCGCGGTATCGGCGCGCTCCATCTCCAGACCGTGCGGAGACTGCACGGACCCAGGCTGGGCCGCGGTCTGGGCCGGGTCGTGCGATCCCTGTCGGGCCTTTTTCTCCTCTCTTTTGGGCTTCTATCCTTCTACGTCTTGGGCTCTGATTTTTGGGCTATTCTCGGACTTTAATCTCCTATTTTAATTTCATTTGGATCTCAATTTAATTTCGGGTTCGAAATATTGAGTCCATCTATATTTGGTTCCCGTGCAATAGTTTATTTAATTAAATTATTTTCGACTTCACGGGTTCTTGGAATTTTAATTCCTTCTTGAATTAAATTCCATTTCTCATGTCATCTTTTAATTATTTATTTATTCATGTATTTATTTATTTATGTATTGGTTTTATTTATTTATGTGACAAAATTCTCGGGTATTACAGGGTCACCGTCGTCCTTACAGGCACGACGTGAAGAAGACAGAGGGGCACCCTGCAGAGCACTCGCCCTCTAGTTTAAGTATGGATTTCACTCAACCTAGGTTCACGGGATTATTGAAAATGTTATTTTTATTTTTCAAAAGATCTTTCGTCTGTTTATTTAGAAAAGACCAATTTCACAAAATATGATTTCTATATTATCGTGTTCGCGCCTTTTTCGTTTATAAATCCATTTCAAGGTCAAATGAGTAGAAAATTTCACAGCAGCTCAAAAACATCTCAACGAACAAGTTTCGTGTTCTGAATCTTTCAAAACGGGGTAAGGAAACGAGTCAAACATTTAGATTTCTATCAAATCCCTAAGCTATCCGGATTTAGATTGTAGCGGTGTTCAAAAACTCGACTTTTGACTTATCAAACGAACTCCAAATTTTATGAAATTTTACAGGCTGCTTCAAGACTCATTTGTCTATAATTTTAGTTTTTACCACAACTCCTAATTCTGTAATACCCGAGAATTTTCCAACATAAAATAAAACAATAATTAGATAAATAAACAATAAATACAATAAGCAAATGAATCCAGCAAATAAAGAAATAATAAAGATAAGGAAATGAGAAATGAGATTTTAACTTAAAAAGGAATTAAAGGAATTTAATTAAATAAAAAGAATTAAAAAAGGAAAATAAATGGTACACCAAAACCCGACACTAATGAACTCGAGGATTCGAGTCCAAAACATCCAAGTAGACCCGAGAATAAATTTAGAGAGAAAGTAGAAACCCGAAGATACCCCGGGAATCGGAATTCGGGAGCATAGAGGGATAGAAACCCGAAAGAGAGGCGGAAAAGCACGACGGATCGCACGACCCGCCCGGACCGAAGTCCAGGCGAGTGTCGCGCAGTGGCCGCGCGGTCGAAGGGGGAAGAGCGCACCACGACCGCGCCACACGACAGATTCACCCGTTGCGTGAATCTCTCGCCCGAACGCGGATTTTTCGACTTTCGGTTGAACATCTCTCGACCCAAGACCCTTAGGTCAGATGTTGGACGCCCTAGGGCTTGGGAAATTTATAAATAAACCCCTTGGGAGCCCCGAACAAGTTTACAAAACCCTACAACCTTCTACCCATTCGAAACCCTAAATCCGGAGTCGTCGGAGGCACGAAACCAAGACGAACGCTGTTGGACAAATTTTTCTACAGATCTCCATAGTCGTGGTAAGTCTCAATCCAATCTTTATTCAATAAACGATTCGAAAACGAATCCTAATCATCTCCTTTTTCTTTCTACACCCCGTATTGGATCTAGATCGTAGAACCCGACGAACGGAGAGGAGAAACGGTGGACTGGAAGCCACGCCTTCGAATAGACGATCCCGGACATTCGTAAACTCTGTAAGTTAACTCTTACATGGTTTTGGGATGAATTAAAACATTCAAACTAAAAGATTATCAAGAAATCGAAAATCTGTCAATCTAAACTTTCTACCGACGCAACAGATTTGATGAATTTTTCCGAACCTTAAAACGAACTCAAACGAAAAAACTTAAACCACGAAAAACGTTCCTAAGTCTTAGATCTAGCTACTGTAAAATTTTGAGAATTTTTGGAGTTGATTTGATATGTGAAAACCCACCGAAACCGAGCTGTTTGAATCTAGATCTTGAAATCTTGAACAGAATTTAGGAATGATCTTGATCACGTTTTTGACATAGGATCTAGACTGTTTTAGATCTTTGGCCGAACAGGAGAGTCGTAGATAATTGTCTTACGATGATCTCTGTCAAATTTCATTAAATTTGGAGTTGAATTGCTATGGTAGAATTCGAAATCTTTAAACTGTGAGGCATTAAACTCGGACAGTATTGTTCTTATGCGAAAATTGGTGATTTTGACCTACTTAGGTATCTCGGACTGAAAAAGTTAAAACATGAAAGTTGTAGATCTTGACGTTTCTGAGTCAGATATGAAATTTTGGAATTTTTGGAATTAAATCTGATAATCTGATTATTGACGAATATTGGAGTAAACTGTGGTTTACCGGAAACAAAATCTTGAAACCTTGTTGAAACATGGAATTAACCTTTAGGGTTGAAACGAGTTGAGATATTATTTTTAAATAAATACAATTGAATTCAGATTTTAAAAATTAAATCCCCTTACAAACTTGATAGATTAAAATTAGGGGTGAGTGCTCTGCAGGGTGCCCCCTAACGATTCACTTCGTGCCGTAATGAACGATGGTGACCCCGCGCGCTAAACTTGAAATGTGATATTGCCAAAACGGCGAAATATAGAGCCTACACTCTCGTGAATATCCGTATGGATTTCCCGAGGCTCCGGAGTGGTACTGGGTATGGCTGATACGGTTGCGGCCGCCGGGCTACCGGCTAAACTTGTTGACATCGCGATGCTATCTGAAACTTTGAAATACCAAATCGGGGATGTAATGGGGATTTTTAATTAAATTAAAGTAAATTAAATTATGTTTTTGTCCAATTAAATTATTTAAATGCTTTATTTAAATTATGGCTTTTGTCTTAAACCATGCGATATGTGTTATTAAATAGAGCCCTGAGATAAATTATGCTATTGGATAGTTGATTAGATGAAATTAAATATTATGTTATTATCATGCTTTTAGTAAGTTATTCAATTAGTGGCTTTTAAACCCTACGATCATGCATGTGTTAACTTACTCAGCAAATTTGCTGACCAAAACCATTTTTATCCCTTTTCTTACAGAATATGTGGAATGAGCATGTGTGAGCACGAATCACGCATGGGATTTTGGGGAACGTTATTTTGCTTTTAAATTCATACTTTAGACTATATTATGAACGGGTCTGTTTAACCCGTGTTTTGGCCATGTCGGCCCTATTTATATTTTCCGCTGCGATACTGTACTAAACCAATTATTTCCGCTGCGCTATGCTAGTATTATTTTCGAATTATATTGTATGGGCTATTTTGAATGTTTTAAATGTTTTTAAATACTGCAATACCTAGCCTTGCATCTCTGTAGTAACCTCGGAGAAACCGTGTCTTACTATGGAGATGTGGCGGTGACATCCCGACCTGGGTGACCAAAAACCGGGGTGTTACAAGTTGGTATCAGAGCCCGGCTATTTTTAAAACTACTATTTATAAACCATTATTATTTTTAAACTATTATTAATATTTTGACTATTATTCTAAATATTAAAGTATTATTTCCATGGAAAATTTTTTATTTTAAAACCCATGGGAAAAAATATATATATTGCATTAAATTATTATTGGGGGGAAATATCATTTGCATTTGCATGTCGCATCTCTGTTATGAACTTAGAATCTTGGCGAAACTTGGACTTAGAATATTGGAAACTTGAACATAGAATTTTGGAAACTTGAACTTAGAATCTTGGTGAATTGAACTTAGAATCTTGGCGAATTGAACCTAGAATCTTGGCGAATATTAACTTAGATCTCTTGCTTGCGCTAGATGGCTAGTCAAGACATGATGCAGTGGATGATCAAGATGATGAACGCCCACCTTGACACCCAACAAACCATACAACAAATGAAAAATCGTATAGCTCACTTGGAGGCAAATCTGCACCAAATGGGAGATTTAAGGGAAGCTGACCTCCAGCACTTCCTGAACTTGAGAGCCGCTGATCAAGATCGCATACAAGACTTAGAAACTCAAGTGCAAAAACTCACCGAACGGAGCGATGCTGTGATAGATAGAGTCGAGGATCTAGGGACGGACCTGCTTGACCTCACTGATATAGTAGTACCATATAGCCCTGTGGAAGACCACTTGATGGGACCACGAAGCCCAACACCCCCAGTGGAGAGCCCATCCGGCCTTATCCATGGACGCTACGGAACCCTTGGGCTCTGGCCCCACATGGTCCGCCCATCGCCAAACCCGAGCCCCGTGGAGAACCATCTGGAGGAGACACCGGACCCAGTTCCGGAAGCCGTCGATCCACCATCCCCAGTGTTTCATGGACCCTTGGCACCGGCCAGGTCTCTGATGAGATGAACCTATGGAAGACCCCGCTACTCTGCCAGAGGACGCAGAGATCTTTCAGATACTTTATCTTAGATAGTACATCTATTTTGCGCATCCTATTACTTGTATTAAGTTTCTTTTGAAGGAATGAAATGCGAGTTGATTTTTTTTTGAAATTCTTCAGCCCAAATTTTATCGGAAAAAAAAAAAGAAAACCGGCACAGTTCTACCGCATTTACTCTAAACGATAACAGTCAAATCAGACAAGGATACAACGGGAACATAAACTGCGAAACATAATCAGCAAGATCATCCTTGTACAGTCCATAAGAAAACAACTAAATAAAACACTACTACAGCAAGCCTAGATGGAAACGCAGAAACAAAGGATCACTGGTCGGGAGGCGGGAACTGACGACGCATATACTCGTCCATTTGACGCAGGTAGGCATACATGTCGGTCATGGAGGCGTGCTGCTCCAGCTGTCTCGTAGTGATCGTATCCATGCGAGCTTGGTATAGATCCATTCTGGCATCCAGAGCGTCGTAGCGAGCCTGCCCGGCTGCAAACCCAGCGTCCATACGAGCAAACCCCGCATCCATACTAAGCTGCATACCCTGTAGCATCTGAACTATCTGCGGCATCTCCGCACCCTGCTGGGGAACCACGGGAGGCGGAGGTGGCTGCTCAGGAGGGACAACTAGAATCAAACCATCACTGTTGGGCTCCGGGCGAAGGACAGCCGGAGGAGCCCCACGTCGGAGAGCACTGCGTCGAGGGGCGTAGGTAGGGATACGGTAGAAGCCGCCCGCGGATAGCTCGTAAGGATCCGTCTCTGGTGACGTACGGATCCCCTGTGCCGCACACATGCCGCAAATAAGATGAACGTGGGTAATCACCCTGCTCCCTCGTCCTCGGCGCATACCCCTCAGGATGTCCGCGATACAAGCCCCAACATTCACCCTACCACCTCGGGCGAGAAAGCAGATGGTCTCATAGACGTGGTCTATAACAATATGGCTCCGGGTGATCGGCCGGACACGGCCTAACCATATTTGAGCAAGCTCGCACCACGGAGAGTCCATCGTCGTCAACCGCAGCTCATGATCATGCTCGAGCTGAGGAGCCATCAAGGTACATAAAACACCCCACGCAGGCGGGGGTATACGACCCTCAGGCTGTGGCCGGAATACGCCGTCGTCAGGAAGGCCGAAGTAGACGTTGATCGCCCGAGCACTGAAATCTAGATGGCGACCCCGAACCCAGACGCGAGACAAGTCGCTGTTCTCCCCGAGACCGCCAATGTTGGCGATGACCTCCATAGCTAAATACCCAGAAGCGATGCCCTCGGGATGGCGCGCAAGTCCAGTCCACTGAAGAAGACCCAAAACTGGACTAACCCTGTCGTCGTCCATATGGCGAGGATACATGCCTCTCTCCGGGACATAAGACCTGTTCCGACGAAGCTCGTCGAAATAGAACTCCTGAGAGGCCATAGTAGCAAACCGATACCTGTCGTGTCGATGGGGACGCACCTCGTCGGGAAGACCCTTGAGCTTAGGGCCCCGCTGCTCCTCGTCCTCCTCGGACTCGCTCTCATCAAAATCAGACATCGCCGGAGCGGCAGTGCTAGGACCAGCCTCATCGCGCTGAGCAACTCGTCTCCTGGTCCTCGGGGGACACATGAGTGACGCCAAAACAACCCACAGAAAAAGCAGCATCCTGCAAATATCCAACCAATACCAAATGTAAGGATAAATCCTACACGGCGATTACATTAAGCATAATCTAGAAAACACAAGAACATGAAGTGTGAGCCCTAACACGAGCAATCAAGAAGATAACCAAACCAATACTATGTCTAGAGAAGTCCCAAACCTCTTTGGGACATTTCGTCAAACACGTGGAGTGCACAATAAATCAAGACCAAAGTTTACTTGTAAACACATGGGGAACGCCCCCAAATCAAAACAATTGCTTGGGCAATAACTCATCATCATAATAGGGCACAAAACAACGACAAGAACTCATCCGCATGCCCACAATACCAATACAAATCGGGAAATTCATGCTTTCCTTAAAGTATGGGATCTAGTAAAAACTTCCTCAAACTAGGCATACATTGTTGCACAAATACTTCCTAATCAACAAAAATAACAACAAGTATCGCCCAAACTCGCTAATTGCACAAATTAAGTCTAAAAACAACAAACCCCCAATTCTTGTCCCTAAACCCTAATTTTTAAATTCACCCAAAGATTAAGGCTAAACAAGGCATAAAATCTGAAATTGACAAGTAGAAGTAGTAGACGCATACCTTGCAAAGAAAATCGAAGCCGGGAATGAGAGAATCGGGGAATGGGAGAACGAATTTGAGAGAAAACTAGAAGAAGCCTCGGAAGTGGAAATGGGGCGGAATGGCTCGCGCTCCGCGCGAGCCCTTTTGTTCGAACTGCCATGGCCGCGCGGTCGCCGCGCGCCACCGCGCGGGCACCGCGCGAGCCTCGAAAATTGTTTTTTTTTAATTTACCTTCTACTGTTTACTCGATCAGCTATACGGCAAATTGTCGAAATGTGACTTCTGGCTGAAAGAAGTGGCATTTCTCGGACACATAGTATCCGCTGATGGAGTATCAGTGGATGCGGCAAAAGTTTCTGCCGTGACGGAGTGGGCAACTCCGAAGAGTCCAACGGAAATAAGGAGTTTCCTTGGATTAGCCGGGTATTATAGACGATTTGTGAAGGACTTTTCAAGTGTAACACCCCGGATTTGATAACCCAGGCCGGGATGTCACCGCCACACCTCCCTAACAAAACACGGTTTCTCCGAGCTTGCTAAAGAGATGCAAGGCTATGGTTTTTCAGAATTTAAATCATTCAAACAGCCCATTGTAATATAATTTAAAAATAATAATATCAAAGTTGCAGCGGAATAATATTTAAATACATGTATTGCAGCGGAATTTAAATATAGGGCCAACATGGCCAAAACACGGGTTAAACAGGCCCGTTCATGCAAGTCGTAACTAAATGTAGGAATTTAAAATAGAGTTTTTCCCCAAATGTTCCCATGTATGCATATGATGATGCATAATCCACATACTCTGAAAGAAAAAGGGAAAAAATGGTTTGGGTCAGCAAAACGTGCTGAGTAAGTTAACACCTAGCATGATCTAGGGGTTTCAAAGCCTTTAATTAAATATAATAACAACATATGCATGCGAGACATGATTTAAATTTTATTCATCTGATAATAATTACATAATTTAAAAGACAAGGATTTCCACACGTTCATAATTTAACACACATGAAAAAGGGGTTTAACACACGTTCATAATTTAACACACATAATTTAAATAATTAAATTTTTCTCCTAAGCATGCATACAAAAATATTTCATTTACAAATTTTACCAATTTAAAGGAAATAATACTTAAATTGTGTACTTGACATGCCTTTAATCCACAATAACCATTTAGTCATGATATGAAATTTAAAGACATAATTTAAATGCATAATTTAAAGGCATGCATAAATAAATAAATATTTTAAAAATATTAAATCTTTTATTTCCCCGTTACGTAACCATTTCTCAATGTTTTGTATAGCCGGTGATCCGGCGGCCGCAGCCGTTTCGTAAGTATCTCGTATAGCCGGTGATCCGGCGGCCGCAGCCATTTCGTAAGTATCTCGTATAGCCGGTGATCCGGCGGCCGCAGCCGTGTCGTATTTCAAGTATTTCATTGGCCGTTTTGGCACAATTTCTCATAACATTCACCCTCGGCCGTTTTGGCACGGAGCGAAAAGCTAGGGGGCGTTCTATTGAACATTTCCCCCCTACGTCGGTCACTCTCGGCCATTTTGGCACGAAGCGAAAAGCTAGAGGGACACTCCTTCGAGCACTCACCCCCTACCTAGGTCACACTCGTCCGTCTAGGCACGATGCGAAAAGCTAGAGGGGCACTCTATCGAGCACTCACCCCCTACATAGCCAAGTATCTCATATGTTTTAATTTAGTGTAACGGGATTTTTCAAAAGTATAGATATATCGTATTTCAAGGTCTCGACCGTTTGTCTCGATATTTCAAAATCTCTTCGATTTAAAAATAACTTGGCGTCACAGTTTACGCCTTTTTAATTCAAAAATTCATTTCAAGTCCAAAAATTCTGATATTTTCATAGTATATCAAAAACACCCTAACGAACAACTTTCGTGTTTTAACTTTTTCAAAATAAGTTGAGGAAACATGTCAAAAATCGATTTTATTATGCAAACAGGAATCTGTCCGGACTCAGGTTCGACACAGTTCAAAATTTTGACTTTTTAACATATCAAATGGACTTCAAAAATTTTGAAATTTTATATGCACATACTAGACATGATTATCTACAACTTTCATTTAGATTGCAAGGATCAAATCAGACTAGAAAATATAGAAACAAACCAACTAAGTTCGAACATGTTCATAGGCAGATTTCAAACACGTTTTGTCAAAACAGTTTCCTTTCGATGCGATTTAAAATAGCAAACGTTAACGAAAATGTCTGAAATTTTTACACAACCTAGATTTATGTGTTAGGATTAAAAGTCTAGTTTTGAGTTTTTGGGTTTGAACTCTCGAAATAGGGGTTTTGGTCCGATTTCAAATCTGTCACAGTTTCACGTTCGACTCTCAAGGCAGGTTCTTTCTCGGCCGTTTTCAGATACCAAACCTTAATGAAAAATTACGAAAATTTTACACAAACTAGATCTATGTCTTAGGAGCGTTTTTCATGTTTTAAGTTTTTCCGTTTGAGCAGTTTTAAGGGTTCGAAAAATTCGCACACAAACGCTGGGCCGGGGGTTTTTCGTGTTGACAGATTTTAGAGTTATTAAATCCATACGTTTGGTTGCATTTTAAGTCACCCAAGACCAAGTAAGTATTAACTTATAGTGGGGATGATGTCTAGGACATTTTCGGATCGATCGCGGCGCCCACGCTTGCAACGAACACGTCCCGATTACTCCGTCTCCTTTCCGTTGGCCCCGAAACAAAGTCGAAAGTGAAAATCTAGGATTAGATCGGATTTTCGGACTCGAAAACTTATACGAAAAACCATGGATGACTTACCACAATTTGGGACACTAAAGATGTTATTCTCCACGCCTCCTTCGTCGATTTTCGTCGCCGGAAAGTAATCGGAGAGTCGTCGGAAAGTGAAGAACTTGTGTTTCGGTTTCGGGAGAGTTTGAGGGTGATGGATAGACTTGTGAGACTGATTATGGGAGTGAAAATCAGTCATTGATCGTCCTATAGCCTTTCCCCTCGACTGGGATTGGGTTTCCAAAGTCGGGAGGTCGAAATATGGCAAGAAATCGCCTGAAATCGCATAGATTGCTGCTGCCTGTTTGGTGGCGCGGGGTTGGCGCGGTTTTTAGCCAAAAACCGGCCGGAGGGCGCGCGGCCTGGTCTGGGCCGTGCGTCCGGACTGGGCCGTGCGATCCCGTCGGGCCTTTTCTCCTCTCTTTCGGACTTCTGTCCTCCTACGTTTCCGGGCTCGATTTTTCGGGTCATTCTCGGATCATAAATTCTTATCTTAAATTTATCTCGACTCAAATGAATTTCATGTTTGAAATCTTAAGTCCGTCGGTCTCGGGTTCGTCGGCTTCCAATTCGTCGTCTTTTGACTCCCGTGCAATAACTTGTGTCTAAATTTCTTCCGACTTCACGGGTTCTTGGAATTAGAATTGTTTTCCTTCTTGAATTTAATTCCAATTATTTTGACTCAATTCATGGAATGTCTTCGGGCTTCCTTTCCCTCTTTTATTCCATTTTGAGTTTTGAATCTATCGGCGTTTCATTTCCGAGTAATAATTTATTGTGATAAATTATTTTCTTCTTATCGGAGATATTTCGACATTAATCGGAATAAATTTTATTTTGGACGTTGATAAAAATCTGGGGTATTACAGTCTACCCCCCTTAAGAATCAACTTCGCCCTCGAAGTTGTGTTTCGGCTTTTGTCGCGCTAAGAGTTAGGGTCCTTTTGTTTACTTTATTATTTTGCGATATTGTGTTATTGAATTATTGTTCGATTGTTGATTGTTTGTTGTTTGATTATTGTTTGACTGAACCCAGAATTGAAATTTCCGAGTTGCCTACGTACCCGGTGAAGGGATCAAGCCATGACGTAGTTCAAAACAATTTGAATTTGTTTATTTGGGATACAAAATATTCGGGTTTCAAAAATAAATGCTTATGCATTCTTACGGGGTATTACATCCTCCCCCCCTTAAGATTACAGTTATGTCCCCATAACTGCCTACACATTATTCCCACGAAGGTTCGAGTATCGTTGCCTAGCACAGGTATGTTCGCTTTATTCACCACATTGAACGTCCCATGAGTCCCCCTTGGTTATTTGTGGCTAGTTAGGTCCAACGACCAGGTCATCTCTTTTGGTTATATTCTTAATCTGGGTTCGACATTCTTTCATCCGATGTCCACGTCGACCACATCGGAAGCAGGTGTCGGGTTGAGGGCATCCCCTCACCAGATGAGGTTGGTTACAGCTTAGGCATCGGGGCACGTAGCCCTTACGGGTGAAAATTCTTCTATTATTGCCTCCATCGTCGCCTAGGGCTGGTCCATTTGGGCTTTTGCGAAGGTTATTCCTATCCGAGTCTTTATCAGCTCCGCGGTCCTTACCTTTCTTGTCTTGTGCTTGGGGACCTTGGCTAGATTCATCTATCGCCTTCCGCTTCAGTCCCTGAACTCGTGCAACCGCTACCGCACGATCATAAACAGCTTGTGGATCAGAGTAGTGTACCCCCGTGATTACTTCCCTAATGGCCAGGTTTAACTCCATCTCAAATTTCTGAGCCTTGTCGGAGTCAGTTGGTACTAGCCTCGTAGCAAATCGTACTAGCTCCTTGAATTTGGTGTAGTACTCTTGCACTGTCTGTGCGCCTTGCCTTAGGTTAATGAATTCCTCGTACTTCATCGCTTTGGTGCTTAATGGGTAGAACCTCTCCCTCAGAGCTTCCTTAAACTCTTCCCAAGTGTAGGCTTTCTCGTCTTCCACTAATTTCCCCTGGAGGTTTTGCCACCACTCATCGGCTTCACCTCCTAAGTAGTAAGTCGCTACACGTATCTTTACCTCATTAGGGCATTTGATAGCGTTTAAGAGTCTATCGAACGTACGGATCCACTCCTCTAGTTTGGCGGGATCTTCCTCCCCATCATAGTGTGGCGGTTGATAAAGATTTACCAAAGCTAGATAGTTGTCTCGAGCTACTGGCGGAGGTATTGCCGCTTGTGCCCTATGCACCTCGGTGTTTCCTAATACTACGAGTACTTCTTCTACCATCCTTAAACGTTTATTCATGTTGTTGGGAAGATGAGGCGCTCGATTTCCTATGTTCGGAGGAATCTCATTGTTGTTAGGTGCGCTTGGGAGGTCAGTGTCAGTGCCGTTTGGACTTACTTTCCTCGGCTTTCTCCTAGGTGCCATTTTCTGTTATTAAGCACGCGAAGATGAGTTCCTAAGTGAATCGAGATCTAGGACTA
This sequence comes from Hygrophila difformis, assembly GCA_030278955.1. Taxonomy (NCBI): domain Eukaryota; kingdom Viridiplantae; phylum Streptophyta; class Magnoliopsida; order Lamiales; family Acanthaceae; genus Hygrophila; species Hygrophila difformis. The sequence goes on along the minus strand of JAOANR010000013.1, from coordinate 23,055,159 downwards.
AGGCAACGTTAGTCTTAAGTTAGCGCTTCTAAGTCAAGACTCAAGGTCATGTCGAACACTAGAGTGAGAAGTTTAGGTATCACATATGATTCACATAAGATGTTAGTACAAATATTTATGTATGCATATGCATATGAAATCCCCCCAATAAAATTTTAATTTACGCATGCATTTACTTATCCATGGGTTTTAAAAATAAATTTATTTCATGGATATATTTTAAAAGAATAAGTGTAAAAGGTTTGGGCCACTATATTGGGCCAAAAGAATAAATTATTTGGTGCTTAAGTAAAAATAAGGGTATTGGGCCAAAATAATTGGGCCAACATAGTAATTAAATATTGGGCTAGGAAAAATAAATTTTGGGCTCAAAAGGTTTGGGCTTTAAAATAATTAATTTGGGCTAAAAGTTAGGGCTTAGAAAAAAAAATTTGGGCTAAAAGTGATAGTTTTAAAATAATAATGGATTTTTTTTTTTTAAAAAATATAATACTAAAAATAATAATAGTTTAAAAATAATAATACTAGTTTTAAAAATAGTCCGGGCTCTGATACCACTTTGTAACACCCCGGATTTGATAACCCAGGCCGGGATGTCACCGCCACACCTCCCTAACAAGACACGGTTTCTCCGAGCTTGCTAAAGAGATGCAAGGCTATGGTTTTTCAGAATTTAAATCATTCAAACAGCCCATTGTAATATAATTTAAAAATAATAATATCAAAGTTGCAGCGGAATAATATTTAAATACATGTATTGCAGCGGAATTTAAATATAGGGCCAACATGGCCAAAACACGGGTTAAACAGGCCCGTTCATGCAAGTCGTAACTAAATGTAGGAATTTAAAATAGAGTTTTTCCCCAAATGTTCCCATGTATGCATATGATGATGCATAATCCTCATACTCTGAAAGAAAAAGGGGAAAAATGGTTTGGGTCAGCAAAACGTGCTGAGTAAGTTAACACCTAGCATGATCTAGGGGTTTCAAAGCCTTTAATTAAATATAATAACAACATATGCATGCGAGACATGATTTAAATTTTATTCATCTGATAATAATTACATAATTTAAAAGACAAGGATTTCCACACGTTCATAATTTAACACACATGAAAAAGGGGTTTAACACACGTTCATAATTTAACACACATAATTTAAATAATTAAATTTTTCTCCTAAGCGTGCATACAAAAATATTCCATTTACAAATTTTACCAATTTAAAGGAAATAATACTTAAATTGTGTACTTGACATGCCTTTAATCCACAATAACCATTTAGTCATGATATGAAATTTAAAGACATAATTTAAATGCATAATTTAAAGGCATGCATAAATAAATAAATATTTTAAAAATATTAAATCTTTTATTTCCCCGTTACGTAACCATTTCTCAATGTTTTGTATAGCCGGTGATCCGGCGGCCGCAGCCGTTTCGTAAGTATCTCGTATAGCCGGTGATCCGGCGGCCGCAGCCGTTTCGTAAGTATCTCGTATAGCCGGTGATCCGGCGGCCGCAGCCGTGTCGTATTTCAAGTATTTCATTGGCCGTTTTGGCACAATTTCTCATAACATTCACCCTCGGCCGTTTTGGCACGAAGCGAAAAGCTAGGGGGCGTTCTATTGAACATTTCCCCCCTACGTCGGTCACTCTCGGCCGTTTTGGCACGAAGCGAAAAGCTAGAGGGGCACTCCTTCGAGCACTCACCCCCTACCTAGGTCACACTCGTCCGTCTAGGCACGATGCGAAAAGCTAGAGGGGCACTCTATCGAGCACTCACCCCCTACATAGCCAAGTATCTCATATGTTTTAATTTAGTGTAACGGGATTTTTCAAAAGTATAGATATATCGTATTTCAAGGTCTCGACCGTTTGTCTCGATATTTCAAAATCTCTTCGATTTAAAAATAACTTGGCGTCACAGTTTACGCCTTTTTAATTCAAAAATTTATTTCAAGTCCAAAAATTCTGATATTTTCATAGTATATCCAAAACACCCTAACGAACAACTTTCGTGTTTTAACTTTTTCGAAATAAGTTGAGGAAACATGTCAAAAATCGATTTTATTATGCAAACAGGAATCTGTCCGGACTCAGGTTCGACACAGTTCAAAATTTCGACTTTTTAACATATCAAATTGACTTCAAAAATTCTGAAATTTTATATGCACATACTAGACATGATTATCTACAACTTTCATTTAGATTGCAAGGATCAAATCGGACTAGAAAATATAGAAACAAACCCACTAAGTTCGAACATGTTCATAGGCAGATTTCAAACACGTTTTGTCAAAACAGTTTCCTTTCGATGCGATTTAAAATAGCAAACGTTAACGAAAACGTCTGAAATTTTTACACAACCTAGATTTATGTGTTAGGATTAAAAGTCTAGTTTTGAGTTTTTGGGTTTGAACTCTCGAAATAGGGGTTTTGGTCCGATTTCAAATCTGTCACAGTTTCACGTTCGACTCTCAAGGCAGGTTCTTTCTCGGCCGTTTTCAGATATCAAACCTTAATAAAAAATTATGAAAGTTTTACACGAACTAGATCTATGTCTTAGGAGCGTTTTTCATGTTTTGAGTTTTTCCGTTTGAGCAGTTTTAAGGGTTTGAAAAATTCACACACAATCGCTGCGCTGGGGGTTTTTCGTGTTGACAGATTTTAGAGTTATTAAATCCATACGTTTGGTTGCATTTTAAGTCACCCAAAACCAAGTAAGTATTAAATTACAGTGGGGATGATGTCTAGGACATTTTCGGATCGATCGCGGCGCCCACGCTTGCAACGAACACGTCCCGATTACTCCGTCTCCTTTCCGTTGGCCCCGAAACGAAGTCGAAAGTGAAAATCTAGGATTAGATCGGATTTTCGGACTCGAAAACTTAAACGAAAAACCATGGATGACTTACCACAATTTGGGACACTAAAGATGTTATTCTCCACGCCTCCTTCGTCGATTTTCGTCGCCGGAAAGTAATCGGAGAGTCGTCGGAAAGTGAAGAACTTGTGTTTCGGTTTCGGGAGAGTTTGAGGGTGATGGATAGACTTGTGAGACTGATTATGTGAGTGAAAATCAGTCATTGATCGTCCTATAGCCTTTCCCCTCGACTGGGATTGGGTTTCCAAAGTCGGGAGGTCGAAATATGGCAAGAAATCGCCCGAAATCGCATAGATTGCTGCTGCCTGTTTGGTGGCGCGGGGTTGGCGCGGTTTTTAGCCAAAAACCGCCCGGAGGGCGCGCGGCCTGGTCTGGGCCGTGCGTCCGGACTGGGCCGTGCGATCCCGTCGGGCCTTTTCTCCTCTCTTTCGGACTTCTGTCCTCCTACGTTTCCGGGCTCGATTTTTCGGGTCATTCTCGGATCATAAATTCTTATCTTAAATTTATCTCGACTCAAATGAATTTCATGTTTGAAATCTTAAGTCCGTCGGTCTCGGGTTCGTCGGCTTCCAATTCGTCGTCTTTTGACTCCCGTGCAATAACTTGTGTCTAAATTTCTTCCGACTTCACGGGTTCTTGGAATTAGAATTGTTTTCCTTCTTGAATTTAATTCCAATTATTTTGACTCAATTCATGGAATGTCTTCGGGCTTCCTTTCCCTCTTTTATTCCATTTTGAATTTTGAATCTATCGGCGTTTCATTTCCGAGTAATAATTTATTGTGATAAATTATTTTCTTCTTCTCGGAGATATTTCGACATTAATCGGAAGAAATTTTATTTTGGACGTTGATAAAAATCTGGGGTATTACAGATTGCACGTCCTTTGACCCAGCTACTAAAGAAAGGAGCAAAATACGAGTGGACCGAAGCGTGTGAGACTGCGTTTCAAGAGCTGAAGAAACGACTCACAACCACCCCCGTATTAACATTACCATCAGAGAATGGTGACTTCGAAGTATATAGCGATGCTTCGAAGGAAGGTTTAGGTTGTGTCTTGATGCAAGACTCGAGAGTCGTAGCCTATGCATCACGCCAACTAAAACCGCACGAGGAGAATTATCCGACACATGACCTGGAGTTGGCAGCGGTCGTTTTCGCTCTAAAGATATGGAGACATTATCTGTATGGGCGGAAGTGTCGAATGTTCACCGATCACAAGAGCTTGAAATATATATTCACTCAGAAGGAGTTGAATTTGAGACAGCGAAGGTGGTTGGAACTTATTAAAGACTACGATTTAGAGATAGCATACCACGAGGGGAAGGCGAATGTGGTAGCTGATGCCCTAAGTCGGAAAACCCAACACGTGACAAACTCGTTGGTAATTCCGCCGGCATTGTACTTGGAATTGGCAAGATTGGAGTTAGAACTTGTGCATCCTGGCACAGTGAGAGAAACGGTCAATGCCATGGTCGTAGAAACTCCAATATTGGACGAGATTCGACTCGCTCAACCGGGCGACCCGAAACTCGAGAAGATAAAAGGGTATATTGCCGAAGGAAAGGCAATAGGATTTGCTGTCCACGAGGATGGAAGCATCCGTTTCAAAGGAAGATGGTGTGTGCCTCTTAAATGTGCCGAGTTGAAACAAAGGTTGATGGAGGAAGGGCACAACACGCCATATTCCGTACATCCCGGAGGTGACAAGCTATACAAAGATCTGAAGAAGATCTATTGGTGGCCGGGAATGAAGAAGGAAGTGGCGAACTTCGTAGCGAGATGTCTCACCTGCCAAAAGGTTAAGGCAGTGCGACATAAACCCCTAGGATTGATGCAACCACTAGAGATTCCAAGTTGGAAGTGGGATAGCATCTCAATGGACTTTGTCTCGGGATTACCCCGATCACCTAAAGGCATGAATAAGATTTGGGTGATTGTGGATAGGCTAACGAAGACAGCCATATTTATCCCAATGAAAGACACGTGGACTATGGACCAATTGGCCCGAGCCTACATCGATAATGTGGTACGACGACATGGAGTACCACATGATATCATTTCCGATAGAGACAGTAGATTTGTCTCTCATTTCTGGACGGAGTTACAAAATGCTCTCGGTACTCAAATCAAAATGAGCACCGCATTCCACCCGATGACGGATGGTCAAACCGAGAGAACAATCCAAACACTAGAAGACATGCTGAGAGCATGTGTGTTGGAATTCAAAGGGAATTGGGAATCTCATTTACCCTTGATTGAGTTTTCCTATAATAATAGCTACCATGCTAGCATCGGCATGGCACCTTTCGAGGCATTGTATGGACGAAAGTGCCGAAGCCCATTGAGCTGGGAAGAAAACGATAAGTCCGTGGTAGTGGGACCACAACTTATCGAAGACATGGCTCAACAAATCAAAGTGATTCAAGGGAAGATGAAAGCCGCACAAGACCGTCAAAAGAGTTATGCCGACGTGAGACGACGAGACCTAGAATTTCAAGTGGGAGATAGAGTCATGCTAAAGATATCACCCATGAAGGGGGTGATGCGCTTTGGCAAGCGAGGGAAGTTAAGTCCTCGATACATAGGACCTTACGAAATTCTAGAACGAGTCGGAACTCTAGCCTACCGATTGGCTTTACCGCCACACTTAGATAGAGTTCATAATGTCTTTCATGTCTCGCAACTAAAGAAGTATGTGCCGGACCCGACACATGTACTTCAACCGGAGATAATTGAGCTCGATGAAGATTTGACTTACGAAGAAGTCCCAGTGCGTATTCTCGATAATAAGGAACGAGTAACGAGGAACAAAACCATCAAAATGATCAAGGTTCTGTGGTCAAACCACGAAAGTGAGACGGCAACTTGGGAAGTAGAATCCGACATGAGAGAACGATACCCGACATTGTTCCAAACCGATACCGACACAGTTATGGGGACATAACTGCAATCTTGAGGGGGAGAGGATGTCATACCACCTATTTTTCGTGCACTTTTGTAAACTTTTGAACTACGTTATGGCTTGATCCCTTTACCGGGTACGTAGGCAGTTTAGAAGTTTTAATTCTAAGTTCAGTCACAACATAAGAAAACAAACACAAGACCTTAGCACGAGAAAAGCCGAAACACAACTTCGAGGACGAAGTTGATTCTTAAGGAGGGTAGACTGTAATACCCGAGAATTTTCCAACATAAAATAAAAAATAATTAGATAAATAAACAATAAATACAATAAGCAAATGAATCCAGCAAATAAAGAAATAATAAAGATAAGGAAATGAGAAATGAGATTTTAACTTAAAAAGGAATTAAAGGAATTTAATTAAATAAAAAGAATTAAAAAAGGGAAATAAATGGTACACCAAAACCCGACACTAATGAACTCGAGGATTCGAGTCCAAAACATCCAAGTAGACCCGAGAATAAATTTAGAGAGAAAGTAGAAACCCGAAGATACCCTGGGAATCGGAATTCGGGAGCATAGATTTATAGAAACCCGAAAGAGAGGCGGAAAAGCACGACGGATCGCACGACCCGCCCGGACCGAAGTCCAGGCGAGTGTCGCGCGGTGGCCGCGCGGTCGAAGGGGGAAGAGCGCGCCACGACCGCGCCACACGACAGATTCACCCGTTGCGTGAATCTCTCGCCCGAACGCGGATTTTTCGACTTTCGGTTGAACATCTCTCGACCCAAGACCCTTAGGTCAGATGTTGGACGCCCTAGGGCTTGGGAAATCTATAAATAAACCCCTTGGGAGCCCCGAACAAGTTTACAAAACCCTACAACCTTCTACCCATTCGAAACCCTAAATCCGGAGTCGTCGGAGGCACGAAACCAAGACGAACGCTGTTGGACGAATTTTTCTACAGATCTCCATAGTCGTGGTAAGTCTCGATCCAATCTTTATTCAATAAACGATTCGAAAATGAATCCTAATCATCTCCTTTTTCTTTCTACACCCCGTATTGGATCTAGATCGTAGAACCCGACGAACGGAGAGGAGAAACGGTGGACTGGAAGCCACGCCTTCGAATAGACGATCCCGGATGTTCGTAAACTCTGTAAGTTAACTCTTACATGGTTTTGGGATGAATTAAAACATTCAAACTAAAAGATTATCAAGAAATCGAAAATCTGTCAATCTAAACTTTCTACCGACGCAACAGATTTGATGAATTTTTCCGAACCTTAAAACGAACTCAAACGGAAAAACGTAAACCACGAAAAACGTTCCTAAGACTTAGATCTAGCTACTGTAAAATTTTGAGAATTTTTGGAGTTGATTTGATATGTGAAAACCTACCGAAACCGAGCTGTTTGAATCTAGATCTTGAAATCTTGAACAGAATTTAGGAATGATCTTGATCACGTTTTTGACATAGGATCTAGACTGTTTTAGATCTTTGGCCGAACATGAAAGTCGTAGATAATTGTCTTACGATAATCTCTGTCAAATTTCATTAAATTTGGAGTTGAATTGCTATGGTAGAATTCGAAATCTTTAAACTGTGAGGTATTAAACTCGGACAGAATTGTTCTTATGCGAAAATTGGTGATTTTGACCTACTTAGGTATCTCGGATTGAAAAAGTTAAAACATGAAAGTTGTAGATCTTGACGTTTCTGAGTCAGATATGAAATTTTGGAATTTTTGGAATTAAATCTGATTTTTGACGAATATTGGAGTAAACTGTGGTTTACCGGAAACAAAATCTTGAAACCTTGTTGAAACATGGAATTAACCTTTAGGTTTGAAACGAGTTGAGATATTATTTTTAAATAAATACAATTGAAGTCAGATTTTAAAAATTAAATCCCCTTACAAACTTGATAGATTAAAATTAGGGGTGAGTGCTCTGCAGGGTGCCCCCTAACGATTCACTTCGTACCGTAATGGACGATGGTGACCCCGCGCGCTAAACTTGAAATGTGATATTGCCAAAACGGCGAAATATAGAGCCTACACTCTCGTGAATATCCGTATGGATTTCCCGAGGCTCCGGAGTGGTACTGGGTATGGCTGATACGGTTGCGGCCGCCGGGCTACCGGCTAAACTTGTTGACATCGCGATGCTATCGTGAAACTTTGAAATACCAAATCGGGGATGTAATGGGGATTTTAAATTAAATTAAAGTAAATTAAATTATGTTGTTGTCCAATTAAATTATTTAAATGCTTTATTTAAATTATGGCTTTTGTCTTAAACCATGCGATATGTGTTATTAAATAGAGCCCTGAGATAAATTATGCTATTGGATAGTTGATTAGATGAAATTAAATATTATGTTATTATCATGCTTTTAGTAAGTTATTCAATTAATGGCTTTTAAACCCTACGATCATGCATGTGTTAACTTACTCAGCAAATTTGCTGACCAAAACCATTTTTATCCCTTTTCTTACAGAATATGTGGAATGAGCATGTGTGAGCACGAATCATGCATGGGATTTTGGGGAACGTTATTTTGCTTTTAAATTCGTACTTTAGACTATATTATGAACGGGCCTGTTTAACCCGTGTTTTGGCCATGTCGGCCCTATTTATATTTTCCGCTGCGATACTGTACTAAACCAATTATTTCCGCTGCGCTATGCTAGTATTATTTTCGAATTATATTGTATGGGCTATTTTGAATGTTTTAAATGTTTTTAAATACTGCAATACCTAGCCTTGCATCTCTGTAGTAAGCTCGGAGAAACCGTGTCTTACTATGGAGATGTGGTGGTGACATCCCGACCTGGGTGACCAAAAACCGGGGTGTTACAATTTTAAAATCTTAATGAAAAATTTCAGATTCGGGGCAGCGCAGGTTAGTCCGGATCGGATTCGGGGCATCAAATCTTAATGAAAAATTTCAAAATTTTTACATAGTGTAGATCTATGTCTTAGGAACACTTTTCCAGTTTTGAGTTTTTTTGTTTGAACGTTAGAAATAGTTCGAAAAATTCAATTACCAACGCTGCGCGCCTAGGGTTCTTCTATTGACAGATTTTAGGGTTCTTTAATTAGATCTTTAAGTTTGGTTGAGTTTTAGGCCACCAAAACCGTATGTAAGAATTAACTTACTTGGATTTGGATCTATGGCTCTCAATTCAATGACGAAGGCTTCCGGGATACTCGTTTGTCAACAAGTTTAGCCGGAAACCGACGGCCGCAGCCGTATCTGCCATACCCAGTACCACTCCGGAGCCTCGGGAAACCCATAAGGATATTCACGAGAGTGTAGGCCATATATCTCATGCCGTTTTGGCAACATATCTCAAATATTTCGCGCGGGGTCACCATCGTCCATATAGGCACGAAGTGAATCGTTAGGAGGGCACCTTGCAGAGCACTCACCCCCTAAGTTTAAGGATCAAGTTTGTAAAGGGGATTTCCTAAATTTTCAGATTTCATATTGTAACACCCGAGGAAAAACAAATTCAAATTTGTTTTGAACTACGTCATGACTTGATCCATTCACAGGGTACGTAGGCAGCTTAGAACTAATTTCTAAGTTCAGTCACGAAATAAATCACAAAATACATCACGAATTAGATCACAAGGACGATAGGAGATGTTGGAACCAATTTAGACTAGGCTAAGTAGGACCCGGAAATGTTGCGAGCGATAAGCCGGACTCGTAACAAGATTAAGGAGAAGATTCCGCAACGAAGACGACCCAGGGAATCGAGCTAACACGTAGAAAACCGATAGGGGAAAGCGAGGGAAGACCCGACGGAACACGCGGACCGCCGAACCGGCCGGTCCGGCCGGCCCGCGCTGCCCGCGCGCCGCCGCGCGGCCACCGCGCGGCCAAGGGCGTCGCGCCCCCAGGGAAGGTCGCGCGTGCTCCGCGCGCACAAAGGCCTATGTGCGCGCCACCAGCGCGCCAGAGGTGCAGGAGGTGTAAACTTTCCTTCCATGGCGATTTTCTTGCCAAAAATTCGACCTCCATCAATGGCAAGTCGATCACAACAATGGGGAAGGGCATAAGATCAGATTTGGGGCGCCCCTCCCCCTCACTCTCAGAAAACCTAACCCTAAACACCTCCAAAACTCCTCTCCAAGTCGAAACCTCTCCGAACTCACTTTCCGGCAAGAATTCCGGCAACGGCAAGGCAAAAGGAACCAAGCCCTGCCCTCTAGACTCTTGGTAAGCTATTGTACAAAGTTTCAATCCGTCCATAAGTCTCAGAAACTCGAATTCTAACACTATTTCCTTACTACGATTCTCCGTCGGAAAACGAACAAAAAGCGATCGGAGAAGTTGGCCGTTCGTCGTGACCCTAGGACGTCCGGAAACCCAATCCAGTGACCCTATCATCATCCTAAGTAAGTTAAAACCTTACTCACAAATTTTCGTGGTTGTTTGTTGTTTAAATCTCGAGATATAGGCTTGTAACAAAAATCGGTTTTCAAAAACCCTATTTTCGTCCAATTTTAAAGACTCGCCAAAAACTCGACCTTCGGGAATTCAAACCGAAAACTTTTCAACATAAAAGTTGTTCCTAACACCTTTATCTATCTTGTGGCCAAATTTCAGCCGTTGACATTAAGTTTTGCTATCCCAATTTTCGCCATGAACTTTCTGTATCGAACCGAACAATTTAATTCTGTGACAGATTCCTTCATTCAACTTGATGCATGTTTTTCACCCATTTTTCGAATGATTTAACTTTGCATTTCTAAACAAAAGTTGTAGATAATTGTGTCTAGATTATGCCTACAAAATTTCACGAATTTTGGTGTTCATTTGATATGTCAAACGGCCAAGTTTTTAGAACTGTTTTGAATTCGTTTTAAGGGCCATGAGTATGCAGTGAGTTGCACTCGATTTTTGAGTACCAAGAATTCATTATTTCCAAAAACTTAAAACATGAAAGTTGTTCCTTAATGTGTCGTGTAGTTACTGTAAAAAAATTTCACATCGATTGGTTTTGAAATGAATTTTTAATCGGCGTTGCACGAACGTGTGACGAAAACAGTTTTTAAGACATAAATTATTCTTTGCAATAAACTCAAATTTCAACTCACTTCGGAACCTTATTTCCAAAAACTTAAAACATGAAAGTTGTTCGTGTGTGTGTTTTTGAATTACTGGCAAAGTTTCAGAATTTTTGGAGAAAGGACGAATTTTAAATTAAGAAAGGCGTAAACTGCCTCGAATAGGATTTTTCGAACTTGAGAAAACTCGAACTATGAAAACGCGATATCGATCATTTGATAACTTTGAAATACGAACTTTCAAAAAATCCCGTTCACTAGGCTGAGCCGATCTTCATACTATCATTATCTTTGAGACTGCCTCGTTAGTGGTCTCCTTACTATCTGAGATTGCCTCGTTAGTGATCTCGCTCGCTGTATTTGTGGATCGCCTCGTTAGTGGTCCTACTATCTTTGTGGATCGCCTCGTTAGTGGTCCTACTATCTTTGAGACTGCCTCATTAGTGGTCTCCCATTGTTTGGACTGCCTCGTTAGTGGTCCTATGTTGAGATTGCCTCGTTAGTGATCTCCCGGTATGGTGTCCTCTTCTTAGTTTACGGGATGAAAAGTAAAAGACTCGTGTGAGTTTTCATTATGCTTAAATCGTATTTATCCTGTCTTTAATTATGCATTTAAAATTTACGCATCTTAATTTATGCTTTAAATTTCGCTTTTTAAATTAAGTTCTTTAATCATGATTTTCCGCTGCAAATAAATCATGTATTTTTAAATTCCCGTACAGTAAGCGAAATCTTTAGTTTAAACACTTGTAACCCCTTTTATTTGTAGTTAGGGATTAACTTACTCAGTATATTTTTATACTGACAACCGTTGTCATTTTTCTTTTACAGAGTATGTCGAGTGATGCATACGCATGCACTTGGGGGGAATTATTTATGAACATTTTCGCTTTCTGCATCATAGTACTGTTTTTACCGGGTCTGTTAAACCCGAGGATTTTGGCCATGTTGGCCGTGATTTACTTTCCGCTGCATTTACTCTATTTACTTTTCGCGCATGATGATTACTACTATCGTATTAAGTATTATAAATTTCCGGACTATATCTTGAAATGTTTTAAATCTTTTACATACCCACAAGCCTTGCATATCCTTAGCGAGCTCGGGAAGCCGTGTCTTGCTAGGGGGATGCGGCGGTGACACCTCGGCCTGGGTTATCAAATCCGGGGTGTTACAAGTTGGTATCAGAGCCCGGAAAATTTTTAAAGCTACTACTATTATTTTAAACCAATATTTTTAAGCCCAAGTGTTATTTCTTTTAAAATTATTTATTTGACTACTAGTACTATTTTTAACCCAAAAATCTATAATCCTTTTTACATAGCCCAAATCTTAGCCCAAGAAATATTAAATTTTGGCCCACTATAGAGGCCCAACCTTTAGCAATTTATTTTAAACTAAATTTTATAGGGAAGGGACTTGCACTTGCATGCTGCATATAGATTTAAATTTATGCATACCTTAATGTTACCTGAAAAATGTCTAACTCTAACCTCCCTTGTTGACATTAGATGGCCGAGCCCAACGCGAACATGGTCAATTTGATGGTGAAATTAATGAACGCATACCTTGAGGGCCAACAGCACATCAATTACTTCAAAACGCGGGTAGGACAGTTGGAGGGTAACCTGGCCCATTTGGGTCACCTTAGGGAAACAGACCATCACCACATAACCCAGCTGCAGGAGCAAGTCACACACCTCCAAGCCCAAGTGGCCCAGCTCCAAGACAAGGGGGATGATTTGGAGGAGCAGATAGAGACCATAGGCTGGGAACTGACTAACCTGGCCCAGGACGTGGACGGAGCGGTCCTTCAGAACCCGGGGCCTGCTCCCAATGTCGCCATACCCATCGATGTGTCGAGCGATGAAGATGATCCCATCAAGGCCGAGCCTGCCCACTCGTTTTAGATCTAGTGATCCAGCTACGCATTATTAGTATACTTTCCCTTCCGTACTATTAGCAGCGCACCTATTTCTATTTCGAACGCTTGTAAACCAAAATTCTTGAGTAATAAAATACAAGCCTATTTAAATTTATTCCATGCATTTTATTTAGTTCTTTAACTACCATAATCAAGGAGGGAAACCTACAACCCTGAAAAAAAAAAAAAAAAATAAATAAAATAAATAAAATAAATGAAAATAAAAATATAATAATAATAATAATAATGGAAATAATAATAATAAAGATAATAATAAAATATATACAATACGTAAATAAGTACATATAAATAAATAAATTCCGACAGCCTTTACAAGAAAACCCTGATAAATTGATACCTATTAAAAGACTAATCTTCGCTCAATAAAAAAAAATTTTCCCTTAAGAGCAACTATATACACTCCACATATAAACTCTAATCCCGTGTATCTTATCACGCTAATTTAACCAAGCGATTTAGTCAAGCAACGGCGTAGGTATTATTGGGCAATCCACACACATGCAGACACTATAGGAAGGTAATAGTAAATCCAGAACATCTCAAACCATAAAATGGAAAGAACAATTAAACCATGGTTCTGAAACAGCAGCACACAACCAACACATGTCAAACACCTAACTAAGCAACAACATAACGAAAATATAAATCACAAACACCAGGCAACATCAACGTCCTCATAAGGAAGAGCCTAAACAAAGTACGTCTAAACGCAAAACCTAAACGAAAACCCGAAACCAAAGGGAGACATCACTGATCGGGAGGCGGGAACTGTCGGCGCATGAAGTCGTCCATCTGCCGCACATAGGCGTACATGTCGGACATGGTGGCCTGCTGCTGAGCCTGCCTCGTAGCAAACGTGTCCATACGGGTCTGATAGAGGTCCAACCTAGCGTCGAGGGCGTCATAACGAGCCTGTCCAGCTGCAAACCCGGCGTCCATACTGACCCGCATCTCCTGCATCATCTGCAGCATCTGAATCATCTCCTGCCCCTGAGGTGCCACGGCAGGAGGTGCCCCAGCAGGAGGTGGAACCACTGGAGGAGGGGGTGGCTGCTCCGGTGGTACAACGAGGATCAGGCCGCCGTCATCAGGCTGCGGGCGAAGTACAGCACGGGGAGCCCCACGACGTAAGGCGCTACGCCGCTCAGCATAAGACGGAATACGGTAGCAACGGCCAGGTGCTAGGTCGTACGGGTCTGTCTCCGGTGTAGTGCGAATCCCCTGTGCCGCGCACAACCCACAGATGAGGTGAACATGGGTAATCACCCTACTCCCTCGTCCTCTGCGCATACCCCGCAAGTTGTCCTCGATGCAAGCCCCTACATTCACCCTACCATCCCGCGCGATGAAGCAAATGGTCTCGTAGACGTGATCCAAGACAATGTGGCTCCGGGACATCGGCCGGACACGCCCAAACCATAGCTGAGCAAGCTCTCGCCAAGGGGAGTCCATCGACGTCAAACGAAGCTCATGACTGTGCTCGAACTGAAGAGGCACTAGGGTGCATAAGGTGTTCCACGCAGGAGCAAGAACGCGCCCCTCAGGCTGGGGCCGGAACACGCCATCGTCGGGCAAGCCAAAATAGACGTTGATCGCCCGAGCACTGAAGTCGAGATAGCGACCACGGACCCATACCCGGGATAGATCGTCACCCTCCCCGAGACCGCCAATGTTGGCAATAACCTCCATAGCCAAATAACCGGAGGCGACGCCCTCGGGGTGACGTGCCAGACCAGTCCACTGTAAATACTCCAAGACCGCACTGACCCTGTCATCGCCCATATGAAGAGGATATATGCCTCTCTCAGGGACGTAAGCCCTGTTTCGACGAAGCTCGTCGAAATAAAAGTCCTGGGCAGCCTTCGTCCTAAACCGGAACCTGTCATGCCGGTGAGGACGCACCTCGTCCGGGAGGCCCCTGAGACGCGGGCCCCTCTGCGCCTCATCCTCCTCTGACTCGCTCTCGTCGAAATCCGGCATCGCCGGAGCAGCATGACTGGGGCCAGCCTCATCAGCAACCCGTCTCCTAGTCCTCGGAGGACACATGAGAGACGCCAAAACGATCCACAAAAAGAGCAACATCCTGCAAGTTACCAAACACCAATTATAAGGCTAAGTCCCACACAGAAGTCAAGCGAAAATACGAAAAGGGCATTAAAATATAGTTCCAACGCGAATGTACCGTAAGAACAACAAATCCTACCGTTTACTAAGACCAACCAGGAGGTAACCTAGACAAAGAATATGCTCAAACTAGTGCCTAAACCCTATGTGGCATTTCGTCGAATACGTTATGTGCACAATAAACCAAAACCTAAGTTACTAACAACACATGGAAATCGCCCACAGAACGAAACAATCATTCTAATAACAATACGGCAAATCCTACAGCACTAAACAACGAGGGAACGAACCAATAATCACACCCCAACAGCAACCAAGCATCAATAACTTCATAGCCTTTCTAAGGATTCGAATTCAACAAGAATTTGCCAAAAACATAAACACATTATAACATAAACGTAGGCAAGGCAATAAGAGTAACAACAATTGCCACATACACTTGCTAAATTGCACAAATCAAGCCTAAAAATCATAAACCCCCAATTTTTGTACACAAACCCTAATTTCCTAAATCTCTACACAAATCGAGTCATCCAAAACATAAAAGTTGAAATTAGTAAGTGGGTTCAGTAGAATCGTACCTAGATGAGTGAAATTGAAGTCGAAATCGAGCAAACAGGAAGGTAACTCGCCGGATTTAGAGAGAATTGGGGGTGTGTTCTCGGATGGGAAATGGGGGAAGTGGCTCGCGCGGAGCGCGAGCCCTATTTTCTCGAACAGGGGGTGCCGCGCGCTCCCCGCGCGCCAACGCGCGGGACCCGGGTAGAGTTTTATCTTTCCTGTTCTGCTCAATCTCGTTCGCTATACGCTCCTCACTGAATCCGGGCATACATTGACAGAGAAATACGTCGACATGGAGCATCGCCTGGCATTATTCCGGGCAAGGACGGCGGAATTGCCTCACGCCCTCCTTTCGCAGGACTACAGGAAACCCCCGGGACGTAAATACCTAGGGACCCTAAGAAATTCCGTAGGGAAATGAGAACGGCATGTTAACTAACGTTCCCACCACCGTTTGCTCGTGACCACAATGTGTTCCACGACCCCCAACTAAAGAAGTATGTGCCGACACGTCGCATGTACTCCAACCGGACGTGGTCGAATTGGATGATGACTTGACCTATGAAGAAACCCCAGTGAAAATACTCGACCACAAGAAAAGGGTGACAAGGAATAAAACTGTAAAGATGGTCAAGGTCCTGTGGTCCAACCACGAGACGGAGACGGCAACCTGGGAATTGGAAGCCGACATGAGACAACGTTACCCTACCCTCTTCCAAGACGACCCGACCACAGTTATGGGGACATAACTGTATTCTTAAGGGGGGGAGGATGTAACACCCGAGGAAAAACAAATTCAAATTTGTTTTGAACTACGTCATGACTTGATCCCTTCACAGGGTACGTAGGCAGCTTAGAACTAATTTCTAAGTTCAGTCACGAAATAAATCACAAAATACATCACGAATTAGATCACAAGGACGATAGGAGATGTTGGAACCAATTTAGACTAGGCTAAGTAGGACCCTGAAATGTTGCGAGCGATAAGCCGGACTCGTAACAAGATTAAGGAGAAGATTCCGCAACGAAGACGACCCAGGGAATCGAGCTAACACGTAGAAAACCGATAGGGGAAAGCGAGGGAAGACCCGACGGAACACGCGGACCGCCGAACCGGCCGGTCCGGCCGGCCCGCGCTGCCCGCGCGCCGCCGCGCGGCCACCGCGCGGCCAAGGGCGTCGCGCCCCCAGGGAAGGTCGCGCGTGCTCCGCGCGCACAAAGGCCTATGTGCGCGCCACCAGCGCGCCAGAGGTGCAGGAGGTGTAAACTTTCCTTCCATGGCGATTTTCTTGCCAAAAATTCGACCTCCATCAATGGCAAGTCGATCACAACAATGGGGAAGGGCATAAGATCAGATTTGGGGCGCCCCTCCCCCTCACTCTCAGAAAACCTAACCCTAAACACCTCCAAAACTCCTCTCCAAGTCGAAACCTCTCCGAACTCACTTTCCGGCAAGAATTCCGGCGACGGAAAGGCGAAAGGAACCAAGCCCTGCCCTCTAGACTCTTGGTAAGCTATTGTACAAAGTTTCAATCCGTCCATAAGTCTCAGAAACTCGAATTCTAACACTATTTCCTTACTACGATTCTCCGTCGGAAAACGAACAAAAAGCGATCGGAGAAGTTGGCCGTTCGTCGTGACCCTAGGACGTCCGGAAACCCAATCCAGCGACCCTATCATCATCCTAAGTAAGTTAAAACCTTACTCACAAATTTTCGTGGTTGTTTGTTGTTTAAATCTCGAGATATAGGCTTGTAACAAAAATCGGTTTTCAAAAACCCTATTTTCGTCCAATTTTAAAGACTCGCCAAAAACTCGACCTTCGGGAATTCAAACCGAAAACTTTTCAACATAAAAGTTGTTTCTAACACCTTTATCTATCTTGTGGCCAAATTTCAGCCGTTGACATTAAGTTTTGCTATCCCAATTTTTGCCATGAACTTTCTGTATTGAACCGAACAATTTAATTCTGTGACAGATTCCTTCATTCAACTTGATGCATGTTTTTCACCCATTTTTCGAATGATTTAACTTTGCATTTCTAAACAAAAGTTGTAGATAATTGTGTCTAGATTATGCCTACAAAATTTCACGAATTTTGGTGTTCATTTGATATGTCAAACGGCCACGTTTTTAGAACTGTTTTGAATTCGTTTTAAGGGCCATGAGTATGCAGTGAGTTGCACTCGATTTTTGAGTACCAAGAATTCATTATTTCCAAAAACTTAAAACATGAAAGTTGTTCCT
The DNA here is from genome assembly GCA_030278955.1 of Hygrophila difformis. NCBI lineage: Eukaryota > Viridiplantae > Streptophyta > Magnoliopsida > Lamiales > Acanthaceae > Hygrophila > Hygrophila difformis. The sequence continues at coordinate 23,037,407 of JAOANR010000013.1, read as the reverse complement.
TAATGTGTCGTGTAGTTACTGTAAAAAAATTTCACATCGATTGGTTTTGAAATGAATTTTTAATCGGCGTTGCACGAACCTGTGACGAAAACAGTTTTTAAGACATAAATTATTCTTTGCAATAAACTCAAATTTCAACTCACTTCGGAACCTTATTTCCAAAAACTTAAAACATGAAAGTTGTTTGTGTGTGTGTTTTTGAATTACTGGCAAAGTTTCAGAATTTTTGGAGAAAGGACGAATTTTAAATTAAGAAAGGCGTAAACTGCCTCGAATAGGATTTTTCGAACTTGAGAAAACTCGAACTATGAAAACGCGATATCGATCATTTGATAATTTTGAAATACGAACTTTCAAAAAATCCCGTTCACTAGGCTGAGCCGATCTTCATACTATCATTATCTTTGAGACTGCCTCGTTAGTGGTCTCCTTACTATCTGAGATTGCCTCGTTAGTGATCTCGCGCGCTGTATTTGTGGATCGCCTCGTTAGTGGTCCTACTATCTTTGTGGATCGCCTCGTTAGTGGTCCTACTATCTTTGAGACTGCCTCGTTAGTGGTCTCCCATTGTTTGGACTGCCTCGTTAGTGGTCCTATGTTGAGATTGCCTCGTTAGTGATCTCCCGGTATGGTGTCCTCTTCTTAGTTTACGGGATGAAAAGTAAAAGACTCGTGTGAGTGTTTCATTATGCTTAAATCGTATTTATCCTGTCTTTAATTATGCATTTAAAATTTACGCATCTTAATTTATGCTTTAAATTTCGCTTTTTAAATTAAGTTCTTTAATCATGATTTTCCGCTGCAAATAAATCATGTATTTTTAAATTCCCGTACAGTAAGCGAAATCTTTAGTTTAAACACTTGTAACCCCTTTTATTTGTAGTTAGGGATTAACTTACTCAGTATATTTTTATACTGACAACCGTTGTCATTTTTCTTTTACAGAGTATGTCGAGTGACGCATACGCATGCACTTGGGGGGAATTATTTATGAACATTTTCGCTTTCTGCATCATAGTACTGTTTTTACCGGGTCTGTTAAACCCGAGGATTTTGGCCATGTTGGCCGTGATTTACTTTCCGCTGCATTTACTCTATTTACTTTTCGCGCATGATGATTACTACTATCGTATTAAGTATTATAAATTTCCGGACTATATCTTGAAATGTTTTAAATCTTTTACATACCCACAAGCCTTGCATATCCTTAGCGAGCTCGGGAAGCCGTGTCTTGCTAGGGGGATGCGGCGGTGACACCTCGGCCTGGGTTATCAAATCCGGGGTGTTACACATATATTTATTTCGAAGACTCTTCTACTCATTTAAACCTTAAAGGCTAGTTTCACCGTTTCAACAATATTTCAAGATTTGACTCGGTCAACCACAGTTTACTCTAAAATTTAGTAAAAATCGAGTTTAATTCCAAAAACTCTGAAATTTTACCACTGACTCAGAAACGTCGAGATGAACAACTTTCATGTTTTAACTTTTTCAATCCGAGATACTGAATTAGGTCAAATATATCAATTTTCGTCATAACCTTAATCTGTCCGAAATTCGTATACAGCAGTTCAAGATTATCAAGATCTACCATAGCAAATCAACTCCAAATTTAATGCAATTTTACAGAGACCTTCTTAAGATATTTATTTAAAACTTTTATGTTCGGATAAAGATCTAAATCGGCCTAGAACTAATGTCAAAAACGTGATCAAGATCGGACCTAAGTTCTGTCATGAATTTCAAGATCCAATTTTCAACAGTTTGGTTTCGGGTGGATTTCAAATAACAAAACGTCTCTAAATTTTTTTCAAAATTTACAGTAGATAGATCTAAGCCTTAGGAACGTTTTTCTTGTTTTAAGTTTTTCCGTTTGAAGTTTTTTTAAGGTTCGGAAAAATTCGGCAAAACTGTTGCGCCGGTAAAAACATACATTGGCAGATTTACAAAAGATTTGTTTAAACTTTTAGGTTTGAATGTTTTAGTTACTCCCAAAACCATGTAAGTATTAACTTACAGATTTGTAGATATCCGGGATCGTCTATTTCGAAGGCGTGGCTTCCAGTCCTCCGTCTATCCTCTCCGTTCGTCGGGTTCTACGTTCTAGATCCGATTCGGGGTGTAGAAAGAAAAATAAGAAGGTTAGGATTCGTTTTCGCATCAAAACGTAAGAGACGAATGGATCGGAACTTACCACGACGTTTAGGAGACTCTGATTTCGTCCAAATCAGTCCCTCGCTTGGTTTCGTGCCTCCGACGACTCCGGAATTAGGGTTTTCGACGTATAGAGAGTTGTAGGGTTTTGGAAAAGTGTTCGGAGCTTTTAAGAGGGCTTATTTATAGGTAAATAAGACCTAGGGGCGTCCAAGGTCTGTCCCTAAGGGTCTTGAACCGAATGGTGTTCAACCGAAGTCGGAAAATCCGGATTTGGGCGAGAAAATCTTGCACGGGCGAATCTGTCACACGGCGCGGTCGTGGCGCGCTCGTTCCCCTTTGACCGCGCGGCCACCGCGCGGCGCTCGCCTGGACTTCGGTCCGGGCAGGTCGTGCGATCCGTCGTGCCTTTCCTCCTCTCTTTCGGACTTCTATCCCTCTATGCTCCCGTATTCCGATTTCCGGGGTATCTTCGGGTTTACGGAAATAGGAACCCCGTATAATTTATGTTTGGACTCGAATTCTCGAGTTCATTGGTGTCGGGTTTCGGTGTACAATTTATTTACCTTTAATAATTTTTTTATTTAATTAAATTCCTTTAATTCCTTTTTAAGTTAAATCTCATTTCTCATTTCCTTATCTTTATTTATTTATTAGCTGGATTTATTTATTTATTGTATTTATTTTATTTATTGTTTATCTACTTAATTATTGTTTATTTATTTAATTATTGTTTTATGTTGCAAAATTCTCGGGTATTACAGTATACCCTCCTTAAGAATCAACTTCGTCCCGAAGTTGTGTTTCGGATTTTCTCGTGCTAAGGTCTTTTGTTTGTTTTATTATTTTGTGACTGAACTTAGAATTAACTTCTAAGCTGCCTACGTACCCTGTGAAGGGATCCAGCCATAACGTAGTTCAAAAGTTTACAAAGATGCACGAAAATAGGTGGTATGACAATAAATCTTTGGGCCCTATTTAAAGTATAAGTATTGGGCTTAAAAATTTGGGCTTAAAAGTTGGGCCTAAAAGAGTAAGTATATAAATTATTGGACTAAAAAAAATATTTGGGCTTCAAAAATTACTTGGGCTTCTTTAAAAATATACGGGCTCCTTAAATATATTAATAGTCTAAAAATAATAGCTTTAAAAGTAATAATTAAAAAATAATAGTTTAAAAATAATAGTTTAAAATATTTCGGGCTTTGATACCAACTTGTAACACCCCGGATTTGATAACCCAGGCCGGTTGCTACCGCCACACCTCCATAGCAAGACAGGACTTCTTTGACCTTGCTAAAGAGATACACGGCTAAAGTATTTCAGAAATAAAAATATTTAAAACAGCTCATTTATAAATAAATAGCGAAAATCATTATCCTAACAGTATCTAGATTGCAGCGGAATGTAAAAGGAATGTAAATAGGGCCAACATGGCCAAAACAACGGGTTAACAGGCCCGTAATGCAAGTCATAATAAAAGAGAAATAAATGTTCCCCCAAAATTCCCATGCATGCTCATACTCATGCGTAATCCTCATACTCTGAAAGAAAAAGAGAAACAACGGTCTTGCCATGACAGGCCCAATCAGAATATGTAAACCCTGTAAGAGTTGTTTGAGCGATGTCTCAACAACCAGCAAAACACAACCAGAGGCAAACACAAGAAACAGAGTGCGGAATGAAAATAAGAACACAAGGAATTTGTCACCCAGTTCGATCCACTGATCTACATCTGGGGGCACCAAGCCAGGGATTCCACTAGATCTCCACCAAACTGATTGAACAAGAGTCAACCACACCTTACATACCCTTACATTCCAATTAACTCTCCTATCTACCCAAATAGACTAGGAAGAACACAAGGGAGCATCAACTATCTACCCAAATGCAAGCAATTCACCGGCATGTATTAAGGTGGTGTTTGATGAACCTAGCTAATCAATCAAATTAAGCTCAAAGGTGCTAAGACACCTACAATACACACCGATTGTGTTTACAAATCAATGATCTAAGAAATGCCTAAACACAATCCTAATTACCCCATAAAGAATGTAGAGGACACAACAGGTAAAGATATACCAGCAGCAGGATGGTTATTGGTGCCTTCTGCAAACAACGTAAACCAGGGGGTTTTCCTTCAGCAGCTCTCAAAACGCCATAATCACAGCTCTTGAAGCTGTTAATTCTCTGTAAAGTAGACTGTGATTGCGGCTCCTCACTCTCATACACCCTCAAGGACGAAGACAGGTATTTATATGGGTTTAAGGCCCATCTAAAACCCTCTAAGGCCTGCTAGGGGAAATGCCACGTCACTGTACTATCCTGTGCTTTTTCCAGTGAAGATAATAAAGCGTTGTTGACACGATGTTGCAACAACGGCCAAAATGACGAACATCTTCACAATACTAAAAATATCCCTAACAATCTCCTCCTTTGTGGAGATGATCGGGCCAAGTATTCAAAACAGTGGAGAAAGCACAGACAGTCATAATAATGAGCAGAGAGCAGAAGAATCTCAACAAGTAATCATGCCACAAACAATATGAGCTGAAGAAGAACAGGCATAGACAAAACATCCATTCATAAAAGATACCAATATCCATGAGAGTATTCAATAACAGCCCAGAGAAGTATCCAAAATATCCACCAATTACAGAAATCCAAAAAAATCCAGAATATCCATAGTCTGAAAACCTGAAATACAAAAGTTGTTCCAACATCAGTGAAACAATCAGCAATCCTGCAATCCTATCCACTGTCACTCCCCCTTACTTGGCAGATCAGGGAGTACCCTCAGAATCATCCTCCCCCTCAGCTGGAGCATCAAAAGAGTGTGGAAGTAGGGCAACCAGCTTTCGAACCTTCCTCTTCAGGCCCATCTGCTTGTCATTCAAAATACCTAACTCCTTCTCAACCTGTTGCAGCTCAGTTCTGATGTGATCAACTAGAGCTGATCCAAGCTTTTGAGGCCCAAGCTTGAAGTCATTATGAAGACCTTTAAGCTTATCAGAAGGTAAGTGTTTCTTGACTTTAATGAAAGTTTCATTAGAGGCAAGCAAGTGGCAGGAATGGGCAAACAGGGTTATGAGAGCAGGATAAGGCAATTGGGTATTCTTCTCAATTTTGTCATGAGAGAACCTCAACATATGCTTAATGATCAGGTAACCATAGTTAAGGATCTCAGGACATTCATCAATGGAATACAAGAATTTACCCATATGAGAACTAAGCTGGCTAGCATTGGATGTAGGTAAGAAATTGGAAGCACCAATCCTAAACAGACAATTGAATTTCATAGAGAGGTCTGAAGGACTCATAGCACGTCTACCAAAAGCAGATTTCTTAGAGGCAGAAATAGTAGAGGCTATAGTAGCTAGCTCAGCATTAAGCATATCAAAGGGGTTGTTCATATCAGTGTTGGTAGGAAGTTCCAACAACTCATTCAAAACAGAGGGAGTAAATTCAAGCAACTCTCCACGAAGATAAATCTTACAGTACCAAGGGGAAACAGGATCAAGGATATCAGGATGCAAATTGGCATAGAATTCACGAACAACAGTAGGAGAATAACGCTTAAGGGAAGTAGCCCAAACAGAAAGATGTTTCTTCTCTAGATATTCAGAAAAACCAATCTGATCATAATATGGATGCACATAACATTCCTCAGATATGAAACCACGAGAGTGAAGGGTTTCCAAGGCATACCTTTCTCCATCAGCGGAGAAATACAGAGGAAAATGGGCATCGGATTCCTTGAGAACAGGGGCAGACTTCTTCTTAGGAGTGCCCTTCTTAGACTTCTTCTTCGAAGGTTGTTTGGACGGTGTCGGAACAGCCTTGCGCTTCCCCTTCTCACGAAGTGATCTCCTAATCTCATCCAGAGGGATATCATCAGTATCAACCCGAGATGGTTGTTCCTCAGTAGTTGGAACATCCTCAGTAGGCGACCCACCAAATGGAACTTGCTGTGCAGTCCCAGAGTGAGGCGGAGCATTCAATTCAGGATCCAACATCAGCAACCCATCACCAGTTGCAACAGCCGAAGGCGAAAGAGGGGAACTGGCACCATGAGGGACAGGAACGGACGGAGACGCACCGGGGGCAGGGACCGGAGGAGATGTCGAACTTCCAGCACCCGTATTAGGGTTTGTTGTTGTTGGAACATCCGCTTTTGGATCTGCGCCAACCGATGGAGTCTCGACATTGTCCGAGGGAGGTTGAGGGTTAGAACCCTTCTCAGTGTCAGGATGGACCTCCATATCCGTGTCATCAGGATCAGCTGCAAAGTAATCATCGATTGCAGCATCGACGTCTGCCTGAGCATCTTGAAACTGATCATCCTCAGGCGATTGTGCGGCAAGTCGAGCCTTATAGAGAGAATCATCAACAGCGAGCGGTTGAGCAGCAACAACTTCGTCAGGGTTGATATTGGAGCTGGAGGGAGACGCCATTGCAAGTGATAATTCAAATTTCGCAAAGAATAGGGGAAACTGGAGAAGTGCAGAGTCGACTGGGGAGAGAGAGAGTGGAGACGTGTTATGAGTAGTGGAGGTACCGGCAACCGTCTCAATCGGTTTAGAAGAATCTCCCCCTGGGCTTGGGCCTGGGCCGAAAGAAAAAGAAACCCAGTAAAGCATTGGCCCGCCCATGTCATACCCAATTAGTGAGAAAAACAGAGGCCCAAACTGCGCCTCAGGGACTCAAATCGAGATGTCTCCAAGTTCTTTGTGAGGATGTCTGCAAGTTGTTCCAACGACGAGAGATGCTGAATCTTGCATAAACCATCTTCAACCAAATTTTGGATGAAGTGAAATCGAATGTCAATGTGTTTACTCCGATTGTGTTGGACTGGATTCCTGGAAATATTAATGGCACTGGTGTTATCACAGTGAATAAGGAAATCATCCAAGGAAATACCATAGTCCAGAAGCATTTTACGCATCCAAATCAACTGAGTACAACAATGAGCAGCAGCAATATATTCAGCCTCCGCAGTAGATAAAGCAACAACATTTTGCTTACGAGAATACCAGCTGACTAAGTTCTGTCCAAGATAAAAGCAACCACCAGTGGTTGATTTTCGGTCGTCAGAACAACCAGCCCAGTCAGAGTCTGTATAACCAATTAGCTCCAGTGATGACCGTTTAGAATACCAGAGACCAAGGCCAGGAGTACCTTTAATATATCGAAGAATCCTTTTCACAGCACGAAGGTGAGATTCCTTAGGATCAGATTGATATCGAGCGCATACACCAACACTGAAGGAGATATCCGGACGACTAGCAGTGAGATATAAGAGACTTCCAATAATGCTTCGATACATTTTCTGATTAACTGAAATTCCAGATTCATCTTTGGTAATTTTGTCATGCTGGCCAAGGGGTGATCTGGCAATCTTGCAATCTTCCATTTTGAATTTCTGAAGCATGGTGCCAACATACTTCTCTTGATTAAGAAAGATCCCATCAGAAGTTTGTTTAATCTGTAACCCTAAGAAAAATGTGAGCTCACCCATCATACTCATCTCGAATTCATTTTGCATGGAGTGTACAAAAGCATCTCGAAGATCATCTGAAGTAGAGCCAAAAACAATATCATCCACATAAATCTGTGCGACCAATAGATGGTTGTTTGTACGTTGTACGAACAACGTCTTATCAACATTACCACGCACATAGCCTTTATCCAAGAGGTACGTAGACAAGCGTTCATACCAGGCACGTGGAGCCTGCTTTAAATCATAAAGAGCACGCTTGACCTTATAAACATAGTCAGGATGATCAGGGCATTCAAAACCAAGGGGCTGAGACACATAGATGTCTTCCTTGATGTAGCCATTCAGAAAGGCGGTTTTGATGTCCATTTGATACAATTTAAAACCAAGAGAGCAAGAGATAGCAAGTAATAATCTTACAGCCTCGATGCGAGCAACAGGAGCGAATGTCTCATCATAATCCAGACCTTCAATCTGAGTAAAGCCTTGTGCAACTAAGCGAGCTTTATTGCGAATGATCTTCCCATGTTCATCAGTCTTGTTGCGAAAAACCCATTTAGTGCCAATGACATTCACACCAGTTGGTTGTTCCATCAACTCCAAAACATCATTGCGTTTAAATTGTAGCAATTCATCCTGCATGGCAGCTATCCAAAACTCATCTTGCAAAGCCTCGTTAGCATTCTTAGGTTCAATAGATGAAACAAAACAATGCATAATATGAAAGCACATATTTGCCAATTCAGAGATATTTAGTTGATGACCTCGAGTCTGTCTAGGACCAGAGGGATCGCCAATAATATCATCCTTAGAGTGATACTTAGGTGCTCGTGGACCACGTTTTGGACCTCTCCTTTTAGGAGAATCTGGAGCTGAGGGTTGTTCACCAGTTGTGTCAACAACCGGATCACCGTCTTCAGTATCAGAAACATCAATAAGATCGGAGGGAGGCATTACTTCAGGATTAGCACTGGAGGAGACATGAGGAATAATCCGAATAGGATCATCATCATCATCATGAGGAGAGACTGAGCCTGCAGAGAGACTAGCATCATCAAAGACAACATTAATAGTTTCAATAACCTTTGAAGTTCTCTTCAAATAAACACGGTAGGCTCTTGAATCCACTGAATATCCCAAGAAAATAGCTTCATCAGATTTGGAATCGAATTTTTTGACAATAGTTCGATCCTTCAAAGCATAGCACAAACTTCCAAAGACATGAAGGTGAGAGATGTTAGGAGTCTTTCCTCTCCAAATCTCATAAGGAGTAGTCGTTGTCTGAGGTCGCATGTACACACGATTAATGATGTAGCAAGAAATATTGACAGCTTCAGCCCAAAAACGTTTCCCAAGATTACTAGCATGGAGAAGAGATCGAGCCATCTCCTGTAGAGTACGGGTCTTACGCTCAACCACGCCATTCTGTTGTGGAGTGTGGGGGGCTGAATATTCATGAGCAATACCAAGGTTGTTGCAGAGTTGTGCGAACAACTGATTTTCAAACTCTTTCCCATGATCAGATCGAATACGCCCTATCTTGAGATCCTTCTCAACCATGATCTTTAAAGATAGCTTAGAGAATACTGACACAGCCTCATCTTTGGATTTTAAGAAATCAACCCAAGTATAACGAGAGAAATCATCAACGCATACAAAGATGTACCTCTTACCACCTAGGGTAGGCACTTCTGTTGGTCCCATCAAATCCATGTGCAACAGCTCAAGGCACCTTGTGGTCTGAATGGTATCCACTACTTTGTGAGAGGAGTGAATTTGTTTACCCTTAGCGCAAGCACCACAGACAACCTTGGCTTTGCTCTGTAGTTTGGGCAACCCTCGAACAACGCCAGATTTGCTAAGTTGGATAAGAGATTTGTAGTTCATATGCCCACACCTTTGATGCCACAACTTTGTTGTTTCAACCTGAGACAGAAAGACTGATTCCACAGCAGGCTTTAAGACATAACAATTGTTAGATGATCGAACTCCCTTAATAACACAATTGTATGCGAGATCAATAACCATGCAATCCGCATCAGTGAAACCCACAAAAAATTTCTCATCACAAAGTTGGCTTATGGAAATAAGGTTTGTAGATAGACCAGCAACATAGTACACAGTAGTTAAGAACCCCATGTTTGCACCTTTTGCTTTCCCATATCCACAAATTTTGCTACGAGCTCCATTTCCATAGAGTACTTCCCCACAATCAGATTCAACATAGTCAAGGAGAAAATCCCTTTTACCTGTCATATGTCGAGAGCAGCCACTGTCAAAGTACCACTTACCATCATTGGGTCCTTTCTGAGCCGAGAGTACAACGAGACACATCTTGGGGACGATCTTGGATTTAGGAATCCACATCATAGTAAGTTTGACCTGCTTCTGTAGTTCCAGCGATGGCCAAACAACCGGGCGACCACCAAGAAGATCTTGGGTAAGTCTTTGACAGAGTTGAACAGGATGACCCTGGAATTTACAATAAGGGCAGTCTTTGCTCTTCTTGGGGGACTCTGGGGAATCAATTTTTTCAGGTGCTTTGGATGAGCTGGTCTCAAGTGTACCTGCACACACAAAGGTAGGTGCAGCTTTCTTGTTAGGTCTAGAATTGCGCTTGTATCCAATACCTTCTCTATTGGATGGTGATTTCCCTTGACTAATGATCTCATCTAGCTTGTCTTTACCTTTAACCATGTTATCTATCTTCTGAGTCTTGGCAAGCAATACGGTGTTTTCCTCCAATAGAGTATCTCTCTCAGTAGTCATAGTAACCAAAGATTCCTTGAGACTTGTGATTTCAGCATCCTTCTCATCAATAAGAATCAGTAGATCTCCCTTCTGATCAAGCAATTTCTTGTTCTCTGCAACAGCAACAACATGATCTTCTTTCACCGATTCATAACCTGCAAGAAGTTCATCGTAGTCATATCTACTAGCATCACTGTCGGATTCATGAGACTCTGTATCAGACAAATGTTTGGATAGAGTGTCAACGGTTGTTAGAACAACGTCTTTCACAGTGAAGGCTATCATCTCCTCATTCTCGCTGTCATCTCCTTCCTCCTCGGACGAACAACTGACCTCACCATCACTTAAGGTAGCTTGAAGAGCTTTTCCAACCCTTCTCTTAGCAGTAGGGCATTCAGAGGCTTTATGGCCAACACTTTCACAATCGTAACACTTTAAATTCTTGAAAGTTTCAGGTAATTCCATCTTCTTATAACCCTTCCTCTTATCATAGGAGTTGTCTGACTTATGCTTGGAAGGTTGTTCACGGGATGATGAAACACCTCGCTGATAACGTCCTTTATCATCTTTCTTGTAGTTCAGCTTCTTGGCTCTCTTGTCCTATAACATCCTTGCCAACTTCTTGGTTAGGTAAGCCTTCTCTTCATTGTCGATGCACTGAATCTCATCTTCAACTTTGAAAGCTAGATTACGTGTAGGCTCCTCTTCCAAGTAGTTCATTTCAAAAGTCTGAAGTGAACCAACCAATGCTTCAAGAGTAAAGGATTTGGTCTTCTCAAGTTCTTCCAGAGTGGACACCTTAGATTGATATCTACGAGTAACTGTCCTCAACATCTTCCTAACTAGCTTTGCATCATCATACTTCAATCCAAAAGATTGAGCTTCATTTACTAATTTCTTGAACCGAGCATGATAGGCAGCAATATTCTCATCTTCTTGCATCCGAATACTATCAAAAGCAGATTCAATTCTCTGAAGCTTTAAGGCTTGAACATCAGCAGATCCTTCATAGGCTGCTTCCAAAGCAGTCCAGGCTTCATAAGCTGTCTCACAGTTCGAAATGATGTGATATTGCGATTCATCCACAGAATTGAATAGACAATTCAACGCCGTGTTGTTTCCTTGTTCATTGTTCTTCTGAGCAGCTGACATTTCTTCTTGAGTAGCAGGGACAAAAGTAGTAATGGCAGCAGAGGTTTCAGTAGCAGGCGTTCGGACCTCTTTCATAGGTTGTTCCCAGGGTGTTAGAACAGCATTCCAGACATCTACACCAGTGTGCTTAAGAAATATCCTCATTCGATTCTTCCAGAATGGATAATTCGAACCATCAAACAGAGGAGGTCTCGAGACAGAGCCACCTTCTCTATTCATATTGGACCGGACTCAGCTAAATGTTAGAGCCCTGCTCTGATACCAATTGACAGGCCCAATCAGAATATGTAAACCCTGTAAGAGTTGTTTGAGCGATGTCTCAACAACCAGCAAAACACAACCAGATGCAAACACAAGAAACAGAGTGCGGAATGAAAATAAGAACACAAGGAATTTGATCACCCAGTTCGATCCACTCATCTACATCTGGGGGCACCAAGCCAGGGATTCCACTAGATCTCCACCAAACTAATTGAACAAGAGTCAACCACACCTTACATACCCTTACATTCCAATGAACTCTCCTATCTACCCAAATAGACTAGGAAGAACACAAGGGAGCATCAACTATCTACCCAAATGCAAGCAATTCACCGGCAGGTATTAAGGTGGTGTTTGATGAACCTAGCTAATCAATCAAATTAAGCTCAAAGGTGCTAAGACACCTACAATACACACCGATTGTGTTTACAAATCAATGATCTAAGAAATGCCTAAACACAATCCTAATTACCCCATAAAGAATGTAGAGGACACAACAGGTAAAGATATACCAGCAGCAGGATGGTTGTTGGTGCCTTCTGCAAATAACGTAAACCAGGGGGTTTTCCTTCAGCAGCTCTCAAAACGCCATAATCACAGCTCTTGAAGCTGTTAATTCTCTGTAAAGTAGACTGTGATTGCGGCTCCTCACTCTCATACACCCTCAAGGACGAAGACAGGTATTTATATGGGTTTAAGGCCCATCTAAAACCCTCTAAGGCCTGCTAGGGGAAATGCCACGTCACTGTACTATCCTGTGCTTTTTCCTGTGAAGATAATAAAGCGTTGTTGACACGATGTTGCAACAACGGCCAAAATGACGAACATCTTCACAATACTAAAAATATCCCTAACATGCCAGTATAAACATACTGAGTAAGTTAACCCCTAGAATTCAATAATGGGGTTTCAGAGCCTTTAATTATTTAAGAAAAGAAATGAGATACCTTTAGCAAGATTGTATACACTATGTAAAATTAATTCGGCTTAACTAATAAAATTTAATTGCATAATTAAAAGCATGGATTCTAAAAGATCATAATGTAACTTTGCTAGGTAAATAAATAAATCGACATAAATTTAAAACACAATTTAATAAGGATTACTTCAAGTCTTTTAGTTTCTTCCCGTTACTACCAATCGAGGTCCAATTAGTTTCTCATATATCTCATATCTCGAGTTTATCTATTTCACTGCCATGTTGGCAAGATATGTATATCGATTGCCGTTTGGCAAGCTCGATTTATGCGGTATCACTGCCGTTTTGGCAGGCCGTGTATATCGACTGTCGTTTGACAGGCCTTTCAAGCGGTTTCACTGCCACTCGGGCAGGCCATGTATATCCAACTGCTGATTTGGCAGGCCATGTGCACAACTGCCGTTTTGGCTCAATATCTAATATCTGGTCACCGTTGTCCTTACAGGCACAACGTGAAGAAGACAGAGGGGCACCCTGCAGAGCACTCACCCTCTGGTTTAAGTATGGATTTCACTCAACCTAGGTTCACGGGATTATTGAAGATGTTTTTATTTTTCATAAGATCTTTCGTCTGTTTATTTAGAAAAGACCAATTTCACAAAATATGATTTCTATATTGTCGTTGTTCGTGCCTTTTTCGTTTAAAAATCCGTTTCAAGGTCAAATGAGTTGAAAATTTTACAGCAGCTCTAAAACGTCTCAACGAACAAGTTTCGTGTTCTGAGTTTTTCAAAACGGGGTAAGGAAACGAGTCAAACATTTAGATTCCTATCAAAACCTTAATCTATCCGGATTCAGATTGTAGCATTGTTCAAGAACTCGACTTTTGACTCAACAAACGAACTCCAAATTTTATGAAATTTTATAGACTGCTTCACGACTCATTTATATACAGTTTTTGTTTTTACCACAACTCCTAATTCACCCTAGATCTGATGTCAAAATAGCTAACAATTTCGAAAATCAAATCTGGCAACATTTAAGAATTCGGTAACAGTGCAGGATAGTCAGGATCAGATTCGGGGCATCAAATCACAATGAAAAATTTCGAAATTTTTACACAGTATAGATCTATACCTTAGGAACACTTTTTCAGTTTTGAGTTTTCTCGTTTGAACGCTAGAAATGGTTCGAAAAATTCCATTACCAACCCTGCGCGCCTAGGGTTCTTCTATTGACAGATTTTAGGGTTCTTTAATTAGATCTTTAAGTTTGGTTGAGTTTTAGGCCACCAAAGTCGTATGTAAGAATTAACTTACTTGGATTTGGATCTACGGCTCTCAATTCGATGACGACGGCTTCCGGGATACTCGTTTGTGCCCTAGATCCTTCGTACTCCTCCTTGTTCCGAATCGCGGTTTAGAAAAGAAAACGTACCAAGTTAGATCCGTATTCGAATTTTCGTATGGAAAAGATTGACTAACGCCTTACCTCACCACCCACCTACGCGTGGAAGACTTCGAATTCGTCCGAAAGGCTTCGTCCTTTGCTGTCTTTGCTTCCGACGGCTTAGATCTAGGGTTTTCGGGTGTTTGGAGTGTATGGAAATTGTAAAAGAGTTGAAAAGGGCATACGGGTTCATTAAGGGGGGTATTTATAGCCCCCAACAGACCCAAGATATCTGGAGGTTGGATATTCAGAGCTTGGGCCTCAAGAAACGGAACCGAAGTCGAAAAATCCGAGATCGGGCGAGAAAATTGCGCAAGGGGCGAAACAGCCGCACTGGCGCGGTCTTGGCGCGCTCGGCCTCCAGATCGCGCGGACCCAGTCTGGGCCGCGGTATGGGCTGGGTCGTGCGATCCCGTCTGACCTTTTTCTCATCTCTTTTGGGCTTCTATCATTCTACGTTTTGGGCTCTGATCGTTGGGCTCTTCTCGGACTTTAAACTCCTATTTTTAAATCCCTTTTCGAACTCGAATTAATTTGTGTTCGGAATCTTGAGTCCAACGACATTTGGTTCCCGTGCAATAATTTATTTAATTAAGTTATTTCCGACTTCACGGGCTCTTGGAAATTTAATTCCTTTTTAATCTTTGCATTAGATTTCTTTTCTCTTTTTATCTTTATTTTAATTATTTGTTTATTTATTTATGTATTTATTTATTTATTTGACTAATTTCGCGGGTATTACAGTCTATCCTTCTTAAGAATCAACTTCGTCCTCGAAGTTGCGTTTTAGCTTTTCTCGAGCTAAGAACTATGGTCCTTTCGTTCGTTTCGTGTTTTCTTTATTTTTATATCATGAATGAACTCAAAATTAAAATTTCCAAATTGCCTACTTACCCTGTGAAGGGATCAAGCCATTATGTAGTTCAAAATAATTTGAATTTGTTTATTTTTTCTTTTTTTTTTTGCTAGGATACGCGGCGTTACAATTTATTTTAACATATTTTTCTAATTGCCTAAACTTTAAATTAAATCATTTCCAATGAAAACGACTAATATTCTGAAATACATGATTTATAATTGTTAGAGCACGAATTTTGCAAAAATTTAAGCAAATAAGATGCGTGAATATAACTGTTTAATTGCAACGATTTTACGTGGTGGTATTTTACCATATTTATCTCGCCGGTGTATGTTGTCAGGCATAACTCAAAAATAAAAAAAATAAAAGATATTAGTTAATTTTTATGTGTTCTAAATCTAAAATAATTTTTATTTTTACTCTCTTTTAAATCTATATTATGTGTTCTAAATCTATATTAGTTAATTTTTACTCTCTTTTATTTTTACTCGGTCTGATAAAAGGAGGGCTAATATTTGTAGGTTTTTATAATAGTGGAAATAATCATTATTCATTCATGTCACATGCTTCGATATTATCAGGTAGTTGTGATGTTGTCTTTAAAATTGAAAGTGATAAAAATGATACTGATTTATCGTACTTGATGACAATTATTGCTTTATTTTTAATTAAATACTAATATATTTATCGTAATTGATGACAATTATTTTTAATAGTTGATATGCATTGGAAAGTGGAATGGACAAGATGGATACATATAGACATATTGCTTTGGTAGTATTCTTAATTAATATAGTCCTATTTTACAAGTTTGGTGGCGTAGATACATATTTCCAAATATTGATTTAGTTAGAGTATGTTTGTAACACCCCGATTTTTGGTCACCCAGGTCGGGATGTCACCGCCACATCTCCCTAGCAAGACACGGTTTCTCCGGGCTTGCTAAAGAGATGCAAGGCTAGGTATTGCAGAATTTAAAATATTCAAAACATTTAAAAACAACCCATACGATATAAGATCGAAAATAATATCATAATGCAGCGGAAAAATAATATCTAAGTATAAGTATTGCAGCAGAAAATGTAAATAGGGCCAACATGGCCAAAATACGGGTTAAACAGGCCCGTTTATTCTATAGTCTAATGCAAAAATCAAAATATTAAATGTTCCCAAAAAAATCCCATGCATGCAGTGCTCATGCTCATTCCACATATTCTGTAAGAAAAAGAAAGGAAATGGTTTCGTCAGCACAACTGCTGAGTAAGTTAACACGTACATAATCGAGGGATTTCAAAGCCATTAATTTAATACTTACATAAAAGCATGCCATTAAATTATAAACAATTTAATTTAATTAACTAAATGACTTGCATAATTTAATTCATGGCTCTAATTAAAAACACATTTAACATAATTTAAAGTAAAAGCCATAATTAATTTAAATAAAACATTAAATAATTTAAATAGACCAAAAATAAACATTTTAATTATCCCCATTACACCCAAGATTTAGAATTTCAGTATTTCACGATTGCATTGCAATCTCGTCAAGTTTAGCCAGTAGTCCGGCGGCCGCAACCGTATCTGCCATACCCAGTACCACTCCGGAGCCTCGGGAAACCCATATGGATATTCTCGAGAATGTAGGCCATATATCTCATGCCGTTTTGGCAATGTATCTCAAATTTCGCGCGGGGTCACCATCGTTCATAAAGGCACGAAGTGAATAGTTAGAGGGCACCCTGCAGAGCACTCACCCCTAATTTTAATTGATCAAGTTTGTAAGGAGATTTTTCAAAATTCTTGTTCGTATAACTTATTTCAAAAAAAAAAGATTCCTACGCGTTTAAATCTTAAAGGCTAACTTCACCGTTTCACAAGATTTTCAAAATTTGACTTCGGTAAACCACAGTTTACTCCAAAATTAATTAAAAATCAGTTTTCAGTCCAAACATTCTGAAATTTTTTCCAGTGACTCGAAAACACAGAGATAAACAGGTTACGTGTTTTAACTTTTTCGATCCGAGTTAAGGAAATAAGTAAAAAACATAGATTTCAATCAGGTTACAAATCTGTCCGAAATTTTCAACAGCAGTTTCAAGATTTCACGATCGACCATAGCAAACAAACTCCAAAATTGATGAAATTTTACAGAGAGATACTTAAGACATATATCTACAAGTTTCATGTTCGACTAAAGTTCTGAATCGGCTTAGATCTATCGTCAAAAACGTCTACAAGTTCGGACCTAAGTTCTGTCAAGATTTCAAAATTCAGATTTAGAACAGTTCGGTTCAGGGTCGATTTCAGATATCAGAACATAATGAAAAATTCCAAAAATTTTACAGAAGATAGATCTATGTCTTGGGAACGTTATTCCTGTTTTAAGTTTTCTTGTTTGAACAGTTTTAAGGGTTCGGAAAAATCGTACAAAAACGTTGCGCCGTAGGGTTTTCGTGTTGACAGATTTTTACGTTCTTGGTTTAAATCTTTAATTCAAGTGTATTTTAATTCTCCCAAACCATGTAAGTATTAACTTACAGAATTCGTGATCGTCTCGGCTCGTCTATTCGGAGGCGTGGCTTCCAGTCCACCGTTTATCTTCTCGGTTCGTCGGGTTCTTCGTTCTAGATCTGGTTCATGGTGTAGGAAAGAAAAAGATTAAGTTAAGATTCGTTTTTCAATCAAGAACGTAAAAGAACGAACGGATCAGAACTTACCACGACGATAGAAGACTCCGAATTCGTCCAAAACAGTCCCTCTCTTGGTCTCGTGCCTCCGACGACTCCGGGATTAGGGTTTTCGAATGTATAGAGAGTATGAAGGTTTTGAAAAGGGTTCGGGATAGACTAGGACGACTATTTATAGAAGTAAGGGACCTAGGGAACGTCCAAGGTCGGTCTTAGTGAGTCTTGATCCGCAATGTGAGCAACCGAAGTCGAAAAATCTGGATTCGGGCGAGAGAATCTCGCAACAGCCGATTCTGTCCGTTGGCGCGCGGCTAGGGGAAACCCCGCGCGGCCACCGCACGGTCCACGCCTAGACTTCGGTTCGGGCGGGTCGTGCGATCCGTCGGGCATTTCCTCCTCTCTTTCGGACTTCTATCCTTCTATGTTCTCGGATTCGGATTTCCGGGATATTTTCGGGCTCCTATTTCCTATCTTAATTTTTACTCAGGTCCAGATTTAATATTGGCCTCGAATTCTCGAAGTTGTGTTTCGGCTTTTCTCGCGCTAAGGTCTTTTTGTTTGTTTTATTAATTTGTGACTGAACTTAGAATTAAAACTTCTAAGCTGCCTACGTACCCTGCGAAGGGATCAAGCCATAACGTAGTTCAAAACAAGTTGAATTTGTTTGTTTGTTTCCAAAGATGCACGAAAACACGAAAAAAAAAAAACACGGTGTGACATCCTCTGCCCCTTAAGATGACAGTTATGTCCCCATAACTGTGTTGGCGTCGGTTTGGAACAGTGTCGGGTAACGCTCTCTCATGTCGGATTCTAATTCCCAAGTCGCGGTTTCACTTTCATGGTTCGACCAAAGAACCTTGACCATCCTGACGGTTTTATTCGTCGTTACTCGCTCCTTAACGTCTAGGATTCGCACTGGGACTTCTTCGTAAGTCAGATCGTCATCGAGTTCGATCACTTCCGGCTGAAGTACATGTGTCGGGTCCGGCACATATTTCTTTAGTTGTGAGACATGGAAGACATTATGAACTCGATCTAATTGTGGCGGTAAAGCCAGTCGGTAGGCCAAATTTCCGACTCGTTCTAGAATTTCGTAAGGTCCTATGTATCGAGGACTCAACTTTCCTCGTTTGCCAAAGCGGATCACCCCCTTCATGGGTGATATCTTTAGCATGACCCTATCTCCTACTTGAAATTCTAGGTCTCGTCGTCTCACGTCAGCATAACTCTTATGACGGTCTTGAGCGGCTTTTATTTTCCCTTGGATCACCTTTATTTGTTGAGCCATTTCTTCGACAAGTTGTGGTCCCACTACCACAGACTTATCGTTTTCTTCCCAGCTCAATGGGCTTCGGCACTTTCGTCCATACAACGCCTCGAAAGGTGCCATGCCAGTGCTAGCATGGTAGCTATTGTTATAGGAAAACTCAATTAAAGGTAAATGAGTTTCCCAATTTCCCTTGAACTCCAACACACATGCTCTCAGCATGTCTTCTAGTGTTTGGATCGTTCTCTCGGTTTGTCCATCCGTCATCGGGTGGAATGCGGTGCTCATTTTGATTTGAGTACCGAGAGCTTTTTGTAACTCCGTCCAAAAATGAGAGACAAATCTACTGTCTCTGTCGGAAATGATGTCATGTGGTACTCCATGTCTTCGGACCACATTATCGACGTAGGCTCGGGCCAATTGGTCCATAGTCCATGTGTCCTTCATCGGGATAAATATGGTTGTCTTCGTTAGCCTATCCACAATCACCCAAATCTTGTTCATGCCTTTAGGTGATCGTGGTAATCCCGAGACAAAGTCCATTGAGATGCTATCCCACTTCCAACTTGGAATCTCCAGTGGTTGCATCTATCCTAAGGGTTTATGTCTCACTGCCTTAACCCTTTGGTAGGTGAGGCATTTCACCACGAAGTCCGCCACTTCTTTCTTCATTCCCGGCCACCAATAGATCTTCTTCAGATCTTTGTAAAGTTTGTCGCATCGGGGATGCACTAAATATGGCGTGTTATGTCCTTCTTCCATCAACCTTTGCTTCAACTCGGCACACTTCTGGGGCACGCACCATCTCCCTTTAAAGAGAATGCTTCCATCCTCATGGATAGCAAATCCTATTGCCTTACCCTCGGTAATATACTCCTTTATCCGCTCCAATTTCGCGTCGCCCGGTTGGGCGAGTCTAATCTCGTCCAATATTGGAGTTTCTACAATCATCGCGTTGATCGTTTCACTCACTGTGCTCGGGTGCACAAGTTCCACATCCAACCTCGCCAAATCCATGTATAATGCCGGCGGAATTACCAACGAGTTTATCACGTGTTGGGTTTTCCGGCTTAGGGCATCGGCTACCACATTCGCATTTCCTTCGTGGTAGGATATCTCCAAATCATAATCCTTGATAAGTTCCAACCATCGTCGCTGTCTCAAATTCAACTCCTTCTGAGTGAATATATATTTCAAGCTCTTGTGGTCGGTGAACATTCGACACTTTCGCCCGTAAAGATAATGTCTCCATATCTTTAGAGCGAAAACGACCGCTGCCAACTCCAGGTCGTGTGTCGGGTAATTTTCTTCGTGAGGTTTTAGTTGGCGTGATGCGTATGCAACGACCCTCGAGTCTTGCATCAAGACAAAACTAAACCTTCCTTCGAAGCATCGCTGTAAACTTCGAAGTCACCATTCTCTGATGGTAGCGTCAATACGGGTGTCGTTGTGAGTCGTTTCTTTAACTCTTGAAACGCAGCCTCACACGCCTCTGTCCACTCGTATTTTACTCCCTTCTTCAGTAGCTGGGTTAAAGGACATGCGATTTTCGAAAAATCCTTCACGAAACGTTTATAATACCTAGCTTTTCCAAGGAAACTCCTTATTTCCGTTGGACTCTCGGCGCTGCCCCTCCGTTACGGCAGAAACTTTCGTCGGATCCACTGAGACTCCATCAGCGGATACTATATGTCCAAGAAATGCTACTTCCTTTAACCAGAAATCGCATTTGGACAACTTGCCGTATAGTTGGTTCTTTTGCAAGATCCGTAACACTTGATGTAAGTGTTGGGCATGCTCCTCCTCGCTTCAATGAACACCACGACGCACTGATCTACTCGAAGGATAACACTTTGAACTCGTAGTGGCCATATCGAGTTCGAAACGCCGTCTTCGGAATGTCTTTCTCGGCGATCCTCAACTGGTGATACCCATATTGCAAGTCGATCTTCGAGAATACTGAAGCTCCCTTCAGTTGATCAAACAGATCCTCAATTCTCGGCAATGGGTACTTATTCTTAATCGTCACTTGGTTCAGTCCCCGATAATCTATACAGAGACGTAATCCTCCGTCTTTCTTCTTGACGAATAAAACCGGTGCTCCCCAGGGGGAAGTACTCGGCCTTATGTACCCTTTCCCTAACAGCTCCTCGAGTTGGTCCTTTAACTCCTTCATTTCCAATGGTGCCATCCGGTACGGGGCTTTTGAGACAGGCTCGGTTCCCGGAATGAGATCTATAGTAAATTCAAGATCTCGCTCTGGTGGCATGCCCGGAACGTCTTCAGGAAACACGTCCGGGTACTCTCTTACCACTGGAATGCTGTCAACCTTGCTCTCTTCCGCCTCAAGGTTGTGAATGTAGCACACATATAATTTATACCCCTTACGCATCAAGTTACTTAGTTTGAGGGCACTAATGATTTTGTTGCTCCTCTTAGGGGGCTGAGAGTAAAAGATAACTCTTTTTCCCCTACTTTTTGAGAGGGTGGTCTTTTGCTTCTGGCATTCGATCACTGCTTTATACTGGGATAACCAGTTCATCCCCAGTATCATGTCAAAGTCCCTTAAGTTAAATTTTACTAAGTTTGCGAAGAATTCTACGTTCTTGATCACTATAGGAATTCCGTTATATCGTTTAGAGCAAGCTACTACTTCTCCTGAAGGCAATTAAATTCCTAAGCTAATTATCTCAGACTTAGGTAGATCTAACTCAGGCACTATTCTTGATGCTATGATTGAGCAACTAGCTCCAGAATCAAATAAAACTCTAATGGGTGTATTCAATATATCAAATGTACCTGCCATCACTACTCCTTGTGCAGGCACGTCCGCTTGGTTAATCACGTTAAGCCTCCCCATAGGGCGTCCTTGATTGCCTTGCTGATTCGGATTCGGCTGCTCATCTTGCTGTTGATTTTGATTCTGAGGTGGTGGAGGACGTTGGTTCTGATTCTGATTCGGCTGCCTAAATTGATTTTGAGGGGGTCTATACCCCTGATTGTTGTCGTTCCGTCCGTTTGATTTTGAGGCTGTCCCTGCCCCGTGACCAAGTCTTCCCTTTTCGTTATGTTTTCAATCCTTGTTCGGCACTCCCTACGTATGTGGCCCATGCGACCACACCGAAAGCATGCCCCCCTGTTGAGGGCATCCCCTCGCCAGATGGGGTCGCCCACAACTCGGGCAGGGTGATACCGGTTCTTCTTTGTGAAACCTCCTTCCATTATTGGTTTGCTGTGGCCTATTCGACCCTTTCCGCTGCTCATTCCTTCCCGCATTGTTCTCACCTCTCGCGTCCTTGTTCCTCTTGTCTTGGGGGCTCCGGCTGGACTCCCCACTCACTCTCCTTTTCAGTTGCTGTACCCACGCCACTGCCACAGCGCGGTCGTACACGGCTTGCAGATCAGGGTAGTGTACCCCTGTGATCACCTCATGCACTGCCAGGTTTAGCCCCATTTCAAATTTTGAGCTTTCTCCGCGTCCGTGGGTACTAATCTTGGTGCGAATCTCACAAGCTCCTTAAATCGAGTGTAGTACTCTTGCATGGTCTGGTCTCCTTGTCTCAGCGACAGAAACTCTTCGGACATCGATGCTTTAGTACTCAAGGGATAGAATCTATCCCTGAGCAGCTCCATCATTTCCGCCCACGAGTAGGGCTCTTCATCTTCTTGCAGTTTTGCTTAAGTCGCCTGCCACCAGTCGTCCGCTTCGCCTCCCAAGTAGTACGAAGCGACGTGCACTCTCTCTCCTTCCGGATATTTGACTGCACATCAAAGGTCCGGATCCATTCCTCCAGTTTTGCTGAATCCTCCTCACCAGCGTAGTGGGGCGGCTGGTAAGGATTCACCATCACCAGATAGTTGGGGCCAGCTTGGGGCGGAGGTACCGCCGCAGCTTGCCCCTGATTGACTTGCGCTCCCTAGCGCAATCAAGATCTCCTCTAGCGTCCGAAGACGATCGCCCACATTGTTCGGTGCGGGGGCATCCTGCTCATCTTGGTGTTGTGCTTCTACAGGTTCCGTGACATTTGGTGGGACCTCAGTAGTATTTTGGGGAGCAGTTTGGGTCCTCGGTCTACCTCTAGGTGCCATTCTGTTACAAATGGTGTAGATTAGGACTTGTGAAAATAATATATAGTCTAAAAAATATTTATAAATGTGTTTGTAATTTCGCACGTAGTGCTCGATCGAACTGAGAAGTGCCGTAAGATTTTGGGTTTTATTTTATCTTATTTTATTTGTAACACCCCGATTTAATTAACGCATAATTAATTTGATTAATTATGGTTAATTGACTAAATACTCATTGCATGGATTAATTGTAGGTGAGAATGAGATTGAAGTGGAAGAATAAGTGGGCTCAAACCCACAATAAAATAAGTGCTCAAGTGAGTGCATTATGGTGGAGATGGCTCAAAACAAGTGAATCAAGTCAATAACCCATCTTCCAACCCAACCCATTTTTCCACCCGGGTCGACCCATATCCCACAAAAACCCCCAAATCAGGCAACTCATGCCCATTTTCAACTCACACTTCCAAAATTAGGGTCATTCCCGTTTTTGGGAGAAGGGGGTGAAGAAATGGTGTCTTTGGGGAGGATTTGGCAATTTTGAGCTTGAGGAAGGTTGGGGGACTGACTAAACATCCTTTGGTGAGTATTTTCCTTACCTTGTTTCACATTATTGATGAGTTTTGAGGTGGTTTTGGTGGGTGCTCATGGGGGTGACGGGAATGAAGGTTTTGGTGAATCTTTTTGTAGATTTGTGTGCTTTGGAGGCTTGGAATCTTGCTAGGGGAGCTAGATTGGTGTTATGAGGGCTTGGGTAAGTTCTCTAACTCATTTTGATGTTGTGAAATCAGATTGTGGCTCTCTTTTGTTGCATGTTGGAAAATCCTCAAATTTGTAGATGAGTTTTGATGATTTGGTTGATTTCTTGCAATGTAGACTTGGATTTGTTGATTTGGAGCTTGGAGGTTGAAGAGGGAGGCTTGTGGACTCATCTAATCCAAGGCAAGAGTAGGATTTAGCTTAATGTGGGGGAAAATTGGAAGAAAATGGTGAAAATCGCGGATTCTGACCGTGTTTGGTGCTTCAGAGGCGCCGCATTGCCTTTGCGGTGCCCAAAAGTGGCCTGGAGCGCCACTTCGGCGCCCCGGACCACAGAGCCTTCAGTACAGGCGCCACATTGGCTGTGTGGCGCCTGGAAATGGGTTTAAGCGCCACAATTGGCGCCACCTGTGCACTCCAAAAACTCACAAACTTGAATCGGCTCTAATTTACTCGTTTCTAATCCAATTTTCGCAAACCATATATGAATCTGACCCTACTCGGAACAAGGATTTCAAATATGCAATCGGAGATATAATGACTCCTTCAAAAATTTAATATAGGAATTTATAACCCGAGGGTGTCCCCTGCGTGCCGATTCACTGTTTTCTTCCATTTTTCGTTCCCTTTCGTATTTTATCACTTTTTACTCATTGCTAGACCTCGAAAATGTTTTAAATTGGTTGTGATAGACCTACCATGTCTTAGAAATTAAGAAACTCGTTTGAGGTTGAATCTAACGCTTGTAACCGAGTTGCGAGCCGATATGTGGGGTTTGGCTAACCCGAAAACTGAATCTTAGTGTTTGGACTTGGGAAATATTTAATTATGCTTTCGAATCTTGGGATTGAGCATGCGAATTACATTATATGATATATGTGATCTTATGCGTTCGAAGATACAATTCTCATGTTATGCTTTCAAGTTATTAACTGGGCATACCTGATTAGTTGATTATCTTGCGCATGTTATTGTGATATTTATGTGTTTATGCTTTCGAGAACTATGTTCTGGGCATGTAGGCTTTCGAGAGCGAGACGCTCTGGGCCAATACCCGCTAGATGTGGTTCGATCCTTGGGGATGCCACTCCGTAAGTCCACTTGACCTTTTATGCATGTAGTGCTCGCGGCGGGGGCACTGTAGGTATCTCTTCCGACCATTAAGGTGAGGTGGAGCCTTAATGGGGAAGAATGCCAACCATGGTATTAGAATACGCGCTAGACATCTTATGTGCTGCATTTAGGATATATAGGCACTTAGGTCATTGCATTTCATTCATTATTCATCTCATCATCTGTTTTGCAGTGTATGACGTGGTTGAAGCACCGGTATGGGACAGTGTGATGTTTTAATTATGTATTTAATTATGCAACTATATAATCTGTTATTACTGTGCTAACCTCGTTCCCCGTTTGCCCAGCTAGTTCTACTCTTGCTCAGTACTTATGTACTGACACCTTGCGTTTTGTTTTTCTTATAGATACTCCCGGGGGGGACGCAGAACCTGAGCATGATATCGGGTTTGGGGATGAATGATCTACCTAGAGATGCATCATTCATGTTATTGACTTATATGCTTGTCTGGAGTCTATGCTCTCTGTAGCATGAACTATCTGCTTTTCTTATTACTGTTATGGGCATTGGTCTGTGAACCATGTTATGTATTACTGTTATGTACTTGGTATCATTGAGGGTTGCAGTAAGACTTTGATGTCGTACTGTTGTGGCTTGTAAGCCGGATATTTGTTATGATGTGGAATTTCTTCTTATTGGACTTACTCTGATGTTATGATTTATTGGTTTATCTGTTTACCAGGCTTCGTGTTATTAATCTTAAATTGATTGGCCAACAATTTAAGAGAGGTAACACGGCAGTAATGTTGCAAAAATTAGGTTTAAAATTTTTGGGCATTACATGTTGGTATCAGAGCCATATGTGCTCTTATGTGCTTAGAATTCTGACAAAAGCATGTGGTGAGGTGTGGGGGAATGCATATAGTGTAGGATCTGCATTGATTATGCTTATATTCCTGTTGTTTCGCTTTGTTTTTGGGATGACTGCGTACCTTATGAGCTTGGGTTGTGATTTGTGTGTCAAACCACGACCAACTCATAGGGATATCCTGGGAGATCTATACTTGCTAATTATTGTTCGGTATTACTTTATTCTTGGTTACCGAATGTTAATGTATATTGTTGTGTGTTTTGAGTACAGGATGCCGCCGCGCAGAGATGGAGAACCCCGACGGAGGGGACGACCTCGCAGAAATCCGGGGCCTGTTATTGGAGGCCGAGGACAGGACAATGATGAGGAGGAGTATGTTCCCTTCGAGGAGCCCATGGATGTGGAGGAGGGCTATGAGGAGGAACCAGTTCCACCACCTCCACCAGGGCCTATGCCATTTGATCAGAATCAATTCATGCAGTTCATGCAGACCATACAAGGAATGTACCAGGGACTAGGAAACCAGCCTGCTAACCCACTGCCCCGATCGGTGGACTATGTTCATTTGGCACGACATCATCAGCCTCCAATCTTCAGTGGAGGGTCGGACCCAGTGACTCTAGATGACTGGATCTTTCAGATGGACATCATTTTCGAGAACACTGATTGCCCCGAGGACCGGAAGGTGAGAGTGGGGAGTCAATACGTAAGGGGGCCAGCGTTGCATTGGTGGAGATCTCGCAGAAATGAACTAATGGTGAGGAATGATTTCACCTGGGGACTCTTCTGCAGTGCCCTTCGAGCTCATTTCTATACCCCACAGATGTTGAATGCTAAGAAGAGAGAGTTCCTCACTTTGGAACAGGTGGGGAACATGACAGTTACAGAGTATTACCAGAGATTCGTGGAGTTAATGGGTTATGTGCCATGGTTGGTCCCTGATGAGGAAGACCGGGTGTCCAGGTTTGTGGATGGTCTAAGGACAGAGATACGGAGCTCAGCATGCATCCTTATCCACCGCGTATGACCAGGCACTATTTATTGAACGGGCTAGAGCAGATGCGCATCGTAATTGGACTGGTAGGCGCAGGGATTCAGGGAGGACAGGCGGTCCTCAGCGCAGGCAGTCCCGGGGAGGCGGCGAGACCTCCAGGACTCAGAATTATGCTCAGCCTCCTACCAGACCGGGCCTTTACTGTTGGCATTGCCAGCAGGAGGGACATTTGAGATATCAGTGCCCTCAGCTGACGGGGCAGGCCAGTGGTTTTTCTTCTGCAGCTCGTGGAGCAGGGGCAGCGCGTGGGCGGGGTACAGACAGGGGACGTGGACTCAGAGGGGCCGAGGAGGCCGCCTCAATGTTATGGAGCGGGCTGAGCTTGACGGGCGAGATGACGTCATGACTGGTATGTTAAGCTGTTCAATTTCAATTATGACTGATCTAACCATCTATAACAAATTGCTAGGGTAGTGCCTTATATTGTTGAATGTGTAGGTACTATACTAGTTGACAATGTTCCCGCTTATGTTTTGTTTGACTCCGGTGCATCATGTTCCTTGATATCTTCGGAGCTCGTGTCCAAGCATGCCATGGGACCGTTAGAGGCCTATCACCTTCATGTGTCGCTACCATCTGGAGATCTTATGCGGAGCCATTAGATTAGGTTCGGTGCACATATAGTCATTAAAGATCGGGAGTTCAACACAGATCTTGTGGTACTAGACTTGGCTGATTTCGACGTGATTTTTGGTATGGACTGGCTGTCAAAGTACCGAGCAAGATTGGAATGCGGAGTACCGAGGATTTCTTTCACCGATGAAGAGGGTGAGCAAGTGACTTATTATCCTCCTAACATCCGAGTAGTACCTCCTGTGTCTTTTTCTGCTTTAATTAGAAAGGGGTATCCGGTGTATCTTTGTTTCGTGCATGAGATTACACCACCTGCCCCGAGTTCGACGTTAGCACAGATTCCTCTCGTCTCTGAATTTCCCGATGTATTTCCTGATGAGATACCCGGCTTTCCGCCTGCCCGGGAGATAGACTTTGCCATTGATTTGGTGCCAGGAACAGCACCAATTGCCAAGGCCCCTTACCGGATGGCTCCTGCAGAATTGAGAGAGTTGAAAGAACAACTCAAGGATCTACTTGATAAGGGATATATTCAGCGTAGCAGCTCGCCTTGGGGAGCGCCGGTGATATTTGTCAAAAAGAAAGACGGGAGTTTATGGATGTGTATTGATTATCGGGGGCTTAATCAGGTCACAGTCAAGAACCGTTACCCGTTACCTAGGATCGATGACCTATTCGATCAGCTGAAGGGCGCTTCTACATTCTCCAAGATTGACTTGAGGTCGGGGTATCATCAGATTAGAGTGGCGGAAAGAGAGCGTGAGAAGACTGCCTTCCGGATACGATATGGCCACTTTGAGTTCACGGTGATGCCGTTTGGGCTGACTAATGCGCCAGCAGTCTTCATGGATTTAATGCATCGTGTTTTTCGGCCTTGGTTAGATGTCTGTGTGGTCATTTTCATTGACGACATCTTGGTTTACTCCCCGGATCTAAAGACACACAGGGAGCATCTCAGGACAGTTTTGCAGGTGCTTAGAGAGCATAAGTTGTACGCCAAACTTTCGAAATGTGAATTCTGGCTTGATCAGGTGGCTTTTCTGGGACATATCATATCGGGAGAAGGAATTTCCGTGGACCCCGCGAAGGTGGAAGCCGTGTTGGAGTGGAATCCACCTAGTAATGTCAGTGAGGTGCGTAGTTTCCTTGGATTAGTGGGATACTACCGGAGATTCATCGAGGGGTTTGCAAGCATCGCTCGACCTCTAACTCAGTTGTTAAGGAAGGATGTGCCTTTTCAGTGGAGTGAGGATTGCCAGGGGGCGTTTGAATTGTTGAAAGAGAAGGTGACGGAAGCCCCAGTTTTGGTGTTGCCAGATGAATCGGGTGAGTATGAGGTATACACAGATGCATCTCACCGCGGGCTTGGATGTGTACTTATGCAGAACGGCAGGGTGATCGCATATGCATCTAGGCAATTGAAGCCTCATGAGCTAAATTACCCGACTCACGACTTGGAGATGGCAGCGGTCGTGCATGCATTGAAGATTTGGAGACATTATCTTTATGGTGCCAAGTGTCAAAGCTACTCGGACCACAAGAATCTTAAGTGTCTCTACACTGCAGATAAGATGAGTGGGAGACAGCGAAGGTGGTTGGAGTTCTTGCAAGACTATGACACTAGCATTCAGTACATTGAAGGAAAGGCGAATCGAGTGGTTGATGCATTTAGCAGGAAGGGACATATGCTGAACACTATTACCCTCCCATGGCATTTGAGGCAAGAATTGGAAAAGGAGGAAATTGTGGCGATCCCTTATGGTATGAAGGCGAGATTAAATGCTATGACAGCGATGCCTTCACTACTCGAGGAGCTCAGATTGAGCCAAGCAGTGAGTAAAGAGATGATGCACTTGAGAGCTAGGATTCGGCAAGGCAAGGCCGGCGGATTCACGATTGATAGCAGAGGTGTGATTAGACTTGGGGACCGTTTGTGTGTACCTTCAGAAGATCAAGTATTGAAGAAAAAGATCTTGGGGGAAGCACATTGCACGCCTTACTCTGTACATCCTGGAGCAGTGAAGATGTACAAGGACTTGAGACAGGTTTACTGGTGGAAGGGCATGAAGAAGGAGGTGGCTGAGTTTGTGTCTAAATGCCCTACTTGTCAGAAAGTTAAGGCAGAGCACATGAGAACTTCGGGGTTATTGCAACCTTTGGAGGTTCCCATGTGGAAGTGGGAGTCTATTGCTATGGACTTTGTCACTGGATTGCCTAAAACAAGAAATAGGTTGGATACCATTTGGGTAGTTGTGGACCGATTAACCAAGAGTGTTGTGTTCATACAGATGAGATTGAACTGAAGTATGCAAAAACTGACTGGTGCTTACATTCAGCACGTGGTTAGACGGTTTGAAGTGCCGAAGGAGATCATTTCAGACAGGGATTCGAGGTTCTTGTCGAGGTTCTGGAGAGAATTACAAGCAGCTTTTGGTACTCAGATCAGCATGAGCACAGCGTGGCACCCTCAGACCGATGGGCAGACAGAAAGAACCATCCGAACTTTGGAAGACATGTTGAGGGCTTGTGTTATGGATTTCCAGGGAATGTGGGAGGAATATCTACCTTTGGTGGAGTTCTCCTACAACAACAGTTATCACGCAAGTATTCGGATGGCTCCATTTGAAGCATTGTATGGAAGGAGGTGTAGGACACCCTTGTGTTGGAGTGACCCATCAGAACGAGCAATTATGGGTCCCGAAATCATCGAGCAAACCACTGAAATTGTGCGAGTGATCAGAGACAGAATGAAGGAAGCTCAGGATCGCCAGAAGAGCTATGCAGACTTATCGAGGAGGGACGTTGAGTTTACCGTGGGCGATTGGGTACTTCTGAGAGTCTCCCCGATGAGAGGTGTGAGGCGATTCGGGAAGAAGGGAAAGTTGAGCCCCCGGTTTATAGGTCCCTATGAGATTATCAAAAAGATTGGGAAGGTGGCTTATCGGTTGGATTTGCCAGCGGAGGTGGGGAACGTACACAACGTCTTTCATGTGTCACAATTAAGGAAGAACGTTTCCGATCCCGATAAAATTATCCAACCGGATGAAGTGGAGTAGGATGAGAGCTTGGAATATGAGGAGTATCCCGTGGCGATTCTGGATACCAAAGATAAAGTACTTCGCAGCAAGGTGATCAAGATGGTGAAAGTACTTTGGTCTAGACACGGAGTTGAAGATGCCACTTGGGAGACCGAAGATAGCATGATGGAGCGTTATCCTGAATTGGACCTGGCTCCAATTCAATGAGGTAACTTACTTTAATCCATACTTTTCATTCGGGGACGAATGATCCTAAGGGAGAGGGATTGTAACACCCCGATTTAATTAACACATAATTAATTTGATTAATTATGGTTAATTGACTAAATACTCATTGCATGGATTAATTGTAGGTGAGAATGAGATTGAAGTGGAAGAATAAGTGGGCTCAAACCCACAATAGAATAAGTGCTCAAGTGAGTGCATTATGGTGGAGATGGCTCAAAACAAGTGAATCAAGTCAATAACCCATCTTCCAACCCGACCCATTTTTCCACCTGGGTCGACCCATATCCCACTAAAACCCCCAAATCAGGCAACTCATGCCAAGGAAGGGGGTGAAGAAATGGTGTCTTTGGGGAGGATTTGGCAATTTTGAGCTTAAGGAAGGTTGGGGGACTGACTAAACATCCTTTGTGAGTATTTTCCTTACCTTGTTTCACATTATTGATGAGTTTTGAGGTGGTTTTGGTGGGTGCTCATGGGGGTGACGGGAATGAAGGTTTTGGTGAATCTTTTTGTAGATTTGTGTGCTTTGGAGGCTTGGAATCTTGCTAGGGGAGCTAGATTGGTGTTGTGAGGGCTTGGGTAAGTTCTCTAACTCATTTTGATGTTGTGAAATCAAATTGTGGCTCTCTTTTGTTGCATGTTGGAAAATCCCCAAATTTGTAGATGAGTTTTGATGATTTGGTTGATTTCTTGCAATGTAGACTTCGATTTGATGATTTGGAGCTTGGAAGTTGAAAAGGGAGGCTTGTGGACTCATCTAATCCAAGGCAAGAGTAGGATTTAGCTTAATGTGGGGGAAAATTGGAACAAAAGGGTGAAAATCGCGGATTCTGACCCTGTTTGGTGCTTCAGAGGCGCCGCATTGCCTTTGCGGCGCCCAAAAGTGGCCTGGAGCGCCACTTCGGCGCCCCGGACCACAGAGCCTTCAGTACAGGCGCCACATTGCCTGTGTGGCGCCTGGAAATGGGTTTAAGCGCCACAATTGGCGCCACCTGTGCACTCCAAAAACTCACAAACTTGAATCGGCTCTAACTAACTCGTTTCTAATCCAATTTTCACAAACCATATATGAATCTGACCCTACTCGGAACAAGGATTTCAAATATGCAATCGGAATTAAGATATAATGACTCCTTCAAAAATTTCATATAGGAATTTATAACCCGAGGGTGTCCCCTGCGTGCCGATTCACTGTTTTCTTCCATTTTTCGTTCCCTTTCGTATTTTATCACTTCTTACTCATTGCTAGACCTCGAAAATGTTTTGAATTGGTTTTGATAGACCTACCATGTCTTAGAAATTAAGAAACTCGTTTGAGGTTGAATCTAACTCTTGTAACCGAGTTGCGAGCCGATATGTGGGGTTTGGCTAACCCGGAAACTGAATCTTAGTCTTTGGACTTGGGAAATATTTAATTATGCTTTCGAATCTTGGGATTGAGCATGCGAATTGCATTATATGATATATGTGATCTTATGCGTTCAAAGATACAATTCTCATGTTATGCTTTCGAGTTATTAACTGGGCATACCTGATTAGTTGATTATCTTGCGCATGTTATTGTGATATTTATGTGTTTATGCTTTCGAGAACTATGTTCTGGGCATGTAGGCTTTCGAGAGCGAGACGCTCTGGGCCAATACCCGCTAGATGTGGTTCGATCCTTGGGGATGCCACTCCGTAAGTCCACTTGACCCTTTATGCATGTAGTGCTCGCGGCGGGGGCACTGTAGGTATCTCTTCCGACCATTAAGGTGAGGTGGAGCCTTAATGGGGAAGAATGTCAACCATGGTATTAGGATGCGCGCTAGACATCTTATGTGCTGCATTTAGGATATATAGGCACTTAGGTCATTGCATTTCATTCATTATTCATCTCATCATCTGTTTTGCAGTGTATGACGTGGTTGAAGCACCGGTATGGGACGGTGTGATGTTTTAATTATGTATTTAATTATGCAACTATATAATCTGTTATTACTGTGCTAACCTCGTTCCCCGTTTGCCCAGCTAGTTCTACTCTTGCTCAGTACTTATGTACCGACACCTTGCGTTTTGTTTTTCTTATAGATACTCCCGGGGGGGACGCAGAGCCTGAGCATGATATCGGGTTTGGGGATGAGTGATCTACCTAGAGATGCATCATTCATGTTATTGACTTATATGCTTGTCTGGAGTCTATGCTCGCTGTAGCATGAACTATCTGCTTTTCTTATTACTGTTATGGGCATTGGTCTGTGAACCATGTTATGTATTACTGTTATGTACTTGGTATCATTGAGGGTTGCAGTAAGACTTTGATGTCGTACTGTTGTGGCTTGTAAGCCGGATATTTGTTAAGATGTGGAATTTCTTCTTATTGGACTTACTCTGATGTTATGATTTATTGGTTTATCTGTTTACCAGGCTTCGTGTTATTAATCTTAAATTGATTGGCCAACAGTTTACGAGAGGTAACACGGCAGTAATGTCGCAAAAATTAGGTTTAAAATTTTTGGGCATTACATTATTTTATTTTATTTCGATTTTTTTTATTTATTATAAATAAATCGGGCATTTTATTTGCTTAAAAGAAACTTTTTTAGTACAAGTGAGAAGATATACAAAAATAAAAATATTTTCTTAGCAAAAGTGGTGTCTACTAAAAATAGAATTCCTATCGCCTCTAAGTGTCCTCCGGCATGGTAGCAGGATCCTCCTCCGGATCTTCCTCCTCCGAACTCGGCGGCAATAGGTCGTCAAAAATGTAGTTCAAGTCCTCCCCATGAGCGACGACAAGGTCCTTCAAAACTAGGTTCTGTGTGGTAAGGTTTTGGAGTTTGGACTTGGTGTTCGAGCTGATTTATACGGTGGTGGTCCGCCTCTCTTAAGTTGCCCAAGTGGTGCAGATTTGCTTCCAATTGAGCTATACGACGTTTCAATTGTTCTATGGTTTGTTGGGAATCGAAGTGAGCGTTCATCATTTTGACCATTAGGTTCATCATATCTTGGTTCGCCATCTAACGCAAGCAAAAGATCTAAGTTAAAATTCACCAAGATTCTAAGTTCTCTAAATAAAGGAAATGCAGTATGCATATGCAAGTAATGATTCCCCCCGAAAAATAATTTATGCACTATATATATATATATTTTTTCCTAATTTCCATGAGTTTTAAAAATAAAAGTTTATTCCATGGAAATAATACTTTAGAATTTAAAATAATAGTCAAAATGCTAGTGCACACTTAAAAATAATAATAATAATAATAATAAGAGTGGTTTAAAATAATAGTAGTTTAAAAATAATAATCTAAGTTTAAAAATAATTTTAAAATATCCGGGCTTTGATACCAACTTGTAACACCCCGGTTTTTGGTCACCTAGGTCGGGATGTCACCGCCACATCTCCCTAGCAAGACACGGTTTCTCCGGACTTGCTAAAGAGATGCAAGGCTAGGTATTGCAGAATTTAAAATATTCAAAACATTTAAAAACAGCCCATACGATATAAGTTCGAAAATAATATCATAATGCATCGGAAAAATAATATCTAAGTATAAGTATTGCAGCGGAAAATGTAAATAGGGCCAACATGACCAAAACACGGGTTAAACAGACCCGTTTATTCTATAGTCTAATGCAAAAATCAAAATATTAAATGTTCCCAAAAAAAATCCCATGCATGCAGTGCTCATGCTCATTCCACATATTCCGTAAGAAAAAAAAATGAAATAGTTTGGTCAGCACAACTTGCTGAGTAAATTAACACATACATAATCGTGAGGTTTCAAAGCCATTAATTTAATATTTACATAAAAGCATGCCATTAAATCATAAATAATTTAATTTAATTAACTAAATGACTTGCATAATTTAATTCATGGCTCTAATTAAAAACACATTTAACATAATTTAAAGTAAATGCCATAATTAATTTAAATAAAGCATTAAATAATTTAAATAGGCCAAAAATAAACATTTTAATTATCCCTATTACACCAAAGATTTAGAATTTCAGTATTTCACGATTGCATTGCAATCTCGTCAAGTTTAGCTGTTCGTCCGGCGGCCGCAGCCGTATCTGCCATACCCAGTACCACTCCGGAGCCTCGGGAAACCATATGGATATTCTCGAGAGTGTAGGCCATGTAACTCATGCCGTTTTGGCAATGTATCTCAAATTTCGCGCTGGGTCACCATCGTCCATAAAGGCACAAAGTGAATAGTTAGGGGGCACCCTGCAGAGCACTCACCCCTAATTTTAATTGATCAAGTTTGTAAGGGGATTTTTCAAAATTCTTGTCCGTATAACTTATTTCAAAAAAAAGATTCCTACGCGTTTAAACCTTAAAGGCTAACTTCACCGTTTCACAAGATTTTCAAAATTTGACTTCGGTAAACCACTGTTTACTCCAAAATTAATTAAAAATCAGTTTTAAATCCGAAAATTATGAAATTTTACCAGTGACTCGAAAACACAGAGATAAACAAGTTACGTGTTTTAACTTTTTCAATCCGACTTAAGGAAATAAGTCACAAATGTAGATTTCTATCAGGTTACAAATCTGTCCGAAATTTTCAACAGCAGTTTCAAGATTTCACGATCTACCATAGCAAACGAACTCCAAAATTAATGAAATTTTACAGAGAGATACTTAAGACATATATCTACAAGTTTCATGTTCGACTAAAGTTCTGAATCGGCTTAGATCTATCGTCAAAAATGTCTACAAGTTCAGACCTAAGTTCTGTCAAGATTTCAAGATTCAGATTTAGAACAGTTCGGTTCGGGGTCGATTTCATATATCAAAACATAATGAAAAAGTCCAAAAATTTTACAGTAGATAGATCTATGTCTTGGGAACAGTTTTCCTATTTTAAGTTTTGTCGTTTGAATAGTTTTAAGGGTTCGGAAAAATCTTGCAATAACGTTGCGCCGTAGGGTTTTCGTGTTGACAGATTTTTACGTTCTTGCTTTAAATCTTTCATTCAAGTGTATTTTAATTCTCCCAAACCATGTAAGTATTAACTTACCGAATTCGTGATCGTCTCGGCTCGTCGATTCGGAGGCGTGGCTTCCAGTCCACCGTTTATCTCCTCGGTTCGTCGGGTTCTTCGTTCTAGATCCGGTTCGTGGTGTAGGAAAGAAAAAGATTAAGTTAAGATTCGTTTTTGAATCAAGAACGTAAAAGAACGAACGGATCAGAACTTACCACGATGATAGAAGACTCCGAATTCGTCCAAAACAGTCCCTCTCTTGGTCTCGTGCCTCCGACGACTCCGGGATTAGGGTTTTCGAACGTATAGAGAGTATGAAGGTTTTGAAAAGGGTTCGGAATCGACTAGGATGACTATTTATAGAGGTAAGGGACCTAGGGAACGTCCAAGGTCGGCCTTAGTGAGTCTTGAGCCGCAAGGTGAGCAACCGAAGTCGAAAAATCCGGATTCGGGCGAGAGAATCTCGCAACAGCCGTTTCTGTCCGTTGGCGCGGGGTTGGCGCGCGGCTAGGGGAAACCCCGCACGGCCACCGCGCGGTCCACGCCTGGACTTCGGTCCGGGCGGGTCGTGCGATCCGTCGGGCATTTCCTCCTCTCTTTCGGACTTCTATCCTTCTATGTTCTCGGATTCGGATTTCCGGGATAGTTTCGGGCTCCTATTTACTATCTTAATTTTTACTCGGGTCCAGATTTAATATTGGCCTCGAATTCTCGAGTTCATTGGTGTCGGGTTTCCGTGTACAATTTATTCGATTAAATTGTCTTTAGTATTGGAACTTTAATTCCTTTTTAGATTAGATTTCATTTCTCATTTCCCTTTCTCTTTATTTATTTATTGTATTTACTTATTATTTATTTATTTATTTATTTAGTTATTTATTTATTTTATGTTGCAAAATTCTCGGGTATTACAATGTTTGATATATTTCCCATAATATATGGATGTCCGCATAATTATAATTCATTTTTGGATATATGTGCATGCAAATGTGTTGATGTGTTCCACCCAATTAATAGGAGCAATGATAAAGTTTATGGCTAATTTTATTAGTATTTGTTTTACTCTATTTTGTTTTTCGAATTATTTGAATTTAATGGCCATGCAAATAATATTATGTTTTTGTAATTGATTATTTATCAATTTATTAGGCATGGTACAATTAACCGAATAATTTTTTGAAATGTATAATTATAAGGTCCATTTATTACTTATATGTGATATTTTAATATATTTTTTTAAAAAATATTATATATATAATGATATTAATAACATAAGTTTTTTATTTTTAAATTAAAAAATAGTAACAACATTATTAAAGTATCTGTTAAGTATTATTATGGAGAAGGAGCGAAGTTGACAATCTGGCATGGATCGAAGCTGGTATCGACTTGTAAACAAGAGGATTGATATTGCCAAATGGCACTTGGTGCCAAATGGGGAAGAAACAAAAAAATAAAAATAATGGGATAGGGAAGCTCCTCACAAAGGATGGTTTGTTTGAGGTGTAAAAACTTGGTTTCCTCACCTCTTTCACAAATCTCCTAAACAAGGTGAATCAATTTTGGATTAAACTTCAAGAATCCAAAATAGTGCACTTAGCTCAAGGCTAAACACAAGTTGGGTTTGAGTTTTTGACTCAATGGGATTTTAGGCTTCCCCAAGCTCTCAATGATCTTTGATAATAAAAAAGAGAGAAGTGTTCTCACAAATGATATTAATTCAAAGATGCCTTACAAAGAGTACGAGAGCCCATATATATAGGCAAAACCTTAATTACATAATTAGCAAAACTAAGAAAATAACTAAGGGCTTTAATCAACCCATTACATAAATTAAACAAGCCTAAACTATTGTTGAAAATTGGATATCCTATCGCTAGGCTAAATAGCCAGTCGTGAAACAAGAAGGTGTCTTGCGACTGGTTATGGAATTGGGACAATATGCTTCGGGGCTTTGCATGGAGGGGGACGGGACTTCAAGTCCAGGTTGCTAGATGCCAAAAATAATACACTGCGGGACCAAGGGTCCAAGGACTTCCCAATGTATTGGTAAATGGAGATTTGAAATTGAAACTCCCAATCCGGAAGCTCACTCCAGTCGTGAAGCAATTCCAACCGCCTGTCGTGAAGCTCACTCCCGCGGCTTGCGACATGAGGCGTCCTCTTGTGACTGGCTTCGGATGGTTCACGACGGGGTTGAAGATGGGGTGGCTTGCGACAGTGCCACGACTCTTGCAATGGGCGAAGGGTGACGAAGGCAGCAGTTTTGGAGCAGACCGGGATGGAGACCCGCGGCTGCCGGAATGGAGGGACGATGGTATCCGACTGGTGCCTTGAAGAAGATGATCGGAGATGAGGATAATGGATGAAGAAGCTTCTGCCGGAGGTGGTACGTTGATGAAGATGAACGGAGACAGAAGTGTTACTCGCGTAGAAGACCGGAGACGACGCCGGGAGCTCGCCGGAGGAACAAGGATGTCCGAGAAAGCTTGTCGGAGGCATGGCGGAGGACATTGGATGCCTTCTATCGACGGAGGAAGCTGTCGGAGGGATGAAGACCCAAGCTTGGCCGGAATAAACTCGTAGCGGCACGACGGGGTTTTCTTTTTCGTCAATGCTTCGGTTTTCAGGGTTCGCCGGAGATGATATCTTGGCCATCGTAGCTACCGTGTTGCTCTTCGGAGTTGATAGGGACGCCAGAAATGGAGAATGGAAGCTCTGTGATTGCTTGTGGGTGTTGACGAAGATGGCCGGACATGGGAGGAATAAAATGAGGGTTTTCCGGGTGGCCGGAAAGGTGGAGGAGATCGGCGGCGAGGCAGCGGCAGTCGCCCGGAGATGAACTAGCGATGGCGGTGAGGATGTTGGTCGTTTCCGGAGCAGCTTGGCTGGTCGGGGATACTCGCCGGCGGGAGGAGGGTGACGGGTTGGAGAAGATGAGTTGTTGGAGGTTTGGGCCGAATGAGGGAGGATTTGGATTGGGCTGATGTGTGGGTGTGAGGGGGTCTTGGGCCGGATGAGAGTATTGGGCTGCTGGGCTGCTGTTTTGGTGGAAATGGGATGGAAGTATTTGGGTCAATTCAACATTTGTGATGAGGTTGGGCTTTTTGAATCAATTGATTGTTTGGCTTTTAGTCCAATTGGGCCAAGGTTTCTCTTCATCAGTTTAATTAATCCAAGCCTGAATAAATTCGGGTTCGAATTATCGGGTTGGTTGATCCGGGCATCCATGCCATCCTCTTCCCCTTCAGAAGCTTTGGGCTCCAAAGCTGAAAGAGAAATTATGTCGGTAGGATCAACAGCGTAATTTAGCGCTGCACAAACCGAAATCCCATAAGTTTGACATTTTTGGATAAGCTCGGCAAAGCAAAATTGGGCTAGAAATTCATTAAAAATGTTATCCGTGGAGCATATATGTTTCTCGGATCCTGCTTCGAATGTGAATTTCATTTTGCGCTCCAGCTCAGCTCCAGATTCCAATTTCCTGCAAAAAATAAAGACAAATTTCAGATAAATCAATTTTGTCATCATTTGGAATGATCTTACCTGATTTGTTAAGAAAAGTATCAACTTGGTCTTCTTGGGTACCTGTAGAAAAATTAACCAAGTTAGATGTTGTACCATGATTAAATTTAGAAAATTTTTCAGAATGACGAAAAATTAATGAACAAGTTTTTGATGGGCCATCAGTAGCCTGTTTATCAGTTTTGCTCATTGTCTGCTTCTTGGTTTTGGCATTCTTCGCTTGAGCCTCTTTGTAAGCCTTTTCTTCTCTTCGCATTGTAACACCCCGGTTTTTGGTCACCCAGGTCGGGATGTCACCGCCACACCTCCCTAGTAAGACACGGTTTCTCCGAGCTTACTAAAGAGATGCAAGGCTAGGTATTGTCGTATTTAAAAACATTTAAATCATTCAAAATAGCCCATACAATATAATTCGAAAATAACAATAGCATAGCGCAGCGGAAATATTTGTTTTAGTACAGTATCGCAACGGAAAATATAAATAGGGCCGACATGGCCAAAACACGGGTTAAACAGGCCCGTTCATAATATAGTCTAAGTACGAAATTTAAAAGCAAAATAAGTGTTCCCCAAAATCCCATGCATGAATCGTGCTCACACATGCTCATTCCACATATTCTGTAAGGAAAGGAATAAAAATGGTTTTGGTCAGCAAAATTGCTGAGTAAGTTAACACATGCATGATCGTAGGGTTTAAAAGCCATTAATTTAATAATTTAACAAAAGCATTATAATAACATAATATTTAATCTAATCTAATCAACTAACCAATAGCATAGTTTATCTCAGGGCTCTATTTAATAGCACATATCACATGGTTTAAGATAAAAGCCATAATTTAAATAAAGCATTTAAATAATTTAATTGGACAACAACATAATTTAATCTAATTTAATTTAATTTAGAATCCCCATTACATTCCCGATTTGTATTTCAAGGTTTCACGATAGCATCGCGATGTCAACAAGTTTAGCCGGTAGCCCGGCGGCCGCAACCGTATCAGCCATACCCAGTACCACTCCGGAGCCTCGGGAAACCCATACGGATATTCACGAGAGTGTAGGCTCTATATTTCGCCGTTTTGGCAATATCACATTTCAAGTATAGCGCGCGGGGTCACCATCGTCCATTACGGCACGAAGTGAATCGTTAGGGGGCACCCTGCAGAGCACTCACCCCTAATTTTAATTTATCAAGTTTGTAAGGGGATTTAATTTTTAAAATCTGACTTCAATTGTATTTATTTAGAAATAATATCTCAACTCGTTTCAACCCTAAAGGTTAATTCATGTTTCAACAAGATTTCAAGATTTTGTTTCCGGTAAACCACAATTTACTCTAAAATTCGTCTAAAATCAGATTTAATTCCAAAAATTCCAAAATTTCATCTCTCACTCCGAAACGTCAAGATCTACAACTTTCGTGTTTTAACGTTTTCAATCCGAGATACCTAAGTAGGTCAAAATCACCAATTTTCGCAGAAGAGCAAATCTGTCCGAGTTTAATGTGTCACAGTTTAAAGATTTCGATTTCTACCATACCCATTCAACTCCAAATTTAATGAAATTTGACAGAGATCATCTTAGGACAATTATCTACAACTTTTATGTTCGGCCAAAGATCTAAAACAGTCTAGATCCTATGTCAAAAACGTGATCAAAATCATTCCTAAGTTCTGTTCAAGATTTCAAGATCTAGATTCCAACAGCTCGGTTTCGGTGGGTTTTCACATATCCAATCAATTCCAAAAATTCTCAAAAATTTACAGTAGCTATTTCTAAGTCTTATAAACGTTTTTCGTGTTTTAAGTTTTTCCGTTTGAGTTCGTTTTAAGGTTCGGAAAAATTCATCAAATCTGTTGCGCCGGTAGAAAGTTTAGATTGACAGATTTTCGGTTTCTTGTTAATCTTTTAGTTTGAATGTTTTAATTCATCCCAAAACCATGTAAGAGTTAACTTACCGAGTTTACAAATGTCCGGGAGCATCTATTCGAAGGCGTGGCTTCCAGTCCACCGTTTCTCCTCTCCGTTCGTCGGGTTCTACGATCTAGATCCAATACGGGGTGTAGAAAGAAAAAAGAGATGATTAGGATTCGTTTTCGAATCGTTTATTGACTAGAGATTGGATTGAGACTTACCACGACTATGGAGATCTGTAGAGAAACTCGTCCAACAGCGTTCGTCTTGGTTTCGTGCCTCCGACGACTCCGGATTTAGGGTTTCGAACGTATGGAAGGTTGTAGGGTTTTGTAAACTTGTTTGGGGCTCCCAAGGGCTTTATTTATAGATTTCCCAAGCCATAGGGCGTCCAACATCTGACCTAAAGGTCTTGGGTCGAGAGATGTTCAACCGAAAGTCGAAAAATCCGCGTTCGGGCGAGAGATTCACGCAACGGGCGAATCTGTCATGTGGCGCGGTCGTGGCGCGCTTTTCCCCCTTCACCGCGCGGCCACCGCGCGACTCTCGCCTGGACTTCGGTCCGGGCGGGTCGTGCGATCCGTCGTGCCTTTCCGCCTCTCTTTCGGGTTTCTATCCCTCTATGCTCCCGAATTCCAGTTTCCGGGGTATCTTCGGGTTTCTACTTTCTCTCTAAATTTTCGCTCGGGTCTAATTGGATGTTTTGGACTCGAATCCTCGAGTTCATTAGTGTCGGGTTTTGGTGTACAATTTATTTACCTTTAATAATTCTTTTTATTAAATTCATTTTTAAGTTAGAATCTCATTTCTCATTTCCTTATCTTTATTTATTTATTTATTTGCTGGATTCATTTATTTATTTATGGTGTTTATTTTATTTATTATTTGTTTATTTAATTATCGTTGTATTTTATGATGGAAAATTCACGGGTATTACAGTCTACCCTCCTTAAGAATCAACTTCGTCCTCGAAGTTGTGTTTCGGCTTTTCTCGTGCTAAAGGTCTTGTGTTTGTTTTATATGTTGTGACTGAACTTAGAATTAAAACTTCTAAGCTGCCTACGTACCCGGTAAAGGGATCAAGCCATAACGTAGTTCAACAATTTACAAAAATGCACGAAAAGTAGGTGGTATGACATCCTCTCCCCCTTAAGATTGCAGTTATGTCCCCATAACTGTGTCGGTATCGGTTTGGAACAATGTCGGGTATCGTTCTCTCATGTCGGATTCTACTTCCCAAGTTGCCGTCTCACTTTCGTGGTTCGACCAAAGAACCTTGATCATTTTGACGGTCTTATTCCTTGTTACTCGTTCCTTAGTGTCGAGAATACGCACTGGGACTTCTTCGTAAGTCAAGTCTTCATCGAGCTCAATTATCTCCGGTTGAAGTACATGTGTCGGGTCCGGCCCATACTTCTTTAGTTGTGAGACATGGAAGACATTATGAACTCTATCTAAGTGTGGCGGTAAAGCCAATCGGTAGGCTAGAGTTCCGACTCGTTCTAGAATTTCATAAGGTCCTATGTATCGAGGACTTAACTTCCCTCGTTTGCCAAAGCGCATCACCCCCTTCATGGGTGATATCTTTAGCATGACTCTATCTCCCACTTGAAATTCTAGGTCTCGTCGTCTCACGTCGGCATAACTCTTTTGACGGTCTTGTGCGGCTTTCATCTTCCCTTGAATCACTTTGATTTGTTGAGCCATGTCTTCGATAAGTTGTGGTCCCACTACCACGGACTTATCGTTTTCTTCCCAGCTCAATGGGCTTTGGCACTTTCGTCCATACAACGCCTCGAAAGGTGCCATGCCGATGCTAGCATGGTAGCTATTATTATAGGAAAACTCAATCAAGGGTAAATGAGATTCCCAATTTCCTTTGAATTCCAACACACATGCTCTCAGCATGTCTTCTAGTGTTTGGATTGTTCTCTCGGTTTCTCCATCCGTCATCGGGTGGAATGCGGTGCTCATTTTGATTTGAGTACCGAGAGCTTTTTGTAACTCCGTCCAGAAATGAGAGACAAATCTACTGTCTCTATCGGAAATGATATCATGTGGTACTCCATGTCGTCGTACCACATTATCAATGTAGGCTCGGGCCAATTGGTCCATAGTCCACGTGTCTTTCATTGGGATAAATATGGCTGTCTTCGTTAGCCTATCCACAATCACCCAAATCTTGTTCATGCCTTTAGGTGATCGGGGTAATCCCGAGACAAAGTCCATCGAGATGCTATCCCACTTCCAACTTGGAATCTCTAGTGGTTGTATCAATCCTAAGGGTTTATGTCGCACTGCCTTAACCTTTTGGCAGGTGAGACATCTCGCCACGAAATTCGCCACTTCCTTCTTCATTCCCGGCC
Organism: Hygrophila difformis; assembly: GCA_030278955.1. Classification (NCBI taxonomy): domain Eukaryota; kingdom Viridiplantae; phylum Streptophyta; class Magnoliopsida; order Lamiales; family Acanthaceae; genus Hygrophila; species Hygrophila difformis. The sequence continues at coordinate 22,993,958 of JAOANR010000013.1, read as the reverse complement.
ACCAATAGATCTTCTTCAGATCTTTGTATAGCTTGTCACCTCCGGGATGTACGGAATATGGCGTGTTGTGCCCTTCCTCCATCAACCTTTGTTTCAACTCGACACATTTAAGAGGCGCACACCATCTCCCTTTAAAACGGATGCTTCCATCCTCGTGGACAGCAAATCCTATTGCATTTCCTTCGGCAATATACCCTTTTATCTTCTCGAGTTTCGGGTCGCCCGATTGAGCGAGTCGAATCTAGTCCAATATTGGAGTTTCTACGACCATGGCATTGACCGCTTCTCTCACTGTGCCAGGATGCACAAGTTCTAGCTCCAATCTTGCCAATTCCATGTACAATGCCGGCGGAATTACCAACGAGTTTGTCACGTGTTGGGTTTTCCGACTTAGGGCATCGGCTACCACATTCGCCTTCCCCTCGTGGTATGCTATCTCTAAATCGTAGTCTTTAATAAGTTCCAACCACCTTCGCTGTCTCAAATTCAACTCCTTCTGAGTGAATATATATTTCAAGCTCTTGTGGTCGGTGAACATTCGACACTTCCGCCCATAAAGATAATGTCTCCATATCTTTAGAGCGAAAACGACCGCTGCCAACTCCAGGTCGTGTGTCGGATAATTTTCCTCGTGAGGTTTTAGTTGGCGTGATGCATAGGCTACGACTCTCGAGTCTTGCATCAAGACACAACCTAAACCTTCCTTCGAAGCATCGCTATATACTTCGAAGTCACCATTCTCTGATGGTAGTGTTAATACGGGTGTGGTTGTGAGTCGTTTCTTCAGCTCTTGAAACGCAGTCTCACACGCTTCGGTCCACTCGTATTTTGCTCCTTTCTTCAGTAGCTGGGTCAAAGGACGTGCAATCCTTGAAAAGTCCTTCACAAATCGTCTAAAATACCCGGCTAATCCAAGGAAACTCCTTATTTCCGTTGGACTCTTCGGAGTTGCCCACTCCGTCACGGCAGAAACTTTTGCCGGATCCACTGATACTCCATCAGCGGATACTATGTGTCCGAGAAATGCCACTTCTTTCAGCCAGAAGTCACATTTCGACAGCTTGCCGTATAGCTGATTTTTTCGCAAGATTTCTAACACTTGATGTAGGTGTTTGGCATGCTCTTCCTCGCTCTTTAAGTAGATCAGGATGTCGTCGATGAACACTACGACACACTGGTCTAATAATTCTCGAAACACGTTGTTCATGAGATTCATGAACATGGCCGGAGCGTTTGTTAACCCGAAGGATAACACTGTGAACTCGTAATGGCCATATCGCGTTCGAAATGCCGTCTTCGGAATGTCCTTCTCAGCGATCCTCAATTGATGATACCCAGATCGCAAATCGATCTTCGAGAATACTGAAGCTCCCTTCAGTTGATCAAACAGATCCTCTATTCTCGGTAGGGGGTATTTATTCTTAATGGTCACTTGGTTTAGTCCTCGGTAATCTATGCAAAGACGTAGTCCTCCGTCTTTCTTTTTAACAAATAAAACCGGTGCTCCCCAAGGGGACGTACTCGGTCTTATGTAGCCTTTTCCCAATAGTTCCTCGAGTTGTTCCTTTAACTCCTTCATTTCCAGTGGTGCCATCCGGTACGGAGCTTTCGAGACAGGCTCTGTCCCCGGAATGAGGTCTATAGTGAATTCAAGGTCTCTCTCTGGTGGCATGCCCGGAACGTCTTCAGGGAACACGTCCGGGTATTCTCTTACCACTGGTATGCTATCAACCTTGTTTTCTTCCGCCTCAAGGTTGTGCACGTAGCACGCATATAGTTCATACCCCTTACGCATCAAGTTACTTAGTTTAAGTGCACTAACGATTTTGTTACTTTTCTTAGGGGGCTGAGAGTAAAAGATGACCCTCTTTCCCCTACTTTTTGACAAGGTGATCTTTTGCTTTTGGCATTCGATCACCGCCTTATACTGGGATAACCAATCCATCCCCAGTATGATGTTAAAGTCTCTTAAGTTAAATTCTACTAAGTTCGCGAAGAATTCTACGTTCTTTATCACTATAGGAATTCCGTTATATCGTTTAGAGCAAGACACTACTTCTCCAGAAGGCAATTGAATTCCTAAGCTAATTCTCTCGCACTTAGGTAGATCTAACTCAGACACTATTCTTGATGCTATAATTGAGCAACTAGCTCCAGAATCAAATAGAATTCTAAGGGGCGTATTCAACACATAAAATGTACCTGCCATCACTTCCCCTTGCGCAGGCACGTCCGCTTGGTTCACCACGTTCAGCCTCCCCATAGGGCGTCCCTGATTGCCCTGTTGATTCGCATTCGGCTGCTGATTTTGTTGCTGGTTTTGATTCTGAGGGGGCGGAGGTCGTTGGTTCTGGTTCTGGTTTTGCGGCCTATTTTGAGGGGGTCTGTACCCTTGGTTATTCCCGTTTCGCCCGTTTTGCTTTTGAGGCTGTTCTTGCCCCGCGACCAAATCGTCCCTCTTCGTTATGTTCTCGAGCCTGGTCCGGCAATCCCGTCGAACGTGACCCATTCGACCACATCGGTAACAGGCGCGTTGTTGCGGGCATCCCCTTGCCAGATGGGGTCGTCCACATCTCGGACAAGGCGGTACCGGATCTTCCTGGTTGAACCTCCTCCCAGTGTTGGTTTGTTGGGGCCTATTCGACCCTCTGCGCTGCTCGTTCCTTCCAGTGTTATTCTCGTTTCTTGAGTCTCGGCTTCTCTTGTCTTGGGGACCCCTGCTGGACTCCCCACTCACCCTTCTTTTCAGCTGCTGCACGCGTGCTACCGCCACAGCGCGATCATACACAGCTTGCAAATTGGGGTAGTGTACCCCCGCGATCACCTCGCGCACGGACAGGTTCAGTCCCATCTCGAACTTCTGTGCCTTTTCTGCATCAGTAGGCACTAGCCTTGGTGCGAACCTCACCAGCTCCTTGAAGCGTGTGTAGTATTCCTGCACCGTTTGGCTTCCTTGCTTCAGCGACAGGAACTCTTCGTACATGGCAGCTTTAGTACTCAAGGGATAGAATCGATCCCTGAGTAGTTCCATCATCTCCATCCACGAGTAGGGCTCGTCATCTTCGGTCAGTTTAGCTTGAGTGGCCTGCCACCAGTCGTCGGCTTCGCCTCCCAAATAGTACGAAGCGACGTGCACTCTTTCTCCTTCCGGACATTTAACTGCTCCCAGCAGCTTGTCGAAGGTCCGGATCCACTCTTCCGGTTTAGCTGGATCCTCCTCACCAGCATAGTGAGGCGGCTGGTAAGGATTCACCATTGCCAGGTAGTTAGGGCGAGCTTGGGGCGGAGGTACCGCCGCAGCTTGACCCTGGTTGACTTGCGCGTTTCCGAGCGCAATCAACACTTCCTCTATCGTCCTAAGACGATCGCCCACATTGTTCGGTGCGGGGGCGTCCTGCGCACCTTGGGGTTGTTCCATCTCAGGTTGAATCGGTTCAGTGACGTTTGGTGGTGTTTCAGTAGGTGTTTCAGTGGTGGTTTGGGGAGCGGGTTGGGTTCTGCCCCTTCCTCTTCCTCTGGGTGCCATTCTGGTACAAATGGGATAGATTAGGACCAGTGAATTTAGCATATAGTCTAAGCAATTTCTATAAATGTTTATGTGTGTAGCAATTTAGCACGTGGTGCTTTGTTCGAATTAAGAAGCATACGATGCCTCGGGGGTTTTATTTTAAAATTTCCCTTCCGATTTAAAAAAATAAATAAATAAATAAATCGGGCATTTTATTTCATCAAAAGAAATTTTAGTACAAAAGTAGCGATATTTTCCTAGCAAAATAGTATCTAACAATAGAAGCTCTAGTGTCTCATGACATCCTCCGGTGGGGTAGCAGGATCTTCCTCCGGATCTTCCTCCTCCGAACTCGGCGGCATCAGCTCGTCAAAGATAGTGTTTAAGTCCTGCCCGTGGGCATCGATGTATTCTTTTAGTATTAAGTTTTGCGTAGTGAGGGTTTGGACTTGGCGCTCGAGTTGGTTTATGCGGTGATGATCCGCCTCTCTCAAGTTGCCCATGTGATGTATATTGGCCTCCAATTGAGCCATACGGTACTTCATTTGCTCTAAGGTTTGGTGGGAATCGAGATGTACACTCATCTTCCTGACCATCAACTGCATCATGTCTTGACTAGCCATCTAGCGCAAGCAAGAGATCTAAGTTAATATTCGCCAAGATTATAAGTTCAATTCGCCAAGATTCTAGGTTCAATTCGCCAAGATTCTAAGTTCAAGTTTTGCCAAGATTCTAAGTTCAAGTTTCCAAGATTCTAAGTTCAAGTTTCCAAGATTCTAAGTTCATAACAGAGATGCAACATGCAAATGCAAATGATATTTCCCCCCAATAATAATCCAATGCACCACATATGTATATTTTTCCATGGGTTTTAAAATAAAAATTTTCCATGAAAATAATACTTTAATATTTAAGATAATAGTCAAAATACTAATAATAGTTTTAAAAATAATACTTTAAAATTTAAGATAATAGTCAAAATATTAATAATAGTTTAAAGGTAATAATGGTTTTAAAAATAATAGTTTAAAAATAGCCGGGCTCTGATACCAACTTGTAACACCCCGGTTTTTGGTCACCCAGGTCGGGATGTCACCGCCACACCTCCCTAGTAAGACACGGTTTCTCCGAGCTTACTAAAGAGATGCAAGGCTAGGTATTGTCGTATTTAAAAACATTTAAATCATTCAAAATAGCTCATACAATATAATTCGAAAATAACAATAGCATAGCGCAGCGGAAATATTTGTTTTAGTACAGTATCGCAGCGGAAAATATAAATAGGGCCGACATGGCCAAAACACGGGTTAAACAGGCCCGTTCATAATATAGTCTAAGTACGAAATTTAAAAGCAAAATAAGTGTTCCCCAAAATCCCATGCATGAATCGTGCTCACACATGCTCATTCCACATATTCTGTAAGGAAAGGAATAAAAATGGTTTTGGTCAGCAAAATTGCTGAGTAAGTTAACACATGCATGATCGTAGGGTTTAAAAGCCATTAATTTAATAATTTAACAAAAGCATGATAATAACATAATATTTAATCTAATCTAATCAACTAACCAATAGCATAGTTTATCTCAGGGCTCTATTTAATAGCACATATCACATGGTTTAAGATAAAAGCCATAATTTAAATAAAGCATTTAAATAATTTAATTGGACAACAACATAATTTAATCTAATTTAATTTAATTTAGAATCCCCATTACATTCCCGATTTGTATTTCAAGGTTTCACGATAGCATCGCGATGTCAACAAGTTTAGCCGGTAGCCCGGCGGCCGCAACCGTATCAGCCATACCCAGTACCACTCCGGAGCCTCGGGAAACCCATACGGATATTCACGAGAGTGTAGGCTCTATATTTCGCCGTTTTGGCAATATCACATTTCAAGTATAGCGCGGGGTCACCATCGTCCATTACGGCACGAAGTGAATTGTTAGGGGGCACCCTGCAGAGCACTCACCCCTAATTTTAATTTATCAAGTTTGTAAGGGGATTTAATTTTTAAAATCTGACTTCAATTGTATTTATTTAGAAATAATATCTCAACTCGTTTCAACCCTAAAGGTTAATTCATGTTTCAACAAGATTTTGTTTCCGGTAAACCACAGTTTACTCTAAAATTCGTCTAAAATCAGATTTAATTCCAAAAATTCCAAAATTTCAACTCCGACTCTGAAACGTCAAGATCTACAACTTTCGTGTTTAACTTTTTCAATCCGAGATACCTAAGTAGGTCAAAATCACAAATTTTCGCAGAAGAGCAAATCTGTCCGAGTTTAATGTGTCAAAGTTTAAAGATTTCGATTTCTACCATACCCATTCAAACTCCAAATTTAATGAAATTTGACAGAGATCATCTTAGGACAATTATCTACAACTTTCATGTTCGGCCAAAGATCTAAAACAGTCTAGATCCTATGTCAAAAACGTGATCAAGATCATTCCTAAGTTCTGTTCAAGATTTCAAGATCTGGATTCCAACAGCTCGGTTTTGGTGGGTTTTCACATATCCAATCAATTCCAAAAATTCACAAACATTTACAGTAGCTAGTTCTAAGTCTTAGGAACATTTTTTGTGTTTTAAGTTTTTCCGTTTGAGTTCGTTTTAAGGTTCGGAAAAATTCATCAAATCTGTTGTGCCGGTAGAAAGTTTAGATTGACAGATTTTCGGTTTCTTGTTAATCTTTTAGTTTGAATGTTTTAATTCATCCCAAAACCATGTAAGAGTTAACTTACCGAGTTTACGAACGTCCGGGAGCGTCTATTCGAAGGCGTGGCTTCCAGTCCACCGTTTCTCCTCTCCGTTCGTCGGGTTCTACGATCTAGATCCAATACGGGGTGTAGAAAGAAAAAAGAGATGATTAGGATTCGTTTTCGATTCGTTTATTGACTAGAGATTGGATCGAGACTTACCACGACTATGGAGATCTGTAGAGAAACTCGTCCAACAACGTTCGTCTTGGTTTCGTGCCTCCGACGACTCCGGATTTAGGGTTTCGAACGTATGGAAGGTTGTAGGGTTTTGTAAACTTGTTTGGGGCTCCCAAGGGCTTTATTTATAGATTTCCCAAGCCATAGGGCGTCCAACATCTGACCTAAAGGTCTTGGGTCGAGAGATGTTCAACCGAAAGTCGAAAAATCCGCGTTCGGGCGAGAGATTCACGCAACGGGCGAATCTGTCATGTGGCGCGGTCGTGGCGCGCTTTTCCCCCTTCACCGCGCGGCCACCGCGCGACTCTCGCCTGGACTTCGGTCCGGGCGGGTCGTGCGATCCGTCGTGCCTTTCCGCCTCTCTTTCGGGTTTCTATCCCTCTATGCTCCCGAATTCCGGTTTCCGGGGTATCTTCGGGTTTCTACTTTCTCTCTAAATTTTCGCTCGGGTCTAATTGGATGTTTTGGACTCGAATCCTCGAGTTCATTAGTGTCGGGTTTTGGTGTACAATTTATTTACCTTTAATAATTCTTTTTATTAAATTCCTTTTTAAGTTAGAATCTCATTTCTCATTTCCTTATCTTTATTTATTTATTTATTTGCTGGATTCATTTATTTATTTATGGTGTTTATTTTATTTATTATTTGTTTATTTAATTATCGTTGTATTTTATGATGGAAAATTCACGGGTATTACACGCATATTCTCCAATAATTTTTCACGATCAATTTGCACAGTCTTTGGAGATAGCGATTTAATTATGTACTTCTTCTGCTCATGTGTGAATGTGATTAAATTGGCTCGTCCTTGATAAATAACATCTTTATCAAACATCCATGGGCGTCCTAGAAGAATATGACATGTGTTCATCGGAACCACATCACACAGTATTTCTTCAGTGTAGGTCCCGATTGCGATTGGAACTCGTGCTCGTCTGTTTATCTTGACAACTCCGCAGTCGCTGACCCATTGTAAATGATAAGGCTGTTCATGTGGTTCAGTTTTTTTAATCCACTATCCACTATTAAAGATGCTAAATTATCAAGAATTTCGCAGTGGCAATGGAATAAATTCTCCCTTTGTCTTAAGTCGATGGAAGGGTGGTCAACTATTTTGAGCGACTCAGGAGTTCTGGTGACCACAAAGTTAGAGAGTTGACGACCATCTTCTTCGACATAGATTTCTTCGGGATCATCTTCACTTTTGTTCACCTCCACGACTTTTTCTTTCCCCTTGGAATTTCAACTGTCGGCTTGGAGAACTTCTGCATAACTTGGTGTAGGAGTTGGTTGGGCAACTACTCTTTCTTGTTCATCCCATTTCTTTAACAGGGCTTTACACATATCACTTTTTCTCGCAAACAAAATTCAGCTGTATGTCCCGTTCCTGAACAGTATGCACATGGAACGATTTTCTCCCTTTCGGCTTTACGCTTTGCTTCTCATTCATCAAATATTTTCCTCCCACACCGTTCAGTTACATGTCCCCTCAAGGAATAATAAGCACACAAATCCCGTTCATTCTATTTCTTTTTGATGATGACAGGAATTGCACTTTTCTTCGTCTTTTGTGGTGGTCTGTTCAGCCAAGGCTTGCTTGATAGCTTTCCAGATTTTACCTGCAAAGAATCTTCAACAATCAGGGCATCAGTTATTATTTGATCAATATCATCATACCTGACCTGCATCCTTTCATAAATCTTTGTCTGTAGGCCTGTCAGAAAATGACGCCCTTCTTGTTCAACAGACTCCTTTATGCTCGATTGTCCTTTCAATTCCTTAAATTGTTGAGCATATTCTTTGACTGATTTGTTCCCTTGAATAATTTCCTTATATTCTTTCTTCCAATCTGTAACAGGGATTTCCGAATCTTCTTTCTTCTGAGATTTGGCCTTCTGAATATTTGATGTTCTGATCGGTCTTTTAATTCCAAATTCCTCTTCAAGAATGTAAGCGACCTGAACATCCAAGGTGTTTCTCAGCTCGTCCTTGATAGTTGTCATGACTTGATCATAAATTTCTTGTGGAGATTGAATTTAGTGTTCCAATTCTTCTACCACAAATTCTAACTGTCTTTGGAACTTTTCAGCAAATTCCCCAATTTCAGCATTCACTTTCTCAGAAAATTCTTCCATAGGAGTTACTAAATTTTCCATGAACTCCTTCATAAACTCTTCCAATTGTTGCTTCTTTTGCCCTGTATCATACTCCAGTTTTCCTTCTATATGCCTTGTGGCTTCTTCAATTCTATCTTCTAATTTTTCAGCTAAATTCTTTTCAGCTTGATAGAATAATTTATTGATCTTTTCCATCAATTTCTGACCATTCTTTTCGGTAAAGTCCTGAACAAATTTCTTGAAAAGCGATGCAGTTGCATCCATCCGGATTTCGGCTACAGTGGTGGAAACAATAATGTGCTCTTGGAGCTCAGTGGTCTGCTGCTCCAATTCCTCAGCAAGATATTCCATTTTTCCATTCATCTTGGCAGAGAAAACTCCCATGTGGTGATCTACTTGCACGTTCAAAGCCTTTTCAAAATCCAAGGCAAGTTGATCCAATTTTCCTTCGAAGTCTTTCTTATCTATCTTCAGCATGGAATTCTCATTCTTCTTCTGACAATCAGTGGCAACCTTGTGTAATTTCGCATGTAGCTCTAAAGAGAGGCTAACATCAATTTTGTGGTCCACTTGTTTCTTGTGACCTGAAAATTCATCACTTAAAGCATCAAATTTGTTTTCAAGGTTCACAAATTTTTCATCAAGCTCGGCATCAAAGTCCTGCTTCATTGCCACCATGTTTGCATTCAAGCTCCTCAGTAACTCCATTACGGCGGGGTCAGATGTACCTGCCATCTCGAAAAAAATATTCTAGATGTATAAGAATTAGAAAATAAAAACAAAATATTTGGTGGAACCTCACTAAACTAAAACCTTTGTGTCAGATGTCTTGAGTTCAGGCACAGCTCGGTTCCAAAGTTTTTCCAAATAAATTCACCAAGTAAGGAGCAGGAAGATTGGAAATGAGTGATAAGACGCGCAAAGCACGAATGCGATAATGCGATGCTCGACTCTATCAAGAAATAGGGTGACGCGCAAGGCACGAATACAAAATGCAATGCTCGACTCAATCAAGGAAAATGATAACTTGTGTGATCAATCAAACACAAATTTATGATTCCAAGTTTTAATTAGTTAGTGTTCAGGGATTTCGATTCCTCACTATTTAGAAGTGAAAAATAAAAATCTCACAAACAAAAACTCTCGAAACAAATTTAGAAGTGAGAAATTAAAACCTCACAACAAAAACACTCAGAAACACATACAATATATGCCTCACACAAATATTCCCCAATTTAATTTAACCAATTGAACAATAAAAATAATTGCCCAATTAAATTAAATCAAATTTAATCAATCCAATCCCCCCAACTTCGGCAAATACCAGTTAAATCCCCCATGGAGAGAATACACCTTGAATGCTCCCTCCATACTTTAATACTTCAATTAAACTCCCTCAGTCAGAATTTTGCTTTTCTTTCGAAAATAAAAATGGGAAATGACTAATATAACCTTCTGGAAAAAAAAATTGTAACACATGGGTAAGGGTTAAGAAGTCTTTCCACAAGGGCCCTGTCACGTCGGACACGAAGCCCGAAACCGCCGCTGCAACACTCCAACTCCTCCCTCCAATAACCCACAGCCTCCAACTCCTCCCTCCAACTCCTCCCTCCGATAACCCACTACATTCCATTCAAAACTTCAACCTAAAAACACCATTCCAGGCGAAAGAAATCAATAGGGGCTCCACATCGTGCTGCGAAGGAGAGAGGGTGCGAGTCGAGTTCGAAGGCAGGTTTTGTTGTTCGAAGGGTGTGAGTCCGGCGGCGAGGGCGGCGAAAGCAGCGGAGAAGAAAGGTATTCCACCATACCACCACTGTACTCGAAAATGAATTGTGTTTCGGATTTCGGATGCGATTCTTGTACTTAGATCATGGATTATTGTGTTTTTGTTGGGATTGTAGGTGTTTGGATTAGTTTTTGTGGATGCGAAATTGGGGATTAGGGTTTATGAAATACCAATTGAAAAGGGTTGTGCTTAGGGCCTCGATTGTATGGTTTTGGTTTGGATTTTTGGTGTTTGGAAGTGTTTTTGTGGATGCGATTTTGGGGAGTAGGGTTTATGAAATTTGGGGAATTTAGGTGTTTGGAAGTGTTTTTGTTTAGTTGTTAATTTGTTGTTTTTTAGGCGAACATTGGTGTTCTGTATTCTGAGAGTGTTGCGAAAATGGCATGATTGATGGGGCAACAAGAGTTTTGGTTCACAGATGTATGTGTGTTGTTTTTTGTCCATAAAAGTCACATGAAAACGTTGATTCTGTACAGACTGTGTTTTTCTATGTATGTGTTGTGTCTTATTGCGATTAATGGTGTTTTAGGAGTTGATAGCTGTGGTTTTGTAGTTTTTTTTGTAGGAAAGGCTCATTTTTTGTTCATACCTGTGTCGAGAAGTGTATGTGTTGTTTTATGTTGTGATTAATGGATTTTGAGGTATTCACTGTGATATGGTGTTTGTTTGTGTCTTTCCATGTGTACTGTGGTGTTTTATAGACAGATTGTTGTTAATTTTTCTTAGTCTGTTGTGTTTTTGTGTGTCTGTAGGAAAGTAGAATGGCACCGAAGAAAAAAGGAACTGCAACACAAAAGGAGAGGGTGATGACTGAGCCGTCACAGAAAAATGAAGCAAAAGAAAATGTAGTGGAAGAGAGGAAGGGAACCCAGGGAAAAAGGGAGCCTGCTGACCTCGTAACACGGTGCTCGATTTCTGTACTTCGTGATGCATTGGCACAGATTGAAGACCGCATCACTGAGCAGCAACAAATGGCGATAAGGGAGACGCCCTTCCACCACCTTTCAAGGGCAGAGGGTGTCTACACCAGCAACACGCGGCTGCAAGCACTCATAGAGTGCTTCAACTTTGAGAAGTGTGTGTTCGTGTTGGGGGATGGCATAGTACTGCCTTTCAGGTCATGGGAATTCTCCGTTGTGGTGGGCCTCCATGACAAAGGTGTGTACGTACACCCGAAGTGTTGCCAGAGATCGGAGTTCAAAGAGAAGTTCTTTGGGAAAAAGGCAAGCGACATAAAAAGGAAACAATTGATAGAGCTGATGACAAACTTGGCGGGGACAGAAAATGTGGAAGACTTTGCCCGGGCGTTTGTGTTGGTTGTATTCAATACGGTGCTGTTTCCCACATCCTCCGGCATACTCCCTGAATTTCTTGTCCATCACGTGGACAAGTTAAATAGATTGGGGGAGTATGCTTGGGGCAATGCCGTGTATCGTTATGTGGTGGAGGCAATGAGGAGTTTTGTTGGTCGCGGGAAAGTATACATTAATGGCTGCACGTTAGGGGTACTGGTAAGTGTTTTGAAAATATTCATCATCATGATTTACACCAGTGTACTGTTAAAAAAACACAAATCTCATGCTAAAAAACAATACTGTTGTTCTGGCCTTAGAAGAAGTTTACCCTCGTCATGATATATTTCTATGCAGGCCTGGTTCTACGAGAGATTTCCCCTCATGGCCACTCCGGTGTCTGAACCGATCATCCCTCGTATGGTCCGTTGGCAATGTAAGCATGGTCGGTTGGAGCAGTGCAGGGAAGATATGAAAAAACTCAGGGATTTCGATCTAGTGCCATTCGGCATCACACCTCGGGAGCGAAAGTTTACTGTCGACATGGTGGAGACACCGGCAGAGGTGGTGGTGCCGCGTGCAGAAGGGTTGGTGGATGAGCTCCCCATTCAACGAAAACGGCGAAGGCAACCCCGGAAGCAAGGAGATGAAGAGGATCAAGAAAAGAAGTTTGATGAAAAAACGGAGGTAATGTGTAATGACCTGATGTGGTGTTGTTGTTTTTTAATGTGGTGTTTTGTGTAATGTGTAATGACCTGTAGTGTTTTATCTCGAAGATGTGTTGTTGTTTGATCAAGTGAGTTTACTAAAGTGTGTTGTTTCCTGTGCATTTTTGTAGTGTTAAATTATTTTAAATCTGTGTTTTATTGCATGTGGTGTAGACCAAACTGCAATCACCAAGGGATGTGGATGAGGAGAGCTTTGACAGCGGGTCAACAGCAAGCAGTGAGGGACCAGAACATGGTGGAAATGAAGCGGATGATGAGGAAGCTGCAACCCCAACGGTGAGCGAGAAGGACAAGGAAAAAGCAGAGAAATCGGAGGAAAGTGATGGGAGCTTCGAAGAGGATGATACGGATTTAATGGTCGGACAAGCTGTAAATTATGCATTAAACGAAACAGGAAGGGGGGAGAAACAAGGCAAAGGTACTATAGGTCCGTTAGTTACTGAAGAAATTTGGTCCCTGTTCATTTACAAGATCTCTAATTGTGCACTGTTCATATGTGCAGCGGCGCAAAAGGGGAAACGGAAAAAGGATCCTCCAAAGGACTCTTCGCTTGTACGTAATGTAAGGCAACGTACCGATCGAAAGGCGAAAGAAAAGGGACCTGATTACGTGACCCCAGTGACAAGCCAGAAACCAGCCAAAAAGACAACGAAGAAGGGAAAAGAGGTTAAGGGGAAAAAACCTGAAAAGAAGACGAAAGAGGTATGTGTTCAGTTTTTTACAAAAATTTCAGAATGCATATGTTTGTTTGGTGCATATGCTCCTGACTTTTGTGTTTTTTTTGCATCAGTCTGTTGTTGATGCAGACGAGCAGGAAACACCGACGGTTGACCCCGAACTAGAAAAGCAAAGGAAGTATGTTGGACGAATAGACTATGCAGGAAGGCAAGGTCTCTCCTCCGACAATTGGAAACTTGTGGAGGATTTCATCGACCACCCGATGGGCAGGTAAATGAACCTCGTTCTGTGCTGTTGTGGTGTTGATGATTCGAATTTATGTGTTTGTTTCAGCTTATGTCGTGTGTTTATGTTCAAGTGCTGTGTTTTTTTGCTCCACTCTCGTGTTCTGACTATGATGAACCGTGTTATATTCAGTAAACATGTATGGAGCAGGGGTATATGTGCGGTCATGCCATCGAGCATTTTGGAGCTACTTTTTTATGGAGCCTTGGACAATGATCTAATTAGTTCCTACTTAGCACTGTTATGCAGTGATGAGTTTCGGGCTGCAAATGGAATTGTCGAGGAGATGGGATTCGTTAGTGCGTACACGACGGTAATCATATGTCTTAGATTGTTTTAGTTGTTTGTAGAATCACAGACAATTCTAGTCATTGAATTTCCTTTTACTTGTACTACTACAGTCACGGATTTTAGAACTGTATTCCGACAAGAACCAGAAAACCACAATGACTGCTAATAAATATGAGAATCTGTTCGAGAAATTGTGGGGTCCAGGGAAGGCAGAGCTTGAAGCATTAGGATCCGTCATCGAGCGTGATATACAGTTTGTCGCACTGCCTGTGTGCATAAAGTTCCACTGGTTCCTCATTATCATTGACTTGGATAATAAGGAGCTTGTGATGTACAATTCCATGTGGTCGTCAAAGTATCAAACTGCGGCACTTAGAGTGGTAAGTTGAATCCTCTGGCAAATTTCCTGCTTTAGTTAATTGTTGTTCAGTGTATCTGTTGTTGTGTTTTACCACTGAACTCTTGTGTTTTATAGCGCTGATGCGTTGTTGTTAAGTACTTACTTATTGTGTTTAATCATATAACTGTGTTATTTTCAGACCAACTTCATCCGGTACTACATGAGCACCCGACACAATATTAAAATTGAGAAGCACGTGGTGCAGAAAAAAATGTGTCGGCAGCAACTTGAAACCTCTGTGGACTGCGGGGTGCATGTGTTGTGGTGGGCGGAGGCCTTTCTACGGGACACTGATGAGTTTTGGGATATGGAGGCGACAGCGGATATTGATCGATATCGCGCCGAAATTGCGCTTAGATTACTTCGGGCTCATGATCCTGTTCAGGCCCCTGCTACAACCAGTACTGATCCCCCTCCACCTGCTCAGAATTCTCCAAGCACTGCTGCTCCACATCCACCTGCTCCTGCTCAGAACTCTCCGACCACTGCTGATCCCCCTCCAATTGCTCCTGCTCAGAAGTCTCCAACCCGAACTGATCCCACGCCACCCGATGACGGTGACAAGTCTCCAACCAAAGCTGATCCATCTCCGTCTGATATTAGTGAAAAGTCTCCTACTGCCCACCCTTCTCCTACAAAGGATTGATGTGTTGTTTTTGAATGTGTTGTTGTGGACAGAATATTTATATTTTTGTGGTGTTAGACTCCACATTAGAACAAGAAGCTTCACACTAAATTTGATTATCACGATGACTGTGGAGCCCCATCTTCTGCAAGTGCAGTGTTTCTGGATATGATAAAGTTATGCTGCATATCTCTGTGTCCAATGAACAATAGTGATTTATATTTTCCGTGTTGTGTTTCTGAGCTTTGTGTCTGTGTTATTCTGGCTAGATGTGGTGTTTCACTGAACACTATAACAACTGTGGTTTCACATCAGCTTCTGTCATGTGAATGATCCGAAGCGTTTTGTCTGCTAAAGTGAAGTGTTTCTGGATATAATTATAAATTTGGTTTTTAATGATGTCCAATTAAGCAAGGAATTCTATAGAAGGCTAAGGGTAGCTTAGTGAAATCCCAAAAAAAACATTGCAGACAAAATTATTAACTTAAAAAAGGTGAAGATTGTAGTTGTTTGCATGGCAAGACCCATGTGAACCACTGTGGGTCTCATCATTTCTGTCCAACCCCAACATTTTCATTGTTTGCGACTATCGTGTTTTAGCTTAGAGGTGTGTTGTTATTCGGTGGTATGGTGGTGCGTGAAACAGTGTATGTATGTTGCTGTTGATACCAACTGTGGTATCTCATCCCATGAACCAAACACGTTGTAGTTATAGGTGAACCCGACTCATCGTGTTTAATCATTGATCTTCCTCGAACAATGGAAATAGCTTAGGATTGTATGTTTCGTCCAATCCAGCTACTTGATGAACAATCCCATTTCCAAAACCCATTTACCTATAGTTCTATGTGGACTCGATTGATAACATTCATAACATTCACCTATAGCTTAGGTTTTGCATGGATTCACACTGTATGTTTCATCGCTAGATGAAACTTCCCATCTATAAAACCACGTGCAAACACGTTGTATTCCTAGGTGAACCCGGTTCATCGGGTTTAAGCATTGATCTTCCTCCAAATATGGTAACAGCTTAGGATTGTATGTTTCATCGATTCCATCTACTAGATGAACAATCGCATTTCATCTGGATTACCCTTACCGTTTCCAAATCCCTTTTACTTGTTGTTCAAGGTGCACCGGATCCTTTGTAAATATATGTGTTAGGGGGTTAGGGTTAGGGTTTAGGGTTTAGGATTTAGGGTTTAGGGTTAGGGTTTACCCTTCCTGTTTCCATTTACCTATTAGTTGTAGTATCAAGGTGCACCGGATTCTTTGGAAATATATGTGTTATATCTGTTACATCCAAAAAGGTGTTAATCATACACCTGGATTCCTATGTGCACGAACAACACATTTCATTATATTAACACTACATATGTGCACCTGGAATACCACTGTTAAAACGACAAACATCACTCTGCCAACGGGGTGCACGTTGAACACTAGTGTCACCACTGTTAAATATCATCTTTGCATACAACAAAATAACCACATTCCATAAAAAAAAAACATTTCATAGAGAATATTACACCTACACACAGCTGTCCACTTCACAGTACGTCATTCCACATTTGAATATGAAATTGGTATCACATCTTGAAACAATCCAGAACACGGACCGTTTCAAACAATGAAACCAGACAAAAATAATACCACTCCAGTCAGTATTAAACACCACACCAGCTCAAAAAGGTGCAAAAGTGCAGCGTGTGTGCAAAAACTGTGCAAAAGTGCAACTGTCATTCAGGCAATGAACTTGTATGCCTCTTTGCACGTGGCGCGGTTATGCCCCCGTCGTCGGCATAGGCCACATTTAATCTTGCTTGTCTGGACTTGGGATGGTATATGCTTTTTCTTCCTACGGCCCGGTTGCACCCTCACATCCCAGGGCAGCACAAACGCACTGTCATCGTCATCATCCTCTTCGCAATTTCCAGTGGACGTCATGAGAGGATATATCACACCGTCGTAGGTTCGCTTGTAATATTCCACGGAGTAGTATGGGTCACAATAGTCATAAATATTACCCAGCATTCCCTCGATCGCGGCACATCCATGTTTGCATGGCAACTTCAGCATTTGCTAGTATCCACATGAACAAGTCCTCCTCTCAACATCCACAGCATGTATTTTATTATTTTCACGTACTTCGAACAACGCTCCACCAGCCCGCTGAATCTCTAGCGCACCAGATCCCATGTAATATTGGCTCAACAACTTTTCCGGGTTCGGACACAATTTTCCTTCCATCTTATCACCTTCCTCTCTCTTTTCATTCATCATCTTCATCACTTGCATCCGAATTGTATCAAGCAATGAATACGGAGGCAGGTTCCTCGGTTTCACCACCCAGGAGTTCCAGCTCTCAATGAGGTTAGTGGTCATCACTCCCCATCTATTGCCCGGGAACACAGCATTTGCCCAACGTCGCGGTTCCGAATTTGCAATGAAAGTTGAAGATAGAGGCATTGCTTGGAGGATAGAATTCAGGTGTTCACACATCTCTTCATAGGTAGCAGCGTAAGCCGCAGCCTTCAATACCCCTGTCCATTTCGTTTTATCCTTATAAGGGTACATTTTCATTACCTGAAATCACACAAACTGAAATCTATTAAACACGACACTAAGTCCCAAAGACACAACTCCGAACAACAAACATACAACTATATGAAACAACTATCACCTCCGTTTTGAAGTTGTCCTCAAGGTGCCGTATGCATATGGAGTGATTACACCCGTTAAACACGCTTGGAATCGCTTTCATAAGTCCGGAGTGACGATCGCTAAAAAACGTGAACTCTCCCCATTGATCACGTTCATTGCCACTGTCAATTGCACTCCTCAGTTTTAGACAGAACCAGTCCCAATTTTCATCAGTCTCCCCCCCCCCCCCCCCCCCCCCCCCGCAACTATAAACCAAGCAATTCATCCAGTAAAAAACAACACTGATGGTCAATATAAAACAACTGATTCAGGGTATAACAAACACAAGACTGCATACTTCAAACACCGAAGTATACGTTTAAAATACCAAACCACGTCCGTAATACAATAAACTACAAAAAGAATGTCGGTGGGTACCTGCATATGCAATTGTTATGAACCCACCGTTTGCGTCTTTGCCCACAGCGCCCAATATTGAACCTTTCCACTTGGACTTAATGTGTGTCGCATCAAGCTCAACAAGCGGCCGGCAACCTCTTTTGAACCCATCGAGGCACGCTGCAATTGTTATGAAAACCCGCCTAAACTTCCCGGTATCCTCATGCACCTCCAAATCTGCAACGCTGCCGGGGTTCGTCGACTTCAACCTAGTGCAGAATCCCCTAATCTTGTCAAAAGCACCAAAATCAGCTCCATGTATTTCCTTCAGTGCAATCTCCTTCGCGGTCCAGGCCGTGCGATAGGTAATTTGAATTTTGAAAGCTGCCTGAATGTGATCCACAGCTGTGTTGGGTGTATAGCTTGGGTCTCGCCTCACTTTCTCCTTGATGATGGATGCAACCCATGTTGCATTTGCCTTAGGATGTACCCTCGCTTGTAGATTGTTCACACCACAAGTATGATTCAAATTGCACTTGCGAATAGCGAATGACTCATCTGATTTACGGTGGGAAGCATAAATTCGCCATCCACATTCTTCCGTCGAACATATCACGATCACCTTCTCGCTATCATTCTTCACAAATTGGAACCCACGTCGGACAGCAATACAGTGGTTTTTGAGCACCCTACGAAACTGATCCGCATTTTTAAACTTTTGTCCTTCCCCTTTAAAAGCGTGAGCCCACAACACTGTTACATCCTCCGTGTCTTCCTCATCAAACTCATTATCGCATTCATCACCATCCTCCGTATCCGTCCTGCAATCAATAGATCAGCGCTCACAGCCACAACACATACCACAACAGTATACAACATTGATTCACAAACAAATCGCATTTCTCAATGTCTGCACGAATACAGTGTGTGATAAATATTCCAATACAACATACCAAGTCAAAAACAACAACTTCGCCTACAAAAACACGACACTGTACGTAAACATGTATTACACTGCGCAAATACCTATAACATACAAGGGCACTTTACTAAATCACTATTCCATATATAAAAACAGTAGAAACAATCGTGATCGTTGCATGCAAAAGAAAAATACCCCTTTACTTCCAAGCACAATCATTTCCCGTGTGCACCAATGTATGTTCAGAAAATAAAACACTACAATCATGGGTTTGGACACGACAGTGGGTTCGTTTAGCACCACACGTACCTCATTCTTTTGCTGCCAGCTTCCTTCGTCGTCACATTCATCTTGCCAAAGGACAGCCCCCTAGCATTGTTCAACATTGCCATCCTCATTACATCTGCGTCATGGGTGAGTTCCATTGAGTATCCTCCATCGTTTACCTCATAATGTAAGCTATTTCTTGTTGCACATACGTCGGGCCATTTATCCCTCAACTTTTCATACACGTCCGGAAGAAGATCCACAGCCTTAAATCACACAAGATTCACCTCCGAATTGTAATGACAAAAAAGCATAATCTCTTCCCCATGGAGTGGCTCTTCACCACAGCTCGTCATACTTCTTCTCCTCCACCGATTCCTCCTAAAACACCCTAACCCTTCTCCTCGGAATGAAGAGTGTCGCCAGATTCTTCTCCAAAACCCTTGCCCTTACCCTTACCCTCCTCTCTTCCCTCTAAAAGCACCCAGAACCAGAAACCCACTCCCTATTCCATCTATGAACGCCTGGAAACGTGGAAACTAACCCTAACCTTTTCAATCTCCAAAACCGAGCTCTTCACCGTCGTTTTTGGGCGCCATCCTCCATCTTCTTACTCACGAATTTGGCGCGAACGGAGCTTCCCAAGTGAAGGAGAGAAACCGACCTAGTGAATGGAGGATTTCTAAACCCATTTCTGCGTAATGAAAGAAGGAGGGAGAAAGGTAATGATGAAATGTCTTGTCCAGCCACCTTTTACCTCCAAAAGGTAAGGGTAGAAATGTAACTTCATTATTTCTTTTGTTATTCCATTTCTTTATTGCAAGGGGGATTAAAGAGGTATGTATTTCACTATTAGGTACTAATACATAACAAGAAAGGTATGTGGGGATTTAACAATAATAACTTAAATGGGGAGGGATTTAACAATAAAAACCCCATCCAACTTCTAAGACCCACTTGTTGAAATGCTAACACTTGTTGGAATTGCCCAATCTTTTCTTCTATCCACGTTTCTTTTCACTTTTTTTTTTCTTTTCCTTTTTTTTTTAAAAAGATGGATAGTCACAAGGTGGGGCCCGCGTTGAATTTGCAAATTGGGGTCTGCCCGTGTCAAATTGAATTACCAAATGCTCACGGTTCCCGTTTTCGGTATGTGTCTTGTAAATTAGAATCTTCACACCTTTTGGCTCGGCTGCCTTTTGGCTCGGCTGCCTTAGCCTTGTACTGAAATGATTTAAGCAGGCAGCACTCCCTTTTGTTCTCTTTTATGTAGGCTCCAATTCGGGTAAAGGTTTGGGGTTCTAATGAGGGGGGGTCGGGAGTCCTTTTATGCACATTAAATGGCTTGTACAACTTTGCAGATTTGTTGGCTTGTGATATCCCAATAACACCCTTATGACCCTTGAAATGGATCAAAAAGTAACTCCCAAGAACACCTTGAATTTCATATGAAGATTGGGATGAACACAAGAACACCAAGAACAACTTGAACAAACCCTAGAACATGAAAAATACCCAAACACTCGATACGCACTCAACACTCCCGAAATTTGACACAATGATGTCTAATTAACACTTTAAACCAATATTTATGCCAAATAAACCAACACAAGCAATGAACTTAAGATTTGAGCAAGAAAATAGGGTTTATGAGGAAGAAAATGGTAGATTGCTCAAACTTAGCCAAAATGGACAAACAATATATAGTTGGAAAGCTCTTGAGATGTAGATGAAGATTATGAGCTTAGATTTCCAAAACCACGGTTGAAATTCTCGGAAATGGGCAAAACAGTGGTAGAATAATATTTTTGATGAAATATTGGCCAAAACTTGAAAAATTCATAGAAAATGCATCTCTTGGCCAACAATTTCGATTTTTATATGAATCTTTATGTAATCTACACAAGGAATCCAAATCCGATGTCAGATTACAAAAATATTCAATGGATCAAAATGGCTGAACGTGAACAGTAACCAGGAACCCTTTTTTTTTGAGATTTTGAGATTTTGGATTTTTGATGAACACAAGTGAACCAACTATAGGCTCTGATACCAAAAACTGGCATGGTTCGAAGCTGGTATCGACTTGTAAAAAGGAGGATTGATATTGCCAAAT
Organism: Hygrophila difformis; assembly: GCA_030278955.1. Taxonomy (NCBI): domain Eukaryota; kingdom Viridiplantae; phylum Streptophyta; class Magnoliopsida; order Lamiales; family Acanthaceae; genus Hygrophila; species Hygrophila difformis. The sequence goes on along the minus strand of JAOANR010000013.1, from coordinate 22,972,950 downwards.
GGCACTTGGTGCCAAATGGGGAAGAAACAAAAAAATAAAAATAATGGGATAGGGAAGCTCCTCACAAAGGATGGTTTGTTTGAGGTGTAATAACTTGGTTTCCCCACCTCTTCACAAATCTTCTAAACAAGGTGAATCAATTTTGGATTTGCTTCAAGAATCCAAAATAGTGCACTTAGCTCAAGGCTAAACAAAAAGTTGGGTTTGAGTTTTTGACTCAATGGGATTTAGGCTTCCCCAAGCTCTCAATGATCTTTGATAATAAAAAAGAGAGAAGTGTTCTCACAAATGATATTAATTCAAAGATGCCTTACAAAGAGTAGGGGAGCCCATATATATAGGCAAAACCCTAATTACATAATTAGTAAAATTAAGAAAATAACTAAGGGCTTAAATCAACCCATTACATAAATTAAACAAGCTTAAACAATTGTTGAAAATTGGATATCCTATCGCTAGGCTAAATAGCCAGTCGTGAAACAAGAAGGTGTCTTGCGACTCGTTATGGAATTGGGACAATATGCTTCGGGGCTTTGCATGGAGGGGGACGAGACTTCAAGTCCAGGTTGCTAGATGCCAAAAATAATACACTGCGGGACCAAGGGTCCAAGGACTTCCCAATGTATTGGCAAATGGAGATTTGAAATTGAAACTCCCAGTCCGGAAGCTCACTTCAGTCGTGAAGCAATTCCAGCCGCATGTCGTGAAGCTCACTCCCGCGGCTTGCGACATGAGGCGTCCTCTTGCGACTGGCTCCGGATGGTTCGCGACGGGGTTGAAGATGGGGTGTCTTGCGACAGGGCCACAACTCTTGCAACGGGCGAAGGGTGACGAAGGCAGCAGTTTTGGAGCAGACCGGGATGGAGACCCGCGGCTGCCGGAATGGAGGGACGATGGTATCCGACTGGTGCCTTGAAGAAGATGATCGGAGATGAGGATAATGGATGAAGAAGCTTCTGCCGGAGGTGGTACGATGATGAAGGTGAACGGAGACAGAGGTGTTACTCGCGGAGAAGACCGGAGACGACGCCGGGAGCTCGCCGGAGGAACAAGGATGTCTGAGAAAGCTTGTCGAAGGCATGGCGGAGGACATCGGAGGCCTTCTGTCGATGGAGGAAGCTGTCGGAGGGATGAAGACCCAAGCTTGGCCGGAATAAACTCGTAGCGGCACGACGGGGTTTTCTTCTTCGTCAACGCTTCGGTTTTCGGGGTTCGCCGGAGATGATATCTTGGCCATCGTAGCTACTGTGTTGCTCTTCGGATTTGATAGGGATGCCGGAAATGGAGGATGGAGGCTCTGTGATTGCTTGTGGGTGTTGACAAAGATGGCCGGACATGGGAGGAATAAAATGTGGGTTTTCCGGGTGCCCGGAAAGGTGGATGAGATCGGCGGCGAGGCAGCAGCAGTCGGCCAGAGATAAACTAGCGACGGCGGTGAGAATGTTGGTCGTTTCCGGAGCAGCTTGGCTGGTCGGGGATACTCGCCGGCGGTCGGAAGGAGGGTGACGGGTTGGAGAAGATGAGTTGTTGGAGGTTTGGGCCGAATGAGGGAGGATTTGGATTGGGCTGATGTGTGGGTGTGAGGGGGTGTTGGGCCGGATGAGAGTATTGGGCTGCTGGGCTGCTGTTTTGGTGGAAATGGGATGGAAGTATTTGGGCCAATTCAACATTTGTGATGAGGTTGGGCTTTTTGAATCAATTGATTGTTTGGCTTTTAGTCCAATTGGGCCAAGGTTTCTCTTCATCAGTTTAATTAATCCAAGCCTGAATAAATTCGGGTTTGAATTATCGGGTTGGTTGATCCGGGCATCCATGCCACAATCTGCATCGCTGGTCATCTCGATGGAACAGGATAAAGAACGATAATGGTAACGATCGAAAGGAGTTGTTTGGCGTGTTCATAGGAAACATTCCAAGGGAAGCAGGGAACGTACAGATCCTTCATGAAGTTGATAAGACGACAAGGGTCCGGGAATGGTTTTTCCTAAACAGAAGGTGGCCAGCGAACGGATTTAGGTTTGGCTTCCTCATATTCAGCCGTCGTGTAACACCCGAGAAAAACAAATTCAAATTGTTTTGAACTACGTCATGACTTGATCCCTTCACAGGGTACGTAGGCAGCTTGGAACTAATTTCTAAGTTCAGTCACGAAATAAACCACAAAATAAATCACAAATTAAGTCACAAAATAAATCACGAGATAAATCACAAGATCGATCGCAAGGACGATAGGAGGAGTTGGAACCAATTTAGACTAGACTAATTAGGACACGGAAATGTTACGAGCGATAAGCCGAACTCGTAACAAGTTTAAGGTGAAGATGCCGAACCAGAGACGACCCGAGGAGTCAAGCTAACACATAGGGGGTAGAAAACCGATAGAGGAAAGCAAGGAAAGACCCGACGGAACACGCGAACCGCCGAACCGGCCGGTCCGGCCGGCCCGCGCCCGCCGCGCGCCGCCGCGTGGCCACCGCGCGGACGAAGGCGTCGCGACGCCAGGCCTGGCACGTGTGCTCCGCGCGGCCATAGGCGTGGGTGCGCGCCACCTCCGCGCCAGAGGAGCTGAAGGTGTAATCTTTCCATTCGGGGGTGATTTTCTTGCCTAAATTACAATTCCCTTCGAGGGAAACTGAATTCTAGCCTTAAGGAAGGCTTAAGGGCGGCTGGGGAGCCTCAAAAGCCCTAATCCCACAGAAACCAATCCCCACAATACTCACAAACTTCCTCTCCAAGCCAAACTCTCCCGACGAAACTTTCCGGCGACGACGAGGCGAACGGGACTGAGCCACTGCCTCATAGAACCTTGGTAAGTCTTAATATAGTGTTCCATCCGTCCATAATCTCCAAAACTCGGATTCTAACACTTTTTCCTTACTACGATTTCACGTCGGAAAACGAACAAAAAGCGATCGGAGAAGTTGGTCGTTCGTCGTGACCCTAGGACGACCGGAAACCCAATCCAGCGACCCTATTCTCTAACTAAGTAAGTTAAGACCTTACTCACAAATATTTGTGGTTTATTGTTGTTTAAAACTCGAGATCTATACCCGTAACGAAAACCGCTTTTCGAAAACCCTATTTTCGTCCAATTCCAAAAACTCGCCTAAAACTCGACCTTCGAGAATTCAAACTGAAAACTTTTCAACATAAACTTTGTTCCTAAGACTTTAGTCAATCTTGTGTCCAAATTTCAGCCATTGACATTAAGATTTGCTATCCCAAATCTCGCCGTAAACTTTCTGTGACAAACCGAACATTTGAAACCGTTGACAGATTTCATTACTCGACTTGATGCATGTTTTTCACCCATTTTTAAAATGATTTAACTTTGAATTTCTAAATAAAAGTTGTAGATAAATGTGTCTAGATTATGCATATAAAATTTCGTGGATTTTGGAGTTCATTTGTTATGTCAAAACGGCCGAATTCAGAACTGTTTAAAACTACCTTTTTAGTCCGCGTGTGTACAGCGTGTTGTGGTCGATTTTTGAACACCTAAAATTCATTATTTCTAATTTCTTAAAACATGAAAGTTGTTCCTTAATGTGTTTTGTATCTTCTGTAAATATTTCGGATCAATTGGCTTTGACTTGAATTTTTAATCGGCATCGCACGAACCTGTGACGAAATCAGTTTTTGAGACAGAAATGATCTTTTGTAAAGAACTCAAATTTTGACTCACTTCGAAACCTTATTTCCAAAAACTTAAAACATGAAAGTTGTTTGTGTGTGTGTTTTTGAGCTACTGGTAAATTTCAGAATTTTTGGTGTGAAAACGAATTTTTTATCAAGGAAGGCGCAAACTGCGTCAAACCGAATTTTTCGAACTAGAGAAAACTCGAACTATGAAACGCGATATCGAATCTTTTGATCACTTGAAATACGAACTTTCGAAAAATCCCGTGCACTAGGCTGAGCCGATCTTCATGCTAATCATTATCTTTGAGACTGCCTCGTTAGTGATCTCGCGCGCTGTGTTTTGGATCGCCTCGTTAGTGGTCCTACTATCTTTTGAGACTGCCTCGTTAGTGGTCTCCCATTGTTGTGGACTGCCTCGTTAGTGATCCTATGTTGAGATTGCCTCGTTAGTGATCTCCCGGTATGGTGTCCTCTTCTTAGTTTGCGGGATAAATTATAAAAGACTGGTGTGAGTGTTAATTATGCTTAAATCCGATTTACCATGTTTTTAAATTACGCATTTAAATATCGTCATTAAATTATGCCTTTAAATTTCGCCTTTAAAATTTAGTCCTTTAAATTATGCATTTTCGTCTTTGATAAATTAATCATGTTTTTCCGCTGCGAATAAAATATGGATTTTGAATGAATGCATGAAAAGGTAAAAATCTTTGGATTTGAACACATGGAACCCCTTAAATTGTTAGTTAGGGATTAACTTACTCGGTATATTTTTATACTGATAAACCGTTGTTATTTTTCTTTTACAGAGCATGTCGAGTGACGCATTGCATATGCACTTGGGGGAAATCATAATGGACATTTTAAATTCTGCATCGTACTGTTTTTACCGGGTCTGTTAAACCCGAGGATTTGGCCATGTTGGCCGTGATTTACTTTCCGCTGCATTTACTCTATCTATTTTTCGCGCATGATGATTACTACTATCGTATTTTAAATTAAGGATTATAAATTTCCGGACTAAATCTTGAAATGTTTTAAATCTTTTACATACCCACAAGCCTTGCATTTCTTTAGTAAGCTCGGGAAGCCGTGTCTTGCTAGGGAGATGTGACGGTGACATCCCGGCCTGGGTTATCAAATCCGGGGTGTTACAAGTTGGTATCAGAGCCCGGAAATTTTTTTTAAGCTACTACTATTATTTTAAACCATTATTTTTTTTAAAACCCAAGTATTATTTTTAAAATTATTTTGACTACTAGTATTATTTTAGCCCAAAAGCTTATTTTTACATAGCCCAAAATCTTAGCCAAAAGAAATATTAAATTTTTGGCCCACTATAGAGGCCCAACTTTTATTCTTACCCATATAGTGGATTTATTTTAAAATACATGGATAGATTGCATTTTTAAATGGGAAAAGGGGGACTTGCACTTGCATGTTGCATATAGATTTAAATTCGTGCATAACTAGTCTTGCCTAAAACATATTCTAACCTTAACCTACCTTGTTAACAATAGATGGCCGCCCCAAACGTGAACATGATCAACCTACTAATGAGGTTGATTGAAGCATACATCGAATCTCCTCAAAACGTGAACAACTTCAGACTAAGGGTAGAACAAATGGAAGCTAACTTGGGCCACCTAACTAATCTGGGCCAAGCAGGACATCAAGATATAACTCAACTCCAAATCCAAATCAACGAACTCCAGACCCGCGAGACTGAGCTTCGGACCCAGATTGACGACGTAGAGACCCAAGCAGGGGTCTTGGGACATCAACTGCATCACCTGAAGGATGATCTGCTTCCACCTGCCCCTCTCAACCCGGGAACTCCTCCTGTAGCTAGCCCCGTTATTGATCCTGTCGCTGTCCCTGCAGCCGTCCAAACTCCAGTTGCTATCGTTGATCCTGCTCCTGCTGCTGGGCCCAGTTGGCCAGCCAGCCCAGTGTTCCATGGGCTCCTTGGCACGGGCACCATCGGGGAATCGAGTGATGAGGATGACCCCATGGAGGATCCGACCACCTACCCTCCTCAGGATTAGAGATTTTTGATACATTATTCCTATTGTTCTCCTTTTCTATTTTCCCGAACTATCTTTAGCATTTTGATTCCTATCGTTTGTACCGAATAAAGTTCCCTACTAAGCAATAAAGTTCACAAGCATCCATTCTATGCGCAGTCTTTACGTTCTATTGAAACTCAACAAACCAATGGAACGAGACAACAACAAACAAGCAACATACGCACGACAAATCGGCAAAGTACCTAGAACCCTAAATCCTAAAACTCAGGGTCTCGATGCTTTAGCCTTTACACCCTTAACATGAATGACTGAACGAATAGATGCAAATCTTAACCAACTATTAGTAGGCATCGCTCAATCTAGCAAAGCATTTTCTCCCAACACCCCATCAAATCCCCAAAACTCTAAACCTACTTGTGCTCGTATGGTGATAACAGGATGGCACCTAGAGGAGGAGGAAGGACCTTCCCTGCCACCCCCAACACCCACGACACACCAGGACAACCCAATGAGCAAGTGAAACTTTAGAACTTCTTGGTTCTTTAACACGAGCTTTTTTTTTTATAAAATATATCAGGTTCGAATTTATTAAAAAGAAAAGAGTTATGCTTCATGGGGAAAGGGTTTAAGGATATATTTCACTTTTTACTACTCATGTGGGCTGCGGTTCTTCCCGGCATGAGACTTTTGACAACTTTCACGGTGCAGCCGGGATAGATAATTCAATCTTGACCCTCAGTCTATCACACTGAAGATCCCCAGCATTTAGCATCATGAAACTTGTCATAGTTTCATGTCATAAAGATCCTTGCCATGAAACACACTCCCACTGTATGAGTATTTTCTAAAAAATCATAATCCTGGTTTTCAATTTTATTTAGTGAAACCAATTTATGAAGATGGAGTTGGGATTAGGGATATATATTATAGGTTGTCACGTTTTTATTGCCCGTGTTAAGAAACTGTGCTCCCAAAAGCGCACGGTGTCTAAAGTTGCAGTAATTTATAGTAAGACCGGATCGTTCACTGGAGGATGTGCGATAGAAGCAGGGCCCACGTCGTTTACTAAGATTTTCCACTCGGTTACTCGATTCAGGTTTTGCAATGGTTTCTAAAAACTACTTGCCAATAATTTAAACTAGATTATGAAAGCAATTAAATTATTCTACAAAGCATGATAAATTAGTCTAAAAAGCAATGAGAATTATGCTAAGAAAGCGGATAAAATTATTCTACAAAAGCGAATTAAAATGTGACAGAAGGGACAGGGAGGAAATAATGAAGATTGGACAAGATTCAGATGAAACACAATTAAACTTCCATTTTAATACACAGATCTTTCTTTGGGATAATCCATCAGTTAGCCAACTCTCATGCTCTCTATACCATGTTCCCTTTAGCAGACAGGTACTTATGGTAAAAGTTTACATGCTCTTAAGACCTCAACTTCTAAGATACCACAGATTAATAACCCCCCTTGCAATGCCTTGCAAGAGAATGTTAGTCATATGTGGTGGACAAGCAACACCTAACATATCATTAGTTGATATGCCAAGTACTCCTATCGTCCCCCTTGTCACACCCAAAGTCCAATTCTAACCCCAAACTAATCCATGACTCTTAAACCTTACAACCGACAGATGCATCTCTGCTTCCGAGCGACCTCTATGAAAGCAGTAAAGAAAGCATTTAAAAATCTATCGCTCGGAAGTCTTAAAAGATCGTCACAATCCGTTAGTATAAAAGATCCACTGGTCTTGGTGACCAGATACAGATTTAGAACTTCCCAAATATCAGTAAGCCACAGGGCTTATAACATTCGGTTAGTTATGAGATACAAACATGAGTGGAACAGACCTATGAAGGTTTGTTCCGAATGTACTCATTCAAGACTCAATTTTAGGCTTTGGTGGGAGAAGATAGTAGTTGAAAGAATACTCAACCCTACCATAGAAATTAACCAATGCCTATATGTTGTTCCTCTAGTATTAATTATCACATTTTATCCGAATCCAAGTGGAAACGGATTCGATGCAACACTTAATACAAGATTTCCAACACACAGTAATTTTGAGAAACAAATAGATATTTGAAAATCATTCGATACACAAGTCTTTTCTGCAAATTTAATTTAGATGGTGATGGTGACACTGCCTTTGAAGATATAGACTCTCCGCCATCAAGGCCTATAGGGGTTAAAAAAGCCAAATTGAAAAAAAAAAATAGATGAAGAAACATCATCTACAATCGTTGCTATACAAGAAGAAAACAGACAGCTCAAAGAGGAAATGATTGCAACAAATACAAAGCTGGAGCATCATTTCGAGATTCAAAAGAGGAACCAAGAACTAAGAGCAATGAAGGAAGAAAATAAAATTTTATATCGAAACTTGAGTTCCATTGAAGATCCTCATGTTCGTGCATATGCTCAAGCCGAGCAAGTGCGTATTTTACAAAAAAGAGCCAAAGAACAAGGTCAACCGGATCCTTATGCAACTGGAACATATTCTCCGTATTTCAATAGTGTTGGAGGATCCGATGTTGATTTAGATGACTATTAACTTAATTTCCGTTTGCGTAGTTATTTGGTTGTTTAATATTGTATGTTTTTTTTAAGTATTTGAAATCTGTTAATTTTAATTATATTTTCGTATGCTAATGTAATTTTCTTTAATGATTGCTAAGATCGTATGAAAAATTTAAAAATTTAGTTATCTTTATGCTTAAAATTTATTTTATAAAGAAACCTTAAAATTTTAATCTAATTAAATATAAAATAGATTCAATAAAAAAAATTGTATGAAAGTATATAAAATTATTAACCCTAATACAAAATTAGATCAATATTCAACTTGCAACAATTGGAGGGATGAAATTGCAATTAATTTAATTGCAAAAAGTGATATAGGTTTATGAATAGTAAATACTCAAATTTGAGTATTTACTATTCATAAAACTCAAAAAACTTAAAATAGGTTTGGTTTTAGGGTATTGTTGGAGAGAAGATGCCACCCCATTTTGGGTTTTAGGGGACCATTGGAGATGGTCTAAACAGGTACTAAACTCTCAACTAAAACACAGATCCTTTCAGTCTAGAAGAGACCTAATCACTGACTCTGCTTCTAAGTTCTCAGAATCAACCCCCAGTAGAAGATGAATTAGTCATAACTGTAGAATTATCCCTTACTCAGATCCGGATTTTATAAAGTGATTTTTGTTGGAAATTTATTATGCAACATTTGATTTAAATCAAGACTTCTATGTCCAAGGGGAAGGATCCCCAAAATAGTCATGACCACAATATCTACATAATAATATCATGCATACATGTATATGAGAAGTAAAATAAATACCCCAAAATATATGGTGGGGTTAGACAGAATTCGATACACAAAGATGACTTAGCCTGAGATAAGAAGAATTGGCTAAAAAGAGTGCCAGAACTAGTTGGGGTTATCCGGACTGCAAACATCTGCTGTCCGGGTCCCAAGTATTTCAGATGGAATGATATGTAGACAAGTGAATGCCTTAAGTGGCAGTTGTCGCTGTCACCTTCGACTTCACTATCTGTGAATTTGGATGAAAACCCACATGTTCTATTACTGTAATAATTATTAGATGACATTGGCATATATCATCTACTATTACTACAATTGTAGATTCGGGTTTGAAATTAAGATAAAGAGAAGAAAACTGTATCCGGATAGGAGTCAGCTGAGCAGCTATTATGATCCCGGATGGACGAACCGCCAAGGCTTCCACCGACCACTATCCGAACCATACAAAATAACAACTAGTAATTAATACTCAGAATACGAGCTAATTATCCGTGTGGGAATATCCGCCAACATTAGTCTGATGTATTTCTTACTAGTTGTTCATACACACAATGAAAGGGAAAATAAACAAAATTAAGAAAATGTTTTTGGCATTGTGTGAGTGTTAGTCACACAATAAATAGACACTAATGGGTTGAGATGTGTAATGGATAAAATTAGATGTAGTGGGCCTAGGCCCAATACTTCCATGCAATTTACACAACTCTTGAAATAAAAATATTTTTGGGAGTTTCAAAATAGGAGGAAGAAAGCAATTCGGTCTATCGGGCAAAATGCAAAAGAGACCGAATTGAGGATGCATGAGATATGAAGTAACACCATACCCAATTAATCCTTGTAAAGTCATGAAGCATCCTCTAATTCGAATTGTCAAGCAATTCGGTCTAAACCGAATTGGACAATTCGAATTGATGAAGTCATTCCTTCATTCAAATTTGGCTAAGGCATTTACTTCAAAATGAGGGTAATTCGAACTGCCAATTGAATTCGGTGTAGACCGAACTTGGACAATTCGAATTGGTGAAGCAGAGAAAATAAATTAAGGCATGAAGGGATGGCATGGATACAATGTGGTCTCCTAAGCCAATTCGGTCTATATGGGCAATTCGGTCTATAGACCGAATTGCATAGGCCGAATTGCATGGAGATCACATGAAAACAACTCTTTTTGCTATGCAATTCGATCTCATGGGCAATTCGGTCTACGGTATAGACCGAATTGCCTAGATCGAATTGCATATAAATTTTTCAAGAGAAGCAATTAACAACTATTTTTGCCATGCAATTCCATTTTCATGAGTAATTCGGCCTAAACCGAACTACCTCAGATCGAATTGCATGTCTTCTCTCATAAGTGTGGGTTTGGTATACACTGTGTGGTTTATGATGGATAAGTTTTACCTAATCCTTCATTTCACATCAATGTCACTTCACAGCCACACTAATGAGTATTTTAAAGAGAATAGACCTAGGTTATATGGCTAACAGGCATTGGCTTGAACCAAACCTCAAAACTACAAACAAGCAATCAAAGATTAAAGATTCAAGCATAAACTGAGTAAACTAAGAACACATGCTCAAAAACAAGAACACCTACATAATCTAAGGCAACATTAAGCTAATGAAGGCAAATCAAACAGCAACTGGAAAGCAAGAAAATAAATTCTAACAAGCCTAAGATTATCTAAAATCTAAGAACACTTATTTGAGTCTCTAAGGTGTACAGTCAAGCCACAAACCACTTAGCACACATTTATTGAGAATGCAAGTCAACTAGGGCATAATAAATATAACCTAGTAGAAACAAACATTCTACCATTATTGCTAAGGAAAGCATTAAATAGATGCCAAACACTTGAAATGAAAACCCATTTCTGGATTCCTTCTTGTATTGACATCGGAAAGCAGTAAAGAACCCTAAAACCATTCATTAGCTTGAAGGTAGGGTTCATTCTAACTATAAAGCATTTAAGGTTTATGGAAATGGCTACACTAAGGGTGGTAACCAGCTTCTATGAGACAAAAACTAAGCTCAAAAGCAATAAAACTACATTACAAGCTTGAAAAATAAACTAACTAAACTACACTACCTACCTAACCCTTAAGGGGTGAAGAACTTTCTCCTTCTTTTTGTCTCCCAGCAACTGTCCAAGAGTTTGTGTGTCTAAGGATATTTCTTGTGTTGAGGAAGGTCAGCTTTTATACTTGTTTTCGAAACCCTAGGCCCATCATACATTTCTCACGTGCCCAGCTGTACTTTTGAATGTGATTCGGTCTCCTCATGCAATTCGGTTTAGATCGAATTGATGCAATTCGAATTGCATGAGGTCTTCCTTCTTGATCTTGAGCAGGACTGTGGCATTCATCCATCAATTCGGTCTATGTGTAGACCGAATTGACCTTGTCGAATTGAAGATGGTTCCTGCTTGGCTTCTTTGCTTTAAGGCAATTCGATCTATGCAGTCAATTCGGTCTAGACCGAATTGCACAGATCGAACCTCTTCTTTCTGTTTTGCTCCAAGTCCTTTCTTTCCATGGTGCAATTCGGTCTAGGGGTCAATTCGGTTTAGACCGAATTGCCACAGACCGAACTGGTTGCTCTTCTCTTCCTCAACACCTCTTTTTCTTCTTTCTTTCAGCAATTCGGTCTATTGAGCAATTCGATATAGGTCGAATTGCCTATAGACCGAATTGGTCTTCAACACTTAGCCAAATTTTCAGATTGTGGGATTTTCATTCTTTTTCCCATCTTTTTTATTTTTGTGGGCTATCTTATTCTTTTGCCCATCTTTTCATTCTTTTTTCTTTTCTTTTTCCTTTTTTCATGTTTTTGGATTTTTCTAACACAAATGCAATTAAAATTGCATGTTTTGTGTCTTTTATGACCAGCTTAATATTTTTACAAACTTGCATCAATCTGTCATGTTCAACTGCTTTCTTATTGAAATAAGATGGGATTTTGATCAAATTGTCCGTCTCAGACACGGAAATGGATTGGAAATAATGCACAATTTTGGCCATTATCAACATCCTCACATTTAATACTGATCGTCCCCGAGCAGTCAGAGTCAGTGCTCCTAAGAGCAAGGGCTCTGCATATTCAATCCATTTGCGTGGCTTCAGAAATTTCATTCTTGTTATATTCGGATAATACAATCAAAATTAATTCCTCAAAAAAAATACAATCAAAATTACAAGTATTAAACTCTCTTGATTGCAGTGTTTAATGAAATGATACTTCTCACTTGAATAGGTATACAAATCAATCATTATTGTTAATTTTTCTTGAATATATGTATAGAAAATTTTCATTGGTTTAATTCTTGAATTCAAGCATGACATGAACATTAATCAATCGAAGCAGAGCCTCACATATAGTAGAGTCGGAAATTTCACTCACTCTCAAAGTTGGCTTTTAGACAGTACGCTCATAATCAAATTCAAATAAATTCTCCCATAAGCTTGCAATTAGACCAACTCGCCACCTACTCATTTCCTCAAATCGAGATCCCGAGGTCTTATTCAAGGTTATAACGGGGCATACGGTTGTAACATTTGGTAGGAAAGGGGATTATTAGGCTAAAAAGTGACACGAATCCATTCCATCATAACTTGGCATATTTTTATTTAAAATCTATGATCATCAATATTTTCTTTCTTTCTTTTGTTTTTCTTTTCCATTGCATGACTTTAGACTTTGTCTAATTTGCTTTGTCAATTGCAATTTATTTGTGTTGAATGAATCTCAACATTTTTTTTTGAATCGGTTTTTGAATGCCGATTAATGTTTTTGATGATCATGGACAATGATGCCTTGATGGAATTGATTCGTGTACACTTGGGTTTAATTTCTTGGTCTTTTTATAAGGTTGGAAATAATATAGTGGTTTCAAAAAAAAATTAGGCTTAAAGGCTCAACTTGGTTAATCCTAAAGGGAAAATATTTTTGGGTTTGGAATTCAAAAGAAGGCCAAAAATTTTGGGTTTTTCTAAGTGCCTCGATCATATGCTCAATTTCGGGAATATGGCATGGTCTTGAATCGGTCCCAATTGCAAGTTCTAGTGTCCTTTAATCGAATTGATTTTCACACAACAAAGAAATATTGAGTAAAAATGACTCGGCTCAAATCTCACATGGACGGTTTGGTCATGTCACACCATTGTTCTTAAATTTAACCTTTGAAAAATTCTTGCAAATTGTTCAATCAAATTCTCAACATGAAAATTTTGTTTTTCTTCCAAGTGATCATATCATTGGATTTTTATAGCTCAAAACCTCAAGAATTTATATCATGCATATTTTTAATTGTTTTATCCCAATTTAATAGTTTGATAATTTCATCCTTAGCCTAAATTCAACATGTGAATTTAGGTGACAGATTTATGCTTGTTTTATGCCGGTTATTTAATTGAAAGCGGTAAAAAGACACTGTGAACATGCAAGCATGTCACAACTTTGTTTTTGGCGTGACAGTCACTTATTCATCTTGGACTGTCACACATCTTTTTTCAAAATATTTATGAGAATTCAAGACGAAATTCTCTTTGTGAAAAGCAGTAAATAATGGCTTCCTAAATACATTTCGGATCATACATTTCGGGCCATAACAATCAGCAGTTCCAAGGTTCGTTATACAATACACGACCTTAATCATCTGCTAGAGTTAGCAGAAAGAAGCACTTCTGCTGAAGTGTGAGGAAGCTGAGAATTTCAATCTCACAGGAGATGCTATACACTTGAGTAGAGTTAGCGTTAAAGAGTAGTCAAAAGATCTCCTAGAAGAAGTTCCAGTTAGTCCAGTCAAAAGTGAATCTATACAGATTCAGTCCTCCTTCAGCTTCCTTCTCCCCTAACCCTGGAAAAAGATTCTGCTCCAGTGGACGAAGTTGGTTAAGCTGCAGGGCACGCAGTAATTGCCCTCGTCTGCTTCGCCCTCCTCCAGCACTCTCGAGCAATAAACTCTGGGTCCCTGGGTGCCAAACAGGTCGGGGGTCTCCAGGCTATCAGCCAGCCATGCAAAGACATTGGTCCCCACATAAGTCATGACTGATTTATCAGTCACTATCCTGTTTATCATTGCCACCCCCTGCTGGACCTGTTCGTTGTCCACCTTACTGAGCAGCATGTAACCCCTGACAAAGATTGAGGCCTTATGGTTGTCCTCGATCCCTGCCTTCAGTAGTTCACAGGCTTGACCCTCGACGCCTGCTCCAAATGCTTGAAGCGCCGGTATGAGCTGGAGATTGAAATTCTCAGCTTCCTCACACTTCAGCAGAAGTGCTTCTTTCTGCTCTTCGACTCCTACCTGCCACATCTTCACGATGGTGGTCTCCAGCTCACACCTCTTGTAGACGATAGGGAGGTCTGCCGCATCACGGAGTTTCTTGCATGCCTCTCGAACAACGAACACCTTTTTAATGTCATCCTCTCCGATGCGAGAGAGGATCTCCCCCAAGAGTTCCGCTAGAAGGTCCAGCAGCTCAGTCCTTCCTTCTTGCTCCTGATTTGGGTCTGCAGGAGTGATCCCTCTGGAAAGACATGGAGTAGTAAACAAGTCTGAAACCAGTAGTCTCACTCCTTCAGCTAGTTCTAAGCATAGGTCGCTGAATGAGAGAGTTGGAACTATTTTTAGCAAGTTTTTGATAAACATTTTCAAGTTGGGAAAATCAACATCCTCACATTTTGAGCTAAGCTCTAAATGTGAGTTAGTTGGTTTTCTTACTTGAAGTTATTAGAAAACAGAAGACATAGAGTTGAATTTTTAAATTCAACCCTTAATAACAAAAATAGAGAGAGTAGAGAAAGTAAGGATTTGAGGTCCCTACAACAATTTTTCTTAGACTATAAATAGTCTAAATTAGTTTTTGGAGTGGTCAGAAGACCAAAAAGTAAAATTTTTGTAGGCTATTAAGCCTACGAAAGAGATTTGGATTTTTATCACTTAAAAAGTGATTTAAATCATGTGAAAAAGGTGGTAAGATGATGAATGATGAGGAACAAATGCACATGACAGATTATGCAATCACTAGAATGTAATAATGAATTATGGAGAATAAAAAATAAACAAACATGCACAAACACAAAAAGAGCATTTTTGGATTTTTATGAGAAGTGTTGACTTATTTATTTAATGAAATTGGGGGTGTGAGAGGTCCCCCATTTGGTTTTGTTTTGGGAAATGGGTGTTCAAGAATGAAACAAGGTGTTCCAATTGAATATACCCCCACTTGTCCCAAAAGTGAGTATAAGTCAAACATTTAAAAGAAAGAGCATATTATAACACCACTTTTTGTCTTTTTAGACATAAATACCATGCCAAAAGCGTTGGAAAATTTTTGGCATGGTTTCGTCTATAATACCATGTTCCCGTATGTGCAAACATCAACTTTCGAATTGAGATATCACCTTTCGAATATCATCTTTCGAGTTGAGTTTGCACTTGGTGGTTAACAAGTATTCGACAAAAAGCATTTATTGCCAAAATGCGCAGTGCACAACACATGCATAAATGAAAATAAGACACAATTAATCCATTCACACTATGATCATGCAGAAATTTGGCCACAACTTATGCTTCAAAAACATAGCCACGGTAATACCATCAACATGCATATCCCATCAACATTTCACACAACCAGTAAAATAACACAGTGATTGCAAGGGAAAGTGAACCACTGTGTTCTCCATCATCACAGATTTTAAACAACACACTCAGTTAACAAAAATGGAAATACTAACAACAAAAACAGAACACACAAACACAAAATGAAAGAAAACATGATTTTTGAGGGTTTTGCAACTCTCATTTTCAAAAGAAGACATCCCCAACACCACAAAAACTCAAGAAACACAACAATGGCAGTTACGATCGAAAAGCCCTAAAACCCTAAGTTCTGCCTATTGTGTTCTACCCTTTTCCCGATCACACCCAAACCATTCCGGCTACATTTCGACCATGTCCCACTCGAAAACATGCTTCCTTTCCTTCCCCATTACCGATTTCGCAAAAACATGGAAGAGACAACATTTTGAATCGCGAAACAGGGTGCGAAATCGAAAATAAGAAACTTACCCGACACTCCCAGTAGGATTAGATGACGAAGAGGCCATTTTTAAACACCTTGCACGGAGTTGATCAAGGAAAAGCCTCGACTCGAGTTCTGGTTTCGCGAGAGAGACGAAGTTCGCGAGAGGGAACACGGGGGAAAATATCGAAGTGTGAAAAGTGAAAGTGAGGGAAAAAAAAGGGAATGAGGAATATAAAGAGGTAGGGGATGTGGTGATTCGGTCTGTTAGAGACCGAACCATCAATTCGGTCTAGACCGAATTGATGTGGCCTTAGGTTTCTGCGAGAGATTCGGTCTCTTAGGCCAATTCGGTCTAGACCGAATTGGACCGAATTGGAATGGGGAGCAAACACACTCTTTCTGCAATGAAGTCTTTTGAAGTCAATTCGGTCTTAGACCGAATTGATTCAGAGACCGAATTACAGCCAGATGACCGAACCTGATTACTTAGAAAAATTTTGGGGGATGCTTTTGTGAGGCAATTCGGTCTGTATGGGCAATTCGGTCTAGACCGAATTAATTGCCTAGACCGAATTGCCTTGTAGATCGATGTAACACCCGGGGAAAAACAAATTCAAATTGTTTTGAACTACGTCATGACTTGATCCCTTCACAGGGTACGTAGGCAGCTTGGAACTAATTTCTAAGTTCAGTCATGAAATAAATCACAAAATAAATCACGAAATAGATCACAAGGACGATAGGAGGAGTTGGAACCAATTTAGACTAGGCTAATTAGGACACGGAAATGTTGCGAGCGATAAGCCGGACTCGCAACAAGTTTAAGGAAAAGATTCCGAACCGGAGACGACCCAGGGAATCGAGCTAACACGTAGAAAACCGATAGGGGAAAGCGAGGGAAGACCTGACGGAACACGCGGACCGCCGAACCGGCCGGTCCGGCCGGCCCGCGCTCTCCGCGCGCCGCCGCGCGGCCACCGCGCGGACAGAGGCGTCGCGACTCCAGGCTGGTCGCGCGTGCTCCGCGCGGGCAAAAGCTTAGGTGCGCACCACCAGCGCGCCAGGGGTGCTGAAAGTGTAAACTTTCCTTCCATGGCGATTTTCTTGCCAAAAACAACACCCCTAACCATGGCAATCGAATCTCAGCCTTGGGGAAGGCTTAAGAATACCCTAGGGGCGCCCCAAACCCTAGGTTTTCAGAAACCATTCAAGCCTCCACCCTCAATTCCCTCTCCAAGTTCAAAGCTCCTTCGACACCACTTTCCGGCGAGTATTCCGGCGACGACGGGACGACCGGGACAAGCCCCTGCCCTCTAGACTCTTGGTAAGCTATTGTACAAAGTTTCAATTCGTCCATAGATCTCAGAAACTCATATTCTAACCCTTTTTCCTTACTACGATTTCCCGTCGGAAAACGAACAAAAAGCGATCGGAGAAGTTGGCCGTTCGTCGTGACCCTAGGACGTCCGGAAACCCAATCCAGCGACCCTATTCTCTAACTAAGTTAAAACCTTACTCACAAATTTTCGTGGTTGTTTGTTGTTTAAATCTCGAGATATAGGCTTGTAACAAAAATCGGTTTTCACAAACCCTATTTTTGTCCAATTTTAAAGACTCGCCTAAAACTCGACCTTCGGGAATTCAAACCAAAAACTTTTCAACATAAAAGTTGTTCCTAACACCTTTGTCTATCTTGTGTCCAAATTTCAGCCGTTGACATTAAGTTTTGCTATCCCAAATCACGCTGTAAACTTTCTGTGACAACCCGAACGCTTTAAAACTGTGACAGATTTCTACATTCAACTTGATGCATGTTTTTCACCCATTTTTCGAATGATTTAACTTTGCATTCCTAAACAAAAGTTGTAGATAATTGTGTCTAGATTATGCATATTAAATTTCACGGATTTTGGTGTTCATTTGATATGCCAAACGGCTGAATTTTTAGAACTGTTTTAAGATTGTTTTAAGGGCCGCGAGTATGCAGTTAGTTGCACTCGATTATTGAGTACCAAGAATTCATTATTTCCAAATTCTTAAAACATAAAAGTTGTTCCTTAACGTGTTGTGTAGTTACTGTAAAACTTTCACATCGATTGGTTTTGAAATGAATTTTTAATCGGCGTTGCACAAACCTGAGACGAAAACAGTTTTTAAGACAGAAATTATTCCTTGCAATAAACTCGAATTTCGACTCACTTCGGAACCTTATTTCCAAAAACTTAAAACATGAAAGTTGTTCGTGTATGTGTTTTTGAATTACTGTAAAAATTTCAGAATTTTTGGTGTAAAGACGAATTTTTAATTAAGAAAGGCGTAAACTGCCTCGAATAGGATTTTTCGAACTTGAGAAAACTCGAACTATGAAAACGCGATATCGATCATTTGATAACTTTGAAATACGAACTTTCCAAAAATCCCGTTCACTAGGCTGAGCCGATCTTCATACTATCATTATCTTTGAGACTGCCTCGTTAGTGGTCTCCTTACTATCTGAGATTGCCTCGTTAGTGATCTCGCGCGCTGTATTTTGGATCGCCTCGTTAGTTGTCCTACTATCTTTTTGGATCGCCTCGTTAATGGTCCTACTATCTTTGAGACTGCCTCGTTAGTGGTCTCCCATTGTTTGGACTGCCTCGTTAGTGGTCCTATATTGAGATTGCCTCGTTAGTGATCTCCCGGTATGGTGTCCTCTTCTTAGTCTGCGGGATGAAAAGTAAAAGACTTGTGTGTGTTTCATTATGCTTAAATCGTATTTATCATGTCTTTAATTATGTATTTAAAGTTTATGCATCTTAAATTATGCTTTAAATTACGCTTTTAAAATTTAGCCCTTTAATCATGTTTTTCCGCTGCTAATAAATTATGTATTTTTAAATTCTCGTACGGTAAGCGAAATCTTTAGTTTAAACACTTATAACCCCTTTTATTTGTTAGTTAGGGATTAACTTACTCAGTATATTTTTATACTGACAACCGTCGTCATTTTCCTTTACAGAGTATGTCGAGTGACGCATTGCATATGCACTTGGGGGAAATCATAACGGACATTTTAAATTCAGCATCATACTGTTTTTACCGGGTCTGTTAAACCCGAGGATTTGGCCATGTTGGCCGTGATTTACTTTCCGCTGCACTTATTCTATTTATTTTAAGCGCATGATGATTACTACTACCGTACTTAGTATTATAAATTTCCGGACTAAATCTTGAAATGTTTTAAATCTTTTACATACCCACAAGCCTTGCACCTCCTTAGCGAGCTCGGGAATCCGTGTCTTGCTAGGGGGATGCGGCGGTGACACCTCGGCCTGGGTTATCAAATCCGGGGTGTTACAAGTTGGTATCAGAGCCCGGAAAATTTTTGAAGCTACTACTATTATTTTAAACCATTATTTTTAAACCCAAGTGTTATTTCTTTTAAAATTATTTATTTTGACTACTAGTATTATTCTTAGCCCAAAATCTTAGCCAAAGAAATATTAAATTTTGGCCCACTATAGAGGCCCAACCTTTAGCAATTTATTTTAAACATACAAACTAATTTTTTTTTATGGGGAAGGGACTTGCACTTGCATGTTGCATATAGATTTAAATTTCTGCATATCTTAACCTTGCCTGAAAAATGTCTAACTCTAACCTCCCTTGTTGACATTAGATGGCTGAACCGAACGCGAACATGACCAACCTGATGATGAAACTGACCAACGCATATCTCGAGTCCCAACAGCATGTCAATCACTTCAAAGCTCGAGTGGGGCATCTAGAGAGTAACGTGGACTACCTGAGAAATCTTAGGGAAGCTGACCATCATGAAATAACCCAACTCAAGGCCCAAGTCGCCGAACTCCAAACACTAGTGGTTGCACTCCAAAACAAGGATAACGAACTGATGA
Source organism: Hygrophila difformis (assembly GCA_030278955.1). NCBI lineage: Eukaryota > Viridiplantae > Streptophyta > Magnoliopsida > Lamiales > Acanthaceae > Hygrophila > Hygrophila difformis. The sequence goes on along the minus strand of JAOANR010000013.1, from coordinate 22,953,015 downwards.
TGCAAATAGGACACTTAGGAGCTGAGCTGCTGGGCCTAGAGGCTGACATATTCCCTCCGAGCCCGAGCCCGGTGGGGACACCCATTCCCATTGACATATCCAGCGACGAGGACGATCCCATCGAGAATGTACCTGCCTAGTCACCCTAGACTTAGAGATCCATACTGATGCACCATTGCTATTCCCGTTTCGAATGCTTGTAACCCAAATTTATTTCTTGAGTAATAAAAATACAAGCCTATTTAGATTTATTCCCTACATTTTATTTAATTCTTTAACTACCATGATCAAAGAAGGGGACCTACAACCCTAGACCAAAAAAAATATATATAATAATAATAATAATAATAATAATAATTGTAATACCCGAGAATTTACCAACATAAAATAAATACAATAAATAAAATAAATATAATAAACATGATAAAGGGATAAAGAATCATAAAAGATGAGAAATGAAATTTAAAATTAAAAAAAAGGAATCAAGATTTCGAGAACCCGGGAAGCCGAAGACAATTTAATCGAATAAATGGTTACACGGGAACCCAACATCGATGGACTCAACAACTCGAGTCCAAACATAAATTTAGGTCCGAATAAAATTAAGATAGGAAATCGGAGCCCGAAGATACCCTGGAAATCGGAATCGGGGAACATAGAGGGATAGAAGTCCGAAAGAGAGGAGGAAAAGCGCGACGGATCGCACGACCCACCCGGACCGGAGTCCAGGCATGAGTGGCGCGCTGGCCGCGCGGTTGTTGGCCTTAGACCGCGCCACGACCGCGCCACTCTGGCAGCAACAAACCAAGCGAGATTTTCTCACCCGAACGCGGATTTTTCGACTTTCGGTTGAACATCTCTCGACCCAAGACCCTTGGGGTCAGATTTTGGACGCCCTAGGTCTTAAATATCTATAAATAAACCCTCTTGGAAGCCCCAAACTCTTGACGAAACCCTACGAAATCTCCCTATACGTCGAAACCCTAATCCCGGAGTCGTCGGAGGCACAACACCGAGAGAAGGGACTGACTTGGACGAAATTGGGATCTTCTATTGCCTTGGTAAGATCCGATCTATTCCTCTATACATTCTTGATTCGAAAACAAATCCTAACCTCATCCTTTTTCTATTCTAAACCCCCGATCCGAATCGAGAGCGAAGAACCCGACAAACGGAGAGGATAAACGGAGGACGGGAAGCCACGCCTCCGAATTAACGATTCCAGACACTCAACAATCTGTAAGTTAACGCTTACTTTGGTTTTGGGTTGTTAAAAGATTCGAACATATAGATCTAATGGAACCCTATCTAAAATCTGTCTACACCGGCGCAGCGTTTTTGTTGAATTTATACGGACCCCTTAAAACGTTCAAACGAGAAAACGTAAAACACGAAAAACATTCCTAAGATATAGATCTAGCTTCTGTAAAAATTTCATAATTTTTCGTCGTGTTTTGATATCCGAAACCGGTCGTAAACGAGCCTGCTTTAGTTTTAGATCTTGAAACGAGGATAGATTCTTTATTCGAACTTGTTGGTGATTTATACCTTAGATCTAGACCAATCTAGACTTGGCGTTGAACATAAGAGTTGTAGATCTATATGTTATGAATACCTCTGTAAAATTTCAGAAACTTTTGTGATGATTTGATATAAGAAATCCACCCCAAACCGAACTGGTTAAAATCGGATCTTGAAAACCGGACAGAACATAGGTTGAACTTGTTGACGTTTTTGACTAGGGTTCTAGGCCGAATTAGATCTTTAGCCGAACATGAAAGTTGTAGATAATTGTCTTAAGATGACCTCTGTAAAATTTCATCAAATTTAGAGTTTAATTGCTATGGTATAATTCGAAATCTTTAAACCGAGTTATATGAAATTCGGACAGAACAGTACTTCTGTGAAAATTAGTGTTTTTGACCTATTTCGGTATCTCGGATCGAAAAAGTTAAAACACGAAACTTGTAGATCTCGACGTTTTGGAGTCAGTTATGAAATTTCGGAATTTTTGAAATTAAATATGATTTTAGACAATTTTTAGAGTAAACTGTGGTTGACCGAGTCAAAACTTGAAATCTTGTGGAAACGGTGAAATTAACATTTGAGGTCGAAACGGATAGAAATACTTTGAAATACGATACACGAAACAAGAAGATTAAAATATTACGGGTTATGACTAAGCTAGATACTGTCAATGTTCTCTGCGGCTTGGGACATAAGAGCCCAAGTGTATGTCTAGGTTGACGTAAGAGCCCTAGCGAAACACTGATCGTATGGCTAGCGGACGGATTAACTCTAATTAAAAGATCTGTATTGACCATGATACCTGTGGACATAAGAGCCCAGGCGTAAGGCTGGCGGACATAAGAGCCCTAGCGGTGGTGATCTGTAAAAGAATTGAAACGAGACATCGATGAGGGAATCCAATTAAGTCCTTGATAATTTGTATTTTTTCTAAATTATGGCAACTTATTTAATTACGTTGCAAGCTATATTGATGATCTTATGAATCCATGTCTTCTAAATTATGCGATTACGTGAATTGATTAAATTATGCACATGTTTTCATTAAATTTAAATAAAGGCTTTGAAACCTCATAATCTAGTATGTGTTAACTTACTCAGCACGTAGTGCTGACCAAAACCGTATTTTTTTCCTGTTTCTTTCAGAGCTGAAGAATATGCATCATCATATGCATTCATGGGAATTTTGGGGAAATGCTTTAATTGTAAATGTTACGTTAGACTAGAAATTGCATGAACGGGCCTGCTTAACCCGTATTCTGGCCGTGTTGGCTATATTTAAATTCCGCTGCATTATACTTATGTAAATATTATTTTCCGCTGCAACTGTAATGACTTTATTTTTAAATTATATATAAATGGGCTGTTTGAATGTTTTAAATTCTGAAAAACCATAGCCTTGCATCTCTTTAGCAAGCTCGGAGAAACCGTGTCTTGCTAGGGAGGTGTGGCGGTGACATCCCGACCTGGGTGACCAAAAACCGGGGTGTTACAAGTGGTATCAGAGCCCAGAATATTTTAAAGCTATTTATTTTAAAGAAAATATCTGATACCAAAGTGGTATCAGAGCCCGGCTATTTTTAAACTATTATTTTTAAACCATTATTATTTTTAAACTATTATTAATATTTTGACTATTATTTTAAATTTTAAAGTATTATTTCCATGGAGAAATTTTTATTTTAAAACCCATGGGAAAAATATATATATATAGTGCATAAATTATTTTTTGGGGGAAATCATCATTCGCATTTGCATATTGCATCTCTTTTATGTAGAGAACTTAGAATCTTTGCGAATTTTAACTTAGCATCTTGGCGAATTATAACCTAGAATCTTAGCGAAGTTTAACCTAGGTCTTCTGCTTGCACCGGATAACATAGAAACTTGACATCGAATTAGAAACGCTCACTAGAGACTGATCTTGCCTTAGTTCTAGATCGCGTTCATCTATGCGTTCGCCTAATCATAAGAATCCTCGACCTTGGCCATTCCTACCCTTGTACAAATTAGAAAACTTCCTCAGGTGGAACAATAAGAAAATCAAGTTTTATTAAAACACTTTTTATTCCAAAAATCTTTTTTGGATTTCCAAACAACAAACCCGAAAATTTGAAATTAGAAATTACGAAACGTCTTGTTCGAGCGATCTATCTAAACCAAGATAAACTAATCTATACACGTTATAACAGAAAATGGCGCCTAGAAGAAAACCAAGGAAGGTGAGTCCAAACGGCACTGACGCTAACCTTTCCAACACGCCCAACAACAGTGAAAGTCCTCAGAACCTAGGAGAGCAAGTGTCTCAAGCGCCCAATAATATGGAAGCACGTTTAAAATCTGTAGAGGAACTCCTTGTAGCATTGGGAAATGCCGAGGTACATAGGACACAAACAGTACCTCCGCCAGTAGCCCGAGTCAACTACTTGGCATTAGTGAACCCTTACAACCCACCCCATTATGACGGCCAAGAGGATCCGGCCAAGTTGGAAGGTTGGATCCGTACCTTTGATAAGCTCTTGAACGCTATCAAGTGCCCTGATGAGGAGAAGATACACGTAGTGACCTACTACCTAGGAGGCGAAGCCGATGAGTGGTGGCAAAATTTCCAAGCGAATTCAGTGGAAGACGAAGAAGCCTACACCTGGGAGGAACTTAAGGAAGCTTTGAGGGAAAGATTCTACCCACTGAGCACCAAGACTGCGAAGTACGAGGAATTCATCAACCTAAAGCAAGGTGCGCAAACAGTGCAAGAGTACTACAGCAAATTCAAGGAGCTAGTACGATTCGCTGCGAGGATAGTACCAACCGACTCTGACAAGGCTCAGAAATTCGAGATGGGTCTGAACCTTAGTATCCGGGAGATACTTGCAGTAGGACAATTCACGAATCTGCAGACGATATATGATCGCGCCGTATCAATTGCTCGAATCCAGCAATTGAAGCGTAAGGAACATGGTGAGTCAACCAAGGACTCGCAAGGACTTGAGAAGAAGGATCGGAAAGACAACAATAACAACTCTAGGAAAGACAATGGATCCCGAAGGAAAGGGAATAAAGGTCTCAACAATGGGGGAGACGACAACCGTGGTGTGTTTATACCATGTAGTCCACGATGCAACCATGCACATCTGGTGCGCCAATGCCCGAAGCCTGGAACCTGCCGTAGGTGCGGCAAGCTTGGTCACAAGGCTAGTGGATGTCGAACGCCAGAGGAGGCGATCGAAAAGAGAGTAGATTTGGTGAACCTTCAGCAAGGAGAGAGTGACGAGGAACAAGACCAAAACCCGAATCCTCTTGAGAATAATGAGTAGACAGTTATGGGGACATAACTGAAGTCCTAAGGGGGAGATGATGTGATACCCCGTAGTTATTTATTTTTTTTGAGTTCGACTCGATATCATGTATCCCAAATCATAAATAAGCAAATTCAAGTTGTTTTGAACTACGTTATGGCTTGATCCCTTTACCGGGTACGTAGGCAGCTTAGAAGTTTTAATTCTAAGTTCAGTCACAACATAATAAAACAAACAAAAGACCTTAGCACGAGAAAAGCCGAAACACAACTTCGAGGACGAAGTTGATTCTTAAGGAGGGTAGACTGTAATACCCGAGAATTTTCCAACATAAAATAAATACAATAAATAAAATAAATATAATAAACATGATAAAGGGATAAAGAATCATAAAAGATGAGAAATGAAATTTAAAATTAAAAAAAAGGAATCAAGATTTCGAGAACCCGGGAAGCCGAAGACAATTTAATCGAATAAATGGTTACACGGGAACCCAACATCGATGGACTCAACAACTCGAGTCCAAACATAAATTTAGGTCCGAATAAAATTAAGATAGGAAATCGGAGCCCGAAGATACCCTGGAAATCGGAATCGGGGAACATAGAGGGATAGAAGTCCGAAAGAGAGGAGGAAAAGCGCGACGGATCGCACGACCCGCCCGGACCGGAGTCCAGGCATGAGTGGCGCGCTGGCCACGCGGTTGTTGGCCTTAGACCGCGCCACGACCGCGCCACTCTGGCAGCAACAAACCAAGCGAGATTTTCTCGCCCGAACGCGGATTTTTCGACTTTCGGTTGAACATCTCTCGACCCAAGACCCTTGGGGTCAGATTTTGGACGCCCTAGGTCTTAAATATCTATAAATAAACCCTCTTGGAAGCCCCAAACTCTTGACGAAACCCTACGAAATCTCCCTATACGTCGAAACCCTAATCCCGGAGTCGTCGGAGGCACAACACCGAGAGAAGGGACTGACTTGGACGAAATTGGGATCTTCTATTGCCTTGGTAAGATCCGATCTATTCCTCTATACATTCTTGATTCGAAAACAAATCCTAACCTCATCCTTTTTCTATTCTAAACCCCCGATCCGAATCGAGAGCGAAGAACCCGACAAACGGAGAGGATAAACGGAGGACGGGAAGCCACGCCTCCGAATCGACGATTCCGGACACTCAACAATCTGTAAGTTAACGCTTACTTTGGTTTTGGGTTGTTAAAAGATTCGAACATATAGATCTAATGGAACCCTATCTAAAATCTGTCTACACCGGTGCAGCGTTTTTGTTGAATTTATTCGGACCCCTTAAAACGTTCAAACGAGAAAATTTAAAACACAAAAAACATTCCTAAGACATAGATCTAGCTTCTGTAAAAATTTCATAATTTTTCGTCGTGTTTTGATATCCGAAACCGGTCGTAAACGAGCCTGCTTTAGTTTTAGATCTTGAAACGAGGATAGATTCTTTATTCGAACTTGTTGGTGATTTATACCTTAGATCTAGACCAATCTAGACTTGGCGTTGAAAATAAGAGTTGTAGATCTATATGTTATGAATACCTCCATAAAATTTCAGAAACTTTCGTGATGATTTGATATAAGAAATCCACCCCAAACCGAACTGGTTAAAATCGGATCTTGAAAACCGGACAGAACATAGGTTGAACTTGTTGACGTTTTTGACTAGGGTTCTAGGCCGAATTAGATCTTTAGCCGAACATGAAAGTTGTAGATAATTGTCTTTAGATGACCTCTGTAAAATTTCATCAAATTTAGAGTTGAATTGCTATGGTATAATTCGAAATCTTTAAACCGAGTTATATGAAATTCGGACAGAACAGTACTTCTGTGAAAATTAGTGTTTTTGACCTATTTCGGTATCTCGGATCGAAAAAGTTAAAACACGAACGTTGTAGATCTCGACGTTTTGGAGTCAGTCATGAAATTTCGGAATTTTTGAAATTAAATCTGATTTTAGACAATTTTTAGAGTAAACTGTGGTTGACCGAGTCAAAACTTGAAATCTTGTGGAAACGGTGAAATTAACCTTTGAGGTTGAAACGGATAGAAATACTTTGAAATACGATACACGAAACAAGAATATTAAAATATTACGGGTTATGACTAAGCTAGATACTGTCAATGTTCTCTGCGGCTTGGGACATAAGAGCCCAAGTGTATGTCTAGGTTGACGTAAGAGCCCTAGCGAAACACTGATCGTATGGCTAGCGGACGGATTAACTCTAATTAAAAGATCTGTATTGACCATGATACCTGTGGACATAAGAGCCCAGGCGTAAGGCTGGCGGACATAAGAGCCCTAGCGGTGGTGATCTGTAAAAGAATTGAAACGAGACATCGATGAGGGAATCCAATTAAGTCCTTGATAATTTGTATTTTTTCTAAATTATGGCAACTTATTTAATTACGTTGCAAGCTATATTGATGATCTTATGAATCCATGTCTTCTAAATTATGCGATTACGTGAATTGATTAAATTATGCACATGTTTTCATTAAATTTAAATAAAGGCTCTGAAACCTCATAATCTAGTATGTGTTAACTTACTCAGCACGTAGTGCTGACCAAAACCGTATTTTTTTCCTGTTTCTTTCAGAGCTGAAGAATATGCATCATCATATGCATTCATGGGAATTTTGGGGAAATGCTTTAATTGTAAATGTTACGTTAGACTAGAAATTGCATGAACGGGCCTGTTTAACCCGTATTCTGGCCGTGTTGGCTATATTTAAATTCCGCTGCATTATACTTATGTAAATATTATTTTCCGCTGCAACTGTAATGACTTTATTTTTAAATTATATATAAATGGGCTGTTTGAATGTTTTAAATTCTGAAAAACCATAGCCTTGCATCTCTTTAGCAAGCTCGGAGAAACCGTGTCTTGCTAGGGAGGTGTGGCGGTGACATCCCGACCTGGGTGACCAAAAACCGGGGTGTTACAAGTGGTATCAGAGCCCAGAATATTTTAAAGCTATTTATTTTAAAGAAAATATCTGATACCAAAGTGGTATCAGAGCCCGGCTATTTTTAAACTATTATTTTTAAACCATTATTATTTTTAAACTATTATTAATATTTTGACTATTATTTTAAATTTTAAAGTATTGTTTCCATGGAGAAATTTTTATTTTAAAACCCATGGGAAAAATATATATATATAGTGCATAAATTATTTTTTGGGGGAAATCATCATTCGCATTTGCATATTGCATCTCTTTTATGTAGAGAACTTAGAATCTTTGCGAATTTTAACTTAGCATCTTGGCGAATTATAACCTAGAATCTTGGCGAAGTTTAACCTAGGTCTTCTGCTTGCACCGGATAACATAGAAACTTGACATCGAATTAGAAACGCTCACTAGAGACTGATCTTGCCTTAGTTCTAGATCGCGTTCATCTATGCGTTCGCCTAATCATAACAATCCTCGACCTTGGCCATTCCTACCCTTGTACAAATTAGAAAACTTCCTCAGGTGGAACAATAAGAAAATCAAGTTTTATTAAAACACTTTTTATTCCAAAAATCTTGTTTGGATTTCCAAACAACAAACCCGAAAATTTGAAATTAGAAATTACGAAACGTCTTGTTCGAGCGATCTATCTAAACCAAGATAAACTAATCTATACACGTTATAACAGAAAATGGCGCCTAGAAGAAAACCAAGGAAGGTGAGTCCAAACGGCACTGACGCTAACCTTTCCAACACGCCCAACAACAGTGAAAGTCCTCAGAACCTAGGAGAGCAAGTGCCTCAAGCGCCCAATAATATGGAAGCACGTTTAAAATCTGTAGAGGAACTCCTTGTAGCATTGGGAAATGCCGAGGTACATAGGACACAAACAGTACCTCCGCCAGTAGCCCGAGTCAACTACTTGGCATTAGTGAACCCTTACAACCCACCCCATTATGACGGCCAAGAGGATCCGGCCAAGTTGGAAGGTTGGATCCGTACCTTTGATAAGCTCTTGAACGCTATCAAGTGCCCTGATGAGGAGAAGATACACGTAGTGACCTACTACCTAGGAGACGAAGCCGATGAGTGGTGGCAAAATTTCCAAGCGAATTCAGTGGAAGACGAAGAAGCCTACACCTGGGAGGAACTTAAGGAAGCTTTGAGGGAAAGATTCTACCCACTGAGCACCAAGACTGCGAAGTACGAGGAATTCATCAACCTAAAGCAAGGTGCGCAAACAGTGCAAGAGTACTACAGCAAATTCAAGGAGCTAGTACGATTCGCTGCGAGGATAGTACCAACCGACTCTGACAAGGCTCAGAAATTCGAGATGGGTCTGAACCTTAGTATCCGGGAGATACTTGCAGTAGGACAATTCACGAACCTGCAGACGATATATGATCGCGCCGTATCAATTGCTCGAATCCAGCAATTGAAGCGTAAGGAACATGGTGAGTCAACCAAGGACTCGCAAGGACTTGAGAAGAAGGATCGGAAAGACAACAATAACAACTCTAGGAAAGACAATGGATCCCGAAGGAAAGGGAATAAAGGTCTCAACAATGGGGGAGACGACAACCGTGGTGTGTTTATACCATGTAGTCCACGATGCAACCATGCACATCTGGTGCGCCAATGCCCGAAGCCTGGAACCTGCCGTAGGTGCGGCAAGCTTGGTCACAAGGCTAGTGGATGTCGAACGCCAGAGGAGGCGATCGAAAAGAGAGTAGATTTGGTGAACCTTCAGCAAGGAGAGAGTGACGAGGAACAAGACCAAAACCCGAATCCTCTTGAGAATAATGAGTAGACAGTTATGGGGACATAACTGAAGTCCTAAGGGGGAGATGATGTGATACCCCGTAGTTATTTATTTTTTTTGAGTTCGACTCGATATCATGTATCCCAAATCATAAATAAGCAAATTCAAGTTGTTTTGAACTACGTTATGGCTTGATCCCTTTACCGGGTACGTAGGCAGCTTAGAAGTTTTAATTCTAAGTTCAGTCACAACATAATAAAACAAACAAAAGACCTTAGCACGAGAAAAGCCGAAACACAACTTCGAGGACGAAGTTGATTCTTAAGGAGGGTAGACTGTAATACCCGAGAATTTTCCAACATAAAATAAATACAATAAATAAAATAAATATAATAAACATGATAAAGGGATAAAGAATCATAAAAGATGAGAAATGAAATTTAAAATTAAAAAAAAGGAATCAAGATTTCGAGAACCCGGGAAGCCGAAGACAATTTAATCGAATAAATGGTTACACGGGAACCCAACATCGATGGACTCAACAACTCGAGTCCAAACATAAATTTAGGTCCGAATAAAATTAAGATAGGAAATCGGAGCCCGAAGATACCCTGGAAATCGGAATCGGGGAACATAGAGGGATAGAAGTCCGAAAGAGAGGAGGAAAAGCGCGACGGATCGCACGACCCGCCCGGACCGGAGTCCAGGCATGAGTGGCGCGCTGGCCACGCGGTTGTTGGCCTTAGACCGCGCCACGACCGCGCCACTCTGGCAGCAACAAACCAAGCGAGATTTTCTCGCCCGAACGCGGATTTTTCGACTTTCGGTTGAACATCTCTCGACCCAAGACCCTTGGGGTCAGATTTTGGACGCCCTAGGTCTTAAATATCTATAAATAAACCCTCTTGGAAGCCCCAAACTCTTGACGAAACCCTACGAAATCTCCCTATACGTCGAAACCCTAATCCCGGAGTCGTCGGAGGCACAACAGCGAGAGAAGGGACTGACTTGGACGAAATTGGGATCTTCTATTGCCTTGGTAAGATCCGATCTATTCCTCTATACATTCTTGATTCGAAAACAAATCCTAACCTCATCCTTTTTCTATTCTAAACCCCCGATCCGAATCGAGAGCGAAGAACCCGACAAACGGAGAGGATAAACGGAGGACGGGAAGCCACGCCTCCGAATCGACGATTCCGGACACTCAACAATCTGTAAGTTAACGCTTACTTTGGTTTTGGGTTGTTAAAAGATTCGAACATATAGATCTAATGGAACCCTATCTAAAATCTGTCTACACCGGCGCAGCGTTTTTGTTGAATTTATTCGGACCCCTTAAAACGTTCAAACGAGAAAATTTAAAACACAAAAAACATTCCTAAGACATAGATCTAGCTTCTGTAAAAATTTCATAATTTTTCGTCGTGTTTTGATATCCGAAACCGGTCGTAAACGAGCCTGCTTTAGTTTTAGATCTTGAAACGAGGATAGATTCTTTATTCGAACTTGTTGGTGATTTATACCTTAGATCTAGACCAATCTAGACTTGGCGTTGAAAATAAGAGTTGTAGATCTATATGTTATGAATACCTCCGTAAAATTTCAGAAACTTTCGTGATGATTTGATATAAGAAATCCACCCCAAACCGAACTGGTTAAAATCGGATCTTGAAAACCGGACAGAACATAGGTTGAACTTGTTGACGTTTTTGACTAGGGTTCTAGGCCGAATTAGATCTTTAGCCGAACATGAAAGTTGTAGATAATTGTCTTTAGATGACCTCTGTAAAATTTCATCAAATTTAGAGTTGAATTGCTATGGTATAATTCGAAATCTTTAAACCGAGTTATATGAAATTCGGACAGAACAGTACTTCTGTGAAAATTAGTGTTTTTGACCTATTTCGGTATCTCGGATCGAAAAAGTTAAAACACGAACGTTGTAGATCTCGACGTTTTGGAGTCAGTCATGAAATTTCGGAATTTTTGAAATTAAATCTGATTTTAGACAATTTTTAGAGTAAACTGTGGTTGACCGAGTCAAAACTTGAAATCTTGTGGAAACGGTGAAATTAACCTTTGAGGTTGAAACGGATAGAAATACTTTGAAATACGATACACGAAACAAGAATATTAAAATATTACGGGTTATGACTAAGCTAGATACTGTCAATGTTCTCTGCGGCTTGGGACATAAGAGCCCAAGTGTATGTCTAGGTTGACGTAAGAGCCCTAGCGAAACACTGATCGTATGGCTAGCGGACGGATTAACTCTAATTAAAAGATCTGTATTGACCATGATACCTGTGGACATAAGAGCCCAGGCATAAGGCTGGCGGACCTAAGAGCCCTAGCGGTGGTGATCTGTAAAAGAATTGAAACGAGACATCGATGAGGGAATCCAATTAAGTCCTTGATAATTTGTATTTTTTCTAAATTATGGCAACTTATTTAATTACGTTGCAAGCTATATTGATGATCTTATGAATCCATGTCTTCTAAATTATGCGATTACGTGAATTGATTAAATTATGCACATGTTTTCATTAAATTTAAATAAAGGCTTTGAAACCTCATAATCTAGTATGTGTTAACTTACTCAGCACGTAGTGCTGACCAAAACCGTATTTTTTTCCTGTTTCTTTCAGAGCTGAAGAATATGCATCATCATATGCATTCATGGGAATTTTGGGGAAATGCTTTAATTGTAAATGTTACGTTAGACTAGAAATTGCATGAACGGGCCTGTTTAACCCGTATTCTGGCCGTGTTGGCTATATTTAAATTCCGCTGCATTATACTTATGTAAATATTATTTTCCGCTGCAACTGTAATGACTTTATTTTTAAATTATATATAAATGGGCTGTTTGAATGTTTTAAATTCTGAAAAACCATAGCCTTGCATCTCTTTAGCAAGCTCGGAGAAACCGTGTCTTGCTAGGGAGGTGTGGCGGTGACATCCCGACCTGGGTGACCAAAAACCGGGGTGTTACAAGTGGTATCAGAGCCCAGAATATTTTAAAGCTATTTATTTTAAAGAAAATATCTGATACCAAAGTGGTATCAGAGCCCGGCTATTTTTAAACTATTATTTTTAAACCATTATTATTTTTAAACTATTATTAATATTTTGACTATTATTTTAAATTTTAAAGTATTGTTTCCATGGAGAAATTTTTATTTTAAAACCCATGGGAAAAATATATATATATAGTGCATAAATTATTTTTTGGGGGAAATCATCATTCGCATTTGCATATTGCATCTCTTTTATGTAGAGAACTTAGAATCTTTGCGAATTTTAACTTAGCATCTTGGCGAATTATAACCTAGAATCTTGGCGAAGTTTAACCTAGGTCTTCTGCTTGCACCGGATAACATAGAAACTTGACATCGAATTAGAAACGCTCACTAGAGACTGATCTTGCCTTAGTTCTAGATCGCGTTCATCTATGCGTTCGCCTAATCATAACAATCCTCGACCTTGGCCATTCCTACCCTTGTACAAATTAGAAAACTTCCTCAGGTGGAACAATAAGAAAATCAAGTTTTATTAAAACACTTTTTATTCCAAAAATCTTGTTTGGATTTCCAAACAACAAACCCGAAAATTTGAAATTAGAAATTACGAAACGTCTTGTTCGAGCGATCTATCTAAACCAAGATAAACTAATCTATACACGTTATAACAGAAAATGGCGCCTAGAAGAAAACCAAGGAAGGTGAGTCCAAACGGCACTGACGCTAACCTTTCCAACACGCCCAACAACAGTGAAAGTCCTCAGAACCTAGGAGAGCAAGTGCCTCAAGCGCCCAATAATATGGAAGCACGTTTAAAATCTGTAGAGGAACTCCTTGTAGCATTGGGAAATGCCGAGGTACATAGGACACAAACAGTACCTCCGCCAGTAGCCCGAGTCAACTACTTGGCATTAGTGAACCCTTACAACCCACCCCATTATGACGGCCAAGAGGATCCGGCCAAGTTGGAAGGTTGGATCCGTACCTTTGATAAGCTCTTGAACGCTATCAAGTGCCCTGATGAGGAGAAGATACACGTAGTGACCTACTACCTAGGAGACGAAGCCGATGAGTGGTGGCAAAATTTCCAAGCGAATTCAGTGGAAGACGAAGAAGCCTACACCTGGGAGGAACTTAAGGAAGCTTTGAGGGAAAGATTCTACCCACTGAGCACCAAGACTGCGAAGTACGAGGAATTCATCAACCTAAAGCAAGGTGCGCAAACAGTGCAAGAGTACTACAGCAAATTCAAGGAGCTAGTACGATTCGCTGCGAGGATAGTACCAACCGACTCTGACAAGGCTCAGAAATTCGAGATGGGTCTGAACCTTAGTATCCGGGAGATACTTGCAGTAGGACAATTCACGAACCTGCAGACGATATATGATCGCGCCGTATCAATTGCTCGAATCCAGCAATTGAAGCGTAAGGAACATGGTGAGTCAACCAAGGACTCGCAAGGACTTGAGAAGAAGGATCGGAAAGACAACAATAACAACTCTAGGAAAGACAATGGATCCCGAAGGAAAGGGAATAAAGGTCTCAACAATGGGGGAGACGACAACCGTGGTGTGTTTATACCATGTAGTCCACGATGCAACCATGCACATCTGGTGCGCCAATGCCCGAAGCCTGGAACCTGCCGTAGGTGCGGCAAGCTTGGTCACAAGGCTAGTGGATGTCGAACGCCAGAGGAGGCGATCGAAAAGAGAGTAGATTTGGTGAACCTTCAGCAAGGAGAGAGTGACGAGGAACAAGACCAAAACCCGAATCCTCTTGAGAATAATGAGTAGACAGTTATGGGGACATAACTGAAGTCCTAAGGGGGAGATGATGTGATACCCCGTAGTTATTTATTTTTTTTGAGTTCGACTCGATATCATGTATCCCAAATCATAAATAAGCAAATTCAAGTTGTTTTGAACTACGTTATGGCTTGATCCCTTTACCGGGTACGTAGGCAGCTTAGAAGTTTTAATTCTAAGTTCAGTCACAACATAATAAAACAAACAAAAGACCTTAGCACGAGAAAAGCCGAAACACAACTTCGAGGACGAAGTTGATTCTTAAGGAGGGTAGACTGTAATACCCGAGAATTTTCCAACATAAAATAAATACAATAAATAAAATAAATATAATAAACATGATAAAGGGATAAAGAATCATAAAAGATGAGAAATGAAATTTAAAATTAAAAAAAAGGAATCAAGATTTCGAGAACCCGGGAAGCCGAAGACAATTTAATCGAATAAATGGTTACACGGGAACCCAACATCGATGGACTCAACAACTCGAGTCCAAACATAAATTTAGGTCCGAATAAAATTAAGATAGGAAATCGGAGCCCGAAGATACCCTGGAAATCGGAATCGGGGAACATAGAGGGATAGAAGTCCGAAAGAGAGGAGGAAAAGCGCGACGGATCGCACGACCCGCCCGGACCGGAGTCCAGGCATGAGTGGCGCGCTGGCCACGCGGTTGTTGGCCTTAGACCGCGCCACGACCGCGCCACTCTGGCAGCAACAAACCAAGCGAGATTTTCTCGCCCGAACGCGGATTTTTCGACTTTCGGTTGAACATCTCTCGACCCAAGACCCTTGGGGTCAGATTTTGGACGCCCTAGGTCTTAAATATCTATAAATAAACCCTCTTGGAAGCCCCAAACTCTTGACGAAACCCTACGAAATCTCCCTATACGTCGAAACCCTAATCCCGGAGTCGTCGGAGGCACAACACCGAGAGAAGGGACTGACTTGGACGAAATTGGGATCTTCTATTGCCTTGGTAAGATCCGATCTATTCCTCTATACATTCTTGATTCGAAAACAAATCCTAACCTCATCCTTTTTCTATTCTAAACCCCCGATCCGAATCGAGAGCGAAGAACCCGACAAACGGAGAGGATAAACGGAGGACGGGAAGCCACGCCTCCGAATCGACGATTCCGGACACTCAACAATCTGTAAGTTAACGCTTACTTTGGTTTTGGGTTGTTAAAAGATTCGAACATATAGATCTAATGGAACCCTATCTAAAATCTGTCTACACCGGCGCAGCGTTTTTGTTGAATTTATTCGGACCCCTTAAAACGTTCAAACGAGAAAATTTAAAACACAAAAAACATTCCTAAGACATAGATCTAGCTTCTGTAAAAATTTCATAATTTTTCGTCGTGTTTTGATATCCGAAACCGGTCGTAAACGAGCCTGCTTTAGTTTTAGATCTTGAAACGAGGATAGATTCTTTATTCGAACTTGTTGGTGATTTATACCTTAGATCTAGACCAATCTAGACTTGGCGTTGAAAATAAGAGTTGTAGATCTATATGTTATGAATACCTCCGTAAAATTTCAGAAACTTTCGTGATGATTTGATATAAGAAATCCACCCCAAACCGAACTGGTTAAAATCGGATCTTGAAAACCGGACAGAACATAGGTTGAACTTGTTGACGTTTTTGACTAGGGTTCTAGGCCGAATTAGATCTTTAGCCGAACATGAAAGTTGTAGATAATTGTCTTTAGATGACCTCTGTAAAATTTCATCAAATTTAGAGTTGAATTGCTATGGTATAATTCGAAATCTTTAAACCGAGTTATATGAAATTCGGACAGAACAGTACTTCTGTGAAAATTAGTGTTTTTGACCTATTTCGGTATCTCGGATCGAAAAAGTTAAAACACGAACGTTGTAGATCTCGACGTTTTGGAGTCAGTCATGAAATTTCGGAATTTTTGAAATTAAATCTGATTTTAGACAATTTTTAGAGTAAACTGTGGTTGACCGAGTCAAAACTTGAAATCTTGTGGAAACGGTGAAATTAACCTTTGAGGTTGAAACGGATAGAAATACTTTGAAATACGATACACGAAACAAGAATATTAAAATATTACGGGTTATGACTAAGCTAGATACTGTCAATGTTCTCTGCGGCTTGGGACATAAGAGCCCAAGTGTATGTCTAGGTTGACGTAAGAGCCCTAGCGAAACACTGATCGTATGGCTAGCGGACGGATTAACTCTAATTAAAAGATCTGTATTGACCATGATACCTGTGGACATAAGAGCCCAGGCGTAAGGCTGGCGGACATAAGAGCCCTAGCGGTGGTGATCTGTAAAAGAATTGAAACGAGACATCGATGAGGGAATCCAATTAAGTCCTTGATAATTTGTATTTTTTCTAAATTATGGCAACTTATTTAATTACGTTGCAAGCTATATTGATGATCTTATGAATCCATGTCTTCTAAATTATGCGATTACGTGAATTGATTAAATTATGCACATGTTTTCATTAAATTTAAATAAAGGCTTTGAAACCTCATAATCTAGTATGTGTTAACTTACTCAGCACGTAGTGCTGACCAAAACCGTATTTTTTTCCTGTTTCTTTCAGAGCTGAAGAATATGCATCATCATATGCATTCATGGGAATTTTGGGGAAATGCTTTAATTGTAAATGTTACGTTAGACTAGAAATTGCATGAACGGGCCTGTTTAACCCGTATTCTGGCCGTGTTGGCTATATTTAAATTCCGCTGCATTATACTTATGTAAATATTATTTTCCGCTGCAACTGTAATGACTTTATTTTTAAATTATATATAAATGGGCTGTTTGAATGTTTTAAATTCTGAAAAACCATAGCCTTGCATCTCTTTAGCAAGCTCGGAGAAACCGTGTCTTGCTAGGGAGGTGTGGCGGTGACATCCCGACCTGGGTGACCAAAAACCGGGGTGTTACAAGTGGTATCAGAGCCCAGAATATTTTAAAGCTATTTATTTTAAAGAAAATATCTGATACCAAAGTGGTATCAGAGCCCGGCTATTTTTAAACTATTATTTTTAAACCATTATTATTTTTAAACTATTATTAATATTTTGACTATTATTTTAAATTTTAAAGTATTGTTTCCATGGAGAAATTTTTATTTTAAAACCCATGGGAAAAATATATATATATAGTGCATAAATTATTTTTTGGGGGAAATCATCATTCGCATTTGCATATTGCATCTCTTTTATGTAGAGAACTTAGAATCTTTGCGAATTTTAACTTAGCATCTTGGCGAATTATAACCTAGAATCTTGGCGAAGTTTAACCTAGGTCTTCTGCTTGCACCGGATAACATAGAAACTTGACATCGAATTAGAAACGCTCACTAGAGACTGATCTTGCCTTAGTTCTAGATCGCGTTCATCTATGCGTTCGCCTAATCATAACAATCCTCGACCTTGGCCATTCCTACCCTTGTACAAATTAGAAAACTTCCTCAGGTGGAACAATAAGAAAATCAAGTTTTATTAAAACACTTTTTATTCCAAAAATCTTGTTTGGATTTCCAAACAACAAACCCGAAAATTTGAAATTAGAAATTACGAAACGTCTTGTTCGAGCGATCTATCTAAACCAAGATAAACTAATCTATACACGTTATAACAGAAAATGGCGCCTAGAAGAAAACCAAGGAAGGTGAGTCCAAACGGCACTGACGCTAACCTTTCCAACACGCCCAACAACAGTGAAAGTCCTCAGAACCTAGGAGAGCAAGTGCCTCAAGCGCCCAATAATATGGAAGCACGTTTAAAATCTGTAGAGGAACTCCTTGTAGCATTGGGAAATGCCGAGGTACATAGGACACAAACAGTACCTCCGCCAGTAGCCCGAGTCAACTACTTGGCATTAGTGAACCCTTACAACCCACCCCATTATGACGGCCAAGAGGATCCGGCCAAGTTGGAAGGTTGGATCCGTACCTTTGATAAGCTCTTGAACGCTATCAAGTGCCCTGATGAGGAGAAGATACACGTAGTGACCTACTACCTAGGAGGCGAAGCCGATGAGTGGTGGCAAAATTTCCAAGCGAATTCAGTGGAAGACGAAGAAGCCTACACCTGGGAGGAACTTAAGGAAGCTTTGAGGGAAAGATTCTACCCACTGAGCACCAAGACTGCGAAGTACGAGGAATTCATCAACCTAAAGCAAGGTGCGCAAACAGTGCAAGAGTACTACAGCAAATTCAAGGAGCTAGTACGATTCGCTGCGAGGATAGTACCAACCGACTCTGACAAGGCTTAGAAATTCGAGATGGGTCTGAACCTTAGTATCCGGGAGATACTTGCAGTAGGACAATTCACGAACCTACAGACGATATATGATCGCGCCGTATCAATTGCTCGAATCCAGCAATTGAAGCGTAAGGAACATGGTGAGTCAACCAAGGACTCGCAAGGACTTGAGAAGAAGGATCGGAAAGACAACAATAACAACTCTAGGAAAGACAATGGATCCCGAAGGAAAGGGAATAAAGGTCTCAACAATGGGGGAGACGACAACCGTGGTGTGTTTATACCATGTTGTCCACGATGCAACCATGCACATCTGGTGCGCCAATGCCCGAAGCCTGGAACCTGCCGTAGGTGCGGCAAGCTTGGTCACAAGGCTAGTGGATGTCGAACGCCAGAGGAGGCGATCGAAAAGAGAGTAGATTTGGTGAACCTTCAGCAAGGAGAGAGTGACGAGGAACAAGACCAAAACCCGAATCCTCTTGAGAATAATGAGAAGACAGTTATGGGGACATAACTGAAGTCCTAAGGGGGAGACGATGTGATACCCCGTAGTTATTTATTTTTTTTGAGTTCGACTCGATATCATGTATCCCAAATCATAAATAAGCAAATTCAAGTTGTTTTGAACTACGTTATGGCTTGATCCCTTTACCGGGTACGTAGGCAGCTTAGAAGTTTTAATTCTAAGTTCAGTCACAACATAATAAAACAAACAAAAGACCTTAGCACGAGAAAAGCCAAAACACAACTTTGAGGACGAAGTTGATTCTTAAGGAGGGTAGACTGTAATACCCGAGAATTTTCCAACATAAAATAAATACAATAAATAAAATAAATATAATAAACATGATAAAGGGATAAAGAATCATAAAAGATGAGAAATGAAATTTAAAATTAAAAAAAAGGAATCAAGATTTCGAGAACCCGGGAAGCCGAAGACAATTTAATCGAATAAATGGTTACACGGGAACCCAACATCGATGGACTCAACAACTCGAGTCCAAACATAAATTTAGGTCCGAATAAAATTAAGATAGGAAATCGGAGCCCGAAGATACCCTGGAAATCGGAATCGGGGAACATAGAGGGATAGAAGTCCGAAAGAGAGGAGGAAAAGCGCGACGGATCGCACGACCCGCCCGGACCGGAGTCCAGGCATGAGTGGCGCGCTGGCCACGCGGTTGTTGGCCTTAGACCGCGCCACGACCGCGCCACTCTGGCAGCAACAAACCAAGCGAGATTTTCTCGCCCGAACGCGGATTTTTCGACTTTCGGTTGAACATCTCTCGACCCAAGACCCTTGGGGTCAGATTTTGGATGCCCTAGGTCTTAAATATCTATAAATAAACCCTCTTGGAAGCCCCAAACTCTTGACGAAACCCTACGAAATCTCCCTATACGTCGAAACCCTAATCCCGGAGTCGTCGGAGGCACAACACCGAGAGAAGGGACTGACTTGGACGAAATTGGGATCTTCTATTGCCTTGGTAAGATCCGATCTATTCCTCTATACATTCTTGATTCGAAAACAAATCCTAACCTCATCCTTTTTCTATTCTAAACCCCCGATCCGAATCGAGAGCGAAGAACCCGACAAACGGAGAGGATAAACGGAGGACGGGAAGCCACGCCTCCGAATCGACGATTCCGGACACTCAACAATCTGTAAGTTAACGCTTACTTTGGTTTTGGGTTGTTAAAAGATTCGAACATATAGATCTAATGGAACCCTATCTAAAATCTGTCTACACCGGCGCAGCGTTTTTGTTGAATTTATTCGGACCCCTTAAAACGTTCAAACGAGAAAACTTAAAACACGAAAAACATTCCTAAGACATAGATCTAGCTTCTGTAAAAATTTCATAATTTTTCGTCGTGTTTTGATATCCGAAACCGGTCGTAAACGAGCCTGCTTTAGTTTTAGATCTTGAAACGAGGATAGATTCTTTATTCGAACTTGTTGGTGATTTATACCTTAGATCTAGACCAATCTAGACTTGGCGTTGAACATAAGAGTTGTAGATCTATATGTTATGAATACCTCTGTAAAATTTCAGAAACCTTCGTGATGGTTTGATATAAGAAATCCACCCCAAACCGAACTGGTTAAAATCGGATCTTGAAAACCGGACAGAACATAGGTTGAACTTGTTGACGTTTTTGACTAGGGTTCTAGGCCGAATTAGATCTTTAGCCGAACATGAAAGTTGTAGATAATTGTCTTAAGATGACCTCTGTAAAATTTCATCAAATTTAGAGTTGAATTGCTATGGTATAATTCGAAATCTTTAAACCGAGTTATATGAAATTCGGACAGAACAGTACTTCTGTGAAAATTAGTGTTTTTGACCTATTTCGGTATCTCGGATCGAAAAAGTTAAAACACGAAACTTGTAGATCTCGACGTTTTGGAGTCAGTCATGAAATTTCGGAATTTTTGAAATTAAATCTGATTTTAGACAATTTTTAGAGTAAACTGTGGTTGACCGAGTCAAAACTTGAAATCTTGTGGAAACGGTGAAATTAACCTTTGAGGTTGAAACGGATAGAAATACTTTGAAATACGATACACGAAATAAGAAGATTAAAATATTACGGGTTATGACTAAGCTAGATACTGTCAATGTTCTCTGCGGCTTGGGACATAAGAGCCCAAGTGTATGTCTAGGTTGACGTAAGAGCCCTAGCGAAACACTGATCGTATGGCTAGCGGACGGATTAACTCTAATTAAAAGATCTGTATTGACCATGATACCTGTGGACATAAGAGCCCAGGCGTAAGGCTGGCGTACATAAGAGCCCTAGCGGTGGTGATCTGTAAAAGAATTGAAACGAGACATCGATGAGGGAATCCAATTAAGTCCTTGATAATTTGTATTTTTTCTAAATTATGGCAACTTATTTAATTACGTTGCAAGCTATATTGATGATCTTATGAATCCATGTCTTCTAAATTATGCGATTACGTGAATTGATTAAATTATGCACATGTTTTCATTAAATTTAAATAAAGGCTTTGAAACCTCATAATCTAGTATGTGTTAAGTTACTCAGCACGTAGTGCTGACCAAAACCGTATTTTTTTCCTGTTTCTTTCAGAGCTGAAGAATATGCATCATCATATGCATTCATGGGAATTTTGGGGAAATGCTTTAATTGTAAATGTTACGTTAGACTAGAAATTGCATGAACGGGCCTGTTTAACCCGTATTCTGGCCGTGTTGGCTATATTTAAATTCCGCTGCATTATACTTATGTAAATATTATTTTCCGCTGCAACTGTAATGACTTTATTTTTAAATTATATATAAATGGGCTGTTTGAATGTTTTAAATTCTGAAAAACCATAGCCTTGCATCTCTTTAGCAAGCTCGGAGAAACCGTGTCTTGCTAGGGAGGTGTGGCGGTGACATCCCGACCTGGGTGACCAAAAACCGGGGTGTTACAATAATAATAGTAATAAAATATATATATATATATACATACATATATATATAAATAAATTCCAACAAACTTTACAAGAAAACCCTGATAAATTGATACCTATTAAAAGACTAATCTTCATTCAATAAAATTTTCCCCTTAAGAGCAACTATATATTTTACATATAAACTCTAATCCCGTGTATCTTATCACACTAATTTATCTAAGTCCATCGAAGCGGTTTAGTCAAGCAACGGCGTAGGTATTGTTGGGCAATCCACACACATGCAGATACGATAGGAAGGTAACAGTAAATCCAGAACATCTCAAACCATAAAATGGACAGAACAATTAAACCATGGTTCTAAAACAGCAGCAAACAACTAACACATGTCAAGCACCTAACTAAGCAATAACATAACGAAAATATAAATCACAAATCCCAGGCAACAGCAACGTCCTCATAAGGAGGAAACTAGACGAAGTACGTCTAAATGCAAAACCTAAACGAAAACACGAAACCAAAAGGAGACATCACTGATCGGGAGGCGGGAACTGCCGGCGCATGTAGTCGTCCATCTGCCGCACATAGGCGTACATGTCGGACATGGTGGCCTGCTGCTGAGCCTGCCTCATTGCAAACGAGTCCATACGGGTCTGATAGAAGTCCAACCTAGCGTCGAGGGCGTCATAACGAGCCTGCCCAGCTGCAAACCCGGCGTCCATACTGACCCGCATCTCCTGCATCATCTGCAGCATCTGAATCATCTCCTGCCCCAGCAGGAGGTGGAACTACTGGAGGAGGGGGCGGCTGCTCCGGTGGTACAACAAGGATCAGGCCGCCGTCATCAGGCTGCGGGCGAAGTACAGCACGGGGTGCCCCACGACGTAAGGCGCTACGCCGCTCAGCATAAGTCGGGATACGGTAGCAACGGCCCGGTGCTAGGTCGTACGGGTCTGTCTCCGGTGTAGTGCGAATCCCCTGCGCCGCGCACAACCCACAGATGAGGTGAACGTGGGTAATCACCCTACTCCCTCGTCCTCTTCGCATACCCCGCAAGTTGTCCTCGATGCAAGCTCCTACATTCACCCTACCGTCTCGCGCGATGAAGCAAATGGTCTCGTAGACGTGATCCAGGACAATGTGGCTCCGGGATATCGGCCGGACACGCCCTAACCACAGCTGAGCAAGCTCTCGCCAAGGGGAGTCCATCGTCGTCAAACGAAGCTCATGACTGTGCTCGAACTGAGGAGGCACTATGGTGCATAAGGTGTTCCACGCAGGAGCAAGAACACGTCCCTCAGGCTGTGGCCGGAATACGCCATCGTCGAGCAAGCCAAAATAGACATTGATCGCCCGAGCACTGAAGTCGAGATAGCGACCACGGACCCATACCCGGGATAGATCGTCACCCTCCCCGAGACCGCCAATGTTGGCAATAACCTCCATAGCCAAATAACCGGAGGCGACGCCCTCGGGGTGACGTGCCAGACCAGTCCACTGCAGATACTCCAAGACTGCACTGACCCTGTCATCGCCCATATGAAGAGGATATATGCCTCTCTCAGGGACGTAAGCCCTGTTTCGACGAAGCTCGTCGAAATAAAAGTCATGGGCAGCCTTCGTCCTAAACCGGAACCTGTCGTGCCGGTGAGGACGCACCTCGTCCGGAAGACCCCTGAGTCGCGGACCCCGCTGCTCCTCGTCCTCCTCTGACTCGCTCTCGTCGAAATCAGGCATCGCCAGAGCGGCATGACTGGGCCAGCCTCATCAGCAACTCGTCTCCTAGTCCTCGGAGGACACATGAGAGGCGCCAAAACGACCCACAAAAAGAGCAACATCCTGCAAGTTACCAAATACCAATTATAAGACTAAGTCCCACACAAAAGTCAAGCGAAAACACGTAAAGGGCATCAATATACGCTTCCAACGCGAATGTACCGTAAGAACAACAAATCCTACCGTTTACTAGGACCAACCAGGAGGTAATCTAGACAAAGGATATTCTCAAACTAGTGCCTAAACCCTTTGTGGCATTTCGTCGAGCACGTTATGTGCGCAATAAACCAAAACCTAAGTTACTAACAACACACGGAAATTGCCCACCGAATGAAACAATCATTCTATTAACAACACAGCGCGTCCTACCGCACCAAACAACAGGGGAACGAACTAATAACCACACCCCAATAACAACCAAACATCATAGCCTTTCTAAGGATTCGAATTCAACAAGAATTTGCCAAAAACATAAACACATTATAACATAAACATAGGCAAGGCAACAAGAGTAACAACAATTGCCACATACACTTGCTAATTTGCACAAATCAAGCCTAAAAGTCATAAACCCCCAATTTTTGTACACAAACCCTAATTTCCTAAATCTCTTCACAAATCAAGTCATTCAAAACATAAAAGTTGAAATTAGTAAGTGGGTTTAGTAGAATCGTACCTAGATGAGTGAAATTGAAGTCGAAATCAAGCAAACAGGAAGGTAACTCGCCGGATTTAGAGAGAATTGGGGGTGTGTTCTCGAATGGAAAATGGGGGAAGTAGCTCGCGCGGAGCGCGAGCCCTATTTTCTCGAACAGAGGGAGCCGCGCGCTCTCCGCGCGCCGCCGCGCGGCCACCGCGCGGGACCCGGAGGGAGTTTTATTTTTCCTGTTCTGCTCAATCTCTTTTGCTATACGCTTCTCACTGAACCCGGGCATACATTGACAGTGAAATACGACGACATGGAGCATCACCTGGCATTATTCCGGGCAAGGACAGCGGAATTGCCTCACGTCCTCCTTTCGCAGGACTACAGGAAACCCTCGGGACGTAAATACATAGGGACCATAAGAAATTCCGTAGGGAATAGAAAACCACGTATTAACTAACGTCCCCACCACAGCTTGCTCGTAACCATAACGAGCTCCACGACCCCCAACTAAAGAAGTATGTGCCGACACGTCGCATGTACTCCAACCGGACGTAATCGAATTGGATGATGACTTGACCTATGAAGAAACCCCGGTGCAAATACTCGACTACAAGGAAAGGATGACAAGGAATAAAACTGTAAAGATGGTCAAGGTCCTGTGGTCCAACCACGAGACGGAGACGGCGACCTGGGAATTGGAAGCCGACATGAGGCAACGTTACCCTACCCTCTTCGAAGACGACCCGACCACAGTTATGGGGACATAACTGTATTCTTAAGGGGGGAGGATGTAACACCCGGGGAAAAACAAATTCAAATTGTTTTGAACTACGTCATGACTTGATCCCTTCACAGGGTACGTAGGCAGCTTGGAACTAATTTCTAAGTTCAGTCACAAAATAAATCACAAAATAAATCACGAAATAGATCACAAGGACGATAGGAGGAGTTGGAACCAATTTAGACTAGGCTAATTAGGACACGGAAATGTTGCGAGCGATAAGCCAGACTCGCAACAAGTTTAAGGAAAAGATTCCGAACCGGAGACGACCCAGGGAATCGAGCTAACACGTAGAAAACCGATAGGGAAAAGCGAGGGAAGACCCGACGGAACACGCGGACCGCCGAACCGGCCGGTCCGGCCGGCCCGCGCTCTCCGCGCGCCGCCGCGCGGCCACCGCGCGGACAGAGGCGTCGCGACTCCAGGCTGGTCGCGCGTGCTCCGCGCGGGCAAAAGCTTAGGTGCGCGCCACCAGCGCGCCAGGGGTGCTGAAAGTGTAAACTTTCCTTCCATGGCGATTTTCTTGCCAAAAACAACACCCCTAACCATGGCAATCGAATCTCAGCCTTGGGGAAGGCTTAAGAATACCCTAGGGGCGCCCCAAACCCTAGGTTTTCAGAAACCATTCAAGCCTCCACCCTAAATTCCCTCTCCAAGTTCAAAGCTCCTTCGACACCACTTTCCGGCGAGTATTCCGGCGACGACGGGACGACCGGGACAAGCCCCTGCCCTCTAGACTCTTGGTAAGCTATTGTACAAAGTTTCAATTCGTCCATAGATCTCAGAAACTCATATTCTAACCCTTTTTCCTTACTACGATTTCCCGTCGGAAAACGAACAAAAAGCGATCGGAGAAGTTGGCCGTTCGTCGTGACCCTAGGACGTCCGGAAACCCAATCCAGCGACCCTATTCTCTAACTAAGTAAGTTAAAACCTTACTCACAAATTTTCGTGGTTGTTTGTTCTTTAAATCTCGAGATATAGGCTTGTAACAAAAATCGGTTTTCAAAAACCCTATTTTCGTCCAATTTTAAAGACTCGCCTAAAACTCGACCTTCGGGAATTCAAACCGAAAACTTTTCAACATAAAAGTTGTTCCTAACACCTTTATATATCTTGTGTCCAAATTTCAGCTGTTGACATTAAGTTTTGCTATCCCAAATCACGCCGTAAACTTTCTGTGACAACCTGAACGCTTTAAAACTGTGACAGATTTCTACATTCAACTTGATGCATGTTTTTCACCCATTTTTCGAATGATTTAACTTTGCATTCCTAAACAAAAGTTGTAGATAATTGTGTCTAAATTATGCATATTAAATTTCTCGGATTTCGGTCTTCATTTGATATGCCAAACGGCCGAATTTTCAGAACTGTTTTAAGATTGTTTTAAGGGCCGCGAGTATGCAGTGAGTTGCACTCGATTTTTGAGTACCAAGAATTCATTATTTCCAAATTCTTAAAACATGAAAGTTGTTCCTTAACGTGTTGTGTAGTTACTGTAAAAATTTCACATCGATTGGTTTTGAAATGAATTTTTAATCGGCGTTGCACGAACCTGTGATGAAAACAGTTTTTAAGACAGAAATTATTCCTTGTAATAAACTCGATTTTCGACTCAATTCGGAACCTTATTTCCAAAAACTTAAAACATAAAAGTTGTTCGTGTGTGTGTTTTTGAATTACTATAAAAATTTCAGAATTTTTGGTGTAAAGACGAATTTTTAATTAAGAAAGGCGTAAACTGCCTCGAATAGGATTTTTCGAACTTGAGAAAACTCGAACTATGAAAACGCGATATCGATCATTTGATAACTTTGAAATACGAACTTTCGAAAAATCCCGTTCACTAGGCTGAGCCGATCTTCATACTATCATTATCTTTGAGACTGTCTCGTTAGTGGTCTCCTTACTATCTGAGATTGCCTCGTTAGTGATCTCGCGCGCTGTATTTTGGATCGCCTCGTTAGTGGTCCTACTATCTTTTTGGATCGCCTCGTTAGTGGTCCTACTATCTTTGAGACTGCCTCGTTAGTGGTCTCCCATTGTTTGGACTGCCTCGTTAGTGGTCCTATGTTGAGATTGCCTCGTTAGTGATCTCCCGGTATGGTGTCCTCTTCTTAGTCTACGGGATGAAAAGTAAAAGACTTGTGTGAGTGTTTCATTATGCTTAAATCGTATTTATCATGTCTTTAATTATGTATTTAAAGTTTATGCATCTTAAATTATGCTTTAAATTACGCTTTTAAAATTTAGCCCTTTAATAATGTTTTTCCGCTGCTAATAAATTATGTATTTTTAAATTCTCGTACGGTAAGCGAAATCTTTAGTTTAAACACTTATAACCCCTTTTATTTGTTAGTTAAGGATTAACTTACTCAGTATATTTTTATACTGACAACCGTTGTCATTTTCCTTTACAGAGTATGTCGAGTGACGCATTGCATATGCACATGGGGGAAATCATAACGGACATTTTAAATTCTGCATCATACTGTTTTTACCGGGTCTGTTAAACCCGAGGATTTGGCCATGTTGGCCGTGATTTACTTTCCGCTGCACTTACTCTATTTATTTTTCGCGCATGATGATTACTACTACCGTACTTAGTATTATAAATTTCCGGACTAAATCTTGAAATGTTTTAAATCTTTTACATACCCACAAGCCTTGCACCTCCTTAGTGAGCTCGGGAATCCGTGTCTTGCTAGGGGGATGCGGCGGTGACACCTTGGCCTGGGTTATCAAATCCGAGGTGTTACAATCGAATTGCTCACTTGCATAAATAAAACTAAGGACTCACACATGCCTATTGTAGATCAATTCGATCTATTTTAAAATCAATTCGACCTAGACCGAATTGCCATAGATCGAATTGCTCTTGGCCAAATTTACACAAGGATGGAGGATGTGTCTTGGGGGAAATCAATTCGGTCTAGGCCGAATTTGCTTGGAGATCGAATTGATTGAAAATTTCCAAGGCATACATCCAATGCGATCTGTCTCAAACAATTCTATGTAGACCGAATTGGCTTGAGATAAAATAGATCGCATTCCATACTTAGAAAAATTTTGAAACTTTTCGAATTTCAAATTTTCTGAAATTATGGATTTTCTCAAAAATTAACACACTGAAAGCACATATTAAACAGAAATAAATATTCCTCTAAGGTAAATTGCTTGCATAAATTAGGTTGGATTAACACCCTTATTTTATGGAGTTATTCCGGATTTTAAATTTCTCTAAATTCCGAAATTACTTTCCATTAAATTTGGTGTTGATCCAACCGGAAACCTGGTTTTCGTAGCTTTATCCTTCTTTTTGTTGGTTCCATGAATTCCTGCAAAGCAAACATAGGAGAAATTATTAGATTTTCTCCAAATATCAACATCCTCACATTTAGAGTCTTAGTACTCTAAATGTTTAGTTGATCTTTGGGTACTTATCGTTCGAGACGAATAAATACATAATAGATAGTTATATAGAAATATAAATATAAATATTTATTGAGCATAGGCCGGCTCTGATGTCATTTGAACTTCCTTTCCGGGGTCGAACTGCCCTAGATACTCCTTCAACCTGTGTCCATTCACCACCAGCTCTCCTTTGTCAGTTCGAATCCTCACAGCTCCACTTTCAAACACGTGCACCACTTCATATGGCCCTTCCCATCTGGATTTAAGCTTTCGGGGGAATAGCTTCAACCTAGAATTAAACAACAAGACATTTTGACCAATATAGAAGTGTTTAGACTTTATGCGACGATCGTGTAACTTCTGGGTCCGCTCTTTGTAAATCCTCGAGCTTTCATAAGCTTGCGCACGTATTTCCTCAATTTCATTGAGGTCCAACTTGCGTTTACTCTGAGCTACTCGTGGGTCAAAATTAAGCGTTTTTACGGCCCAGTAAGCCTTATGCTCTAGTTCTACGGGCAAATGACAGGCTTTCCCAAAGATAAGCCTGTATGGGGACATCCCAATTGGAGTCTTGAATGCAGTGCGGTATGCCCATAGAGCATCATTGAGTCTACGTGACCAGTCTTTGCGGGTTATCCCCACAGTGGCTTCGAGTATATGTTTGATTTCGCGGTTAGATACCTCGACTTGGCCACTGGTTTGGGGATGATAAGGCGTGCCGATCTTGTGGAGAATCCCACTTTTGCTCATGAGATTTGCGAAAGCTTTGTTGACAAAGTGGGTTCCTCCATCAGATATGATTACCCTAGGTACATCAAATCTGTTGAAAATGTTGTTTTTCAAAAATTTGATGACCTGGTGACCATCGTTGGTTGGCAACGCAACTGCCTCGACCCACTTGGACACGTAATCGACAGCTACCAAGATGTAGTGATTCCCATCAGACGTCGGGAATGGTCCCATGAAGTCAACAGCCCATACATCGAAAATCTCAAGGATAAGAATTCCTTTTTGAGGCATTTCATCCCTCTTGGAGATATTCCCTAATCTTTGGCATTTGTCGCAAGCCTTAACAAACGCCTTACAATCCTCGTAAATGGTAGGCCAATAGAAACCACATTCGAGCACCTTGTGAGCTGTTCGAGTGGGGCCATGGTGACCTCCATATTCCGATTCATGACATTTTTTAGCGATTTGATAAGCCTCGTGCTCAGTTACACAACGTCTAATAATCGAATCTGCACAGTGCTTAAAGAGATAAGGATCTTCCCAGAAGTAGTTGACTACATCTTGGTTGAACCTTGCTTTCTGCCTCGTGCTCTGGAATTGCGGAGTTATTCCACATGCTAAAAAGTTAGCAATGTCGGAAAACCATGAACAAGCTTGATCATGAAGATGCAAGGCAAACAGTTGTTCATCCGGAAAATTTTCATTAACGGCTATCTCATTTTTATCATTATCTATCCGAGACAAATGGTCAGCAGCACCATTGTCTTTGCCTTTTCTATCTTTTATTATGATGTCAAACTCTTGCAACAAAAGTACCCACCTGATTAATCGAGGTTTGGCGTCTTGTTTGCTAAACAAGTATCTCAGTGCAGAGTGATCGGTGAATACTATGGTTTTCGTACCAATGAGGTATTGCCTGAATTTATCAAACGCGAAAACCACAGCATACATTTCTTTCTCCGTGGTGGTGTAATTGACTTGGGCTTCAGTCAGGGCATGGCTGGCGTAATGAATTACGCAGTGCCTTCCTTCCTTATGTTGCCCAAGAACTGCACCCACGGCGAGATCACTTGCATCGCACATAACCTCGAAAGGCATTGACCAATCGGGTGGTTGCACTATTGGAGCAGAAATCAACATCTTTTTGAGCGTGTCAAAGGCTTGAACACACGCTTCACTTATTACGAAAGAATTTTCTTTACAAAGCAAATTAGTGAGCGGCTTGGCAATTTTAGAAAAATCTTTAATGAATCTCCGGTAAAAACCGGCATGCCCTAAGAAACTCCTAACTGCTTTTATTGAGTTGGGTAATGGAAGGTTGGATATGACTGAGACCTTGGCCCTATCGACTTCGATGCCTGCGCGCGAGATGCGGTGACCCAACACTATTCCTTCGGTGACCATAAAATGGCACTTTTCCCAGTTTAAAACTAGGTTAGTGTCCTCGCATCTTTTCAAAATTTTTGCAAGATTTGTCAAACATTCATCAAAAGTATCTCCATACACAGAGAAGTCGTCCATGAAAACTTCAATGCATTTTTCGATAAATTCTGAGAAAATAGACATCATGCATCGTTGAAAAGTGGCAGGTCATTGCAAAGTCCAAAAGGCATGCGCCTGTACGCAAAAGTTCCATATGGGCACGTGAAAGTGGTCTTATCATGATCTTCACTAGCTATTACAATCTGATTGTAACCAGAGTACCCGTCCAAAAAGCAATAGTACTCCCTTCCGGCCAACCTCTCCAGCATCTGATCAATGAATGGCAAGGGAAAGTGATCCTTCCGCGTAGCGGTGTTAAGCTTCCGGTAGTCGATGCAAACTCTCCAACCGGTCACTGGACGCGTTGCCACTTCTTCTCCTTGCTCATTAGTCGTTATGCACATTCCTCCACGCTTAGGTACTACCTGCACTGGGCTAACCCATTTGCTGTCAGATATAGGATAGATGATACCAGCATCTAAGAGCTTGATAACTTCTTTCCTTACCACTTCTTGCATATGAGGGTTCAGACGCCTTTGTGGTTGCCTTGAGGGCTTGTACTCCTCTTCCATTAAAATTCTGTGCATGCAAACAGAGGGGCTTATTCCTTTTATATCAGAAATGGTCCATCCAATTGCATGTACATATTTCTTTAGAATGTCTACCAGAGCCTTTTCTTGTTCTTGTGTCAGCTTAGCTGACACAATTACCGGTAATCTTTTATGTTCAGCGATAAAGACGTACTTAAGATGATCCGGAAGTATTTTAAGTTCGAGCTCTGGCGGGCATTCAACGGAAGGTAGTAGTTTGTGAGAATTGGTTGGGGGTGAGAGATCAGATTTACCTTCAGGACCCTGCGTCAGTACAGGGTCCACTTCCTCTTCCGTGGTGCTCTCTTCCTCCTCCTGAGTGAATTCAACACCGTCAAATTCTTCAAGATCCCCAGTGATAGGGTCTTCGAAGTGGACAGCGTTGCAGCTTCTTTCTTGATCAGCACCTCCAGGCGTCAGTACCTGTTTTGAAATTTTGTCCGTCACATCAGTCGTAGAGTCCATGCTCTCATCCTCACACCTACCATCTATTACATCAAATTTGGAACAAGTTTCCTCAGACGGAAACTTCTGCAGCTTTCCCATGTTGAAATTCAATTCTTCTTCTCCGACTCGGAGCTTGATTTGATTTGATCGCGCGTCTATAAGTGCACCACTGGTTGAGAGAAAGGGGCGGCCTAAGATCAGTGGCATCTCGTAGTCCTCCTCTATATCCAGAATAATGAAGTCGACGGGAAAGAGGGTCCCTCCCGTTTTGACAATTACATCCTTCAGGATTCCGACTGGATGGGCAATCGAACGGTCTGCCAGCTGTAGTTTCATTGTAACCGGCTCAATCACACCCAAGTGAAGACGTTTTGCCATGGCGAGTGGCATAACATTGATGCTTGATCCCAGATCGCACAACCCTTTTCCAACATTGGTTTTCCCGATGTGGACTGGCAGTGTAATATAGCCTGGATCCTCTCTCTTCTCCGGTAACACTCTCTGGATGATGGCGCTGCAACTGCTGTTCAAAATCACCACTTCATCCTGCTCGAATTTTCTCCTCCCTGAAATCATTTCTTTAAGAAATTTAGCATAGACGGGCATTTCTGAAATCATTTCGACCAATGGAATAGTGATCTCGACAGCTTTCAGTCTTTCTAAAAACTTTTTAAATTTTTCATCTTGTTCCTTATTTTTAAGACGTGCAGGGTACGACACCCTTGGCATGTACTTATTATTATCTGTTTTTGGTGGTAAAGAGAAGGGAGTTGTACCTTCACCCATACCCTCTTCAGCTTCAATTGCAGCTTCAGCCTGCGAGTTAGCTGTATCTGATTTATCCTGTACCAGCTCAATACTTTCATCTCCTTCAATCTTTTCCTTTTCCTTTTCCACCTCCAATGAAACCTTTACTTTCATGGCTTTCTTCTTTGCAGATCCAACATTTCCCTTCAGAGTCTTGCCTCCCCGCAATGTGATTGCCTTGCATTGCGGGTTGGCTTCAATGCTGCTTGGCAGTGTTCCTTTCCCCCTGTTTTGCAATTCCTTAGCCAATTGGGTGACCTGCGTCTCCACATTCTTGATTGATGACTGCAGCTGCTGGTTTATCTCCCTTTGATTGGAAATAAACTCAGTCATCAAATTCTCCAAGCGAGATGGTGGCTTTTGGTTGTATTGCTGATTCTGATCAGGTTGGGATTGGAAGTTCTGGAAATTTTGGCCTTGGTTTTGGTTGGGCCTCTGTTGGATATGGGGTTGGAAGTTCTGGTTCTGGTTCTGGAAGTTCTGGACTCTCTGCTGGACGAATCCTTGATTCTGAGGTCTGAAGTTCTGCTGAAGGTTTTGGTTTGCAAACTGGTTTGGCTGGTTTGGCTGTGTCAACCAATGCGCATTGAGTGCATTGTTGTTGGAATAGGATAGGTTGGGGTGGCGATTCTGGTAGTTCCCTGCATAATTGCAGCTTTCGGTTGCTAGTTGTTGGCATTTGTCAGTTGGATGTGGTCCCTGACATAGCCCACAAATTGCTTCCGATTGCTGTGTTTGTGCTTGACCAGATGAGGCTCCTGCCTGAGAAGTACCCGCTCCCTTTCCTTTCTCTTGTCCCAGCTGTATTGCAGCTACCTGTTCTTGCAGTTTTTCAAAATCTGTTTTTCCTTCACTTACAGCAAAAACTTTTCTAGGAGGATCTGCCTTCTTGTCATTGCTGTTCAACACAGATCTGTTGACAGACATTGTCTCAATCTTTTCCCAGGCTTGATCCATGGGCAAATGGAGTAAATGTCTTCCGCCTGCGGCGTCCAACATCATTCTCCATGGATGGGTAAGTCCTCCATAGAATTTCCTCAGTTGCTCCCACGGTTGGTATCCGTGTTGGGGGCATCGCCTCAAAAGGCTGGCGAATCTTTCCTTTGCGTCATACAATGACTCGTCCGGCTTCATCTTGAACTCTCAAATTTTCTCCCGTCCTTCATCTATCTTAGATTCAGGGAAATATTTTAACAGAAAGCTCCTCACTAAATCTGCCCAGGTACTCCTCTGATTTATGGGCAATGATTTATACCAATCCCTGGCACCACTAAATAAAGAGAAAGGAAACAACATTAGTCTTATAGCATCAGGTGATACTCCCTGATTTTTGATTGTGTCGCAGAGCTCCAGGAAAGTTTGGAGATGATCATGAGGATCCTCATGATTTGCACCGCAAAATTGATTGTTCTGTACCAAGTTGATGAGTGCCGGTTTGAGCTCCAAATTGCGTGCAGGGGATTGTGCTCTCCCAGGCCTATCCAAATAGGGCTCCACGATGGGCTGCATAAAGTCAGCTGCTGCTTGCTGCTGTTGATTTCCTTGGTCTGCTTGATTTTGATACTGCTGGTGATAGTTAGGATTCTGCTGAAAAATATTTTCGGGATCATGGGGATTGTTTTGGAATTGATCCTGATTGAAGGCTTGATTCTGGTATTGTTGGTTTGGCATATTTTGGTTTTGTTGGTTATATTGGTTAGGGGGTGGTGGTTGTTGGTGGAACTGCTGATACTGTTACTGATTTGGATTAGGTAGATCTTCCTCCTCGTTTGCACGATTCGGGTGTTCTACCATACCCCCATCAGCTCCATTACCAGGATTATTGGGTGGTTGGTCTAATGGCAAGATCGGGGGAATGTCCTGGTTCTCTGCCATATCGGATATGTCACTGCTTGTGGTTTCGGGTGAGGTACGAGTCCGGGCTTCCTGCTCTTTCCTTCGTCTGGCTTGCGCCCTCAGTTGGCGAGCGGTCCTTTCTATTTCTAGATCGAACGGTAGCTCAGGCAATGTGGCCTTTCTCCTTTGCATAAGCAGCTTGTATCAAGATTTGGTAGCACCTGCACAACCCCTAGGTTAGTAATGATTCAAAAATATGTACACAAACTATCTATGAGTAAATCAGGAATGTAGTTCTCTTAATAAACGACGCTGCATCCTCCCTGGCAACGGCGCCATGAAACTAAGAACTTCTTGGTTCTTTAACACGAGCTTTTTTTTTTATAAAATATATCAGGTTCGAATTTATTAAAAAGAAAAGAGATATGCTTCATGGGGAAAGGGTTTAAGGATATATTTCACTTTTTACTACTCATGTGGGGTATTCTGATTTCAAACGGCGCTGCGGTTCTTCCCGGCATGAGACTTTTGACAACTTTCACGGTGCAGCCGGGATAGATAATTCAATCTTGACCCTCAGTCTGTCACACTGAAGATCCCCAGCATTTAGCATCATGAAACTTGTCATAGTTTCATGTCATAAAGATCCTTGCCATGAAACACACTCCCACTGTATGAGTATTTTCTGAAAAATCATAATCCTGGTTTTCAATTTTATTTAGTGAAACCAATTTATGAAGATGGAATTGGGATTAGGGATATATATTATAGGTTGTCACGTTTTTATTGCTCGTGTTAAGAAACTGTGCTCCCGAAAGCGCACGGTGTCTAAAGTTGCAGTAATTTATAGTAAGACCGGATCGTTCACTGGAGGATGTGCGATAGAAGCAGGGCCCACGTCGTTTACTAAGATTTTCCACTCGGTTACTCGATTCAGGTTTTGCAATGGTTTCTAAAAACTACTTGCCAATAATTTAAACTAGATTATGAAAGCAGTTAAATTATTCTACAAAGCATGATAAAATTAGTCTAAAAAGCAATGAGAATTATGCTAAGAAAGCGGATAAAATTATTCTACAAAAGCGAATTAAAATGTGACAGAAGGGACATGGAGGAAATAATGAAGATTGGACAAGATTCAGATGAAACACAATTAAACATCCATTTTAATACACAGATCTTTGTTTGGGATAATCCATCAGTTAGCCAACTCTCATGCTCTCTATACCATGTTCCCTTTAGCAGACAGGTACTTATGGTAAAAGTTTACATGCTCTTAAGACCTCAACTTCTAAAATACCACAGATTAATAACCCCCCTTGCAATGCCTTGCAACAGAATGTTAGTAATATGTGGTGGACAAGCAACACCTAACATATCATTAGTTGATATGCCAAGTACTCCTATCGTCCCCCTTGTCACACCCAAAGTCCAAATCTAACCCCAAACTAATCCATAACTCTTAAACCTTACAACCGGCAGATGCATCTCTGCTTCCGAGCGACCTCTATGAAAGCAGTAAAGAAAGCATTTAAAAATCTATCGCTCGGAAGTCTTAAAAGATCGTCACAATCCGTTAGTATAAAAGAGCCCCTGGTCTTGGTGTCCAGATGCAGATTTAGAACTTCCCAAATATCAGTAAGCCACAGGGCTTATAACATTCGGTTAGTTATGAGATACAAACATGAGTGGAACAGACCTATGAAGGTTTGTTTCGAATGTACTCATTCAAGACTCAATTTTAGGCTTTGGTGGGAGAAGATAGTAGTTGAAAGAATACTCAACCCTACCATAGAAATTAACCAAGGCCTATATGTTGTTCCTCTAGTATTAATTATCACATTTTATTCGAATCCAAGTGGAAACGGATTCGATGCAACACTTAATACAAGATTTCCAACACACAGTAATTTTGAGAAACAAATAGATATTTGAAAATCATTCCCTAAACAGGTACTAAACTCTCAATTAAAACACAGATCCTTTCAGTCTAGAAGAGACCTAATCACTGACTTTGCTTCTAAGTTCTCAGAATCAACCCCCAGTAGAAGATGAATTAGTCATAACTGTAGAATTATCCCTTACTCAGATCCGGATTTTATAAAGTGATTTTTGTTGGAAATTTATTATGCAACATTTGATTTAAATCAAGACTTCTATGTCCAAGGGGAAGGATCCCCAAAATAGTCATGACCACAATATCTACATAATAATATCATGTATACATGTATATGAGAAGTAAAATAAATACCCCAAAATATATGGTGGGGTTAGACAGAATTCGATACACAAAGATGACTTAGCCTGAGATAAGAAGAATTGGCTAAAAAGAGTGCCAGAACTAGTTGGGGTTATCCGGACTGCAAACATCTGCTGTCCGGGTCCCAAGTATTTCAGATGGAATGATATGTAGACAAGTGAATGCCTTAAGTGACAGTTGTCGCTGTCACCTTCGACTTCACTATCTGTGAATTTGGATGAAAACCCACATGTTCTATTACTGTAATAATTATTAGATGACATTGGCATATATCATCTACTATTACTACAATTCTAGATTCGGGTTTGAAATTAAGATAAAGAGAAGAAAATTTTATCCGGATAGGAGTCAGCTGAGCAGCTATTATGATCCCGGATGGACGAACCGCCAAGGCTTCCACCGACCACTCCGAACCATGCCAAATAACAACTAGTAATTAATACTCAGAATACGAGCTAATTATCCGTGTGGGAATATCCGCCAACATTAGTCTGATGTATTTGTTAATAGTTGTTCATACACACAATGAAAGGAAAAATAAACAAAATTAAGAAAATGTTTTTGGCATTGTGTGAGTGTTAGTCACACAATAAATAGACACTAATGGGTTGAGATGTGTAATGGATAAAATTAGATGTAGTGGGCCTAGGCCCAATACTTCCATGCAACTTACACAACTCTTGAAATAAAAATATTTTTGGGAGTTTCAAAATAGGAGGAAGAAAGCAATTCGGTCTATCGGGCAAAATGCAAAAGAGACCGAATTGAGGATGCATGAGATATGAAGTAACACCATACCCAATTAATCCTTGTAAAGTCATGAAGCATCCTCTAATTCGAATTGTCAAGCAATTCGGTCTAAACCGAATTGGACAATTCGAATTGATGAAGTCATTCCTTCATTCAAATTTGGCTAAGGCATTTACTCCAAAATGAGGGTAATTCGAACTGCCAATTGAATTCGGTGTAGACCGAACTTGGACAATTCGAATTGGTGAAGCAGAGAAAATAAACTAAGGCATGAAGGGATGGCATGGATACAATGTGGTCTCCTAAGCCAATTCGGTCTATATGGGCAATTCGGTCTATAGACCGAATTGCATAGGCCGAATTGCATGGAGATCACATGAAAACAACTCTTTTTGCTATGCAATTCGATCTCATGGGCAATTCGGTCTACGGTATAGACCGAATTGCCTAGATCGAATTGCATATAAATTTTTCAAGAGAAGCAATTAACAACTATTTTTGCCATGCAATTCCATTTTCATGAGTAATTCGGCCTAAACCGAACTACCTCAGATCGAATTGCATGTCTTCTCTCATAAGTGTGGGTTTGGTATACATTGTGTGGTTTATGCTGGATAAGTTTTACCTAATCCTTCATTTCACATCAATGTCACTTCACATCCACACTAATGAGTATTTTAAAGAGAATAGACCTAGGTTATGTGGCTAACAGGCATTGGCTTGAACCAACCTCAAAACTACAAACAAGCAATCAAAGATTAAAGATTCAAGCATAAACTGAGTAAACTAAGAACACATGCTCAAAAACAAGAACACCTACATAATCTAAGGCAACATTAAGCTAATGAAGGCAAATAAAACAGCAACTGGAAAGCAAGAAAATAAATTCTAACAAGCCTAAGATTATCTAAAATCTAAGAACACTTATTTGAGTCTCTAAGGTGTACAGTCAAGCCACAAACCACTTAGCACACATTTATTGAGAATGCAAGTCAACTAGGGTATAATAAATATAACCTAGTAGAAACAAACAAACATTCTACCATTATTGCTAAGGAAAGCATTAAATAGATGCCAAACACTTGAAATGAAAACCCATTTCTGGATTCCTTCTTGTATTGACATCGGAAAGCAGTAAACAACCCTAAAACCATTCATTAGCTTGAAGGTAGGGTTCATTCTAACTACAAAGCATTTAAGGTTTATGGAAATGGCTACACTAAGGGTGGTAACCAGCTTCTATGAGACAAAAACTAAGCTCAAAAGCAATAAAACTACATTACAAGCATGAAAAATAAACTAACTAAACTACACTACCTACCTAACCCTTAAGGGGTGAAGAACCTTCTCCTTCTTTTTGTCTCCCAGCAACTGTCCAAGAGTTTGTGTGTCTAAGGATATTTCTTGTGTTGAGGAAGGTCAGCTTTTATACTTGTTTTCGAAACCCTAGGCCCATCATGCATTTCTCACGTGCTCAGCTGTACTTTTGAATGTGATTCGGTCTCCTCATGCAATTCGGTTTAGATCGAATTGATGCAATTCGAATTGCAGGAGGTTTTCCTTCTTGATCTTGAGCTGGACTGTGGCATTCATCCATCAATTCGGTCTATGTGTAGACCGAATTGGCCTTGTCGAATTGAAGATGGTTCCTGCTTGGCTTCTTTGCTTTAAGGCAATTCGATCTGTGCAGTCAATTCGGTCTAGACCGAATTGCACAGATCGAACCTCTTCTTTCTGTTTTGCTCCAAGTCCTTTCTTTCCATGGTGCAATTCGGTCCAGGGGTCAATTCGGTTTAGACCGAATTGCCACAGACCGAACTGGTTGCTCTTCTCTTCCTCAACACCTCTTTTTTTTCTTTCTTTCAGCAATTCGGTCTATTGAGCAATTCGATTTAGGTCGAATTGCCTATAGACCGAATTGGTCTTCAACACTTAGCCAAATTTTCAGATTGTGGGATTTTCATTCTTTTTCCCATCTTTTTGATTTTTGTGGGCTATCTTATTCTTTTGCCCATCTTTTCATTCTTTTTTCTTTTCTTTTTCCTTTTTTCATGTTTCTGGATTTTTCTAACACAAATGCAATTAAAATTGCATGTTTTGTGTCTTTTATGACCAGCTTAATATTTTTACAAACTTGCATCAATCTGTCATGTTCAACTGCTTTCTTATTGAAATAAGATGGGATTTCGATCAAATTGTCCGTCTCAGACACGGAAATGGATTGGAAATAATGGACAATTTTGGCCATTATCAGCAAGCACCTAACGTTGAGGCGCCAAACCCAGCGGGCCCGATGCCCAACCCTACGGAAGGGTGAATGAGGAACATGGAGGAACTACTGATCGCACTGGGCAATGCTTACGTTAACCAGGGCGGAGCTGCCGCGGCACCCCCGCTAGAAGCAAGGATCAATTACCTGGCTTCGGTAAACCCCTACCGACCTCCCTACTATGTAGGGGAGGAGGATCCATCTAAGCTTGAGGAATGGTTGAGGACTTTTGACAAATTACTGAATGCGGTGAGATGCCCGGAAGGGGAGAAGGTTCACGTGGCCTCGTACTATCTGGGTGGCGAGGCCGACGAATGGTGGCAAGCTACTCAGGGGAAACTTGGCGAAGACGACGAACCGTACTCGTGGAACGAGTTCATGGAGTTACTCCGGGAGCGCTTCTACCCAATGAGTACTAAGGCAGCACTGTACGAAGAATTCTCATCCCTGAAACAAGGGGATAAATCCGTTCAAGAATACTATGCTCGATTTAAGGAACTGGTGAGATTTGCGCCTCGGATGGTACCCACAGACGGGGAGAAGGCGCAGAAATTCGAAATGGGGTTGAATTTGTCAATCCGGGAGGTGATCACCGGAGTTAACTACCCAGACTTACAAGCTGTCTACGACCGTGCGGTGGCGGTCGCACGAGTACAACAGCTAAAGAGAAAGACTGCAGGAGAATCTAGCCGAGGGGTACAGGGACCAGACAAAAGAAACCGGGACAATAGGACGGGCAACACTGCTGGTGGGGACAACTTTCGGCGAGGGCCGAACGGGAATGTTCAGAACAACAATGGCCGGAATTTCAACCAAGGAGGGCGAGTACCACCCTGTCTGAGGTGCGGCAGGCCGCACCTGGTGAGGAGATGTCCTCAGATGGGCGAATGTTTCCTGTGCGGCCGCATGGGTCACAGGAGAGAGGAATGTCGAACCCGACTCGAGAACATCACAAAGAGAGAAGATTTGGTCATTGGACCCAATGAACCGTTCAATAAAGGAGGCAGGAACGGCAACAATCAAGGGTATCGGCCCCCTCCAAACCCGAACCAGCGCCCTCCGAACTAGCAACAAAACGCAAATCCGAATCAGAACCAGCCGGCCAATCAGGGGAGGCCGATGGGAAGGTTGAACGTGATCAACCAGGCTAACATACCTGCGCAGGGTGATGTGGTGGCAGGTACCTTTCATGTCCTAAGTACTCCGCTTAGAGTTTTATTTGATTCCGGAGCCAGTTGCTCCATATTATCTTCGAGGGTTGTAGCTGAACTAGATCTACCTAAGTACGAAATGATTAGCTTAGGAATCCAAATGCCTTCGGGAGAAGTAATAGCCTGCTCTAAGCGTTATAACGGAATACCTGTGGTAATCAAAAACGTAGAATTTTTCGCAAACTTGGTAGAATTCGACGTCAGAGACTTCGACGTCCTACTAGGGATGGATTGGCTAACCCGTTATAAGGCCGTGATCGAATGCCAAAAGCAAAAGATCATGCTATCAAAGAGTAGGGGGAGGAAAGTTATCTTCTACTCCCAACCCCCTAAGAAGTCTAACAAAATAGTCAACGCCCTCAAGATATGTAGCTTAGTGCGGAAGGGTTACGCGCTATACGCATGCTACATTCACAACCTGGAAGCTGAGGGAGTCAAGATAGACGACATCCCAGTGGTGAGGGAATACCCAGATGTGTTCCCTGAAGACGTTCCCGGTATGCCACCCAAGAGAGACCTTGAATTCACAATAGACCTCATCCCGGGGACGGAGCCTGTTTTGAAGGCTCCTTACCGCATGGCGTCACTGGAAATGAAGGAACTAAAGGAGCAACTCGAGGAGTTGCTAGAGAAGGGATACATCAGACCGAGCACGTCCCCATGGGGAGCACCGGTCTTGTTCGTCAAGAAGAAGGACGGAGGGTTACGACTGTGCATCGACTATAGAGGACTCAATCAAGTTACCGTCAAAAACAAGTACCCGTTGCCCCGGATCGAAGATTTGTTCGACCAGCTGAAGGGAGCTACGGTATTCTCAAAGATCGACTTACGCTCGGGTTATCATCAATTGAGGATCGCCGAAAAGGACATCCCAAAGACGGCGTTCAGGACTCGCTATGGACACTACGAGTTCACGGTGCTATCTTTTGGGCTAACAAACGCCCCAGCCATGTTCATGAATCTCATGAATAACGTATTTCGAGAACTGTTAGATCAATGCGTAGTGGTGTTCATAGATGACATCTTGATCTACTCGAATGGTGAAGAGGAACATTCCGAGCACTTACACAGAGTGCTAGGGATCTTACGAGCGAACCAACTGTATGGTAAACTGTCCAAGTGCGACTTCTGGTTAAGGGAAGTGGCATTTCTCGGGCATATAGTATCCGCCAACGGAGTGGCAGTAGACCCAGCAAAGATCTCGGCAGTGACCGAGTGGGTGCCGCCGAAGAATCCAACGGAGATAAGGAGCTTTCTTGGATTGGCGGGATACTATAGGCGATTTGTAAAGGATTTCTCGAAAATTGCCCACCCGTTGACTCAACTGTTGAAGAAAGGGACGAAGTACGACTGGACCAGCGAGTGCGAAGCCGCATTCCAGGAACTGAAGAAAAGACTTACCACGGCGCCAGTATTGACATTACCATCAGAGGATGGAGACTTCGAGGTGTACAGTGACGCCTCGAAGAAGGGACTAGGATGCGTGCTAATGCAAGATCAAAAGGTTATAGCATACGCATCTCGCCAACTAAAACCGCATGAGGAAAACTACCCGACGCACGACCTGGAGTTGGCCGCGGTCGTGTTCGCCTTAAAGATTTGGAGACACTATCTCTATGGGCGGAGGTGTCGAATGTTCACCGACCATAAGAGCCTCAAGTATATATTCACGCAAGAAGAGCTGAATTTGAGGCAGAGGAGATGGTTAGAACTGATTAAGGACTATGACTTGGAGATCGCGTATCACGAAGGGAAGGCCAACGTCGTGGCCGACGCCTTGAGTCGAAAAACTCAACATGTCGCGAACCCACTTGTGATACCATCCGAATTGTACAAGGACTTGGTGAAATTGAGTCTAGAGCTGGTGCATCCTGGCACGGTAACCGAGGTCGTCACTGCGATGGTAATGGGACCGACAATATTCGACGAGATACGGCTCGCCCAACCGGGTGACGAGAAGTTGGAAGAAATCAGGAGAGGCATTGCCGAAGGAAAGGCAATGGATTTCAAAATTCATGAGGACGGAAGCATCCGCTTCAAGTGAAGGTGGTGCATACCACGGGAATCCGCGGATATGAAGAAAAGGGTGATGGAAGAGAGCCATTACACCCCTTACTCGGTTCACCCCGGAGGGGACAAGCTATACAAGGACTTGAAGAAGAACTACTGGTGGCCGAACATGAAGAGAGAGGTAGCCGAGTTTGTGGCAAGATGCCTCACCTGCCAGAAGATCAAGGCAGTACGACACAAACCCCTAGGACTAATGCAACCATTAGAGATCCCAAGCTGGAAATGGGATAGCATCTCAATGGATTTTGTTTCGGGGTTACCACGCTCACCGAAGGGGATGAATAAAATCTGGGTGATCATGGATAGATTGACAAAAGCCGCCATATTTGTCCCAATGAAGGATACTTGGTCGATGGACCAATTGGCAAGAGCGTATGTCGACAATGTGGTACGCCAGCATGGAGTACCACACGACATCATCTCAGATAGAGACAGTAGATTTGTCTCTCAGTTCTGGACCAAACTGCAGGAAGCTCTCGGTACGCAAATAAAGATGAGTACCGCGTTCCATCCCATGACGGACGGGCAGACAGAGCGAACAATCCAAACACTGGAGGACATGCTGCGGGCATGTGTGCTAGAATTTAAAGGGAATTGGGAGAGTCATCTACCCTTGATAGAGTTTTCCTACAACAACAGTTACCATGCCAGTATCGACATGGCACCCTTCGAGGCACTGTATGGACGTAGGTGCCGAAGCCCATTAAGCTGGGAAGAGAACGACAAGGCGGTAATAGTGGGACCACAACTTGTGGAAGACATGGCTCAACAAATCAAGATCATCCAAGGAAAGATGAAAGCCGCTCAGGACCGGCAAAAGAGTTACGCGGATGTGAGATGAAAAGACTTGGAATTTCAGGTCGGCGATAAAGTCATGCTAAAGGTATCACCAATGAAGGGTGTGATGCGCTTTGGCAAGCGAGGGAAACTGAGCCCACGGTACATAGGGCCGTATGAAATCCTGGAAAGAGTGGGAAGTCTCGCATATCGGCTAGCGTTGCCACCATAGTTTGCTCGTGTTCACGACGTATTCCACGTCTCCCAATTGAAGAAGTATGTGCACGATCCGACCCATGTACTCCAACCGGAAGAAGTTGAATTTGAGGATGACCAAAGTTATGAGGAAGTTCCGGTGCGGATACTTGACACAAAGGAGAGAGTAACGAGGAATAAGACCGTGAGAATGGTCAAGGTCCTTTGGTCCAACCACGAGACGGAGACGGCAACGTGGGAGTTGGAGGCCGACATGAAACAACGTTACCCTACCCTCTTCCAAGATGAACCAGCCACAGTTATGGGGACATAACTGTATTCTTAAGGGGGGGAGGATGTAACACCCGAGAAAAACAAATTCAAATTGTTTTGAACTACGTCATGACTTGATCCCTTCACAGGGTACGTATGTGAAACTTTTGACGAGCTTCGCCAACACGAGTAATTTTCTGAAAATTCCTTTACTGGTTTATTGCTTAAGGAGGAAACTGTGATTTCAAGTGGTGCCTCAAGAGTCCCCGGCAACGGCGCCATGAAACTTTTGACGAGCTTCGCCAACACGAGTAATTTTCTGAAAATTCCTTTACTGGTTTATTGCTTAAGGAGGAAATTGTGATTTCAAGTGGTGCCTCAAGAGTCCCCGGCAACGGCGCCATGAAACTTTTGCTCAAGTTTCATTTTGCTACTGGGGGTTTGAAGAACCGTCTAAATACAATTTCCAAGTTCGGATTTATTAAATGAAAAGATTTATGATTGAGGGAAGGGGTTTAAGGATATATTAAGATTTCCCTTTTTTTATTACTCCTGTGGGGTTCAAACGGCGCTATGG
The DNA here is from genome assembly GCA_030278955.1 of Hygrophila difformis. Taxonomy (NCBI): domain Eukaryota; kingdom Viridiplantae; phylum Streptophyta; class Magnoliopsida; order Lamiales; family Acanthaceae; genus Hygrophila; species Hygrophila difformis. Next base: position 22,908,034 of record JAOANR010000013.1, on the reverse strand, counting down.
TCCTTCCAGTCATGAAACTTTTGACAAATATCACGGTGCAACAGGGATGAACCTTCAGTCTGTCACCCTGAAAGTCCTTGATATCTGCATCATGATGCTTCTCTTAATTTCATGTCAAGAAGATACCTGTCATGAAATTCTTGAACATCTTCCCACTATATGAGTATTTTCCCAAAATGTTGTGTTTTTATTTACTCGTGTCAAGAAGCTGTGCTCCCGAAAGCGCACGGGTCAAAAATTGCAGTAATTTATAGTAAGTACCGGATCGTTCACTGGAGGATGTGCGATGGAAGCCGGACCCACGTCGTTTACTAAGATTTTCCACTCGGTTACTCGAATCAAGTTTTGTAAGGGTATCTAACAACTACTTTACATAAATTAAATCCAGATCATGAAAGCAGTAAAAATTATTCTACAAAGCATGGTAAACTAGGTCGAAGAAAGCAATTAAATCTATACTACGAAAGCAATTTAAAATTATGCTACACTATCTAGAAAGCAGATTTAAATATGACAGAAGGGACAGGGAGGAAATAATAAAGATTGGACAAGGTTCAGATGAAACACAATTAAACTTCCATTTTTAATACACAGATCTTAGTTTGGGATAATCCTCTAGTTAGCTAACTCTCATGTTCTCTATGCCATGTTCCCTTTAACAGACAGGTACTTACAGTAAGAGTTTACATGCTCTTAAGATAGCAATTTCTAAGATACCATAAACTCTTAACTCCCCTTGCAATGCCTTGCAAAAGTATGTTAATCGTTTACGGTGGACGAGCAACACCTGTCAAATCATTAGTTGACATGCCAAGTACTGCCATCAATCCCCCATGTCACACCCAAAGTTTCAAATCAAGCCCCAAACCTTTCCATAACTCTCAAACCTTTTAACAGATGGACAGCCCCTAATTCTTCCGAGTGACCTCTATGAAAGCATTTAAAGGAAAACAGTAAATAAAGCTGTAAAGAAAGCATTTAAATCTATCACTCGGAATTGTTAAAAGCGTCTCTTTCCGTTAGTATAAAAGAGCCCCTGGTCTTGGTGACCAGATGCAGATCAAGAACCCCCGAGATATCGATAAGCCACAGGGCGTACGACATCTAGGTAGTTATGAGATACAAACTAAATGAAACAGATCCATAAATGAACCTATTCCGGATGTACTCACTCAAGACTCAATTCTAGACTTTGGCAGAAGAAGATAGTAGTCGAAGGAATACTCGACCTTACCTTATAAATTCACCAAGGCCTATATGTTGTTCCTCTAATATTATTTATCACATCTCATCTATACCCAAGTGGATATTGACTTAATGCAGTATCTAATATCAGATTTCCAACACACAGCAATTTTGAGAAGCAAATGAATATTTGAAAATCTTTCCCTAAACAGGTACTAAACTCTCAATTAAAACACAGATCCTTTCAGTCTAGATGAGACCTAATCGCTGACTCTGCTTCTAAGCTCTCAAATCAACCCCCAGTGGAAGATGAATTAGTCATAACTGTTGAATTTATCCCTTACTCAGATCCGGATTTTATAAAGGAGTTTTTGTTGGAAATTTATTATGCAGCATCTGATTTAAATCAAGACTTCTATGTCCAAGGGGAAGGATCCCCAAAATAATAGTATGACCACAACATCTACATAATAGTATCATGCATACAAGTATATGAAAAGGAAAATAAAATAACCCAAAATATAATGGTGGGGTTAGACAGAATGCGATACACAAAAGTGAATTAGCCTGAGATGAGGAGAAATCGACTAAAAGAGTGCCAGAGATAGTTGGGGTTTTCCGGACTGCAAACATCTGCTGTCCGGTTCCCAATTATCCAAGATGAATGGTTGTAGACAGAAAGAATCCCAAACAACGGTGACCGCCGTCATTTAGTTTTCTTTTGTCTGTGAGTGGAAAAATAACCCACATGTTTCTTGCTGTAATATTTCTCAACTGATGTTGGTCGACATCAGTTAATACTATTGCAACTTGAATTCAGGTTGAGAAATTAAGATAAGGAGAATGAAAACTGTATCTGATTAGGAATTGGCTGAGTGACTAATCGAAACTCTTAGTGAAGAGAACGCTCGCCGAAGCTTCCACCAACCACTAACCAGATCATGCAAAATAACAGATAATGATTGACACACAGAAGACGGGTTAGTCGATATCCCTGTGAAGGGACCTTTCACCAACATTAATCTGTGGTGTTTCTCACTATCCGTTCATACACACAAAAAAAAGGAAAATTTGAAAATAAGGAAAATGTTTTTGGTATTGTGTGGGTGTTAAGCACACAATAAGTAGACACTAGTAGGTTGAAATGTGTAATGGATAGAAATCAGATGAACTGGGCCGAGGCCCAATACATCCATGCAACTTACACAAATCATGAAAGAAAATATTTTTGGAATTTTCAAAATAGAAGGGATAGTTCAATTCGAATTATTGGGGTAATTCGAATTGAGAATGCATGAAGGATGAAGTATTACTTTACTCAATTGATCATTGCTAGAAATTGGAGCATCATCTAATTCGAATTATTGACCAATTCGAATTAATTCGAATTGGACAACTCGAATTGGCGAAGTCCTCTTCTTGCTCAAATTGACTAAGGCATTTACCTCAAGGGGAAGGTGAATTCGAATTGTCCAGAAATTCGAATTAATTCGAATTTGGACAATTCAAATTGGTAAGAGATGAAGAAATAAACCAAGGCATGAGGGGATGGCAATGGATACAATGTGGTTTTCAAGCCAATTCGAATTGTTGAGCAATTCGAATTAATTCGAATTGGACAATTCGAATTGGTTGGAAACCACATGAAGAGAATAATTTGGCTATGCAATTCGAATTTCTTAGGCAATTCGAGTTAATTCGAATTGCCTCAATTCGAATCACATATTTTCAGACAACAACAATTTTTGTTCTCACAAGTATGGGTTAGGTGAACACTGTACTGTAATGATGGGTTTAGATTTACTAAATCCCTCATCTCACATCAATGTCATTTCACAGCCACCCTAGTGAGATTTTCAAGAAATAAACAAATACATGTCTAGTGGGTATTGGCCAGATTCAAACCCTATTTCTACAAACAAGAGATCAAAGATCAAAGAACCTAAAACATCTAGTTATCTAAGAACTACATGAGTAAACTAAGAACACTCAAGTTATCTAAGGCAGCATGAAATAAGATTAAGGCAGGAAGAATAATACTTAAATATAAATTAAAACAAACCTTAAAAACATCTAAAACCTAAGAACACTTATTTGAAGCTCTAAGGCACTAAATCAAGCCAAAAACTCACCAAACATGCATTTATTAAGTTTGAATGTCAACTAGGACATAATAAATGTAACCTAGTTGAAACAAACAAACATACTAAGCATTTATTTCTAGGGAAAGCATTAAAGGGTGCCAAAACAAATGAATAAAACCATTTCTGGAAATTTTCCTTGTATTGACACTTGAAAGCAAAATAAAGAAGCCAAAACCATCATTAGCTTGAAGGTAGGGTTTATTCTAACTAGAAAGCATGTAAAAATATGGAAAATGGCTACTCTAAGGGTTACACAAACTGCTTCTACACTAAACTAAGTTCAAAGCATGTAAAGATTACATTACTTGCAAGAAAAATAAACTAAACTAAACTACACTACCTACCTAACCCTTAAGGGGTGTGGAACCTCCTGCTGTTCTTTTTGTCCCAAGCTGCTTTTTGGTTAAAATTCTTGATCTCTTGATTCTGTTGTGGAAGGTCTGCTTTTATAGACAATCTTCAAAACCCTAGGCCCACCAGTGTTGTGTCCATGCTCCACAGCTTCATTTGAATGAATTTGTTGAGTGAAGTTCGAATTATCTCAACCAATTCGAATTAATTCGAATTGTGAGATCTCTTCCTTGAGCTGGGATTTTGGCCTTCAGTTATCAATTCGAATTGTTGGGATAATTCGAATTGGTATTTTCTCGAATTGGATGAGGGTTTCTGCTAGGCTTCCTTGCACTTGTTGGCAATTCGAATTGTTTGTGCCAATTCGAATTAATTCGAACTTGGACAATTCGAATTGCATCTTCTTCTTGCCTTTGGGTTTCTTCTCTCTTCATTCCCTAATTCGAATTAATTCGAACTTGAACAATTCGAATTAGGCTTCTGCATTCCTTCCAACACTTAACCATTTCTTTGCTCTCTTTAGCAATTCGAATTGTTGTGCAATTCGAATTAATTCGAATTGCCTACAATTCGAATTGTGCTTCAACACTTAACCAAATTTCAGTTGTGGGATTTTCAATTTTTTTTCCCATCTTTTTGGATTTTTGTGGGCTCTTTTATTCTTTTGCCCATCTTTTCATTCCTTTTTCTTTTCTTTTTCCTTTTTTCATGTTTTTGGATTTTTCTAACACAAATACAATTTAAAATTGCATATTTTGTGTCTTTTTGTTACCGACTCGATGTTTTTACAAACTCGCATTAATCTGTCAAATTCAACTGCTTTCTTATTGAAATAAGATGGAATCACGATCAAAATGTCCGTCTCAGACACGGAAATGGATTGGAAATAATGGACAATTTTGGCCATTATCAACATCCTCACATTTAATACTGATCGTCCCCGAGCAGTCAGAGTCAGTGCTCCTAGGAGCTTGGACTCTGCATATTCAATCCATTTGCGTGGCCTCAGAAATTTCATTCTTTTTATATTGGGATAAGACAATCGAAATTACAAGTATTAAACTCTCTTGGTTGCAGTGTTTAATGGAATGATACTTCTCACTTGAGTGAACATACAAATCAATCATTATTGTTAATTCTTCTTGAATATGTGTTTAGAAAATCGCATTGGCTTAATTCTTGAATTCAAGCATGACATGAATCATTAATCAATCAAAGCAGAGCCTCACATATAGTAGAATCGGAAAGTTCACTCACTCTCAAGATTGGCTTTTATCATTAACGCTCAAGATCAAATTCAATTAAATTCTCCCATAAGCTTGCAACTGGACCAACTCGCCACCGGCTCATTTCCTCAAATCGAGATCCCAAGGTCTTATTCAAGGTTGTAACGGGGCATACGGTTGTAACATTTGGTAGGAAAAGGAATTATTGGGCTAAAAGTGACATGACACTATTCCACCATAGCTTGGCATGTTGCAGAATTTATGATCATCATCATTTCTTTCTTTCTTTTGTTTTTCTTTTTCTATTGCATGACATTAGACCTTGTCTAATTTGCTTTGTCATTTGCAATTTATTCTTGCTGAATAGATCTCAACTTCTTCTCTCTCTCTTTTTTTTTTTTTTGAATCGGTTTATAACATACCGATTGATACATATTTGATGATCAAAGATTACAATGCCTTGATGGGATGGCTCATGTACACTTGGGTTTGATTTTCTTGGTCTTTTTGTAAGGTTGGGAATAATATAGTGGTTTCAAAGAAAAATTAGGCTTAAAGGCTCAAGTTGGTTGATCCTAAAGGGAAAAATGTTTTTGGGTTTGGAATCCAAACGAAAGCCAAAATTTTGGTTTTCTAAGTGCCTCGATCATTTGCTCGATTTTGGGAATATGGCATGGTCTTGAATCGGTCCCAAGTGCAAGTTCTAGTGTCCTTTAATCGAATTGATTCACACAATCAAAGAAGTATTGAGTAAAAATGACTCGGCTCAGATCTCACAAGGGACGGTTTGATCATGTCATACATTCATTCTCAAATTTAACCTTTGAAAAATTCTTACAACTTATTCAATCAAATTCTCAACATGAAAGTTTGTTAGTCTTTCAAGTGATCATATCATTGGATTTTTATAGCTCAAAACTTTGAGAATTTATGTCATGCATATTCTAATTGTTTTATCCCAATTTAATAGTCTGAAGATTTCGTCATTAGCCTAAATTCAACATGTGAATTTAGGTGACAGATTTATGCTTGTTTTATGCCGGTTTGTTTAATTGAAAGCAGTAAAAAGACACTGTGATCATGCAAGCATGTCACAGCTTTGTTTTTTGGCGTGACAGTCACTTATTCATCTTGGACTGTCACACATCTTTTTCGAATAATGGAGAACTCAAGACGAAATTCTCTTGTGGAAAGCAGTAAATGTACATCAGTTACAATAGATTTCCATGGTGAGGATTGAAAGTGTACTGAATGAATGGAAAATCTAATGCATGATGTTTACAATGGAGCTCGCATGAATGTGATCACTTAGCTTAGTCCTTCTTCTCCGTGGGCTGTGTGGAGGATCCGGTGGCATCTCCTGGAGGTGATGGGAACTTGCTGAGGATGGTCTTCATCATTTCGGCTTGATTGTCGAACATCCTGGCTTGACTGGCGAACACTGCTTCGAACATTCTTCTATTCTTTTCCTCATTCTCAATCCTTCCTTGATGTTGCCTGGATGCTTCCTTTCTGAACTCCTCTTCTCTCTCAAACATTCTCAGCCTAAACTCTTCCTCTTTCTGCATTTGTTTTTCGTGAGTCGAGACAATGGCATCGGCCAAAGACTTGACACTCTGCATCATTGACTCTCCCATTCTGCTCACTGCTTCTAGAGTTTGAGATTCAGCTGGGTGTTGAGACACAGTTGGACTTCTGCGCGAGGGTTGGACTGGATGTTGCGCGAGGGTCGGACTGGATGTCTTCGTGATAAGCTTGGAGTGGAAACATCGGTTCCAGGATGAGTGGCAGTGGGAGCAGGTTCTGTTGGTGCGACTGCAGCTTCTTCTGTTGAAGGCACCGCTTCAGGACGGTCCTTCTTCTTATGCCCCTTGCGTCCGGCTGTTGGTGTCCTCGGAGTGTATCTGGATTGAGCATCTGATTCTTCCGGCATAATGTATGTAACTGGTTCAGTTATCCTTGTCTTTGGGACTGGGATCGGCCGGCTCATATCAATAAGATCGCTCTCTGCAAAAACTGTCAGATCTACTCCTTGGGCTTCACAAATTCTCCTGATGAGGTTGGGATAGCATAAAGCAGCAGCTCTGGTGCCTGTGACTTTTGTTGTCATGACATGGAAAATCTGCTCCCCCACGTTGATCTTCAGTCCATGCCAAATCTTGGCAAAACCCTTCAACATTCGACCAGATGTTTCATGTGCATGCGGGTTTGGCCTGATCTTCGACATGTAGAAGTCATAGGAGGGTTGAAATTCCAGTTTCAGGTGCTTTGCTTTGAAGGGGATTTCACCAGTGTAGCTCTCAGCAGTAAGGGACCGAGTGATGTTGTCGTGATATTGCCTGTCAGCTGCCCTGCTTGCTCCCTTCTCGAAATGTTCAGATGTCGGAATTTCTGACCTCCAGTTGGGTGTACCAAGGAAGTTATTCAAGTAGTCTGCAGAGATGTCTACGTTAACTCCTCGCACCCAACTTGTCTTTTGTGTGGCATTGATGTTGCAGTAGAATTCCCGAACCAATTCTGCTATCCCGGGTTCAGCGTGATGCTTAAGGAACTCAGTCCATCCGTGGTTTTCTTTCAATGTAAGTAGCATTGGATGATCAATCAATTCTGGACTGAACCCTTTATCAGGGACAAATACTCCACTCAGTGCCATGTATCGTCCCGCATTCTGCTCATTCCCGTTGAACCTCCTCATTATGTCAGCATCATCTGTGATACGGAATTTTCTGAACTTCTTTGTAGACACACCCAGTCTGCCCCTTGAAGTTGAGTTGACCCAATAACCAGCCGATCGCACTGATCCGGTTGATTCTTGAGTCCCTTCAGTTCCTGCTTGTTCCCCATCAGAGTCAGAACTCTCCCTTGGTTGTTCCCGTTGTTCAGATTGTTCGTGCTGTTCTGACTCGACCTGTGCATTCGGTTGTGGCTCTTCCTCAGTTTGTTTCCACTCAGTTTCTTCACCTCCTTGAGTTGCTCCTTGCTCGTGTGCATTACCAGGATCTTCATGGAATACAGAATTTAAGAAATCTTCGGAAAGATAGGGATCGGCAACATGCTGGTATTCTTGTTGTGATGCCTCAACTTCCTTCCCGATGTTAAGGTCTCCCAATTGTTCTTCCGTGTCATCTCCTTGCTCTATGGGAATATTGAGATCGTAATGGAGGATCTGCTGAAATGTCTTGTCTTTGAAGATATCTTCTATGGTACCCATCTCTGCTTGCTCGCCTCCACTGCTACCTTCAGTTCTTACTGTTTCTTGCATTGTGGGTTGCGGTTGGGTAGCGGCTGCCGCTAGAGTTTGTGCAGTTATGTCATACAAATCACTCGCAAGCTCGGCGAACTTTTTCTTTGATTCTTCAAATCTGACATTGCCCTCGTGCACCATTTCCTCTATCTCCTCTGTGGGCCGCATTGCCTCCATTGTTTTCTCAACACCCGCGTTGGCGTCGTTTCTGCGAGCAGTTTTGATTTTTTTACTTGTTCCTCCTTCTCCCTTGCCCATTCTACTGGCTCAGCTTTCACCTTAACAGGAATAATATCGGTTCCGCTGATTATCTGACAATCATCATCCCCGACCTCAACCTGAGTTTCAGTGTCAGCTTTCTTCTTCTTCTCCAGCTCAGCCTGCAATTTCTCAGCAGCTTTTCTATTCTCCTCTTCCTCTCGGGTTTTTCTGATATTCTCCTCCATCTCTGCCTTCTTGGCGTCTTCTTCTGCTTTCTTTGCCTCCTCTTCAGCTGCCTTGGCCATTTGTTCTTTCCAGAGTCGATTTTTCTCGGCCCTTGCAGCTTCCATTTGCTGTTTCCATTCCTCCGTTTCTTTTGCCATTTCGATCTCAGCCTTCTCCTTCTCCCTTCTTGCCCTTTCGGCTTGTCGGGCATCGTACTCGGCTTTCCTCTGTGCCTCAATCCTATCCATCTCAGCTTCCTCTTGAGCTATCCTTGCTGCTTCTGCGTCAGCTTCTTCCTGAGCCTTCTTTGCCAATTCTGCATCGGCTTGCTCTTGGGCCTTATGCTGTTGTTCTTCCTTGGATAACTCAACGGCTTGATCCTTGCCTCTATCCTTTCGCTTGGGAGGCTCATCATAGAATTTGGGCACAGGGGGAATGATCATTGGCTGATTCGGAGGTTCTTGGATTCTGATCTGAGGTTCAGCAGACTTTTCAGACTTTTCCTTATCTGCCAACCTTATCAGTTTTCTCTTCTTTTTAGGTGGCTCTGGCTCGGATTCAGTCTGGGAGGGTTCAGATTCGGCAGGCTCAGATTGCTCGGAGGTCGGATCAACATAGTCATCAATGATCTGTTCTTCATCCTCAACATTCAAACCCAATTCCGGTCCTTTGATCTTCAGAAATTTTTGAATAAATTTAGGTTCAGACATGGCTGTGAGTTGCGCAGTCCATTTTAGTGTGAAATATCTGCCTAGGACACCTTGGAATCCCGTGTTATACTGCAGACGAGGCCGGTGTTCTTGACAGTGCCTCAGACCTTCTGCATCCATTTCGCGTAGCAGGTCGAGAAACCTCTTTTTCATTTCCGTGTACAAGGTGTCCACAATGTCTGCCTCTTTCTCCTTTAGATATCCTAAGTCTCGGATTGGTGGAATGTTGAGATACTCTAAACACTTGTTCTTGCCCATGACTGAGATCTGTTTCCTCTTGCGTCCCATTCTGTCCCATGATCTGTTTTGAATCATTGAAATGCATTCAGCTCTCATTAGCTCGAAATTTGGCATCCCCTTCATTGTGGTCTCTCGGGGCTCAACTGCCGGAATCCTTTGTGGTAGGAAGACTGGCAGAATCTCCACTTTTCCCGGTGGTATCACGAGTCCCGGTTTTAGTACAGACTCCCTGATGTCTCTTTCCCATTTTCCCCATGCAGTCATGTATTCCCCCCACAGTTTCCTGGCTGCTTTTGTTTTCTCAATGATAGAATCCAGCATTGGAGTGTGGTGGGCTTGTCCGTAGTTCAGTACCGCCTGGAGAGAATCCCTGAAGTTGAATGTCATTTCAGTATGACGCTCCTTTGCATGCAATGTCAGCCATAGCTGCTCCTCTGGTCCGCAAATGGTCCCATTGTCGAAAAGTTCCTTCTTGTATGTAAATGGGAAGGCCTCCGGCATGGAGAGTACTGTAACACCCCCGGTTTTTGGTCACCCAGGTCGGGATGTCACCGCCACATCTCCCTAGTAAGACACAGTTTCTCCGAGCTTACTAAAGAGATGCAAGGCTAGGTATTGCAGTATTTAAAACATTTAAAGCATTCAAATAGCCCATACAATATAATTCGAAAATAATAATAGCATAGCGCAGCGGAAATATTTAGTTTAGTACAGTATCGCAGCGGAAAATATAAAAAGGGCCGACATGGCCAAAACACGGGTTAAACAGGCCCGTTCATAATATAGTCTAAGTACGAAATTTAAAAGCAAAATAACAATTCCCAAAATCCCATGCATGATTCGTGCTCATACAGGCTCATTCCACATATTCTGTAAAGAAAGGAATAAAAATGATTTTGGTCAGCAAAATTTGCTGAGTAAGTTAACACATGCATGATCGTAGGGTTTAAAAGCCATAAATTTAATAATTTAAGAAAAGCATGATAATAACATAATATTTAGTTTCATCTAATCCATATCCAATAGCATAATTTATCTCAGGCTCTATTTAATAACACATATCACATGGTTCAAGATAATAGCCATAATTTAAATAAAGCATTTAAATAATTTAATTAGACCACAACATAATTTAATTTAATTTAGAATCCCCATTACATTCCCGATTTCGTATCTCAAAGTTTCACGATAAAATCGCGATGTCAACAAGTTTAGCCGGTAGCCCGGCGGCCGCAGCCGTATCAGCCATACCCAGTACCACTCCGGAGCCTCGGGAAACCCATACGGATATTCACGACAGTGTAGGCTCTAAGTTTCGCCATTTAGGCAATCCATATCTCAAATTTAGCGCGCGGGGTCACCATCGTCCATTACGGCACGAAGTGAATCGTTAGGGGGCACCCTGCAGAGCACTCACCCCTAATTTTAATTTATCAAGTTTGTAAGGGGATTTAATTTTTAAAATCTGCCTTCCATTGTATTAATTTAGAAATAATATCTCAATTCGTTTCAACCCTAAAGGTTAATTCCATGTTTCAACAAGATTTCAAGATTTCGTTTCGGTAAATCACAGTTTACTCCAAAATTCGTCTAAAATCAGATTTAATTCCAAAAATTCCAAAATTTCATATCTCACTCGGAAACATCGAGATCTACAACTTTCGTGTTTTAACTTTTTCAATCCGAGATACCTAAGTAGGTCAAAATTGCCAATTTTCGCATAAGAAGAAATCTGTCCGAGTTTAATACACCACAGTTTAAAGATTTCAAATTCTACCATATCAATTCAACTCCAAATTTAATGAAATTTGACAGGGATCATCTTAAGACATTTATCTACAACTTTCATGTTTGGCCAAAGATCTAAAACAGCCTAGATCCTATGTCAAAAACGTGATCAAGATCATTCCTAAGTTCTGTCCTAGAATCAAACAGTTCGGTTTCGACGGGTTTTCACATATCAAATCAACTCCAAAAATTCCCAAATTTTTACAGTAGCTAGGTCTAAGTCTTAGGAACATTTTTCGTGTTTTAAGTTTTTCCGTTTGAGTTCTTTTTAAGGGTCGGAAAAATTCACTAAATCTGTTGCGTCGGTAGAAAAACAAAAGTGGACAGATTTATGGTTCTTGTTGAATCTTTTAGGTTTCGAATGTTTTAAAATCTCCCAAAACCATGTAAGGTTAACTTACAGTGTCTATGAACGTCGGGGATGTCTAGTTCGGAGGCGTGGCTTCCAGATCACCGTTTCTCCTCTCCGTTCGTCGGGTTCTACGATCTAGATTCGATACGGGGTGTAGAAAGAAAAGAATCGAAGTTAGAATCCGTTTTCGGATTGACACGTGAAAAGATTTATTGGACTAGAGCTTACCACAATGTTTGGAGACCTTGGATTCTCGTCCAAGCTGCTGCCTCCGTTTGGTGCTTTCCGTCGACTCCGAATTTAGGGTTTCGAACGTATAGGAGATTGTAGGGTTTTGTAAACTTGTTTGGGGCTCCCAAGGGGCTTATTTATAGAATTCTTAATCCCTAGGGCGTCCACAACCGACCTAGAAGTCTGGAGTCGAGAGATGTTCAACCGAAAGTCGAAAAATCCGCGTTCGGGCGAGAGATTCACGCAACAAACGAATCTGTGGGGTGGCGCGGTCGTGGCGCGCTAAAGCCACTTCACCGCGCGGCCACCGCGCCGACTTCGCCTGGACTTCGGTCCGGGCGGGTCGTGCGATCCGTCGTGCTTTTCCGCCTCTCTTTCGGGTTTCTATCCCTCTATGCTCCCGAATTCCGATTTCCGGGGTATATTCGGGTTCATACTTTCTCTCTAATTTTATTCTCAGTCTAATTGGATGTTTTGGACTCGAATACTCGAGTTCATTAGTGTCGGGTTTTGGTGTACCATTTATCCATCCTTTTATTTAATTAAATTCCTTTAATTCCTTTTTAAGTAAAAATCTCATTTCTCATTTCCTTATCTTTATTTATTTCTTTTATTTGCTGGATTTGTTTATTTATCTATAGTATTTATTTTATTTCTTATTTATTTATTTAATTATTGTTTTATTTTATGTTGGAAAATTCTCGGGTATTACAGTCTACCCTCCTTAAGAATCAACTTCGTCCTCGAAGTTGTGCTTCGGCTTTTCTCGTCTCGTGCTAAGGTCTTGTGTTTGTTTTATTATGTTGTGACTGAACTTAGAATTAAAACTTCTAAGCTGCCTACGTACCCGGTAAAGGGATCAAGCCATAACGTAGTTCAAAAGTTTACAAAAATGCACGAAAAATTAGGGGTTATGACATCCTCTCCCCCTTAAGATTGCAGTTATGTCCCCATAACTGTGTCGGAATCGGTTTGGAACAATGTCGGGTATCGTTCCCTCATATCGGATTCTACTTCCCAAGTTGCCGTCTCACTTTCGTGGTTTGACCAAAGAACCTTGATCATTTTGATGGTTTTGTTCCTCGTTACTCGTTCCTTAGTATCGAGAATACGCACTGGGACTTCCTCGTAAGTCAAATCTTCATCTAGCTCAATTATCTCCGGTTGAAGTACATGTGTCGGGTCCGGCACATACTTCTTTAGTTGCGAGACATGGAAGACATTATGAACTCTATCTAAGTGTGGCGGTAAAGCCAATCGGTAGGCTAGAGTTCCAACTCGTTCTAGAATTTCGTAAGGTCCTATGTATCGAGGACTTAATTTCCCTCGTTTGCCAAAGCGCATCACCCCCTTCATGGGTGATATCTTTAGCATGACCCTATCTCCCACTTGAAATTCTAGGTCTAGTCGTCTCACGTCGGCATAACTCTTTTGACGGTCTTGAGCGGCTTTCATCTTCCCTTGGATCACTTTGATTTGTTGAGCCATGTCTTCGATAAGTTGTGGTCCCACTACCACGGACTTATCGTTTTCTTCCCAGCTCAACGGGCTTCGGCACTTTCGTCCATACAATGCCTCGAAAGGTGCCATGCCGATACTAGCATGGTAGCTATTATTATAGGAAAACTCAATCAAGGGTAAATGAGATTCCCAATTTCCTTTGAATTCCAACACACATGCTCTCAGCCTGTCTTCTAGTGTTTTGATTGTCCTTTCAGTTTGTCCATCCGTCATCGGGTGGAATGCGGTGCTCATTTTGATTTGAGTACCGAGAGCTTTTTGTAACTCCATCCAGAAATGAGAGACAAATCTACTGTCTCTATCGGAAATGATATCATGTGGTACTCCATGTCGTCGTACCACATTATCAATGTAGGCTCGGGCCAATTGGTCCATAGTCCACGTGTCTTTCATTGGGATAAATATGGCTGTCTTCGTTAGCCTATCCACAATCACCCAAATCTTGTTCATGCCTTTAGGTGATCGGGGTAATCCCGAGACAAAGTCCATTGAGATGCTATCCCACTTCCAACTTGGAATCTCTAGTGGTTGCATCAATCCTAAGGGTTTATGTCGCATTGCCTTAACCTTTTGGCAGGTGAGACATCTCGCCACGAAGTTCGCCACTTCCTTCTTCATTCCCGGCCACCAATAGATCTTCTTCAGATCTTTGTATAGCTTGTCACCACCGGGATGTACGGAATATGGCGTGTTGTGCCCTTCCTCCATCAACTTTTGCTTTAACTTGGCACATTTAAAAGGCACACACCATCTGCCTTTAAAACGGATGCTTCCATCCTCGTGGACAGCAAATCCTATTGCCTTTCCTTCGGCAATATACCCTTTTATCTTCTCGAGTTTCGGATCGCCCGGTTGAGCGAGTCGAATCTCGTCCAATATTGGAGTTTCTACGACCATGGCATTGACCGTTTCTCTCACTGTGCCAGGATGCACAAGTTCTAACTCCAGTCTTGCCAGCTCCATGTACAATGCCGGCGGAATTACCAACGAGTTTGTTACGTGTTGGGTTTTCCGACTTAGGGCATCGGCTACCACATTCGCCTTCCCCTCATAGTACGCTATCTCTAAATCGTAGTCCATAATGAGTTCCAACCACCTTCGCTGTCTCAAATTCAACTCCTTCTGAGTGAATATATACTTCAAGCTTTTGTGGTCGGTGAACATTCGACACTTCCGCCCATAAAGATAATGTCTCCATATCTTTAGAGCGAAAACGACCGCTGCCAATTCCAGGTCATGTGTCGGATAATTTTCCTCGTGAGGTTTCAGTTGGCGTGATGCATAGGCTACGACTCTCGAGTCTTGCATCAAAACACAACCTAAACCTTCCTTCGAAGCATCGCTATATACTTCGAAGTCACCATTCTCTGATGGTAATGTTAATACGGGTGTGGTTGTGAGTCGTTTCTTCAGCTCTTGAAACGCAGTCTCACATGCTTCGGTCCACTCGTATTTTGCTCCTTTCTTAAGTAGCTGGGTCAAAGGACGTGCAATCCTTGAAAAGTCCTTCACAAATCGTCTATAATATCCGGCTAATCCAAGGAAACTCCTTATTTCCGTTGGACTTTTCGGAGTTGCCCATTCAGTTACGGCAGAAACTTTTGCCGGATCCACTGATACTCCATCAGCGGATACTATGTGTCCGAGAAATGCCACTTCTTTCAGCCAGAAGTCACATTTGGACAATTTGCCGTATAGCTGATTTCTTCGCAAGATTTCTAACACTTGATGTAAGTGTTTTGCATGCTCTTCCTCGCTCTTTGAGTAGATCAGGATGTCGTCGATGAACACTACGACACACTGGTCTAATAATTCTCGAAACACGTTGTTCATGAGATTCATGAACATGGCCGGAGCATTTGTTAACCCGAAGGATAACACTGTGAACTCGTAATGGCCATATCGTGTTCGAAACGCCGTCTTCGGAATGTCCTTCTCGGCAATCCTCAATTGATGATACCCAGATCGCAAATCGATCTTCGAGAATACTGAAGCTCCCTTCAGTTGATCAAACAGATCCTCTATTCTCGGAAGGGGGTATTTATTCTTAATGGTCACTTGGTTTAGTCCTCGGTAATCTATGCAAAGACGTAGTCCTCCGTCTTTCTTCTTGACAAATAAAACCGGTGCTCCCCAAGGGGACGTACTCGGTCTTATGTAACCTTTTCCCAATAGCTCCTCGAGTTGTTCCTTTAACTCCTTCATTTCCAGTGGTGCCATCCGGTACGGAGCTTTCGAGACAGGCTCTGTCCCCGGAATGAGATCTATCATGAATTCAAGATCTCTCTCAGGTGGCATGCCCGGAACGTCTTCAGGGAACACGTCCGGGTATTCTCTTACCACTGGTATGCTATCAACCTTGTTCTCTTCCGCCTCAAGGTTGTGCACATAGCACGCATATAGTTCATACCCCTTACGCATCAAGTTACTTAGTTTAAGTGCACTAACGATTTTGTTACTTTTCTTAGGGGGCTGAGAGTAAAAGATAACTCTCTTTCCCCTACTTTTTGACAAGGTGATCTTTTGCTTTTGGCATTCGATCACCGCTTTATACTGGGATAGCCAATCCATCCCCAGTATGATGTCAAAGTCTCTTAAGTTAAATTCTACCAAGTTCGCGAAGAATTCTACGTTCTTTATCACTATAGGAATTCCGTTATATCGTTTAGAGCAAGACACTACTTCTCCAGAAGGCAATTGAATTCCTAAGCTAATTCTCTCGCACTTAGGTAGATCTAACTCAGGCACTATCCTTGATGCAATAATTGAGCAACTAGCTCCGGAATCAAATAAAATTCTAAGGGGTGTGTTCAAAACGTGAAATGTACCTGCCATCACTTCTCCTTGCGCAGGCACGTCCGCTTGGTTTACCACATTGAGCCTCCCCACAGGGCGTCCCTGATTGCCCTGCTGATTCGCATTCGGCTGTTGATTTTGTTTCTGGTTTTGATTCTGTGGGGGCGGAGGTCGTTGGTTCGGGTTCTGGTTTTGCGGACTA
This sequence comes from Hygrophila difformis, assembly GCA_030278955.1. Classification (NCBI taxonomy): domain Eukaryota; kingdom Viridiplantae; phylum Streptophyta; class Magnoliopsida; order Lamiales; family Acanthaceae; genus Hygrophila; species Hygrophila difformis. Next base: position 22,891,618 of record JAOANR010000013.1, on the reverse strand, counting down.
TTTTGAGGGGGTCTGTACCCTTGGTTATTGCCGTTTCGCCCGTTTTGGTTTTGAGGCTGTTCTTGCCCCGCGACCAAATCGTCCCTCTTCGTTATGTTCTCGAGCCTAGTTCGACATTCCCGTCGAACGTGACCCATTCGACCGCATCGGTAACAGGCGCCTTGTTGCGGGCATCCCCTTGCCAGATGGGGTCGTCCACATCTCGGGCAAGGCGGTACCGGATCTTCCTGGTTGAACCTCCTCCCAGTGTTGTTTTGTTGGGGCCTATTTGACCCTCTGCGCTGCTCGTTCCTTCCAGTGTTGTTCTCGTTTCTCGAGTCTCGGCTTCTCTTGTCTTGAGGACCCCTGCTGGACTCCCCACTCACCCTTCTTTTCAGCTGCTGCACGCGTGCTACCGCTACAGCGCGATCGTATACGGCTTGCAAATCGGGGTAGTGTACCCCCGCGATCACTTCGCGCACAGACAGGTTCAGTCCCATCTCGAACTTATGTGCCTTCTCCGCATCAGTAGGAACTAGCCTTGGTGCGAACCTCACCAGCTCCTTGAAGCGGGTGTAGTATTCCTGCACCGTTTGGCTTCCTTGCTTCAACGACAGGAATTCTTCGTACATGGCAGCTTTGGTACTCAAGGGATAGAATCGATCCCGGAGTAGTTCCATCATCTCCATCCACGAGTAAGGCTCGTCATCTTCAGTCAGTTTGGCTTGTGTTGCTTGCCACCAGTCGTCAGCTTCGCCTCCCAAGTAGTATGAAGCGACATGTACCCTCTCTCCTTCCGGACATTTGACCGCTCCCAGCAGCTTGTCAAAAGTCCGGATCCATTCCTCCAGTTTAGCTGGATCCTCCTCACCAGCATAGTGGGGCGGCTGGTAGGGATTCACCATCGCTAGGTAGTTAGGGCGAGCTTGGGGCGGAGGTACCGCCGCAGCTTGACCCTGGTTGACTTGCGCGTTTCCGAGCGCAATCAACACTTCCTCTATCGTCCTAAGACGATCGCCCACATTGTTCGGTGCGGGGGCGTCCTGCGCACCTTGGGGTTGTTCCTCATCAGGTTGAATTGGTTCAGTGACGTTTGGTGGTGTTTCAGTAGGTATCTCAGTGGTGGTTTGGGGAGTGGTTTGAGTTCTTCCTCTTCCTCTTCCTCTGGGTGCCATTCTGGTGCAAATATGATAGATTAGGGCTGGTGAATTTAGCATATAGTCTAAGCAATTTCTATGAATGTATATGTGCGTAGTAATTTAGCACGTGGTGCTTTGTTCGGATTAAGAAGCATCGTATGCTTCGGGTTTTATTTTATTTTGTCTTGTTTTGTTTTGATTTAAAAAAAAAAATAAATCGGGCATTTTATTTCCTCAAAAGAAATTTTAGTACAAAGGTAGAAATATTTTTCTAGCGAAACAATGTCTAACAGTAGAATCTCTAGTGCCTCATGACGTCTCCCGGTGGGGTAGCAGGATCTTCCTCCGGATCTTCCTCCTCCGAACTCGGCGGTAGTAGGTCGTCAAAGATAGTGTTTAAGTCTTGCCAGTGGGCATCGATGTATTCCTTTAGTATTAAGTTTTGTGTGGTGAGGGTTTGGACTTGGCGCTCGAGTTGGTTTATGCGGTGATGATCCGCCTCTCTCAAGTTGCCCATATGATGTAAATTGGCCTCCAATTGAGCCATACGGTACTTCATTTGCTCTAGGGTTTGGTGGGAATCGAGATGAACGCTCATCATCCTGACCATCAACTGCATCATGTCTTGACTAGCCATCTAGCGCAAGCAAGAGATCTAAGTTAATATTCGCCAAGATTCTAAGTTCAATTCGCCAAGATTCTAGGTTCGAGTTTCCAAGATTCTAAGTTCAAGTTTCGCCAAGATGCTAAGTTCAAGTTTCGCCAAGATTCTAAGTTCAAGTCTCCAAGATTCTAAGTTCATAGCAGAGATGCAACATGCATATGCAAATGATAATTCCCCCCAATAATAATTTAATACACCATATATATATATTTTCCATGGGTTTTAAAATAAAGAATAAAAATTCTTCCATGGAAATAATACTTTAAAATTTAAAATAATAGTCAAAATATTAATAATAGTTTAAAAATAGTAATGGTTTAAAAATAGTAGTTTAAAAATAGCCGGGCTCTGATACCAACTTGTAACACCCCGGTTTTTGGTCACCCAGGTCGGGATGTCACCGCCACATCTCCCTAGTAAGACACGGTTTCTCCGAGCTTACTAAAGAGATGCAAGGCTAGGTATTGCAGTATTTAAAACATTTAAAGCATTCAAATAGCCCATACAATATAATTCGAAAATAATAATAGCATAGCGCAGCGGAAATATTTAGTTTAGTACAGTATCGCAGCGGAAAATATAAAAAGGGCCGACATGGCCAAAATACGGGTTAAACAGGCCCGTTCATAATATAGTCTAAGTACGAAATTTAAAAGCAAAATAACAATTCCCAAAATCCCATGCATGATTCGTGCTCATACAGGCTCATTCCACATATTCTGTAAAGAAAGAAATAAAAATGGTTTTGGTCAGCAAAATTTGCTGAGTAAGTTAACACATGCATGATCGTAGGGTTTAAAAGCCATAAATTTAATAATTTAACAAAAGCATGATAATAACATAATATTTAGTTTCATCTAATCCATATCCAATAGCATAATTTATCTCAGGCTCTATTTAATAACACATATCACATGGTTCAAGATAATAGCCATAATTTAAATAAAGCATTTAAATAATTTAATTAGACCACAACATAATTTAATCTAATTTAATTTAATTTAGAATCCCCATTACATTCCCGATTTCGTATCTCAAAGTTTCACGATAAAATCGCGATGTCAACAAGTTTAGCCGGTAGCCCGGCGGCCGCAGCCGTATCAGCCATACCCAGTACCACTCCGGAGCCTCGGGAAACCCATACGGATATTCACGAGAGTGTAGGCTCTAAGTTTTGCCATTTAGGCAATCCATATCTCAAATTTAGCGCGCGGGGTCACCATCGTCCATTACGGCACGAAGTGAATCGTTAGGGGGCACCCTGCAGAGCACTCACCCCTAATTTTAATTTATCAAGTTTGTAAGGGGATTTAATTTTTAAAATCTGCCTTCCATTGTATTAATTTAGAAATAATATCTCAATTCGTTTCAACCCTAAAGGTTAATTCCATGTTTCAACAAGATTTCAAGATTTCGTTTCGGTAAATCACAGTTTACTCCAAAATTCGTCTAAAATCAGATTTAATTCCAAAAATTCCAAAATTTCATATCTGACTCGGAAACATCGAGATCTACAACTTTCATGTTTTAAGTTTTTCAATCCGAGATACCTAAGTAGGTCAAAATCGCCAATTTTCGCATAAGAAGAAATCTGTCCGAGTTTAATACACCACAGTTTAAAGATTTCAAATTCTACCATATCAATTCAACTCCAAATTTAATGAAATTTGACAGGGATCATCTTAAGACATTTATCTACAACTTTCATGTTTGGCCAAAGATCTAAAACAGCCTAGATCCTATGTCAAAAACGTGATCAAGATTATTCCTAAGTTCTGTCCAAGATTTCAAGATCTAGAATCAAACAGTTCGGTTTCGACGGGTTTTTACATATCAAATCAACTCCAAAAATTCCCAAATTTTTACAGTAGCTAGGTCTAAGTCTTAGGAACGTTTTTCGTGTTTTAAGTTTTTCCGTTTGAGTTCGTTTTAAGGGTCGGAAAAATTCACCAAATCTGTTGCGTCGGTAGAAAAACAAAAGTGGACAGATTTATGGTTCTTGTTGAATCTTTTAGGTTTCGAATGTTTTAAAATCTCCCAAAACCATGTAAGGTTAACTTACAGTGTCTATGAACGTCGGGGATGTCTAGTTCGGAGGCGTGGCTTCCAGATCACCGTTTCTCCTCTCCGTTCGTCGGGTTCTACGATCTAGATTCGATACGGGGTGTAGAAAGAAAAGAATCGAAGTTAGAATCCATTTTTGGATTGACACGTGAAAAGATTTATTGGACTAGAGCTTACCACAACGTTTGGAGACCTTGGATTCTCGTCCAAGCTGCTGCCTCCGTTTGGTGCTTTCCGTCGACTCCGAATTTAGGGTTTCGAACGTATAGGAGATTGTAGGGTTTTGTAAACTTGTTTGGGGCTCCCAAGGGGCTTATTTATAGAATTCTTAATCCCTAGGGCGTCCACAACCGACCTAGAAGTCTGGAGTCGAGAGATGTTCAACCGAAAGTCGAAAAATCCGCGTTCGGGCGAGAGATTCACGCAACAAACGAATCTGTGGGGTGGCGCGGTCGTGGCGCGCTAAAGCCACTTCACCGCGCGGCCACCGCGCCGACTTCGCCTGGACTTCGGTCCGGGCGGGTCGTGCGATCCGTCGTGCTTTTCCGCCTCTCTTTCGGGTTTCTATCCCTCTATGCTCCCGAATTCCGATTTCCGGGGTATATTCGGGTTCATACTCTCTCTAATTTTATTCTCAGTCTAATTGGATGTTTTGGACTCGAATACTCGAGTTCATTAGTGTCGGGTTTTGGTGTACCATTTATCCATCCTTTTATTTAATTAAATTCCTTTAATTCCTTTTTAAGTAAAAATCTCATTTCTCATTTCCTTATCTTTATTTATTTCTTTTATTTGCTGGATTTTTATTTATCTATAGTATTTATTTTATTTATTATTTATTTATTTAATTATTGTTTTATTTTATGTTGGAAAATTCTCGGGTATTACAAGTACACCAGTTGACGCAACTAAGTATGGTGGAGGTGTCTTGGGGGCATAATGCATTTTCACTTCCTTAGAAATGGGTGGTTGGATGAGGACGGGCTCAAAGGCTGCAGCTCTCCTATCTCCGAAGTAGATTTCAAGCATTCTGTTCCAATAAGCCTTCTGTCGTTTCATCCTCCAGACCATTCGCTCATAGTGAACTTTCGGCTCATTAAACCGCTGATCAAATCTCGCCTCATCGAACTCTTGGTTCCAGAAGTTGCATACATGTTGGCAAAAGTCTCTTTCGAGGCCTGTTGCTCTATCATTTCTTTCTTCTTCTGGAATCGTATTCCACCAATGGTCCTTCATTTCGAACCTCCATTCAATCTGGTGGTCCATAGGTAGGTTGTGCTCATTCCTTCTGGCTACCATATTTTCCTCTGCCTCTTTCTTCAGCCTCTCAATTTCCAAGAAAGCACGATCTGGAGTTGTTTTTGGAAGACCCATCAGGGATTTTATAATGAATTGACTCCTGGAGAGAAGAGAGTTGGAACTATTTTTAATAAATTTTTGATACGTGGATCCGAGTTGAAAATCAACATCCTCACATTTGGAACTATGCTCTAAATGTGAGTTAATTGGTTCCTACTCGAATTTATCGAAAGACAAGCATGGAGCTGGATTGTTAAATCTAACTCTTATTACAACAAAAATAAGGAAAGCAAGAGAGATAAGGATCTTGGATCCTTAGAAATTTTTCTTAGACCATAAATAGTCTAAGATGTTTTTGGGTGGTCAAAGGACCAAAAAGAGAAAATTTCGTAGGTTATCGAGCCTACGAAGGAATTCGATTTTTATCACTTAAAAAGTGATTTAAATCATGTGAGGTAGGGAAGATAAGAGATTAATGATGAAAATCGAATGCAAGCGATAGATTATGCAATTACTAGTATGTACAATGGATCATGACCAAAAATAAGAAATACAAATAAAAGGTAGACATGCATACATACAAAAGGCGATTTTTGGATTTTTATGAAAAGGTGTTGACTTGTTTATTTAATGAAATTGGGGGTGTGAGTGGTCCCCCATTTGGATTTTGTTTTGGAAAGTGGGTTTTTAAGGAATAAAACAGAACATTCCTTACAAGTATTCCCCACTTGTCCCAAGTTGACAAAGATCAAACACTTTAAGGTAAGGAACAATCTATCATTTTGTCTTTTTACACATAAATGCCATGCCAAAAGTGTTGGAAAAATTTTGGCATGGTTTTGTCTGTAATACCATGTTCCCGGATGTGCAAACGTCAACTTCTAGAGTTGAGTTTGCAAAATGTGGGCAACATGTACCCGACAAAAGCATTTATTACCAAAATATTCATATAATATTATACATGCAAACATTAACAGAAACGAGAACAGTTGATCCATCTATACTACTGTAATGTACTAATGTCACCAACAAAACTCATGCTTTAAAAACATGAATTTTGCAGATATTATCAATATGCATTTTCAGTCATCATCAACAATTATCTACTGAAAAACAACACAGTGGCTAAAGAAAGTACGACCAAAGTGTTAACCCTACTCACAAGTTACCAAAATCACAAAGCAGAAAGCACAGATACACACATAAACACAAATGGACAACAATACTGCAATATGAACAAAAATCAAATTTTTAAGGGTTTTGAGACCCTCATTTTTAAAATAAGAACATCCCCTTTACCACAGAAAACTTCGAACCCTTAAATGGCAATTTAGAACACAAAACCTAGAGCCCTAGGTTCTGCCTAGTCGATTTCTACCCCATTTCTGAACAAACCCAACATACTCCGACCATTTTCCGACTCTTCCCGTCATGAGAAACAAAAGCATTCCCCTCCCCAACCTCGATTTCGCAAGGAATACGAAAAGACAAAACATGAAAACTGCGAAAACCGAGCGCGAAAACGGAAAAGAAACACTTACCCCCTGCTCCCACTAGGGTTGGATGATGAAGAAGCCATTTCCGACGAGTTCAAGCGGAGGGAATGTCGAGATGAGTGACTGGTTTTCGCGAGGGAGAAGGGTTCGCGAGAGAGAAAACACGGGTGTTTTGGAAATGTGAAAAGTGAAAGTGATGGAAGTGGGGGGGAAACACGGATATATAAAGGATTTGGACAGGGAGGTTCGAATTATGCACCAATTCGAATTAATTCGAATTGGTGCATTCTGTGAGAGATGCGAGATATTCAGGCCAATTCGAATTAATTCGAATTGGCTTGAAAGACAAAGAAACCAAGCAAGTTCGAATTACTGAGATCAATTCGAATTAATTCGAATTGGCTCACAATTCGAACTTGAGAATGTGGGCAAAATCTGCACAAGGCTGAAATGAGCTAATTCGAATTATTCAGGTAATTCGAATTAATTCGAATTGCTAGAATAACTCGAATTGCTCACTTGCTAAGGAAAATGCCTTGTGCCTGCTAATTCGAATTAGTTAGGCAATTCGAATTAATTCGAATTGCCTTATAATTCGAATTGCACTACTTGGCCTAAACAAATCCGAAAATATTGCCTTGGTTGCCAATTCGAATTTTCATGGCAATTCGAATTAATTAATTCGAATTGCCTGACTAATTCGAATTAACAAATCCGAGAGTGAAAATTCCAAGGCAAAATGTCTTATGTGGTATGTTCCAAGCAATTCGAATTAATTCGAATTTTCTTGAAATGAAAAGTATACCACATTCAAGACTTAGGAAAATCTTTTACGTTTTTCCAAAAATTATATGAACTCAAAAGCAAACATATCTACACCGAATGAGAATCTAAAACATATTGCTTGCATAAATTAGGTTGGGTTAACAATTTTATTTTATGAATGTATTCTGGATTTTAGATTTCTCTAAATTCCAAAATTAACCTCCATTAAATATAATGTTATCCCAACCGGGAACCTGGTTTTTGGAAGTTTTATCTTTCTTTTTGTTGGTTCCTCGAATTCCTGCAAAACAATTATGAAAAGGTATTAGGTTTTCTCCAAATATCAACATCCTCACATTTAGAGTTTTAGTACTCTAAATGTTCACTTGATTTTTGGATACTTTGTCCCAATAAAAATAAGTGAAGAAAGCAATAAATAAGTAAGTAAATATATGTATAATATTTATTGAACATAAGCCGGTTCTGTTGTCATCTGAGCTTCTTTTTCGGAATCGAACTGCCCAAGATACTCCTTCAGTTTGTGTCCATTCACCACCAGCTCTCCCTTGTCAGTTCGGATCCTGACAGCTCCACTCTCAAACACGTGCATCACTTCATATGGCCCTTCCCATCTGGATTTAAGCTTTCCGGGGAATAGCTTCAACCTAGAATTAAATAACAAGACCTTCTGGCCAACATAGAAGTGTTTAGATTTAATACGACGATCGTGTAACTTCTGGATCCGCTCTTTATAAATCCTCGAGCTTTCATAAGCTTGCGCACGTATTTCCTCAATTTCATTGAGGTCCAACTTGCGCTTACTCTGGGCAACTCGGGAGTCAAAATTGAGCATTCGTACGGCCCAGTAAGCCTTATGCTCTAGTTCTACGGGCAAATGACAGGCCTTTCCGAAGATGAGTCTGTAAGGAGACATCCCAATGGGAGTCTTGAATGCAGTGCGGTATGCCCATAAAGCATCATTGAGCTTACGTGACCAATCTTTGCAAGTTGTCCCCACAGTGGCCTCGAGTATGTGTTTGATTTCGCGGTTAGAGACCTCGACTTGACCACTGGTTTGGGGATGATAAGGCGTGCCGATCTTGTGGAGAATCCCATTTTTGCTCATAAGATTTGCAAATACTTTATTAACAAAATGGGTTCCTCCATCTGATATGATCACCCTGGGTACACCAAATCTATTGAAAATGTTATTTTTCAAAAATTTGACGACCTGGTTACCATCATTGGTTGGCAGTGCAACGGCCTCAACCCACTTGGAAACGTAATCGACAGCTACCAAGATGTAATGGTTCCCATCAGACATCGGAAATGGTCCCATGAAGTCAATACCCCATACATCGAAAATCTCGAGAGTGAGAATTCCTTGTTGAGGCATCTCATCCCTCTTGGAGATATTTCCTAATCTTTGGCATCTGTCGCAAGCTTTAACAAACGCCTTGCAATCCTCGTAAATGGTAGGCCAATAAAAACCGCACTCGAGTACCTTATGAGCTGTTCGAGTGGGGCCATGGTGACCTCCATATTCCGATTCATGGCATTTCTTAGCGATTTGGTAAGCCTCGTGCTCAGTTACACATCGTCTGATAATCGAATCTGCACAATACTTGAAGAGGTAAGGGTCTTCCGAGAAGTAGTTAACTACATCTCGGTTGAACCTCGCTTTGTGGCCTCTGCTTTGAAATGGTGGGGTTATTCCGCATGCTAAAAAGTTAGCAATATCGGAAAACCACGGACAAGCTTGATCATGAAGATGCAAGGCAAACAGTTGCTCGTCCGGAAAATTCTCATTTACGGCTAGCTCATTTTTATCATTTTCTAGTCGAGACAAATGGTCAGCAGCACCATTGTCTCTGCCTTTTCTTTTATTATAATGTTGAATTCTTGCAGCAAAAGTACCCACCTGATTAATCGAGGTTTGGCGTCTTGTTTGCTAAACAAGTATCTCAGTGCAGAGTGATCTGTGTACACTGTGGTTTTCGTACCAATAAGATATTGTCTGAATTTATCAAACGCAAAAACCACAGCATACATCTCCTTCTCCGTGGTGGTGTAGTTAATTTGGGCCTCATTCAGGGCATGACTTGCGTAATGAATTACGCAATGCTTCCCTTCCTTATGTTGCCCAAGAACTGCACCCACGGCGAGATCACTTGCATCACACATTACCTCGAAAGGCATTGACCAATCGGGTGGTTGCACTATTGGAGCAGAAATCAACATTACTTTGAGCGTGTCAAAGGCTTGAACACACGCTTCATTTATTACGAAAGGATTTTCTTTACAAAGCAAGTTAGTGAGCGGCTTGGCAATTTTAGAAAAGTCTTTAATGAATCTCCGGTAGAAACCGGCATGCCCTAAGAAACTCCTAACTGCTTTTATTGAATTAGGCAATGGTAGGTTTGAGATGACTGAGACCTTAGCTCTGTCGACTTCGATACCTGCGCGCGAGATGCGGTGACCCAACACTATTCCTTCGGTGACCATGAAATGGCACTTCTCCCAGTTCAAAACTAGGTTGGTGTCCTCACATCTTTTCAAAATTTGTGCAAGATTAGTCAAACATTCATCAAAAGTATCTCCATACACAGAGAAGTCATCCATGAAAACTTCAATGCATTTTTCGATAAATTCTGAGAAAATTGACATCATGCAACGTTGAAATGTGGCAGGCGCATTACAAAGTCCAAAAGGCATGCGCCTGTACGCAAAAGTTCCGTAAGGACACGTGAATGTGGTCTTGTCGTGATCCTCGCTAGCTATTACAATCTGATTATAGCCAGAGTACCCATCCAAAAAGCAGTAATACTCCCTTCCGGCCAACCTCTCCAGCATCTGATCAATGAATGGCAAGGGGAAATGGTCCTTCCTGGTAGCGGTATTGAGCTTCCGGTAGTCGATGCAAACTCTCCAACCGGTCACTGGACGCGTCGCCACTTCTTCTCCTTGCTCATTAGTCGTTACACAGATCCCCCCACGTTTCGGTACGACCTGCACTGGGCTAACCCATTTGCTATCAGAGATAGGATAGATGATACCAGCATCTAAGAGCTTGATAACTTCTTTCCTTACCACTTCCTGCATATGGGGGTTCAGACGCCTTTGTGGTTGCCTTGAGGGCTTATACTCCTCTTCCATTAAAATTCTGTGCATGCAAACAGAGGGGCTTATTCCTTTTATGTCAGAAATGGTCCATCCGATTGCATGTACATATTTCTTTAGAATGTCTACCAGAGCTTTTTCTTGTTCTTGTGTCAGCTTGGCTGACACAATCATCGGTAATCTTTTATGTTCAGCGAGAAAGACGTACTTAAGATGATCCGGAAGTATTTTAAGTTCAAGCTCTGGTGGGCATTCAACGGAAGGCAGCAATTTGCGAGAAATGGGTGGGAGAGAGAGATCAGATTTACCTTCAGGATCCTGTGTCGGTACAGGATCCACTTCCTCCTCAGCAGTGCTTTCCTCTTCCTCCGGGATGAACTCAACTCCATCGAATTCTTCAAGGTCCCCAGAGATAGGATCCTCGAAATGGATAGCGTTGCAGCTCCTTGGTTGCTCCGCACCTTCAGGCTTCAGTACCTGTTTTGAAACTTTGCTTGGCTCATCAGTCACAGAGTTTATGCTCTCATCCTCACTCCTACTGTCTATTACATCAAAAATGGAACAAGATCCCTCAGACGGGAACTTCTGCAGCTTTCCCATGTTGAAATTCAATTCTTCTTCTCCGACTCGGAGCTTGATTTGATTTGATCGAGCGTCTATAAGTGCACCACCGGTTGAGAGAAAGGGGCGGCCTAAGATCAGTGGCATCTCGTAGTCCTCCTCTATATCCAAAATAATGAAGTCGACGGGGAAGAGAGTCCCTCCCGTCTTGACAATTACGTCCTTCAGGATTCCGATTGGATGGGTAATTGATCGGTCTGCCAGCTGTAACTTCATTGTAACCGGTTCAATTGTCCCCAAGTGAAGACGTTTCACCATGGCAAGTGGCATGACGTTGATGCTCGATCCCAGATCGCACAATCCTTTTCCAACATTAGTTTTCCCAATGTGGATCGGCAATGTAATGCATCCTGGATCTTCCTTCTTCTCCGGTAGCACTCTTTGGATAATGGCACTGCAGCTGCTGTTCAAAATCACTACTTCCTCCTGCTCAACTTTTCTCCTCCCTGAAATCATTTCTTTAAGAAATTTAGCATAGACGGGCATTTCTGAAATCATTTCGACCAATGGAATAGTGATCTCGACAGCTTTCAGTCTTTCTAAAAACTTTTTAAATTTTTCATCTTGCTCCTTATTTTTAAGACGTGCCGGGTATGGCACCCTTGGCATGTACTTATTATTGTTTGTTTTTGGTGGTAAAGAGAAGGAAGTTGTACCTTCAACCCTACCCTTTTCAGCTCCCTTTGCAGCTTCAGCCTGCGAAATAGTTGTTTCTGATTTGTCCTTGACCAGTCCAATACCATCTCCTCCTTCGATCCTTTCACTTTCTGTTTCACCCTCCACTAGATCCTTTTCCTCCTCGGCCGTCTCTTTTCCAAGTCCAACAATTCCTTTCAGAGTCTTGCCTCCCCGCAATGTGATTGCTTTACACTGCGGGTTAGCTTCAGTACTGCTTGGAAGTGTTCCTTTACCCCTGTTCTGTAGTTCCTTGGCCAATTGGGTGACTTGCGTCTCCACATTCTTGATTGATGACTGCAGTTGCTGATTTATATCCTTCTGGTTGGCTATAAACTCAGTCATCAGGTTCTCCAAACGAGATGGTGGCCTTTGGTTGTATTGCTGATTCTGATCAGGTTGGGATTGGAAATTCTGGAAATTCTGGCCTTGGTTCTGATTAGGCCTCTGTTGAATTTGAGGTTGGAAATTCTGATTCTGATTTTGAAAGTTTTGCACTCTTTGCTGGACGAATCCTTGGTTCTGAGGTCTGAAGTTTTGCTGTGGGTTTTGGAACTGGATGGGCTGGTTTGGCTGCAACAAATGCGCGTTAAGTGCATTGTTGTTGGAGTAAGAGAGGTTGGGATGGCGATTTTGGTAGTTCCCGGCATAATTACAGCTTTCGGTAGCTATCTGCTGGCATGTGTCAGTTGGGTGAGGCCCTTGACATAGTCCACAGACAATTCCCGATTGCTGTGTTTGAACTTGGTCTGATGAGGTTCCTGCCTGGGAAGCGTCCGTTCCCTTCCCCTTATCCTGACTCAGCTGTATCGCAGCTACCTGTTCCTGCAATTTTTCAAAATCTGTTTTCCCTTCACTTACAGCAAAGACTTTTCTAGGAGGGTCCTCCTTCCTATCGTCTGTGTTTAGGATGGATCTGTTGACAGACATTGTCTCAATCTTCTCCCAAGCTTGATCCATAGGCAAGTGGAGTAAATGTCGTCCGCCAGCCGCGTCTAACATTGTTCTCCATGGATGGGTGAGTCCTCCGTAGAATTTCCTTAATTGCTCCCATGGTGCGTACCCGTGTTGGGGGCATCGCCTGATGAGGCCCAAGAATCTTTCCTTCGCATCATATAATGACTCGTCTGGCTTCATCTTAAAATCTCCAATCTTTGCTCGTCCTTCCTCAATCTTTGATTCTGGAAAATACTTCAGCAAAAAGCTCCTCACCAAGTCTGCCCACGTGCTCCGCAGATTGATAGGCAATGACTTATACCAGTCCCTGGCACCACTATACAAAGAAAATGGAAACAACATTAGCCTTATAGCATCAGGAGAGACTCCCTGATTTTTGATCGTGTCGCAGAGCTCCAGGAAGGTCTGGAGGTGATCATGAGGGTCCTCATGATTTGCACCGCAGAACTGATTGTTTTGCACCAAATTAATGAGTGCCGGTTTGAGCTCGAAATTGCGTGCAGGAAAATGCGCTCTCCCAGGTCCATCCAGATAGGGCTCTACAATTGGTTGCATGAAGTCTGCTGCTGCTTGCTGCTGCTGTTGATTTCCTTGTTCAGCTTGGTTCTGGTACTGTTGGTGGTAATTGGGAAATTGCTGGAAGTTATGTGGATCTTGTGGGTTGTTCTGAAACTGATCTGGATTGAAAGCTTGGTTTTGGTATTGTTGGTTTGGTATGTTTTGGTTTTGGTGAAATTGGTTTACGGGTGGTGGTGGTTGTTGGTGGAATTGCTGGTATTGCTGCTGATTAGGATTTGGTAGATTCTCCTCTTCGTTGGCACGATTAGGATGCTCTACCACTCCTCCGTCAGCTCCATTACCAGGGTTATTTGGTGGTTGGTCTATGGGTAAGATCGGGGGAATGTTTTGGTTTTCTGCCATATCTGATAGATCGCTGCTTGATGTTTCAGGTGAAGTGCGGGTCCGACGCTCCTGCTCCTTCCATCTTCTGGCTTCTGCCCTCAGTTGGCGAGCGGTCCTTTCTATTTCTAGATCGAACGGTAGCTCCGGTAATGTGTTCCTTCTCCGTTGCATAAGCAGTTGGTATCAACTTTTGACAGTACCTGTACAACCCCCAGGTTAGTAACGGTTCAAGAATATATACAAGAACTATCTATGAGTAAATCAGGAATGTAATTCTCCTAGTAAACGGCGCTGCATCCTCCCCGGCAACGGCGCCATGAAACTTTTGACGAGCTTCGCCAACACGAGTAATTTTCTGAAAATTCCTTTACTGGTTTATTGCTTAAGGAGGAAACTGTGATTTCAAGTGGTCCCTCTAGAGTCCCCGGCAACGGCGCCATGAAACTTTTGACGAGCTTCGCCAACACGAGTAATTTTCTGAAAATTCCTTTACTGGTTTATTGCTTAAGGAGGAAACTGTGATTTCAAGTGGTGCCTCAAGAGTCCCCGGCAACGGCGCCATGAAACTTTTGCTCAAGTTTCATTTTGCTACTGGGGGGTTGAAGAACCGTCTAAATACAATTTCCAAGTTCGGATTTATTAAATGAAAAGAGTTATGATTGAGGGAAGGGGTTTAAGGATATATTAAGATTTCCCTTTTTTTATTACTCCTGTGGGGTTCAAACGGCGCTATGGTCCTTCCAGTCATCAAACTTTTGACAAATATCACGGTGCAACAGGGATGAACCTTCAGTCTGTCACCATGAAAGTCCCTGATATCTGCACCATGATGCTTCTCTTAATTTCATGTCAAGAAGATACCTGTCATGAAATTCTTGAACATCTTCCCACTGTATGAGTATTTTCCCAAAATGTTGTGTTTTTATTTACTCGTGTCAAGAAGCTGTGCTCCCGAAAGCGCACGGGTCAAAAATTGCAGTAATTTATAGTAAGTACCGGATCGTTCACTGGAGGATGTGCGATGGAAGCAGGACCCACGTCGTTTACTAAGATTTTCCACTCGGTTACTCGAATCAAGTTTTGTAAGGGTTTCTAACAACTACTTGACATAAATTAAATCCAGATCATGAAAGCAGTAAAAATTATTCTACAAAGCATGGTAAACTAGGTCGAAGAAAGCAATTAAATCTATACTACGAAAGCAATTTAAAATTATGCTACACTATCTAGAAAGCAGATTTAAATATGACAGAAGGGACAGGGAGGAAATAATAAAGATTGGACAAGGTTCAGATGAAACACAATTAAACTTCCATTTTTAATACACAGATCTTAGTTTGGGATAATCCTCTAGTTAGCTAACTCTCATGTTCTCTATACCATGTTCCCTTTAACAGACAGGTACTTACAGTAAGAGTTTACATGCTCTTAAGATAGCAATTTCTAAGATACCATAAACTCTTAACTCCCCTTGCAATGCCTTGCAAAAGTATGTTAATCGTTTACGGTGGACGAGCAACACCTGTCAAATCATTAGTTGACATGCCAAGTACTGCCATCAATCCCCCATGTCACACCCAAAGTTTCAAATCAAGCCCCAAACCTTTCCATAACTCTCAAACCTTTTAACAGATGGACAGCCCCTAATTCTTCCGAGTGACCTCTATGAAAGCATTTAAAGGAAAACAGTAAATAAAGCTGTAAAGAAAGCATTTAAATCTATCACTCGGAATTGTTAGAAACGTCTCTTTCCGTTAGTATAAAAGAGCCCCTGGTCTTGGTGACCAGATGCAGATCAAGAACCCCCGAGATATCGATAAGCCACAGGGCGTACGACATCTGGGTAGTTATGAGATACAAACTAAATGAAACAGATCCATAAATGAACCTATTCCGGATTTACTCACTCAAGACTCAATTCTAGACTTTGGCAGAAGAAGATAGTAGTCGAAGGAATACTCGACCTTACCTTATAAATTCACCAAGGCCTATATGTTGTTCCTCTAATATTATTTATCACATCTCATCTATACCCAAGTGGATATTGACTTAATGTAGTATCTAATATCAGATTTCCAACACACAGCAATTTTGAGAAGCAAATGAATATTTGAAAATCTTTCCCTAAACAGGTACTAAACTCTCAATTAAAACACAGATCCTTTCAGTCTAGATGAGACCTAATCGCTGACTCTGCTTCTAAGCTCTCAAATCAACCCCCAGTGGAAGATGAATTAGTCATAACTGTTGAATTTATCCCTTACTCAGATCCGGATTTTATAAAGGAGTTTTTGTTGGAAATTTATTATGCAGCATCTGATTTAAATCAAGACTTCTATGTCCAAGGGGAAGGATCCCCAAAATAATAGTATGACCACAACATCTACATAATAGTATCATGCATACAAGTATATGAAAAGGAAAATAAAATACCCCAAAATATAATGGTGGGGTTAGACAGAATGCGATACACAAAAGTGAATTAGCCTGAGATGAGGAGAAATCGGCTAAAAGAGTGCCAGAGATAGTTGGGGTTTTCCGGACTGCAAACATCTGCTGTCCGGTTCCCAATTATCCAAGATGAATGGTTGTAGACAGAAAGAATCCCAAACAACGGTGACCGCCGTCATTTAGTTTTCTTTTGTCTGTGAGTGGAAAAATAACCCACATGTTTCTTGCTGTAATATTTCTCAACTGATGTTGGTCGACATCAGTTAATACTATTGCAACTTGAATTCAGGTTGAGAAATTAAGATAAGGAGAATGAAAACTGTATCTGATTAGGAATTGGCTGAGTGACTAATCGAAACTCTTAGTGAAGAGAACGCTCGCCGAAGCTTCCACCAACCACTAACCAGATCATGCAAAATAACAGATAATGATTGACACACAGAAGACGGGTTAGTCGATATCCCTGTGAAGGGACCTTTCACCAACATTAATCTGTGGTGTTTCTCATTATCCGTTCATACACACAAAAAAAAAGGAAAATTTGAAAATAAGGAAAATGTTTTTGGTATTGTGTGGGTGTTAAGCACACAATAAGTAGACACTAGTAGGTTGAAATGTGTAATGGATAGAAATCAGATGAACTGGGCCGAGGCCCAATACATCCATGCAACTTACACAAATCATGAAAGAAAATATTTTTGGAATTTTCAAAATAGAAGGGATAGTTCAATTCGAATTATTGGGGTAATTCGAATTGAGAATGCATGAAGGATGAAGTATTACTTTACTCAATTGATCATTGCTAGAAATTGGAGCATCATCTAATTCGAATTATTGACCAATTCGAATTAATTCGAATTGGACAACTCGAATTGGCGAAGTCCTCTTCTTGCTCAAATTGACTAAGGCATTTACCTCAAGGGGAAGGTGAATTCGAATTGTCCAGCAATTCGAATTAATTCGAATTTGGACAATTCGAATTGGTAAGAGATGAAGAAATAAACCAAGGCATGAGGGGATGGCAATGGATACAATGTGGTTTTCAAGCCAATTCGAATTGTTGAGCAATTCGAATTAATTCGAATTGGACAATTCGAATTGGTTGGAAACCACATGAAGAGAATAATTTGGCTATGCAATTCGAATTTCTTAGGCAATTCGAGTTAATTCGAATTGCCTCAATTCGAATCACATATTTTCAGAAAACAACAATTTTTGTTCTCACAAGTATGGGTTAGGTGAACACTGTACTGTAATGATGGGTTTAGATTTACTAAATCCCTCATCTCACATCAATGTCATTTCACAGCCACCCTAGTGAGATTTTCAAGAAATAAACAAATACATGTCTAGTGGGTATTGGCCAGATTCAAACCCTATTTCTACAAACAAGAGATCAAAGATCAAAGAACCTAAAACATCTAGTTATCTAAGAACTACATGAGTAAACTAAGAACACTCAAGTTATCTAAGGCAGCATGAAATAAGATTAAGGCAGGAAGAATAAAACTTAAATATAAATTAAAACAAACCTTAAAAACATCTAAAACCTAAGAACACTTATTTGAAGCTCTAAGGCACTAAATCAAGCCAAAAACTCACCAAACATGCATTTATTAAGTTTGAATGTAAACTAGGACATAATAAATGTAACCTAGTTGAAACAAACAAACATACTAAGCATTTATTTCTAGGGAAAGCATTAAAGGGTGCCAAAACAAATGAATAAAACCATTTCTGGAAATTTTCCTTGTATTGACACTTGAAAGCAAAATAAAGAACCCAAAACCATCATTAGCTTGAAGGTAGGGTTTATTCTAACTAGAAAGCATGTAAAAATATGGAAAATGGCTACTCTAAGGGTTACACAAACTGCTTCTACACTAAACTAAGTTCAAAGCATGTAAAGATTACACTACTTGCAAGAAAAATAAACTAAACTAAACTACACTACCTACCTAACCCTTAAGGGGTGTGGAACCTCCTGCTGTTCTTTTTGTCCCAAGCTGCTTTTTGGTTAAAATTCTTGATCTCTTGATTCTGTTGTGGAAGGTCTGCTTTTATAGACAATCTTCAAAACCCTAGGCCCACCAGTGTTGTGTCCATGCTCCACAGCTTCATTTGAATGAATTTGTTGAGTGAAGTTCGAATTATCTCAACCAATTCGAATTAATTCGAATTGTGAGATCTCTTCCTTGAGCTGGGATTTTGGCCTTCAGTTATCAATTCGAATTGTTGGGATAATTCGAATTGGTATTTTCTCGAATTGGATGAGGGTTTCTGCTAGGCTTCCTTGCACTTGTTGGCAATTCGAATTGTTTGTGCCAATTCGAATTAATTCGAACTTGGACAATTCGAATTGCATCTTCTTCTTGCCTTTGGGTTTCTTCTCTCTTCATTCCCTAATTCGAATTAATTCGAACTTGAACAATTCGAATTAGGCTTCTGCATTCCTTCCAACACTTAACCATTTCTTTGCTCTCTTTAGCAATTCGAATTGTTGTGCAATTCGAATTAATTCGAATTGCCTACAATTCGAATTGTGCTTCAACACTTAACCAAATTTCAGTTGTGGGATTTTCAATCTTTTTCCCATCTTTTTGGATTTTTGTGGGCTCTTTTATTCTTTTGCCCATCTTTTCATTCCTTTTTCTTTTCTTTTTACTTTTTTCATGTTTTTGGATTTTTCTAACACAAATACAATTTAAAATTGCATATTTTGTGTCTTTTTGTTACCGGCTCGATGTTTTTACAAACTCGCATTAATCTGTCAAATTCAACTGCTTTCTTATTAAAATAAGATGGAATCACGATCAAAATGTCCGTCTCAGACACGGAAATGGATTGAAAATAATGGACAATTTTGGCCATTATCAGTAGGCAGCTTGGAACTAATTTCTAAGTTCAATCACGAAATAAACCACAAAATAAATCACAAATTAAGTCACAAAATAAATCACGAGATAAATCACAAGATCGATCGCAAGGACGATAGGAGGAGTTGGAACCAATTTAGACTAGACTAATTAGGACACGGAAATGTTACGAGCGATAAGCCGAACTCGTAACAAGTTTAAGGTGAAGATGCCGAACCGGAGACGACCCGAGGAGTCAAGCTAACACATAGGGGGTAGAAAACCGATAGAGGAAAGCAAGGAAAGACCCGACGGAACACGCGAACCGCCGAACCGGCCGGTCCGGCCGGCCCGCGCCCGCCGTCGCGCGGCCACCGCGCGGACGAAGGCGTCGCGACGCCAGGCCTGGCACGCGTGTTCCGCGCGGCCATAGGCGTGGGTGCGCGCCACCTCCGCACCAGAGGAGGTGAAGGTGTAATCTTTCCATTCGGGGGTGATTTTCTTGCCTAAATTACAATTCCCTTCGAGGGAAACCGAATTCCAGCCTTAAGGAAGGCTTAAGGGCGGCTGGGGAGCCTCAAAAGCCCTAATCCCACAGAAACCAATCCCCACAATACTCACAAACTTCCTCTCCAAGCCAAACTCTCCCGACGAAACTTTCCGGCGAACATTCCGGCGACGACGAGGCAAACGGGACTGAGCCACTGCCTCATAGAACCTTGGTAAGTCTTAATATAGTGTTCCATCCGTCCATAATCTCCAAAACTCGGATTCTAACACTTTTTCCTTACTACGATTTCACGTCGGAAAATGAACAAAAAGCGATCGGAGAAGTTGGCCGTTCGTCGTGACCCTAGGACGACTGGAAACCCAATCTAGCGACCCTATTCTCTAACTAAGTAAGTTAAGACCTTACTCACAAATTTTTGCGGTTTATTGTTGTTTAAAACTCGAGATCTATACCCGTAACAAAAACCGCTTTTCGAAAACCCTATTTTCGTCCAATTCCAAAAACTCGCCTAAAACTCGACCTTCGGGAATTCAAACCGAAAACTTTTCAACATAAACTTTGTTCCTAAGACTTTAGTCTATCTTGTGTCCAAATTTCAGCCATTGACATTAAGATTTGCTATCCCAAATCTTGCCGTAAACCTTCTGTGACAAACCGAACATTTGAAACCGTTGACAGATTTCATTACTCGACTTGATGCATGTTTTTCACCCATTTTTAAAATGATTAACTTTGCATTTCTAAACAAAAGTTGTAGATAAATGTGTCTAAATTATGCATATAAAATTTCGTGGATTTTGGAGTTCATTTGTTATGTCAAAACGGCCGAATTCAGAACTGTTTAAAACTACCTTTTTAGTCCGCGCGTGTACAGCGTGTTGTGGTCGATTTTTGAACACATAAAATTCATTATTTCTAATTTCTTAAAACATGAAAGTTGTTCCTTAATGTGTTTTGTATCTTCTGTAAATATTTCGGATCAATTGGCTTTGAATTGAATTTTTAATCGGCATCGCACGAACCTGTGACGAAATCAGTTTTTGAGACAGAAATTATCTTTTGTAAAGGACTCAAATTTTGACTCACTTCGAAACCTTATTTCCAAAAACTTAAAGCATGAAAGTTGTTCGTGTGTGTTTTTGAGCTACTGTGTAAATTTCAGAATTTTTGGTGTGAAAACGAATTTTTAATCAAGGAAGGCGCAAACTGCGTCAAACCGGATTTTTCGAACTAGAGAAAACTCGAACTATGAAACGCGATATCGAATCTTTTGATCAATTGAAATACGAACTTTCAAAAAATCCCGTGCACTAGGCTGAGCCGATCTTCATGCTAATCATTATCTTTGAGACTGCCTCGTTAGTGGTCTCCTTACTATCTGAGATTGCCTCGTTAGTGATCTCGCGCGCTGTGTTTTGGATCGCCTCGTTAGTGGTCCTACTATCTTTTGAGACTGCCTCGTTAGTGGTCTCCCATTATTGTGGACTGCCTCGTTAGTGGTCCTATGTTGAGATTGCCTCGTTAGTGATCTCCCGGTATGGTGTCCTCTTCTTAGTTTGCGGGATAAATTATAAAAGACTGGTGTGAGTGTTAATTATGCTTAAATCCGATTTACCGTGTTTTTAAAATACGCATTTAAATATCGTCATTAAATTATGCCTTTAAATTTCGCCTTTAAAATTTAGTCCTTTAAATTATGCATTTTCGTCTTTGATAAATTAATCATGTTTTTCCGCTGCGAATAAAATATGGATTTTGAATGAATGCATGAAAAGGTAAAAATCTTTGGATTTGAACACATGGAACCCCTTAAATTGTTAGTTAGGGATTAACTTACTCGGTATATTTTTATGTCGAGTGACGCATTGCATATGCACTTGGGGGAAATCATAATGGACATTTTAAATTCTGCATCGTACTGTTTTTACCGGGTCTGTTAAACCCGAGGATTTGGCCATGTTGGCCGTGATTTACTTTCCGCTGCATTTACTCTATCTATTTTTCGCGCATGATGATTACTACTATCGTATTTTAAATTAAGTATTATAAATTTCCGGACTAAATCTTGAAATGTTTTAAATCTTTTACATACCCACAAGCCTTGCATTTCCTTAGTAAGCTCGGGAAGCGGTGTCTTGCTAGGGAGATGTGGCGGTGACATCCCGGCCTGGGTTATCAAATCCGGGGTGTTACACGTCGGAACGAGGTGGAAGAGGTGATCTGGCTAAACCCTTTGAGAGTCAACTGGGCAAGCTATAGCAGAAGCAGATTGAGTAAGGGTACAAAGATGGGGGAGGGGAGTAGGGTTTTCCCAAAGGTGGTTAGGGCAGCGCAAAGGCCAGGTTTTGGAAACCAAGCATGGAGAGACGAACGCATGTTCGCTGAGGTCGTTAAGGATGGGAGAATCCGGAGGTTGGTAGGGAACATGGGTCGTATAGAAGATGAGGTTTATTTGAACGAAAATGCCAAGGATCTTGAGAGATTGTGTAGGGCGGCGATAGTTGAACTCGGGAATCTGGAATCACTAATTGAGTTCCAGGAATGGCTGTTTGGAAGTAAACACAGCTGCGAAGAGGTGATTTATGGTGGTGGTCACATGCTAGTGGCGGTTTTTGACAGTCCGGATGTACGATACAAATTCCTAGATGATAGAAGCGATTTCAAGAACGTCGAATGGAAACGGAAGTGGGAGTCCAGGGCCATAACTAGAAAACGACTAGTTTGGATGTATCTCTTCGGATTACCTTTCTCAGCATGGTGCGAGGATAATTTTTGCCAAATAGTGAAGGGGTGGGGAAAGGTTGTATCGATTGACAGAGATACGAGAGAAAGAAAAAAATTCGACCGTGCAAGACTCTTGGTGGCTCTTAATCATAATTCGAGTATTCCATCGGTGATAAAAGTTAGGGTTGGAGACTATACCACCCCAGTGCGGATTACAACTAATTTCAATGGAGAAGTAGTGGTATCGGAGGAATCCGGAATTGAAAGGGTGTCGGGTTCCGGGGGACGACGGGACTGGAAGGAGGTTTCCGATGAGCCTACGGTAGGGTCACTAGATGTTAAGTCCAGGACTAATGTACATGGGGAAGAGGAACAGATCTCGCTGGACATGCATGGAGGGAAGGAAAATTTAAGAAAAACGGCGGAAGGTTTGAAAGGAAATGATGGTAAAGTAGATGTGCGGATAGGGCAGGCTTTTGAGAAGGAAAAGAGCTTGAGAGGTCATACGATGGCTCAAGAGGAGTCAATTGGGCTTGACACTGTTGGGCTAGTAGAAGATGGACCAAAACATTTAGAAAAGGTGGGTTTGGGAGATGATGATAACCCACATAACAGGCCTAATCACTATGGGCCGCGAGAAGGGGGGAAGAATGATATAACATGGGCCGATGAGATTTTGGACGACAACATTCGAAGTTCGGTTAGTAAAGTAAATAAGGGCATTGGGAACGAAACATTTGAGGAACTCGGTGGCAATAGGGAGGAAAGTGGCGATAAGGAAAATCAGTCGTCGGGGGAGCTATAGCCAATTCCGGGAACCAAAAAAGATAATAGTATGCCAGAATGTCCTAAAGTAGGGCCGATAGTTGAGGGAGGCGTGGAGGAATCTGAGGGAGTGGTGGGGATTGGAGTCAGGGAAGGGAGTATAACTGAGGGGACATCGGGGGAAGGAGTTGGTCGGAAAAAGGGAGTAGGGGAAAAAGGGAACTGGAGGCTCCCGAACTAAGGGTTATTGAGGAGGTGATGAATATAGTGATAAAGGGAAGGGCTATCACTAAACATAGAGGGCGTAAAAGAATGGGCAGATGTGGTGGTAAAGGAAATTGTGGGAAGAATAAGGGCAAAGAAATTGGTGAGAAGGCGAGGGAGGAATTTGCGAAACTAGAATTTTCAACTATACGATATAAGGAAGGAGTGAAGCTCATCGATTTCTCGGAAGTGGATGCAATCTTAGAGATTGCAAGTAGCTTGGGGTTGAGATATCTGTCGGATAGGGGAGTGGTGGCCCGTCGGGTTTTGGAGGAGTTGAAGAGGGCATAGGGATAAGTGTGGCTGGTTTGTGGTGTTTAAAGTAAAGATGAGATTCATAACTTGTAATTTTGCGGGGATTGAATGGGGCTATTAGAAGGAGAGCGTTGATTCGTTTGTGCAAGAAATTGAAGCCGACTATAATTTGGTTACAAGAAACGAGATGGGGGAGATCAAGGAGAGATTGGTGTCGAGGATCTGGGGATCGGGAGGAGGTGAATTTCAGTTCTAGTCGGCTTTAGGGAATTCGGGTGGCGTACTAGTTGTTTGGGATGGGAGCATTTGTTCTTTCGGATTAATAGAGAAAGGGCATCACTACATATGTTGAAAGGGTCGGTTAGTGGTGTTGAGGGGGCAGTCAATTTGTTGTGTATTCATTCACCGAATAATCGTGGTGAAAGAGCGGAATTCTGGCGCTTCCTTGTGAGTAAGTGCGATACAACAGATGGGGATTTGTGGTGTTTTACGGGCGACTTCAATGCAGTGATGGATGAGGGTGAGAGGGTGGGGGTGGGTGAAGATGTGGGATCAAACAAAGAATTTAGGAAATTTGTGGATCAACTCGGACTAGTAGATCTACCAATGGAAGGTGGCCATTACACCTGGTATGGGAGGGGAGGGAGAGCATGCAGTAGATTGGATCGATTTCTAATTACGCCAGGAGTGTTAAACTTGAGGGGAGAAATTTCGCAGCGTCGAGGAACACCATTTATGTCTGATCACTATCCGGTGATACTTGAGATTGGGGAGAGGTCATTGGGACCTAAGCCGTTCCGGCTTTATAATTATTGGATGGAGGAGAAGGGGTTCAACGAAACTGTCCGAGAAGTGTGGGGGGAGTCAAGGAGTGAGGTCCCTACTTCTAGGAATGGCGGGTTGTTTGCTAAGCTCCGTGCCCTGAAGAAGAAACTCAGAGAGTGGGAGAGATATGGGGCGGAAGAGTTGGAGAAAAAAAATCACGACTTTGTCTACAGAGATAAGGGAGTTAGAGGAAAGTTTCAAGGGTGATGAGACTGATGAGGAAAAAAGATTGCAGTGGCTTCAGAAGAAAACAGACTTGAGAAAAGCATTTTTGGCGGATGAGCGACGTTGGCATCAAAAATCAAGGATTGGGTGGCTGAGTGAGGGGGACCAAAATTCTAGATTCTTTCACACCGTGACATCTTTAAAAAGGAAGAAGAATCATATTGGAGTCATGAAGAGGAATGGGGTGTTGGTGGAAGAGCCGAGGGTGATAAAAGAAATGGCATATGATTACTTCAGGGAGGCTTTTACTAAACATCAGGTGGAAGTGCTTCATGCCGAGCATATAGGGCTACGGAGATTTGATGTTAATAAAATGCAATGGTTGGAAAGGGAGTTCTCGGAGGAAGAAGTGCGAGAGGCAGTTTGGAGTTGTGATGGGAATAGGGCTCCGGGGCCGGATGGTTTCAACTTAAATTTCTTCAAAAAGTATTGGGAGACAATTAAGGATGATGTGATGCATGTGTTCAGGGTTTTTGAAAGTAATGGGCGCCTACCTAAGGAAGCGTACGGGTCATTTATTGTCCTGATACCAAAGGTAAGTTGCCCGATGGAGTTTAAAGAATTCCGACCTATTTCTCTGGTTAGAAGCACTTATAAGATAGTAGCAGAAGTTATGGCCAGACGACTGCAAGGAGTGTTGGATGATTTAATAGGAAATTCACAAATGGCTTTTGAAAAGGGGCGTCAAATCTTGGATGGCGCTCTAATAGCAGGGGAAGTAATTCATTCTAATATCATATCGGGACGTAGAGGGTTTGTAATAAAGTTGGACATCGCCAAGGCATACGACAATGTGTCGTGGGAGAATTTGTTCCGAGTGATGGAGACAATGGGATTTGGTGAGAAATGGGCTAGATGGATGAAATGTATCACGACAGCCACAACAGCAGTCCTCATCAACGGTTCTCCAACGAAGTTCTTCAAGATGCAAAAGGGGCTTAGACAAGGTGACTCAATATCCCCATATTTGTTTGTTTTGGTGGCCGAAATATTGAACAAAATCTTAAGTAAGGCGGCTGAAATGGGGCTGGTCGTGGGGTTGAAATCGAGTGAGGACGGTCTGGTCATAACTCACTTACAATATGCGGATGATACTATAATATTTTGCGAAGGGGAGATTAACCAAGTTCTTACTGTTAAACGTCTATTAATATGCCTGGCATTGGTCACTGGGCTTAGAATCAATTTTAGTAAGAGTAGCATTATAGGTATTAATTGTTCAAAGGAAATGGAGGAGGAGGCAGCGGCTATTATGGGCTATGGTATAGGTAGTTGGCCATTAAAATATTTGGGGATCCCTATTGGAGGGAGGGTTAATAGCACAGTCATATGGCAACCAATTTTGGAAAAGATCGAGAAGAGGTTGACGGGATGGAAGGGAAGAATGTTATTTCAAGCGGGGCGATTGTGTCTTATTAAATCAGTTATGAATAATCTTCCACTTTATTTTTGGCTATGTTCAAAGTGCCTAAAACTGTGGCGGATCGTCTTGAGAAATTTAAAAGGCGATATTTTTTGGAATGAATGGGATGGAGTGAACAGGTTGCATACCATTGGGTGGGACAAGATGTGTCATCATAAAGAGATGGGCTTGTGGGAATCTGGGATACTCGGAGGTTCAACTCAGCACTGTTATTCAAGTGGAAATGGCAGTTTGGGATAGATCAAACATTGTGGAAAGAGGTGATCGACGTGAAGTACTATATGAGAACAACTCCCATCGTGCCGGAAGGGAAGGTCAGTCGCTCACTATGGGGAAGAATTTGTGGAGCATGGGATGGACTGAGATTGGAGGTCAACGGGAAGGAATTATCATGGAAGCGGGAAATGGAGATAGGATTCGATTTTGGCAAGACGCGTGGGTAATGGAGAATCGGACTTTGAAGGACCTCTTTCCAAGAATATCCGCGCTTGCTGTAAATAAAGAAGGGTTGATTTCAGAGATATGGTAATTGGGAGGGATTCGGATGGGATTGGAAAATCGGTTTGAGAAGGCAACTATTTGATTGGGAGTTGAATGTCTGGAATAATCTCCTCCCGGTTTTGATTAGACGAAAAACTTAATAGGTATTTGGAGGAGAGATTTGTTTGGTCGAAGGAAGCAAACGGAATTTTCAGTACCAGGTCATGTTGGCAACGGGACGAGAGATCGGGAGGATTAGACTGGAAAAGCTTTTGGAGCCAAATGTGGAAAGCAAAATGTTCACAGAAAGTTAAATTGTTGGTATGGAAAATTAGACATAAGGCCTTACCAGTCCGTGAGATGCTATCACATAGAGGATGTTTGCTTGGATCAGACATCAATTGTGTATATTGCGGTGAGGTAACAGAGACCGTGGATCATTTTTTTGTCAATGCGAATTTGCATGATCTTTATGGCAGCAAGGGATGGCATGGTATGGTATAGTGGGAGCATGCCCAGGTAGGGCAGAGGATCATTTGGCATGGTGGATGTTCGCATATTTGAAAAGTGATATGAGTGAGTGGTGGAGGTGTACAGCTATGGCAATCTGTTGGACTATATGGAAACACCGGAATGAAATAATTTTTCAGGGACAACGAATAGAGATTAAAGCTACCATTGAAGAAATTAAATGGCGAGTGTGCATGTGGAGGAAGGCCGCAATGAAGGATAAAGGTGTAACAGCCATGGGGATGGAAATCAGTTTCCCTGAAGGGTTGACATTGCCTCTGACAGGGAGTTCGGAAAGGATTCGACGTGGACTGTTGTGGGAGCGTCCAGAAAGGGGGTGGTGGAAGATCAACACGGATGGCTCCTCTATCAGCAATCCACGACCGGCTGGAATTGGAGGAGTGATTAGAGATGACTCGGGAAAAATCATCTATATCCCGTCAGACTTCATTGATTATAAGGACACCACAGAGGCAGAGATGACAACTATTTACCGGATATGTAAGGCATTGATTCGGGACCAGGGTTTCCCTCTACAAAAGTTATATTTTGAATGTGAGTCTAAAAATGTGGTTGGATGGCTGAAAGCACCAGGATTGGTGCCATGGCGTTTCAGTGAGATGTTGGGGCCGATTATGGCAGTTCTTAATCATGCCGGGATTGTAAGAATACACCATGTGTTGCGGGAAAGAAATAACGAAGCAGATAAATGGGCGAAAAGGAGTGTCGGAGGTGAAGAAATGGTGGAGGAATGGAAATAGTTTCATCTGTTGATCAGCGGAGGAACTCATCAGTGGTTTATCTGCATTAGCCAATTGCGGGATTGTGATTGCTTGAAAACTTTTGGGGCTAAATTAGGGAGGGTGGGGGAGGTAGGATCGATAAATGATATGTAACACCCCGGATTTGATCACCCAGGCCAGGGCATTACCGCCACACCTTTCTAAATAAGACACGAACCAAGTCGAGCTCATCTAGAAAGATGCAAATGCTAAGTTGTACCAAACTTTAATAATAATTTTAAAACCATTCAAATAAGCCCGATGTTCAAACAGAGTAATAATAAGTCTAATCATGCAGTGCGGAAGCTAAAGAAAGTAAGGGCCAAAACACGGCCAAAACAGTGTCCAAGTCCATGCGGGAAAATAAATAAAATGTAATGCGACAAGTCTTTGCAATAATAATCTTTCTTCAAAATCCCCATCCAGATGAAATGCTTACTCTTCAAAATCTGTAGAAGTGAAAAAGAGAAGTAAAGAAGTCAGTACAAACGGTACTGTGTAAGTTAATATATAGCATACAAATTGTTAAACGATTTTTAGGAGAATAAAATAAATTTCGAAGTTCTTACGAATTTACCACACGAGTAGTTTATCAATGTTTATTTTGATCGAGGACATCCAAATTACCCGCTTGGGCGCTTATGTCCACAAGCCGTCGGTATCAACGATCCTGGGCCGGAGCCTTTTAAGATCAACATCCGCTTGGGCGCTTATGTCCACAAGCCGGCGATAATAACGAATGTGAAAGCAGCGGACCCTATACAGACACACTCCGGAGCCCTAGATAACCCATACGGATACATCTAGGAGTATAGTCTCTTACTAACACGTAACATAATTTCATTGGCGCCATTTTGGCCACCAAAAAGAGGGGGCGGCCCAACGAGCTCACGCCAAGTGCACTTACCCTCTAAAGTTGGGCATCCCACTCGATCAAAACTTACAAGGTTTCAAAATTCACATTTTAATCATCTCAAAACATTACTACATTTCCAGAGTTCATAATTTTCACAAATGAGTAGCAATTGACTCACAATTCATCAAACGCACGAAACCGAATTTACCGATAAAAAACCTCACTGTGGCAGATTTCAAAATCGCACCAGGAAATGTAGTAAAACATTTTAGAAATTTCTGAAAATTTTACAGGAGCTATAAAACATCTAAATAAGCATTTTCCTTAGAAATAGGCTTTGTCAAATTCGGACTCCAAATGGCCTAAAAAAAATCATTTCAGAACCTACTGAACATTTGGTCCTAAAAGCAACAGGGGGTTCGACCACAGTCCATTTCAAAATTCATAAAAATTTCATACTTACACCATAAATCATGAAATTTTACAGGGACAAACTAAACACCAAATGGAACAATTTTCATGAAGACATCGAGTACTAAAAATCATCGGAGACGGGTAAAGCAAGCAACAAGATTCGGATGGTACAAATTCATAATCTGACAGAAACTGAACAACAAATACCAGATTCATTTTGGGAGTTCAAAACATAACCATAAATCATGAAAATTGGCAGGGAGCAAGATTAAGATGTTAGGAACATTTTCCATTTAGAAAAGTTCTCCTAAAAACATACGGGTATAGGCGATAATCTCAGAAAAACAGAACATGGTCGAAGAAAACCCTAAGTGACAGATTTTACAACGGAAGGTAAAATGGATCTAACTCGATGGAAACTCCACCAAATCCTTCAAAATTGGTGTGCAGTACATTAACTTACTTAGTAAGAGATTGGGATCAAAAAATCCTTTGGTGGTTGCCCCAAACTCGACCTACAACGTCCACAAAATCACTGCCTCCACCGAAGAACTCCTATTGGCAGGAATTGGAAGAAAAGACCCTAATGAGGAGGGGTATTCGAGTTTAGGGATTAAGGAATGAGTTGGAGACCTTACCAACACCTTGAGATATGGATTGGGGTCCTTGAGTTCGACCAAACTTCCTGGAAAGTGAAGAACACCTCTCATTCTCTCAACCTCTCCAATTGACAGCAGATTTTCAAAATGGTGGCTTTGGGGGAGGTTTTGGGCTGATAAAGGGAAGTGAATGGGGTGTTTCAGAGTTCCAACATGAACCTTAATGTGCCTTGGAGTTGTTGGGGGCTTAATGGCAGTCTCCCCCTCGAAAATACACCCCCCAAAACTCATGCAAACCACTACCCCTCATTGGATCAATTTAATCCCTTTATGTGCATGAATCCTCCTTATCCCATTGTGTAAAGCTTGTACCCAGTCCAAAATCCATCCCAATACATCCCTAATCACCTAATAATGTCTGAGCATTGAATTAGAACCGATTGGAGTCGCCTAGGCTCGAAAAAAATGGGCAAAACGCGTTGAACGCGTAGAGAGGTGCAGCCCCTGCATGGTGGCGCGCTGGTGGCGCGCCACCGCGCGGCCACCGCGCCACCACCAGGCTGCGGCCATTTTTTTTAATTATGATTTTAGGGTTTAGGGTTATTCGAGCTTGTTGAAATAATTTGATAACTCTCTTCGAGTTGTTATCGTCCGAAAATATTTAATTCCGCTCTCTCGAAATTATTTCGGTTTAATAATTAAATCCGATTCTTAAATTTTCGGATCTAAGTTCTTGATGTTGATTTCTCGGGTATTACATGATACTAGTGGAAGATGTTGATACTGGATATATTTTACTGTTGTGTAGTTCATGCTAATGCTGATGGTTCATGCTGCTGATGCTGCTATTTTGAGAGGTGGGATTTTGTTGCTATAAACTGCTTACCAAATTGCAGCTGAGTTGGAGTTGGATGAAAGGGGATTGGTTTTGCGTTGAACTGCACCTGGTGCCTTGTTCATATTGGGAATAATATTGGCTGCATTAGAAAGAGTCTGCTGCTGTTGCTGTTCCTGGATGTTGCTGCTGCTGTATGCTGCTGTTGTTATTCTGTGATGATCACGGTCGATGCTACATGTCGTTTCTACATGAAGGGGGGTTGAGGAACAGTGATGCAGAATGCTGCAGTATGCTATTTGAAGTTCTGCTAAAGTTTGATGTGGCTAGACAAACTAGAATGGTCACGGGGGAAAGTTTAGCAGCAGCGAAAGTCGGTAGATTGAAGTCCGGTTTTAAATCTGAGTACCAGAAATGGAATCTGATGTGGACGGTTGTTTGATGTGCTTCTGCTACCTTTGTTCTGCTATATCCAAAATGTAGTATTAGAGTTTGTCTTAATCTTCACTTTTGGTGTGAATCAGACCAGGCATCTCATGGTCATGTTGTAGTGTCTTTGTACCTTGTTCCGTTCGAAAGCAATAAAAGTTTTATTCCACCAAAAAAAAAAGTATTATTATTATATTCTTCAGCCTTTTAAGGTTATCCAGCAAAAAAAAAGTACTATATTATTATTATTATGATGATTATTGTTATTATTATATTTAATTCTATACAGAGAGTAAAAAATTAGTTTTTAAAATTGGAATCCAATTATTTGGATTACTAATGTGTTCCGTTAATTAAATATTTTTCAACTTATAATAGTAAAATTATTGTTTAACTTGGTGAGTTATTTAACTTAGTAGTATACTATATCTAATATTGCCGACATAACTCTTTCTATGTGATTGTATATAGGAATAGCCCAGAGTGATTTTTCTATATCTTTTACTATTTATTTATTTATTTGTTGTGGTGATAAATATTTTTCATATAAATTATTTCATTTTCAATGTGTTATATACATATAAGGTGTAGAATCACATATCGATTATAGACTTATAGTGGAAGATCCAACACATATATATACATATATATACTAGAACTCTTAAACTGGCGCGCGCCACGCTGCGCGCACCCTGTGAGAAAAAACAATATTGAAAACTATAATAAGACATTCAAATAACAATGTATTAACTGAAGAAACAATATTGTATATCTATTACAATGAAGACATTGATCACGAAGAATTCCATTTGTAGTGTGATCAACTCGACTTCAACCTTCGAGAAATATATACATGTAAATCGAAGGATTCATAAAATACAAAAGCTTTGTGAAATTGCATACTTCAATTTCCATTTGAAAATTTTGTTCAGATGCAACTTAATGGAATTAGTTTCTAATTTAGGAACTGCACATTGAGATAAAGTTGAACCAACCTTTGAACTTTGTTCTCCTCGCAATACCTAGCAGACATCAGGAGATGTCAGCAAGATTCATGTCCAGTGCACAACTAAAGGAATTATAATCTCTCCACCATGCTCCTGCAACCTAAACATTTCCAAAGTAACTTCTCACACAAATACAAAGAACAAATACGTAGATTAAAACGCAAAAAAGAACTGTATTAGATGAAACAAAGTAAAAACTCACCTTTCATATCTCTTATTCCACTGACCACATCCATGATAAAACAGGAATGGACAAGGGGCCTGAGGAAACAACTGTCAAATTTCCAATTTCTTATTAGTGCATGCATTGCTTTTGTATTTTCTATTGAAAAAAATTAATTTGAACCCCTAAACCATTGTCATTTTTCCCCAATAAAATTCATGTCATCATAATTTTACTAAATATAAAAGTTCACCCCTCTAAGACCAGATGTTGCATCCTTCCGTGATCATAAATTGAATTAACATGAGTGATTTATTTAGACGAAAATAGTAGGACACAATGACCGAAACAAACTTGAAAAATATATTTAAAGAGTAAAGGGAAGTATATAGGTAAGGGGTATTATTCAATGGTTTAATTATTATAATCAAAATTAATGTAAACTTCGCATCCATCATCGAGCAAGCATGTAATTAAGTTTAAAGGCAAAAGTATTAAATTATTGATATAAACACTAATTACAAAAAACAGGGGTATACAAACTCTAAGGCACAGCTGATGCTCTATTTATAGTTGGTTATGATTGCTTTATTCATGCTTTATTTATAGTTGTTTATGATTGCTCCTTTTCGTGCTCTTATCAAGGCCATCAATTTCTCCATTCATGAACTCAAAATCCTAGCAACATGTCCACAACTATATAAGTAAACCAATATTATTACTTTACCAGAAGAATTTAGGCAAATATTCCAAAACAACACTTGTCTATCAGAAGAAAGGAACTACATACAGAGTTTTAAAATAAAACCAAGCAAACTGATGCCGAAAAGAAAAGGAAGAAAACATGTTTCTTGACTGAAACACCGTTTGTCATGCTTAACAAAATATTTTTTAAGAACAAGTATTTTGGCAAAAGTAAAGTGCATTTTTTAACCCTCGGGTCTGTATAGAAATATTTTTGACACAAATATTTTTTAAAAAAACATGTTTCTTGACTCAAACACTGTCCATCATTATGTAAATAGAAAAATGTATAACAAAGGCGAAATAATTACACTTTCCAATTGAAATAATAGGAAAGAATTCCTTTAACCCTCGGGTCTGTATAGAAAAGAAGTTGTATGGGCAGTAAAGTGCATTTCAAAAGCAGAACTTTTCCAAAAAATTATTAACTTCCAGAGGAAAAAAAAATGCTAGAAGATAGTATGGAAGTACAAAATAATCATGACATTTGTTCAACATCTCGTATAAACAACATTAATACCTTAAACCTCTAAAATCACAGCATGCTCGATAATAAAAGATACATAGATACGAAAAAAAGACAAAAAAGAACAAATAATACGATGATAACATATCAATATTTCCTCCGTGTAAATATCTGACCGAAGTACGCAATGATAACTGCAGTAAGCTCCACTTTATTAGTTAGAAGCTACAGCCCTTTCAAACAAAGGGAATGAAATAAATGGAAAGATAATTAAAAATGGCCTTGATCCAAAGCTATATGTGCTACAACTAATGTCATGAACACTGAACCAAGCAAGTAAATTACTCCTAGTACAGATTAAAATAAATAGGAAACGGCACTAATAGAAAGTTCGAGGACCAAACCGCGCAGCAAAGACTTTAGGATAATGCTCCATGGTGCGATTTTGAATAAAACTCACCAAACAAACAAAAAAAAAAACATTCAAGAGTATTAAAAATTGAGGTATGAAGCAGATACTTTTACACTTTTGTGGCCTCGTAGGATTTTCTGTTGAAAACCAAATAACTACGTAGAAAATAGCTACAAGCTCAAATTATGCACTTGAATCATTGAATGACAGAATATAATAACCCATAAATCCTAAAGAATGTTAAGGACATCCTCAAAAATTGAAATACTAATAAATCACATAAAACAACATGACTCGTATCCTCAAGAACTTGTATTCACTTCAAATTTCAAAAATTTGACAGTAAGGGACAAAAGGGCATCAGAACAGCCCAACTTGCTTCTTGAGCGTACCTTTCACAACTGTTAAACACGAATTTATTTATCATTATGGCATTAGAATATATCCAGAATAATATAGTTCGCGACGACTTCTAGTCCATGCAAAATTGACATAAGGGAAACAAAAGCTACTACAGAACAAGGATTAGGTAGTAAAGATACTGAGAGTTTCATTTGTTATTCGTCATTGGTAGCAAATAGCAGAAGTAAAAATTGGAGGAATTTGAGAAAAAGGCAAAGGTGAGCCACCAAGTAAGAAAACAGCAAAACTCCAATCGGAAATCTGATATACATGTGCTTCCGTATCTCGTTCACCATATGTATCATAACCTTCTGAATCTCCTGCACATTCTGAAACCAGAACTGCAATATGTTATGATCGTCAGTACTTTTGACCCCGAAATTATAGTATATACTTTCAGCTATAGAGTCATGTTTTAAGTTTTTTGACAACCTACCAACTGTCTCAGGCTCTAAGGTCATTGGAGAAAGCCATGATTCAAGATATTAGTACTTTTAACAACAATACTGCTATTTATTAGTACTTTCTATCATCCTACCAACTTACTTTCTAACAGTTAAGTTGGTATTGTTGTTAGAAAGTACTTTTAACAACCTACCAACTTACTTTCTAACATCCTACCAACTTACAAATGCCATGATTCAAGAGATTAGTACTTTTAACAACTACCAACTTACTTTCTAACAGTTAAGAACATGCAAATGCCTTATAGTACCAAATTTTCCAAAAAGAGCTGACAGATCTGCAGACGCATCTTTTAGATTGACCCTCAGCTTCTTTATATTCTCTGAACCTGCTAAAACTCAAGAAGGTTCTGCTTGCCACAGATCAGCTCCTCTTCTTCAATGACGCCTTCTTTTATGTGAACCGATATGGTAAATATAGAATGAGAACGACTGCAACATGTAAAAGGTGTTATTTCCCTCAATAACCATTTTCAAGAAACAAATGATACAAATGGCTGAGAAATCAGAAACATCCCTTACCTACTACACTTATTTAACAAGTTGTAAGTTGTTCCCTCAATAACCATTTTCAATAAAGAAATGACACAAATGGCTGAAAAATCAGAAACATCCCTTACTTGCTACACTTATTTAACAAGTTGTGAGTTGTGCGTCTTCTAGCAGCACCTCGTTCCAAAAGGGTATAGATACCATTAGAAGTGTATACTGCCTCCTCTTCAAGGCCTCTTAAAACCACATAACCCTTTCTATGGATTTTACATTAACTTCTGGAGCTAGCAAGTCAGTGATCTCCTCATTGTAGAGCTCAGAGGAGGTCACTTTCATACTGTAATCAGTCTTTTGATCTTCAAGAGTTTCTCCATTATCATTCAAGCTTGTAGTGTCAACCTCTGCTCATCATCAGTTAATGGCCAGGAAGGCAAAATCAAACGAAATTTCTAGACTAAGAATGCAAATCCCACCTCAAATTTGGAGAAAATTTCCAGAAAAACTGAATTCCAGTAGTTCACCTACATCGAAGCAAAACTTGAACATTAACCTCTTTCTCTCTGTCCTGCCAATTCGAGCTCCAATTCAAAACCTCTCGAATCCGGCTTCCACTGCTCTGGCTGCGGAGTGATATACTATTCATACATGGAAAGAGAACAATCAGCTAATGTGTCTCATAATATGAGATAAAATAGCTTATTTAAAAAGATAAAATAACATAAAATAGTGATCAATCAGCTCTTCTTTAAACCGCTGCAAATAGCAGCATTTTAGATTTTAGCTTATTATAGGCAAAAAGTTAGTCTTGAAATTATTAAACAACTAATTTTAACTAATTATTACTCACAGAATCAGTTAACAACTAACAGCTAATTCCCAAATAGGGCCAATAACTTGTTAAAGAACAAAACAATACATATGATTTACACAGTACGACTCTATACCATAACTACTATCCTTGATGCGGAATGAATCCAAAGCATACCTCAGGGCGTGTAAACCCACGATCAAGATAATAAGCATCCCCAATTCCCCATCAACATTTTTTTCCCTCAGAACTCTCCTGCTCCTTTGCCAATTTTTTGTCATTTAAACCAGAAGATCTCTACTTTTAAGTGATTCGACTGCACACAATCATTGCTAATAAAAAAGGTGCACCTTCTGCACATTTTTATTTATAACATGCAACATCTTAAATAAAGTTAAGTAAAATGGAAAACAAAAATTTCAAATTTAACCAAAAATCAAGCAAATTTCCTCCTAATTTTGTTGGCCTCGGATTCAATTCGCTCCATAAACTGAAGTTTTTCTTTTTCACCAAGTTTCTTACAATGATCATCAAGAGAAAATATGAATGTATGAGATACTGACACAAAAAAGCATCTCATACATTACACTCAGCTAGTAGACGCTTCTCATCAATGAAAGGCAACTTAGCAATCCCCTAACATCAGAGGAAAACAATACATATGATATCAAGTTCTAAAGCAATGCCTCAGTAATTAATTAAAATCTCTACCAACCTGCCAAGAGTACCTCTTCCCGTTCATATCCACTTTAAAATCTGATGAGCAGAAACACAGACAAGAAGATAAGACTACAAGAGCACCATCTACGCAATTTTGGATATTTAAACTTATAATAAGCATTCCAAATTTTTAACCATACCATCAGGGTAAAAATCAATTATGGGTGAGTTTGGATCAGTCATCAATTTCCTATACTACTCAGGTGAAGCATGAGAACTGCAGATAAACAATAGTTAGAGAAGCAACAGAAAAAGGAAACATACCACAGAACAGAACACAGTCCAACCTTGGAGCAGGGAAAATGCCTAGCAACTGATTGATTGGTTTAAATGGGGCACCTAATTCAAAGTTTATCTTCAATTGTCCCAGAACTTTAAGGTCTGACGAAAAAATGGTGCATAAGTTTGTACCGATAGAAAGAAACCAGTATGATTAGAACCCTAAAGGAAATAATCGTATCATATTACCACCGAATAGAGCATTATTCTGTACTAAACAAAGGAAAATCATCTGCGCTGAGCAAAAACCCTAAGTCAGATCGCTAGTGAAAGAGATTGAATCGATTGCACTGCGTTGAATCAAGAGAGGATGCACAGCAACGAAAGCCTAATGCTATATTGACAAACAATAAAGTTCGATCTCAAACCCACCTGTACAGAAGGAGTTCAATACTGGCTCCAAGGGTAAGCGGGCGATGGTGCGTGGCGGTGCGAGAGCGCCAGGGTTCCGCGACTGAAAGGGCTTTAGGATTCCACTCTCGCAGAGCAAGATAAGGCGAAGGCGCTAGGGCAATGCGATATGGCAAATGGAGCCGCAGGGTTGCAAGCAGAAAGAGTCGAGCGGCGGTGCGGTCGGAGAATCAGGATGGAACGATTACGAGGGAGAAGAATGCCAACTAATGGGAGAGGAAAACGCTAAAAAGAGGGATGGGCGGGGAATAGGCTGCACCAAGCAGCGGAAAGAGGTGGCGTCGACACGGCGGCATTCCAGGCCAAAGCAACGGATTCTCATATCTCGCACTAGGGGCAGCGACAACGACAAGGGAGAGAGGTCACGGCTGAAGATGTCTTTTCCAAGCAATAGCAGCGGCGTCGGATGAACTGCACCAGGATTTGCCACGCGAAGGAGAAAGGACGGGGGAAAAAAGGTCGGACAGATCGAGACAGAGAGGGGAAGACAGGTTTGGAATTAGGTTTGGTAGAAGGCAGGGAGTTAGGTTGGGAATAAGGTCTGGGAAGTACTATTCATTGAAAGTAACTTGGTATGGCATATATATAATATAGATATATATATATATAATTCGTAAATTATATAGATAGATCATAGATAGAGATATGAACTAATTAAAAGAGTCAAAGGAAGTAGTTTGAGCAGCAAGAAGATGGATTGCAATAAGTAAGCTAAGAGAGATGAGATGAGAGAGACGACATAAATGGGGATGGATATATTGCCGTCTTATGCAGTTAAACGAATAGTACTATTAAATTCGTTGAACATCCTAAAATCATTTGGTTCTAATTATACTTTGAGAATTATTTACATTGGATAATAAATTCTATTTAAAAATAAATACAATGTATATTGAGCATTACCAATTTATTAGAAATACTCTACGCATTCTTCTATAAAAGGATTTGTTTATCATAAATTAATCTAATAAATAGTACTGGACATTTATTAGAACTCAAATATAATATGAATTTAATAAAAATAAAAATTGGAATTATTTTTTCCATTAGTAGATCCTAAATTACAACTAATATAACTATAAAATATTCAAAAATGGTTAAACGTAAGTTATTTATAATGTATAAATATATACTAATTTTAATTGCATATGTTATTTATTTTAATTCTTTTTTTTTAAATTTAGTTATTTGATTTTTGTTGTGCTTCTCAACTTTGGGTCTTTAATTTAGTTTAAGTTTGGCTTGGGTTTTAAAAATATTAGTTGAAAAAGTTGTGAAGTCAATTCAACACCAAGTTAGCTTTGGATAAACTATTCGATAATGGATATCAGTTCATATTTAGCGAGTGTTTGTTTCTGCGTTTTGGGCAGATTATCTGATTATTGTATTTGCCAAATGCAAATAATCAATTACTCCTATTTCTGTACCAATTCTTCGGCCCTTCATTCACACGGAAAAAATATTATCTTAATTAATTAATTTAACATGCATGTATATTATCAAAGACAATGAAGACATGTCGTTCATTGGTCATGTGAATGCATATCTGAATCTCATTAATTGTAGAAGTATATTTTACTTTATCCTTCATATATATAAATATACATGCAGTTGGGTTTCATTTTATATATACAATTTTTTATTTCTTTAGTGTATAGTAGGAAAATTTAATCAGTAAACTATATATAGGGGATTGTTGGATATTTTTTTTCTATATATATATAATCTATATAATAAATCATGAATACTTTTTGGCTTGTGCAGGCTATATTGTCCTTATTCAATATAACTAAATCGTATTAATCTTTAGGGTTTTATCAGTAATTATACCACCAGTTTTTAACCAATGGCTATAATTAATCCACATCAACGCTGATTAATCATGCATGATACACGTCAGCGCTGATTAATTATACTTGCCATATCAAATTTTAATACTATATTTTAGATCATAAATCTATAATATATTATAAACAAATCTTTAAAAAAAAATCTTTCTATATATTTTCAAAGATATAAATTTTAAACAAATTATAATATATTTAATTATAATATATTTGATGGTTAATAAATATTTAATTAAACACGCATATTATAAACTTTTAATAATATATTCAATATTATATTAAGGGTATTAAAATTTGAGCTTAAAGCATTTTTTTACTATTCACAACTTATGCAGGCTAGAGAAAAACTATAGTATTAATAAGTATTCATCTAAATCAATATAATAAATTTAAAATTTAATTAATTCTACCCTACTTTTGTTAATTTATCGAAATATATATTTAAAAGAATTTATTCTGTTATAGAAAATTTTAATCAAATTTTAATCATAACTTTTGGTATTAGGTTTAATTTTGAATTTAATTCTTATCATAATAAAATAATTCTTGGAGAAACTAGGTATTCCCAAGCCAGACGGGCAATTAAGGGCGCATCTCCTAAAGTATTTTTTGTATACATAAAACTCAAATTCGAGATCTTTCTTAAGCAACTAGAACTCTAATCCACTCAAGCAAACTACTACTGATCATAAGAAAATAATTTTAATAAACCACATAATATAAAGAAAAATAATTATTCAAAAATATTTTGAACATATATATTTAATATTAAATCAAAAATTTTAATCAATTATAGTAAAATTTAACCAAAAAATTATTTAAAATTTTCATTTCACTTATTTCAATATAGATCAATATTATTATAAAAAAAAGTAGTATGATGTAAATAAAAAATATAGCGTTATATTATATTCAAAAAAAATATATAATAATATAATTCGATTAATCTTTAAGTATTAGCCAATTCATATCCATAACATAACATAATAAAAAAAGCATAATATTATATATTCAAACAAAAAAAATAATTAGGTTTTTTTTTTTGCTAAACAGTCTACACAGGCTTGGAAAGAGTAGCGGGAGCTCATACGACACAAATTACAAAGGGATAAAGGAGAGGGGTAAGGGCCGGGTGGAGAATCGAATCCCCAACATATTGGTTGGGAGTCGGGGACTTGATTACTAGGGTAAATCCCCATCCAAAAAAAGAGTTAATCTATCAAAATGTATATTAAAAAAAAGTATTCTGCTACAGAAAATTTTATTCAAATTTTAATCGTAATTTATGGTAAATAATATTAATAAACAACAGAATATAAAGAAAAAATATTTATTCAAATAATTATTTTAGAGAATAGATATATTTAGTAATTAAATCTAAAAAATTTAAACAATCTATGTAATAATCCGGAATAATTTTTGGTATGTACAAACCATATTGTCCTTATTAATTTTAATTCATCTTTCTTAATTTTAAAGGGTTAATCAGTCATTATATGCTCATTTTTAGATCAACGACTCTTAAAAAAAAGTAGGCGCTGAGTAATCATCGGATATACCTCAGCGCTGATTAATGCTATACACCTCATCTCTAATTAATTATACATACCGTATTATTTTCAATTGCTTTTTCATAATGTATATGTTTCTAATTTTTTGTTGTTCATCTAAACTCGGCTCCATAGCAGCTTCATTTGAAATAAAAATCAAATTCCTTCGATATCGTCTGTTCTTCCATAGCATCTAAGCTCCATAGCAGCTTATATTTTTTTATTGGGAACGTTA
Source organism: Hygrophila difformis (assembly GCA_030278955.1). NCBI lineage: Eukaryota > Viridiplantae > Streptophyta > Magnoliopsida > Lamiales > Acanthaceae > Hygrophila > Hygrophila difformis. The sequence goes on along the minus strand of JAOANR010000013.1, from coordinate 22,850,733 downwards.
AAGATGGGGAACTCATATTTGTTTAAAGTTGCCAATCTTGAAATACCTTAACTGATTATTACATTGTTCGTTGAGGATATTCAATATCGTGAACTATAAGGTAGCATGAAGAATCTTAAATTGATAACAAGTGTTGATACTATTAAAGAAAATGGAATGAGTTCAGTAGTTGTTACAGATAAATAGAAAATAGCATTGGAAATTAAAGAGAGAAGTAAAATGTAAGAATGAAGATATATGATATGTGATCAACTAATCAAGTTGTATTGGAATCCAATGTCATGATGGTACTGAGGTTCATTGGATAAATATAATCCTCAGAGGCTGTAAATATTGATTGAATTATAATTTTAGTAGCCCTTTCTATAGGATGATAATTATTCCAGAATTCATAGGCATCTTTGTTTTCACACAAATTTGATGTACAATGCAAAGCCCAGCTCCATTATATAGATTTATTGGGTGCGAATTCGAAACCAAATATGCATTGCAGTATTGGAATAATTTTATTCACTTGAAATTTATAAAGAAGTAATATAATGGAAAATCCAATTTTTAATGTTGGATATAAAATATACTTAAAGAACCACCCACTTACTGAATCTTTTACTACTTCTTAAACTCTACCAAATAACTGTTGCTTTATTAGTTTTTATTATACATTAACTAATAATCACCAAAAGATATAATAATAGGCTTAAAATTTTATGTTAAGAAAAGGAACTCACGCTTTTTATCTCTTTTAGTGGCATTGAAAAAAGAATAAATTTAGGTCTCCACATTGTTGATCAATCATGTTCTATCATCATTATTCAGCTACTTTTGTAAATTTGTGTATCTCTCAAACACTAATTTTTTAGACTTCTGGTGTTTTGTCGGTGTATGAATTCTAAAATTTAATCATTACTCAAAACTATTACAATTTAAAACTAACATTTGTTATGAATTCTAAATTCTAGACTCTAAACTTTTTACATAATTATTTTGTTCATCCAATTAAAAAATTATTAGTTCTATTCATTTCATAATAAGAAAGAAAACAACACGCCCGTGCACAACGCACGGGTCAGAAAAGCTAGTTATACTTTAATCTTAAATCATTATTCATTATTTTATTGTGAATGAATTACTTTTTTTAAAAAAATATTCTTTTAAATTAGTAAAGTTATTTAAATCTTATTTCACCTTTTTTGGATGGGAATGATGCCACATACGATTGTAAAAATTTTATTAAAAAGAAAAAGAAAAGAAAACATTGTAACACCCCGGTTGGTCACCCAGGTCGGGATGTCACCGCCACATCTCCCTAGCAAGACACGGTTTCTCCGGGCTTGCTAAAGAGATGCAAGGCTAGGTATTGCAGAATTTAAAATATTTAAAACATTTAAAAACAGCCCATACAATATAAGTTCGAAAATAATATCATAATGCAGCGGAAAATAATATCTAAGTATAAGTATTGCAGCGGAAACTGTAAATAGGGCCAACATGGCCAAAACTCGGGTTAAACAGGCCCGTTTATACTATAGTCTAATGCAAGAATTTAAAAATAATGTTTCCCAAAATCCCATGCATGTACGTGCTCATGTTCATTCCACATACTCTGTAAGAAAAAGGAAATAAATGGTTTGGTCAGCACAACTTGCTGAGTAAGTTAACACATACATAATTGTGGGGTTTCAAAGCCATTAATTAAATACTTAAATAAAAGCATGCCATTAAAGCATAAACAATTTAATTTAATTAACTACATGACTTGCATAATTTAATTCATGGCTCTAATTAAAAACACATTTAACATAATAAAGCATTAAATAATTTAAATAGACCAAAAATAAACATTTTAATTATCCCCATTACTCCCCAGGTTTAGTATTTCAGTATTTTACGATTGCATTGCAATCTCGTTAAGTTTAGCCGGTACTCCGGTGGCCGCAACCGTATCTGCCATACCCAGTACCACTCCGGAGCCTCGGGAAACCCATATGGATATTCTCGAGAGTGTAGGTCATATATCTCATGCCGTTTTGGCAATGTATCTCAAATTTCGCGCGGGGTCACCATCGTCCATAAAGGCACGAAGTGAATAGTTAGGGGGCACCCTGCAGAGCACTCACCCTAATTTTAATTGATCAAGTTGTAAGGGGATTTTGTTTTGTTCAAAATTCTGATTTCACTTAATTTATTTAAAAAGAGATTTCGACTTGTTTCAACCCTAAAGGCTAATTTCACTGTTTCACAAGATTTTCAAGATTTGACTTCGGTAAACCACTGTTTACTCTAAAATTTATTAAAAATCAGTTTTAACTTCGAAAATTCTAAAATTTGACCAGTGACTCGAAAACACAGAGTTGAACAAGTTTTGTGATTTAACTTTTTCGATCCGAGTTATGGAAATAGGTCAAAAACGTCAATTTTTATCCAATCATTAATCTGTCCGAATTTTATAACAGCAGAGTCCAATTTTCGAGATCTACCATAGCAAACTAACTCCAAATTTGATGAAATTTTACACAGAGATACTTAAGACATATATCTACAACTTTCATGTTCGACTAAAGTTCTGAATCGGCTTAGATCTATCGCCAAAAACGTCTACAAGTTCGGACCTAAGTTCTGTCAAGATTTCAAGATCCAAATTCAAAATAGTTCGGTTTGGGGTCGATTTCAGATACCAAAACATCATGAAAAATTCCAAAATTTTTACAGAAGCTAGATTAATAACTTAGGAACGTTTTTCATGTTTTACGTTTTGTCGTTTAAATAGTTTTAAGGGTTCGGAAAAATCATGCAAAAACGCTGCACCGTTAAAGATTTCGTGTTGACAGATTTTTAAATTCTTGGTTAAATCTTTAGATTAAAAGTATTTTAAATCCTCCCAAAACCATGTAAGCATTAACTTACAGATCTTTGATCGTCCGGGTTCGTCGATTCGGAGGCGTGGCTTCCAGTCCACCGTTTATCTCCTCGGTCCGTCGGGTTCTCCGTTCTAGATCCGATTCGGGGTGTAGAAAGTAAAGAGATTAAGTTAGGATTCGTTTTCGAATCAAAAATGTTAAAGAACTAGCGGATCAGAACTTACCACGATGTTGGAGCCTTCCAATTTTCGTCCACGACAGTCCTCTTGTTCGGGTTTGCCTCCGACGACTCCGGGATAAGGGTTTTCGGACGTATAGAGAGTATGAGGGTTTTGAAAAGTGTTTGGGATCGATTCCAAGGTTTATTTATAGAGGTAAGGGACCTATGGGACGTCCAAGGTCGGCCTTGGTGAGTCTTGAGCCGAAAGGAAAGCAACCGAAGTCGAAAAATCCAGATTCGGGCGAGAGAATCTCGCAACAGCCGCTTCTGTCCGTTGGCGCGGGGTTGGCGCGCGGCTAGGGGAAACCCCGCGCGGTCCACGCCTGGACTTCGGTCCGGGCGGGTCGTGCGATCCGTCGAGCCATTCCTCCTCTCTTTCGGACTTCTATCCCTCTATGTTCTCGGATTCCAATTTCCGGGCTATCTTCGGGCTCCTATTTCCTATCGTCATTTTTACTCGGGTCTAAATGTATGTTTGGACTCGAATTATTGAGTCTATCGATGTTGGGTTCCTGTGTAACAATTTATTCGATTATATTGTCTTGAGTGTTGGACTTTGATTCCTTTTTAAATTAAATTTCATTTCTCATTTCCTTTGTATTTATTTAGTTATTGTATTCTATTTATTATTTATTTATTTATTTATTTATTTGTTTATTTAATTTATGTTTCAAAATTCTCGGGTATTACAGTCTACCCTCCTTAATAATCAACTTCGTCCTCAAGTTGTGTTTCGGCTTTTCTGGTGCTAAGGTCTTTTTGTTTGTTTTATTAATTTGTGACTGAACTTAGAATTAAAACTTCTAAGCTGCGTACGTACCCTGTGAAGGGATCATGCCATAACGTAGTTCAAAACAAGTTGAATTTGTTTGTTTGTTTACAAAAGTGCACGAAAAATACACGGTGTGACATCCTCTCCCCCTTAAGATTACAGTTATGTCCCCATAACTGTGTCGGTGTCGGCTTGGAACAGTGTCGGGTATCGCTCTCTCATGTCGGATTCTAATTCCCAAGTCGCGGTTTCACTTTCATGGTTCGACCAAAGAACCTTGATCATCTTGACGGTCTTATTCCTCGTTACTCGCTCCTTAACGTCTAGAATTCGCACTGGGACTTCTTCGTAAGTCAGATCGTCATCGAGTTCGATCACTTCCGGTTGAAGTACATGTGTCGAGTCCGGCACATATTTCTTTAGTTGTGAGACATGGAAGACATTATGAACTCGATCTAATTGTGGCGGTAAAGCCAGTCGGTAAGCCAAATTTCCGACTCGTTCTAGAATTTCGTAAGGTCCTATGTATCGAGGACTCAGCTTTCCTCGTTTGCCAAAGCGCATCACCCCCTTCATGGGTGATATCTTTAGCATGACCCTATCTCCCATTTGAAATTCTAGGTCTCGTCGTCTCACGTCAGCATAACCCTTCTGACGGTCTTGAGCGGCTTTCATTTTCCCTTGGATCACCTTTATTTGTTGAGCCATTTCTTCGACAAGTTGTGGTCCCACTACCACCGACTTATCGTTTTCTTCCCAGCTCAACGGGCTTCGGCACTTTCGTCCATACAATGCCTCGAAAGGTGCCATGCCAATGCTAGCATGGTAGCTATTGTTATAGGAAAACTCAATTAAGGGTAAATGAGTCTCCCAATTTCCCTTAAATTCCAACACACATGCTCTCAGCATGTCTTCTAGTGTTTGGATCGTTCTCTCGGTTTGTCCATCCGTCATCGGGTGGAATGCGGTGCTCATTTTGATTTGAGTACCGAGAGCTTTTTGTAACTCCGTCCAGAAATGAGAGACAAATCTACTGTCTCTGTCGGAAATGATGTCATGTGGTACCCCATGTCGTCGTACCACATTGTCAATGTAGGCTCAGGCCAATTGGTCCATAGTCCACGTGTCCTTCATCGGGATAAATATGGCCGTCTTCGTTAGCCTATCCACAATCACCCAAATCTTGTTCATGCCTTTAGGTGATTGCGGTAATCCCGAGACGAAGTCTATCGAGATGCTATCCCACTTCCAACTTGGAATCTCTAGTGGTTGCATCAACCTTAAGGGTTTATGTCTCACTGCCTTAACCCTTTGGTAGGTGAGGCATTTCGCCACGAAGTTTGCTACTTCCTTCTTCATTCCCGGCCACCAATAGATCTTCCTCAGATCTTTGTAAAGTTTGTCGCCTCCGGGATGCACGGAATATGGCATGTTATGTCCTTCTTCCATCAACCTTTGCTTTAGCTCGGCACACTTCTGAGGCACGCACCATCTCCCCTTGAAGCGAATGCATCCATCCTCGTGGATAGCAAATCCTATTGCCTTACCCTCGGCAATATACGCATTTATCCTCTCCAATTTTGTGTCACCCGGTTGGGCGAGTCTAATCTCGTCCAATATGGGAGTTTCTACAATCATCGCGTTGATCGTTTCACTCACTGTGTCCGGATGCACAAGTTCCACATCCAATCTCGCCAAATCCATGTACAATGCCAGCGGAATTACCAACGAGTTTGTCACGTGTTGGGTTTTCCGGCTTAGGGCATCGGCTACCACATTCGCCTTCCCTTCGTGGTAGGATATCTCCAAATCATAGTCCTTAATAAGTTCCAACCACCTTCGCTGTCTCAGATTCAACTCCTTCTGAGTGAATATTTCAAGCTCTTGTGGTCGGTGAACATTCGACACTTTCGCCCGTAAAGATAATGTCTCCATATCTTTAGAGCGAAAACGACCGCTGCCAACTCCAGGTCGTGTATCGGGTAATTTTCTTCGTGAGGTTTCAGTTGGCGTGATGTGTATGCAATGACCCTCGAGTCTTGCATCAAGACACAACCTAAACCTTCCTTCAAAGCATCGCTGTAAACCTCGAAGTCACCATTCTCTGATGGTAGCGTCAATACGGGTGTCGTTGTGAGTCGTTTCTTCAACTCTTGAAACGCAGCCTCACACACCTCTATCCACTCGTATTTTACTCCCTTCTTCAGTAGCTGGGTTAAAGGACGTGCAATTTTCGAAAAATCCTTCACGAAACGTCTATAGTACCCAGCCAATCCAAGGAAACTCCTTATTTCCGTTGGACTCGTCGGCGCTGCCCACTCTGTTACGGCAGAAACTTTTGCCGGATCCACTGAGACTCCATCAGCGGATACTGTATGTCCAAGAAATGCTACTTCCTTTAACCAGAAATCGCATTTGGACAACTTGTCGTATAGTTGGTTCTTTCGCAAGATCCCTAGCACTTGATGTAAGTGTTGGGCATGCTCCTCCTCGCTCTTCGAGTAGATCAGGATGTCATCGATGAACACCACGACGCACTGATCTAACAATTCTCTAAACACATTGTTCATGAGGTTCATGAACATTGCTGGAGCATTTGTTAACCCGAAGGATAACACTGTGAACTCGTAGTGGCCATATCGAGTTCGAAACGTCGTCTTCGGAATGTCTTTCTCGGCGATCCTCAACTTGTGATACCCAGATTGCAAGTCGATCTTCGAGAATACTGAAGCTCCCTTCAGTTGATCAAACAGATCCTCAATTCTCGGCAATGGGTACTTATTCTTAATCGTCACTTGGTTCAGTCCCCGATAATCTATACAAAGACGTAATCCTCCGTCTTTCTTCATAACGAACAAGACCGGTGCTCCCCACGAAGAAGTACTCGGTCTTATGTATCCTTTTCCTAACAGCTCTTCGAGTTGTTCCTTTAACTCCTTCATTTCCGATGGTACCATCCGGTATGGAGCTTTTGAGACAGGCTCGGTTCCCGGAATGAGATCTATAGTGAATTCAAGGTCTCGCTCAGGTGGCATGCCCGGAACGTCTTCAGGAAACACGCCCGGGTATTCTCTTACCACTGGAATGCTGTCAACCTTGTTCTCTTCCGCCTCAAGGTTGTGAACGTAGCACGCATATAATTTATACCCCTTACGCATCAAGTTACTTAGTTTGAGGGCACTAACGATTTTGTTGCTCCTCTTAGGGGGCTGAGAGTAAAAGATAACCCTCTTTCCCCTACTTTTTGACAGGGTGATCTTTTGCTTCTGGCATTAGATCACCGTTTTATACTGGGACAACCAGTCCATCCCTAGTATATTGTCAAAGTCCCTTAAGTTAAATTCTACTAAGTTTGCGAAGAATTCTACATTCTTGATCACTATAGGAATTCCGTTATATCGTTTAGAGCAAGCTACTACTTCTCCTGAATGCAATTGAATTCCTAAGCTAATTATCTCGCACTTAGGTAGATCTAACTCAGGCACTATTCTTAATGCTATGATTGAGCAACTAGCTCCAGAATCAAATAAAACTCTAAGGGGTGTATTCAAGACATGAAATGTACCTGCCATCACTTCTCCTTGTGCAGGCACGTCCGCTTGGTTAACCACGTTAAGTCTCCCCATAGGGCATCCTTGATTGCCTTGCTGATTCGGATTCGGCAGCTGATCTTGCTGTTGATTTTGATTCTGAGGTGGTGGAGGACGTTGGTTCTGATTCTGATTCGGCTGCCTAAATTGATTTTGAGGGGGTCTATACCCCTGATTGTTGCCGTTCCGTCCGTTTTGATTTTGAGGTTGTCCCTGCCCCGTGACCAAGTCTTCCCTTTTCGTTATGTTTTCAATCCTTGTTCGGCACTCCCGACGTATGTGGCCCATGCGAACACACCGAAAGCATGCCCCCTGTTGAGGGCATCCCCTCGCCAGATGGGGTCGCCCACACCTCGGGCAGGGTGGTACCGGTTCTTCTTGGTTAAACCTCCTTCCATTATTGGTTTGTTGTGGTCTATTCGGCCCTCTCCACTGTTCATTCCTTCCCGCATTGTTCTCACCTCTCGCGTCCTTGTTCCTCTTGTCTTGGGGACCCCGGCTGGACTCCCCACTCACTCTCCCTTTCAGTTGCTGTACCCGTGCCACTGCCACAGCGCAGTTGTACACAACTTGCAGATCAGGGTAGTGTACCCCTGTGATCACCTCGCGCACTGCCAGGTTCAGTCCCATCTCGAATTTTTGAGCTTTCTCCGCGTCCGTGGGCACTAGTCTTGGTGCGAATCTCACAAGCTCCTTGAATCGAGTGTAGTACTCTTGCACGGTCTGGCCTCCTTGTCTCAGCGACAAGAACTCTTCGTACATCGCTGCTTTAGTACTCAAGGGATAGAATCTATCCCTGAGCAGCTCCATCATTTCCGTCCATGAGTAGGGCTCTTCATCTTCTTGTAGTTTTGCTTGAGTCGCCTGCCACCAGTCGTCCGCTTCGCCTCCCAAGTAGTACGAAGCGACGTGCACTCTCTCTCCTTCCGGACATTTGACTGCACCCAGCAGCTTGTCAAAAGTACGGATCCATTCCTCCAGTTTTGCTGGATCCTCCTCACCAGCGTAGTGGCGCGACTGGTAAGGATTCACCATCGCCAGATAGTTGGGGCGAGCTTGGGGCGGAGGTAACGCCGCAGCTTGACCCTGATTGACTTGCGCGTTCCCTAGCGCAATCAAAATCTCCTCTCGCGTCCGAAGACGATCGCCCACATTGTTCGGTGTGGGGGCGTCCTGGGCACCTTAGGGTTGTTCTTCTACAGGTTCCGTGACATTTGGTGGAACCTCAGTAGTATCTTGGGGAGCAGGTTAGGTCCTCGGTCTACCTCTGGGTGCCATTCTGTTACAAATGGTGTAGATTAGGACTTGTGAAATTAATATATACTCTAAACAATATTTATAAATGTGTTTGTAATTTCGCACGCAGTGCTCGATCGAACTAAGAAGTGCCGTAAGATCTTGGGTTCTATTTTATCTTATTTTATTTTATTTTTTTTTTGATTTTTTTTCTTTTTTTTCGGACAGGTCTGTCCAGATTTAATTAAATATTTTTTTTGATTTATTATTAATAAATCGGGCATTTTATTTTTTTAATTTTTTTTTTGTACAAGTGAGAAGGTATACAAAAATGGAAATATTTTCTTAGCAAAAGTGGTGTCTACTAAAAATAGAATTCCTATCGCCTCTAAGTGTCCTCCGGCATGGTAGCAGGATCCTCCTCCGGATCTTCCTCCTCCGAACTCGGCGGCAATAGGTCGTCAAAAATGTGGTTCAAGTCCTCCCCATGAGCGACAACAAGGTCCTTCAAAACTAGGTTCTGTGTGGTAAGGTTTTGGACTTGGTGTTCGAGCTGATTTATACGGTGGTGGTCCGCCTCTCTTAAGTTGCCCATGTGGTGCAGATTTGCTTCCAATTGAGCTATATGACGTTTTATTTGTTCTATAGTTTGTTGGGAATCGAAGTGAGCGTTGACCATTAGGTTCATCATATCTTGGTTCGCCATCTAACGCAAGCAAAAGATCTAAGTTAAAATTCGCCAAGATTCTAAGTTCTCTAAATAAAATAAATGCAGTATGCATATGCAAAGGATGATTCCCCCCGAAAATAATTCAAGCACTGTATATATATATATATATATTTCTAATTTCCATGGGTTTAAAAATAAAAGTTTACTCCATGGAAATAATACTTTAGAATTTAAAATAATAGTCAAAATGCTAGTGCACACTTAAAAATAATAATATTAATAATAATACTAATAGTAGTTTAAAAATAATAATGGTTTAAAAATAATAGTTTAAAAATAGCCGGGCTCTGATACCAACTTGTAACACCCCGATTTTTGGTCACCCAGGTCGGGATATCACCGCCACATCTCCCTAGCAAGACACGGTTTCTCCGGGCTTGCTAAAGAGATGCAAGGCTAGGTATTGCAGAATTTAAAATATTTAAAACATTTAAAAATAGCCCATACAATATAAGTACGAAAATAATATCATAATGCAGCGGAAAATAATATCTAAGTATAAGTATTGCAGCGAAAAATGTAAATAGGGCCAACATGGCCAAAACACGGGTTAAACAGGCCCGTTTATACTATAGTCCAATGCAAGAATTTAAAAATAATGTTTCCCAAAATCTCATGCATGTACGTGCTCATGTTCATTCCACATACTCTGTAAGAAAAAGGAAATAAATGGTTTGGTCAGCACAACTTGCTTAGTAAGTTAACACATACATAATCGTGGGCTTTCAAAGCCATTAATTAAATACTTAAATGAAAGCATGCCATTAAAGCATAAACAATTTAATTTAATTAACTACATGACTTGCATAATTTAATTCATGGCTTTAATTAATAACACATTTAACATAATTTGAAGTAAAAGCCATAATTAATTTAAATAAAGCATTAAATAATTTAAATTGACCAAAAATAAATATTTTTAATTATCCCCATTACTCCCCAGGTTTAGTATTTCAGTATTTCACGATTACATTGCAATCTCGTTAAGTTTAGCCGGTAGTCCGGTGGCCGCAACCGTATCTGCCATACCCAGTACCACTCCGGAGCCTCGGGAAACCCATATGGATATTCACAAGAGTGTAGGCCATATATCTCATGCCGTTTTGGCAATGTATCTCAAATTTCGCGTGGGGTCACCATCGTCCATAAAGGCACGAAGTGAATAGTTAGGGGTCACCCTGCAGAGCACTCACCCCTAATTTTAATTGATCAATTGTAAGGGGATTTTGTTTTCTTCAAAATTCTGAGTTCACTTAATTTATTTAAAAAGAGATTTCGACTTGTTTCAACCCTAAAGGCTAATTTCACCGTTTCACAAGATTTTCAAGATTTGACTTCGGTAAACTACTGTTTACTCTGAAATTTATTAAAAATCAGTTTCAACTTCAAAAATTCTAAACTTTAACCAGTGACTCGAAAACACAGAGATGAACAAGTTTCGTGTTTTAACTTTTTCGATCCGAGTTATGGAAATAGGTCAAAAACGTCAATTTTTATCCAATCATTAATCTGTCCGAATTTTATAACAGCAGAGTCCAATTTTCGAGATCTACCATAGCAAACTAACTCCAAATTTGATGAAATTTTATGAAGAGATACTTAAGACATATATCTACAACTTTCATGTTCGACTAAAGTTCTGAATCGGCTTAGATCTATCGCAAAAAACGTCTACAAGTTCGGACCTAAGTTCTGTCAAGATTTCAAGATCCAAATTCAAAATAGTTCGGTTTGGGGTCGATTTCAGATACCAAAACATCATGAAAAATTCCAAAATTTTTACAGAAGCTAGATTAATAACTTAGAAACGTTTTTCATGTTTTACGTTTTGTCGTTTAAATAGTTTTAAGGGTTCGGAAAAATCATGCAAAAACGCTGCACCGTTAAAGATTTCGTGTTGACAGATTTTTAAATTCTTGGTTAAATCTTTAGATTAAAAGTATTTTAAATCCTCCCAAAACCATGTAAGCATTAACTTACAGATCTTTGATCGTCCGGGTTCGTCGATTCGGAGGCGTGGCTTCCAGTCCACCGTTTATCTCCTCGGTTCGTCGAGTTCTCCGTTCTAGATCCGATTCGGGGTGTAGAAAGTAAAGAGATTAAGTTAGGATTCGTTTTTGAATAAAAAAACGTTAAAGAACTAGCGGATCAGAACTTACCACGACGTTGGAGCCTTCCAATTTTCGTCCACGACAGTCCTCTTGTTCGGGTTTGCCTCCGATGACTCCGGGATTAGGGTTTTCGGACGTATAGAGAGTATGAGGGTTTTGAAAAGTGTTTGGGATCATTCCAAGGTTTATTTATAGAGGTAAGGGACCTATAGGACGTCCAAGGTCGGCCTTGGTGAGTCTTGAGCCGAAAGGAAAGCAACCGAAGTCGAAAAATCCGGATTCGGGCTAGAGAATCTCGCAACAGCCGCTTCTGTCCGTTGGCGCGAGGTTGGCGCGCGGCTAGGGGAAACCCGCGTGTTCCACGCCTGGACTTCGGTCCGGGCGGGTCGTGCGATCCGTTGAGCCGTTCCTCCTCTCTTTCGGACTTATATCCCTCTATGTTCTCGGATTCCGATTTTCGGGCAATCTTCGGGCTCCTATTTCCTATCATCATTTTTACTCTGGTCTAAACGTATGTTTGGACTCGAATTATTGAGTCTATCGATGTTGGGTTCCCGTGTAACAATTTATTCGATTACATTGTCTTGAGTGTTGGACTTTGATTCCTTTTTAAATTAAATTTCATTTCTCATTTCCTTTGTATTTATTTAGTTATTGTATTCTATTTATTATTTATTTATTTATTTATTTATTTGTTTATTTAATTTATGTTGCAAAATTCTCGGGTATTACAAACATCTTCAATAATATAATCATATTACCAAATGCAACTGGTCCGAGTGGTGTGGGGCTCTGTCAGCTTAAGCAAAGGTCTCGGGTTCGAGACTTTGTATATGCTGAATTCTGCTCTGGGAGAGACAACTCTTCAATGATGACCCGATCATTTTAATTAATTGGTGAATGAAATTGGGTTTCAATGCAATTGATCTTCTCGGAATTTCATATTAGAAGGAAATGAAAAAAATATTAATTTTATAAGTGACATCTTTTGAAGTACCGTTGATTCATCTAAGCAAATAGTTGGATTTTTCGTTTTTAATCAATGCATGTGATAATGAGATCATGGGGGGTATTCAACTGGCGATCATTTTATTAATCAAATTGATCTGATCATTTTTATTAATTAGTGAATGACATTAGGGTTCAATGTCATTGGGCTTCTCGGCATTTCATATTAGAAGAAATGCTAAAACATTGATTTTATATGTGACATATTTTTTAAAGTACTATTCATTCATGTAAGCAACTAGTTGGTAAAACATTGATTTTATATGTTACATGCTTTTGAAAATATTGTTCATTCATGTAAGTAAACAGCGGACTTTTCCTTTTAAATCATGCAAATGATAATGAGATCATAGGGGGAAAAGCGTTGGCAGTACATGTCCAATGATAGAGTGATGGAGGGTGAAGTATTGACTCGCGAAAAATTGAGAAAAAATATTTTGGAGGGTAAAGTATTGACTGGCAGTACATTGATTCCGACAAGAATAGGAAAAAATGTCCTGGGGAGAAGGGAAGTATTGACTGACGAAAGCAGTGGAGGGTGTTTATTCCACGAGTGAGTTTGACCTCTTCTAATCATAAAATACCGTTTAAATTTTCAAGATGTCAGTTTCCACTAATTGTTTGTTATGCTATAACTATCAACAAGAGCCAATGTCATCTCTAAAGCATGTTGTAGAGTTCCTGAAGAATCCAGTTTTTAGACGCTCTCAGTTATATATTGTTGCATCAGTGTAATAAGGCATTAGGGTAAACGGTGAATTGTGTTACATGAGATATCATTGGACAACTGCACCTATCTTGAGAAATCTCTTTATTTCTATTCTGTTGTCGGGTTTCATAACTTCTCTTGGTGATCTATGGAAAAGCGTTGACAGTACATGTTTAATGATAGAGTGTCAGAGTATTGACTCACGAAAAAATGGAAAAAATATAGGGTGAAGCATTGATTCGCATTGGTTCCGACGAGAGTGGGAAAAAATATCTTGGATGGTGAAGTATTGACTGACAGTATATTGGTTCCGACAAAAATGGGAAAAAAATGTCATGTGGGGTTGCAGTATGGAAGTATATTGGTTCGGACAATAGTGTGAAAAATTGTCTTGGAGAGTGAAGTATTGACTGACATTATATTGGTTCCGAGAAGAATGGAAAAAATTCTCATGGGGGTGAAGTATTGACTAGCAATATATGGGTTCCAACATTAATGGGAAAAAATATCCTGTGGGGGTGAAGTATTGACTCGAGAAAACAGTGGAGATAGAGTGCTTATTCCACAAATAAGTTTGACCTCCTGATCATAGAATAGTTTAAATTTTCAAAACGTCAGTTTCCACTAATTGTTTGTTATGCTATGACTATCAACAAGAGCCAATGTCAATCTCTAAATCATATTGGAGTGTTCTTGAATGTCCAGTTTTTAGATTTAGGCCTGCATATAATGTAAACATTCTACAGTAAATGCCCCAAAAATAAGAATAACAAATTGAACTTCATGCAATATAATCTTTTAGTGGTTTTATTTTTATAACATACAATTTTATATTTATTTCTTTAATCTTCTAACTTTGAAATCGTGAGGAGAACAATATTCTTTATTTTCTATTTATAATTTTCTTAACCTTTACATCCACTCACATTGCTCGGCGGGTGTGCTAGCATAAAATTGGTAATCATTTTAAATTTATATGATGAAATAATAATAATAATAATAATAATAATAATAATAATAATAATAATAATAATAATAATAATACAATTAAATTTACATATAAATTTATATTATATGTTATAAAATTTAAATCCCCGAAGGTACCGCGGGTTGGCTGACTAGGGTTGCTATGTCTTTTAGTATAATGTTTTACTGGCGATCATGTTCAATTAAATTGAAATTCCAATGAGATCATTGGGGGCAGGGGGCTTTTGACTGACGATCATCCTATCAATGCAAATTTGATCAGGTCATTTTGATTAATGGGTGAATGAAATTGGGCTTCAATGCCATTTCTCGGTAAAACATTAATTTTATATGTGACATGCTTTTGAAAGTACTGCTCATTTATGTAAGCATATAATTGGATTTCTCGGTTTAAATAAATGCATATGATAATGGGATCATTTGGGGGGGGGGGGGGAGGGTGACTGGCGATCATCTTCAATAAAACTGAAATTCCGATGAGATCAATGTTGAGGTGGATTATTGACTCGCGAGAAAATGAGAAAAAAATATCCTGGAGGGTGAATCATTGACTGACAGTACATTGGTTCCGACAAGAGTGAGAAAAAAATGTCCATGGGGGGTGAAGTATTGGCTGCCAGTAGTTTGGTTCCGACAATAACGGGAAATAAATGTCCTTGGTGGATGAAGTATTGACGGGAAGTCTATTGCTTCCGACAAGAATGGGAAAAAATGTCATGGGGGTGAAGTATCGACTTACGAAAGTAGTAGGGATAGAGTGTTTATTCCACGAATGAGTTTGACCTCATCTGATCATAAAATACCTTTTAAATTTTCAAGACGTTAGTTTCCACTAATTGTTTGCTATGCTATGAATATCAACAAGAGCCAATGTCAATCTCTAAAGCATGCTGAGTGTTCCTGAAGGATCCAGTTTCTAGACACTGCCAGTTATATATTGCTGCATCACGTTTAATAAGGCGTTAGGGTAAAGAGTGAATTGTGTTATGTGAGATATCATTGGGCCTATGCACCTATTTTGAGAAATCCCATTGTTTCTATTTTGCTGTCGTGTTTCGTAACTTCTCCTGGTGATCTATAGAAAAGTGTTAACAGCACATGTCTAATGATAGAGTGCTGAAGGGTGAAGTATTGACTCATGAAAAAATGGGAAAATATGTCCTAGAGGGTGAAGCATTGACTGGCTGTATATTGGTTCTGACAAGAGTGGGAAAAATATGTCCTGGAGGGTGAACTATTGACTGACAGTACATTAGTTCCGACAAGAATAGGAAAAAATGTCCTGGGGATGAAATATTGACTCGCAAAAACATGAGAAAAATGTCTTGGAGGGTGAAGCATTGACTGGCAGTACATTGGTTCCGACAAGAGTGGGAAAAAAATATCCTGGAGTGTAAGGTATTGACTGGCAGGAGATAGGTTCCGACAAGAATGGGAAAAAATGTAATGGGGGTGAAGTATTGACTCAAGAAAGCAGTGGAGATAGAGTGTTTATTCCATGAATGAGTTTGACCTCATCTGATCATAGAACACCGTTTAAATTTTCAAGACGTCAGTTTCCAATAATTGTTTGCTATGCTATAACTATCTACAAGAGCCAATATCAATCTCTAAAGCATGTTGGAGTGTTCCTAAAGGATCCAATTTTTAGACACGACCAGTTATATATTGTTGCATCACGTGTACTAAGGCGTTAGGGTAAAGGGTGAATTGTATTAAATGAGATATCATTCGGCCTATGCACCTATTTTGATAAATCCCTTTGCTTCTATTCTATTGTCGTGTTTCATATCTTCTCCTGGTGATTTGTGGAAAAGTGTTGGCAGTACATGTCTAATGATAGAGTACTGGAGGGTGAAAGTATTGACTCACGAAAAAATGGGAAAAAATGTCCTGGAGGGTGAAGCATTAATTGGTAGTACATTGATTCCAACAAGAGTGGGAAAAAATGTCCTGGAGGGTGAAGTATTGACTGGCAGTACATTGGTTCTGACAAGAATGGAAAAAATTATAATACCCCGGAAAATGGCTTAAATGGAGTGAAATAAGCTACTCATACCAACAAGGTACCTTTCTTTCTTGGTAGTCATCCTATAAGAACTCCAAAGTTAAGCGTGCTTGCCTTGGAGTAATTTTATGATGGGTGACCTCCTGGGAAGTCTCCCAGGGTGTGCGTGAGTGAGGCCAAAGCATACTGGAAAGAGCTCATGTTGGTTTGTGGGGACAGCCTTCACTCCGGAGCCGGCAACATCTAGAGTAACACCTTATCTTTCCGCTGCGCCGAAGATGGGGGTGTTACAGATGGTATCAGAGTCTGACCGCGACCGCGTGTTGTGGTATTCAGGCGCCTAGCGCGGTAAAAGATCCATGGGATGTGGATGGTTGAGGCGTCCAAGGATGTGGATGGTCGAGTGCAACGAGGACATTGCGATCTTAAGGGGGGAGAAATGTAATACCCCGGAAAATGGCTTAAATGGAGTGAAATAAGCTACTCATACCAACAATGTACCTTTCTTTCTCGGTAGCCATCTATAAGAACTCCAAAGTTAAGCGTGCTTGCCTTGGAGTAATTCTATGATGGGTGACCTCCTGGGAAGTCTCCCAGGGTGTGCGTGAGTGAGGCCAAAGCGCACTGGAAAGAGTTCATGATGGTTTGTGGGGACAGCCTTCACTCCGAGCCGGCAACATCTAGAGTAACACCCTGTCTTTCCGCTACGCCGAAGATGGGGGTGTTACAAAAATGTCCTGGGGCTAAAGTATTGAATGGCAGTACATTGGCTCCGACAAGAATAGGAAAAAATGTCATGGGGTGAAGTATTGACTCGCGAAAGCAGTGGAGATAGAGCGTTCATTCCACGAATGAGTTTGACCTCATATGATCATAGAATACCGTTTAAATTTTCAAGATGTCAGTTTCCACTAATTGTTTGAGTGTTTTTGAAGGATCCAGTTTTTAGACATGGTCAGTTATATATTGCTGCATCACGTGTAATAAGGCGTTCGGGTAAAGGGTAAATTGTGTTATATGAGATATCATTGGGCCTTTGCACCTATTTTGAGAAATCTCTTTGTTTCTATTATGATGTAGTGTTTCATAACTTCTCCTAGTGATCTGTGGAAAAGTGTTGGCAATACATGTCTAATGATAGAGTGTTGGAGGGTGATGTATTGACTCGCAAAAAAATAGAAAAAAATATCCTGAAGGGTGAAGCATTAACTGGCAGTAAGTACATTGGCTCCGACGGGAGTGGTAAGAAATGTCTTGGAGGGTGAAGTTTTGACCCATGTTAATTTTTTAAAATTATAATAATTTTTATTTTTGTTAAATTCTTCAATATTATTTTAAATTATATTACGTAACGAATTATTTATTGTAATTGTATATATATTTTTAAGTTTAATTATGTATACCTTTTTCTTTTTTACATTGAGGAAAAAATTATAATAATTATAATATTAATAATATAATAAAATTTGATATACCTTTAAATTTTTTATATGTTTTTTAAATTTACATCCCCGCGGGTACCGCTGGCGGGTAATACTAGTATACATAGTATTATAATCTTATGCATGTGTCAACAAGAATGGTTACTAAAAATACACTTTCCAAAACATATTGGCAAGAACGTCTCGTTGGAACCTTGGTTCTTTTTATCAATGTCCATAGATATGCAAGTGTAACCACCGACAATCTCCAAGCACATGGACCGGTTCATGAATAGATATCCTGCTGCACACGAACAGATTCAACACTAGAATCTTCCAGATTGTTCCTGATCTCGTACGAACCCCAGATGGACGACGATCTATCAAACAGATGGAGAGAAAAATTTGATCTCCTCTAAGACCCTCTTGGTTCCCCCCCCCCCCCCCCCCCCCTCCACAATTGAAGAGAATTATGTTTTTCTTGTGGTGGCTAGGGTTTGCGGAGACCTAATTATAGTCTCCTAGATGGTCCTTAGGCCAGATTGGGATTCACTAGAAGGTATCAATAGGTTTAAATTCTTATGTTCAGCTCATAATATAATTTAACCAATAAAACATTAATTAATTCCACTAAATAATTAATGTTACACTCTCGGCCTGATCTAAATTGAATATGGGGCTTGATCTAGATTGAATCTGGGCTCTACTAGACTCAATTTATTCCCTTCGTTTTAAGATATCGAACATCCATTAATTAATTCATCTCTATTAATTTTTAAATAGTACCACTAGAACTTCATCATTGAACGGATTAAATCCACTTGTAAGGTTTGTACAATAATCCTTATTGAGTTCCTCCAGGAACGTCATCAACCTGGATAATCAGAACACAGTGCCCTAATTAAAATAAATAGACACTATGCAAATAATATTTTCGCCAAAATACAAAGATATTGAATCAATTAAAATTCTCACGATAAATCAAAGCCACCACAAATATTCCAATCTCCACCAGAGTTGAGAAAAGATCATCGACTCGGCCTGGCCCACCCAACACATGGTAATCATGTAATACTTGTATTTGCATGGAATATTGGAAATTTAAGATGTTGCTAGGATTTGTATTGAAATATTATTAATTTTATGTCATTTTTTTCTTTTTTCCAAAAGAAGCTTCTAGGATCGGATATTTTGTGCGAAAAGGAATTTTGATGATCCAAGTAAAATATATTTTAACTTTTAAAATTATATAGTAAAAATACCTTTAAAATCTATATATAATTTACAATAATTTCAATAATCCCCAAATTTTTAATATCGACACTGAACATTCATCTTCCTTTTAATTTTTCAAACTACAAGCTCTAAACTCTAATTTTAAAACCTAAAACTAATCACAATTACTCAAAATCATCTCAATTTAGAAATATTTTCATTACAAATTCTAAACTCCAAACTCTAAACTCTAATTATTTCTTAAACATAGGGTTGTTTGTTATCGGTTTTTTTTTTAAAAAAAATGTAGAAAAGAAAAGGAAGGATAAGGAGAATTATTTGGATGAGATAGTACTAAAATTGTTTTTCAACGTAAACATGTTTGGATGAATTGTAAATAAAAGGACTTTCAAAATATCAAAAGAAAATTTTTTACTTCTACTTCTTGGCGTGGAAGCCGGAACAAATGGCGTGGAAGCCGGAACAGTAACACTGACGTTTTCAAATGAACCTTGTTCGAGGGAGCTGACTAAGAAGTTGGCATGGAAGCTGGAACAATCGCTACAGTAATTCTGTTTCCGGAAGGACCCTGTTAGAGAAAACACAAGAAGAAGTTCACATCCCACGTCGCTGAATTTTTGAAGAATAATTTTGAGAAAGAGCTGTCCAAGATTTCCAACATCCGATCCGAAGCAACTTTGCTCCTACAGCTCGAGCAAGCAGATGTCCGGGATCCGAGCCCGTAAACCCGGAAGACTGATCGGAGAAGAATACTTCATTTTGATAATTT
Organism: Hygrophila difformis; assembly: GCA_030278955.1. Classification (NCBI taxonomy): domain Eukaryota; kingdom Viridiplantae; phylum Streptophyta; class Magnoliopsida; order Lamiales; family Acanthaceae; genus Hygrophila; species Hygrophila difformis. The sequence goes on along the minus strand of JAOANR010000013.1, from coordinate 22,831,078 downwards.
TTGTAATAGTACATTAATGATACGTCCTTAGCCTCCTACTTGCTTTACGTCCCTAGCCACCTCCTTGCTTTACGACCCTAACCTCTAAGGACAAGCCTCACATCCTTAGACACCTACTAGCTTTACGACCCTAGCCTCCTACCTGCTTTACGACCCTATCCACCTCCTTGCTTTACGACCCTATCCTCTAAGGACGACCTCTCACGTCCTTAGACACCTACTAGCTTTACGACCCTAACCTCCTACTTGCTTTACGACCTTATCCACCTCCTTGCTTTACGACCCTATCCTCTACGGACGAAGAAGGCTACGATGCTATCCTCTACGGAAAAGCCTCTAAGGACAGCCAACCTTTTTGTTTTCTCCTTGTTTCATTATGTACGTAACATTTGGGGTTTTGGCAGGTATAAGTAGCCTCCCCCATCACTTGTAATGACATCTTTTGTTGAATGTTAAACTCTTTGCACACTTGCAAGTTTATGCCAAAAGATCACTCACTCATAATGAACATTTCATTTTGAGTACTTCCCTTGACTTGGAGATTGAAGGACTCCATGTTGAATTTCAATCATCAAAATGAATCAATGAAGATTGAGGACAAGGCATATGGACTTGTTTGCCTTCTCTTGTTGAAGATTTGAGATGGTTACTTCGTCAACTTGGTTTTGAAGCTTACCAAGAAGATTACTACCATGTTTGGAGCTTGTGGAGGAGATGAGGAATCTTGATTTTGCATCTCAAAGCTTGGATTCAAAGATGGAAGCTTCCCTATCCCTTTTGTTGCACCCTTGTTGAAGATTGTGGAGGAGATGAGGAACTTGTTTTTGCATCTCAAAGCTTGAAGCAACCATGGGAGCTACTAGCTTATTTATCTTTGTTTTTCTTGTTTCAAGAATGTATCCTATAGATCCATGGCACTTCTCCTTTTCTTTTTGAGGAAAGTCAAAACAAAAGGGTAAAATTTTTGGTAAAAGTCAAAACAAACGGGTAAAAGAATTTGAAAAACTTTTGAGTGAATTAAAAGTCAAAAGGAAATAATCTATATCTATACTATATAGAAAAACAATCTCCCTTATGAACAGTAACCTACTCTTATGAACAGTAACCTATCGATTTTCTCTCACAAAAATTTACTTATGAACAGTAACCTACCTATATCCTCAATATTCACTTTTTGCACGCAATCCAATATACATTTTAACACTTAATAACTCAAAATGTATATAAGTAAAAATTCTAAAAGTTTAATATTTTAAAACTACAAGATGAGACGAATACAACGAGATCTCACTTGACTATGTTTTTTTTCTATAAATGTTGTATAAATATGAGTCAAAGTTGGATAATAAACAATAACAGAAGTCAATCATTTTTCACTATAAAAAACTAGAGGAAGTGTATAAAAGCATAATGCACTTTTAAAATATAGGAGAATCAAATTTAGCGAAAATTCACATTTATATAATTTTATTTTATTAAATATTATGAATAATTAGTACTATCAAATATGCAATAAAACTTTATGGGTTGATATTATATTTATTATCTAAAAATAACAATTTTTCTTATTATTCTTAACAAATACTTTATGAAATGAAATTATATTTAATATGATAATAAATTTTAATAAATACTTCATCTGTTTTCTTTTAAATGCATCATTCATGCATTTCACGACGTCCAAGATACATTTTTAAAGGTTAATAATTCAAATTGTACATAAATAAAAATTATAAAAATTTGATATTCTAAAACTATGTGATTAGACGAATCTAACAAGATCTCACTTGACTATGTTTTTTCTTATATAACTATGTTAAAAAAATTAATCAAAGTTACTCAATGAATAGTGACTACTATGCAAATGGATCACTTATTTAAGAACGGAGGTAGTACTACTTTATGGTTGATAGTATTATATTCATCAATCGATAACAAATATTTTTATTAGATAAATCAACTAAATTATATAAATTGCAAAAGTTGATTAAACTATGTTTATACATCGGGAAAAATGTCAAAATGATGTCATAATTTTGTCAATTCCCATCGGGCCTTAAGCACCCCATTTGCTGACATGGCATGAGATTAGTAAAAATTATTAACCATTTCTAATTTTAATTCATAAGAGTATTTTCTTATATTTTTCTAGTTTAATTTGAAATATCTACATCTTTGTGAAATTTTTATTTTCTCAAACCTTTAGGGTGAATCAATATTCATAATCAATTATCGTGTGCAACTGTGATTTTATGTACACTCCATTTGCATATGTATTGCGTTAATTAGCGCCGTGAGTAGAAAGTCTTTTATCTTTTATTTTTAATTTTTTCTCCTTTTAGACTATTGTTTATAATTTAATAAGTATTTTTTTTAAGGCACTAAATTGTAATATATAAATTTTGGTAATGACATATTGTCTATTGCTTGTTTGATATACAATATATACCTCATATCATTCTTAAAATAGTTTAAGGAGTTTGGAGAATGTAATCGATATAATAGAGTTGAACAATTTTATTTTTTAAATTCGATTTTTTCATTCACATTTCTGCCCATTGGGCGGGGTAGTAATAATAATAATAATAATAATAATAATAATAATAATAATAATAATAATAATAATAAAGACAAAACAAACAGGCAAATAATTACAGCTGGAAAATTAACTAATGGACTCATCTCCAATCCGAATGAGGAGTCTACTTCATTCACAACTTCAAATCCCAATTTGATCATCTAAAATTAACTCACGCAAAATACAGCGCGTTAAAAAGCAAAGGCCTGTATTGATCTGGCAACAGAGTTGGTGAGCAGTCCGTCCATCCATGAAACACACTAATAAACCAGGGGCTTATTTGATTGATAGTTCTATTCTATCATCAGAAGATATAAATGGGAAGGCACCTAACCTACTTATTGTACAGCACAGACATGGTTACAAAAACCATCGACATAGGATTATTTTTCCAAGACCACAAGTTTAAAATCCTGCACGCGGATTGCCTGAACCTGCAGCTACAACGCCCATCCCACCATCCACTGTGGCCCCAACATTTTCACCAACACTATGTACAGTGACGGCCACTTTGTCACCATTGAGTTGTTCCACAAGTTCATCAATTTTTTTGAACTGAAATGGCCACCTTGAGTTATAAAGGAATTGCCGTAGATCAAACCTATTATCCTCGGGCGAGTAGCTCTGCAAAAGAAATCTAAACTTAGGTACAATACTTAGGTAACTTTTGAAGCACATATTTGCACACATGCATACGATTTGATGACACAATAGATATATTGTGTACCTCAGCGTGATACGATGGTGTTAGAACAGTCATCTTGTGTCTGTTGATGGAATAGTACTTGAAGAAATATTTAACTTTTTCAGCAATCTCTGCTGGAGTCAATTTCTTTCCCCATTTGTAACAGAGATTCTACAATGGAAAGCAAGAGGAAACTCATATACTCAATAAAATATACAATCATACTCGATTCCAAGATGCAGAATCAAAAAACATTACATTTTGTTCAAAAAGAAATAATATGCAAAAGTCTTTAAGTAGACCAATTCATGTGTTTTAGCAATGTCCTGAAGCCTCTTTATTTGGATTGCAAGTGTCTGTGTTATTATACAAGAGTATATTTACTCCTCAATGTTCAGAACTCAACCTTTATAACAGGTCCATTTTTCAAGCGTTTAATTTGACAGTATCTATTTTCATATGACATACAAATAACAAATTGGCATAGCATCATATAGGTAGTGGAGTAGAACTAAAGTGAAAGCAGATATCAAAATAGACACAAACCTTAAACATAGATACAGGCCCACAGCGGAAAATCTTGCGCATCCTTCCATAAACTGAGAGTTCTTCGTAAGTCATTCCCATATCCACTTCATCCAGCTGTTCCAGATTATGTATGTCGTCAGCTTGAAATATCTTTTTTTTTAATTTTTTAATTTTTTACTTATTCCTTTATGTTTTGTTCATGTGAGTTAAATGAGTTTTGAAGATGAAATCTGCGATGGAATTGTTGATTAACAATAACATGGCCTGCATAAAAAAATAAAATAAAATAAAAAAGAAAAAATATAAAGAAAAAAAAAAGGAGGACCCAAAGAAATAATTGTACGATGTAAAAACAACATAAATAATTGGGGAAAAAAAAAAAAGAATCTTCAAAGACATATTTCAAAGGGAAAGACATAAGCACCACATTAGTAGTCTTAAGCCTATCAGATAATCAGACAAAAAATACCTGGATGTAATTGGACCGTATAGGCTCCAATTCAGCAGTAGGGGGAGCTGCTTCAATCTCCGCTAAAGATGAATAACCAAGATGGACAGCAGCCCATTTCAAAAATCTCCGCAGGTCCTGCTTGCTAATACTTCCAATTGGATTTATATCAGCAGAACTGCAATCATACTGAGTAGTAAAACTGTTGTTAAAAGCCACTGGCAACAGCAATTACCATTATCCATACTCGCATAGAGAGGATTTATGGTCTGGCGTTTCAATCAGTAGGATGCATTTAATAGGAAGAGTGTAGCGAACGAGCCCTTGACAAGAAGCTTTGTAAGCATAAAAATAAATGTAGTACCTTTGTTAAATACCCACGTAATCCTTCATCAACATTGGAGCTTCCTAAGACAAGGTAAAAACCTGGTTTGCTGTGAACCCATGGCAAAAGTGATGCAAGCATAAATGCTAAGACCATTCTTATTCGAGCCTGTATATTTTGCAACCCTAAATTTTCAATGTTTGAACCCCCATCCACCTGAGACATGGAAAAACAATAAGTAAACAAGAAGTGGTTGAAGAAGTTTATAGACATCATACAGAAGTATCATAGATGTGACATCTACAATTACATTTATTAGTAGAAATATTAAACTTATCTATTCCGAGATACAGATTGTCACAAAGCACAATTCAAACATTTTAGCCTTCAGGCTTTTGACCTTGTAACGGGGTCTGTTCCCTGTAAGTGTCTGAAATAGAGAGAGAAAGGCAGAAACCACAACATCTATGGAGACATCAAGATGCCAAGACCCAATTTCTTCTGCAAGAACCTTTGCCCTCGTTCTTGTAGCATCCGAACTGTACGGAAATAAAAATATTGATGATAAAAGACAATAGTTTATTATAAGAAAAGGCTGCCTTTAGTCTGGGTCAAGTGGAGGAACAAACAAACCAAGATGAGCATTCAATACCACAAAACTAAAGAGTATCAGAAAAACTAAGTGGGAAGAATTTCTCAAACTCCAAACAAAGGGGTCTAATCAGCCTCAAATGATTATCACTCTTTTTAACAAAATGATTCTTCCTTTGATTCACAATCTCTTTCTAGAAGTTTTAAAATATTTCAATAATTGATTCCATTTACTAATTTCAAGGCAATCATCATTCATCACACTATCTCTCTTTTTCAATTTCATTTACATTATTACAATATATCTCTATCTTTCCCCAATTTTGAGATATTCATTATACTAATACCTACGATTATAGCAATTTTCTTAATATGCAACATAACCTTAAAACAGAACACTATTTTGAATATGAGGAAGGAGTATTATGCTTCGTATAAGTTTCAGAGTTGCACATCTGATCTACTCAGAGAGATGTTCCAGAATGAGTTTATCAGAAACAAACAGATGCCAGTTACACTGCAGGTATTTTAGCTTATACAATATGTTATGTGGAATGTAGATGCTAGGGAACTAGTGTCAGGTTTCAATTAGTGACAAATGTTGTAGTCCAACAGGCACCATTTCTCATGTGTGATATCCATGGACTGTCAAGAAAGGGTAAGGCAAGTTAACATACATAATGGTTTGGGTATGATGTTCCTGGGACAAAATTCTGATTTGCATAATTTAACTAAAGGAACTCGTAAAAGTAAATGAAAGACATTGGATGAACCTAAGTAATATATTTCTCCATGCAACACCCAATCAGAAAATCACAGTAGAATGCTATTAAATTGCTGAAGTCTCTTAATATGATTCTTATATCTGTTATCCAAGGGCATATAAGGGTTTACAAAAAGAAACATGTGTCCCATATTTTCTCACCCATTTTCAGATCCCATGAAAACTGTGTAGAATATTCGCCTAGCAAATTCTTTGCTGTCTGTTGGATATTGCCCATCAGCATACTGGCCAATTCTTATTGCATCAGCTTTGACCTGTTCATCGCCATTCGATATTTCTGACGCAATAGTTGATTCAGAAATCAATGCATTTAGCATGAAAATTTTTAGTGTGAAATATGCATATCCAGAATGCAGCACCATATTCAATTCAGTTTTCAGATTGTTTGAGTTAGAATACAGGAAAATGAAAAAAATAAAGGAGGGCAAAATTACTCATTGGAAAGATAAAATAAAGAGGTTTAACACTTATTAAGGAAAATTATAAACATAACCTTAGGCCATAAGCCATATAAACCTCACACTTGCGAACTTCCACAAAGCAAACTTATAGTGACCCCATTTCTACATTTCAAAAAGAACAGGACTGGTGAACTTGAAGAATAGCGGCAATATGTTTATCACTACATATATCAGGATTTAAATTTTTCTAATAAAGAAAAAAGAAGAAAACCCATCCAACAAAGTTAATCACATAAGGTGTTAGATCCTTTCCTTTGTCTTCAATGGTAAATTAAACTAAAAACTTTGGGTCCTTCAATCAGAGAATGATTTATTTCGTATCATTCTAAAGAGTGACGGGATACTTGAATATCCATCTTCATAAGAATTAACTTGAATGTTACAAGAACCAAACAAAGGATACTAAACAAAAAACAACACAAAAAAACTCTGTAGAAAGAAACCTAATAGAGGATAAGGCGATTCACCTTTTACTACTAGTTGGCACATGCAGCCAACTATGGCAGCAACAGATGAGCTATCCGCTCCACCTGAAAGTGGAAGTAGAAAACCAGATGCACCACTTCTTCGCAAATAATCCCACAACCAGCAGCCTGGCCCAAAAGCTATTTCCTCTTCAGGAGAATGATATTGAACCTGATAACAATGAATAAGCTCACTGCTCAAAAATCGAATAAAAGTTAAAACTAAGAAGATTATGTAGAAGATAAAAATGGAAGCCTGGGCACAGATTGGAAAAACTCAAATTCAAACCGGCAAATACAAACACTGACACGAAATTAGCTCAGATGTCAGAACTAACAGGTGGTAATGCTGCATGGTGATAGTAGTTAATCTCACTCCCTAATATAGAGATTCCTTGCTTGGATGGGCAATAAAGAATTACTTACATAAGACTACCCAACTAACAAGGGCACACTATTTAGTGTAATTAGGTTTACAGCTTTATTCCTAGAGGACCAACACCACAAAAAGCATAAATAAGAAACTGACATCATTTATCCATGAGCCATTTCAAAATATCAATAGAAAGCGAGGAAAAGAACGGTTTGCGCATTCGTTTCATATCTATGGTCCTCATCATCATTATCATCATCTAAGCCTTTCTCCCCAAGCGACATCAGTTATATGGATTACAATCCCTAATTTTTTCAGTTAAAATAGAAGTTCTCATTTAAATTCAAATGTAGCTTGCCTCCATGTGTATTTTATTCTCCATATTTTTTCTAATTTCCTACTTGTACAAACCACTGAGTATCTACCAGCAACTCATAGTACTAGAGCATCTAGGGATCTCCTAATTAGAGGAATAAATTGTCTAAAGCATGATACTCATATTTTTTTATATATTGGTGCTGCCCAAAATTGAAATGTATAATTGCTCAAACTAGGCTACCAATGCCTAGCTATGTTCACAGGATGAGGATATAAGAATCATCTCATAATAATTTAATAAAATCATGATTGATCAGTCAAAGAGAAGGAAGAAATAAATGCCCAATAGCAAGCATTTCTAAAATATTGATTCTACTAATAGCAAAGAGCTTCATCCACTTAAACTTGCTTGTGCATGGAAGGAAGCCAGTGAACTATATACCAATTATATGACCAAAGTTTACGCGTGAGCTCTATCCTTGAAAGTTTGATTTGCATGTTAATACCTACTTAGGGAGAATGAAGGTACCATAACCTTGTAACATTTCAGCAAGCTATTATAAGTTATAACCCCTTAAGTGAAAAATCAGAGAGAAAAGCTCTATAAAAGAAACATATTATGCCACCAACTCTCTTTGGATTAAGAAATATGCAAGTGATGATTTGCTTAGAGAGGCATTTCACTGATGCAATGATGCCACTTGGCTGTCCTCCAACCCACCCCACCCCAGCACCCCCTCCCCCACAAATCTAGAATTATCCACCATATCCTTAACCCCTCATGCAAATAGATTGCTATTAAGCCGTCTAGTTTTGGTATCCCAGCTTAGCCACAGAGAAGTCCATCGTAAAGGTTGTTTCTTTGGCAGTAGAAATGATGCTACCTCCGGTTATTGTAAAAGGTTAGGACATGCTGAAGGTCAATGCTAGACATGGAATTCAACACACACAAAGATTGTTGTCTAATCCAAGGTCATGAAAGTCAAGGACATTCTGAATTTTCAAACAAGAATCTTGATTGTGAGGTTTTCTAGGAATACTAAAACCTAGTCAATTTTTTTCCATGGAAATACAAAAGAACAACTTAGTCATCAAATTCATTCAGAATTCTTAAAAAAATATTTTGTTCAATGCTTCCTCCATGAAATGATCAAAACACAAATAGAATTCCTTTGATATCAACTCATTGGCTTACCTTAAGTGGACTTGAAAGTGCAACATGGAGATTAAAGGACTCGCAGAGCTTGTAAGCCACTGGCACAGAAGAAACAAGCTGTTTGCAACTGGCTTGTTCCTGAAAGCAACTAATAGATCCTCTAAGACTGGCTACCTGCAACTATATTATAGTAAATTAAAATGCACCATAAAGAAGTCTAATAAAACCATCCAATAATTACTGTAGTCTGTTCATATCTTGCTTGTTTCCTTAAAGCCACACCGCAAAAAATCTACTTGGGAGATTTTCAATATAAACATGTAGATACTGCAACACATGTCCTATACCTTAGCAGTAGAAAATAGCTGTCAAGCATTTCAAAAAAATAGAGGGAAACAACATAAAACCCTTAGATATATAACACTGTGAAGTGTGAACAGATCGATATAGAATTCTGCTGTAACAAATTGCAAGTACAACACCACAAACAAGTGTTCTGTCAAGTCCCCAGAGAATAGCTAATATAGGATATGACATACCGCATCTAGATCTACTTGAGCAACCACCAATTCAACATCATTAAGGGAAAACTGTGAGCCCTGTGCAACTACATCTCCATTTATAACAACACTAGCGCATCCATCTGCATACAAACAATTCTGGAATATGACATCCTCCAAATAATATCACTGTACAGAAAGGGGGGGGGGGGGGTGTTGTTATGAACTTTAATCAGTTGTTCTCCATCCCACTATATGATAAAAACTGGAATGAAATGCTGCTCACAGTCCATGGGGTCCAGCGTAGCAATAGAGTATCTAAATTTGGAAATAGACCTAGTGAAACAGTGAGTTCTCATACCCCTTCTTATCAAAATGTTCCATAAAACATTAAAAGAGAACAAGAAAACATGTGTCAATGATTTACATCATTTCAAATTATTATTTCCATTGGCAACGAATCACCTTTCATAGAATTATATTTTTATGTCTCCAACTATAGGCTTGAGAAATCTACTATCAATAGAAACATTAATTTTTCCTACAAAACAATATAGAGTGTAACATGACAACCACCACAGTCCAGAAGAATGGCAAAAACAAATCACACCATCCTACCCACCATAATACAGGCGTCCACCATCACATCCTTGGTGATTGCTATACATGTAAACTCCTCCACGTGTATGTGTCGCACCGATAAAAGCACGGAGGCGAAGATCAAGTTTCCGCAATTGATGGTGACTTCCACTTGCATTCATAAAAACTTCAACACCATTCAATGCAAGTTCAGCATGAGGGGGCATTGGACTAAAGAGCTCCTCACACACTTCAGCTGCTATGGCTCTGAGAGAAATTAAAGTTTGAAAGATCAGAAATTATCAACTGCTGCCCCAAGCTGAAGGCTCTGCTAGAGCTATTTCTATAAGAGCTTGCCAACAAATACAACAAGGAAATCATTATGCAAATTCTGCAATAAAATTAAGTAATCCCTTCGTTCCTAAATAGTAGTCCTTTTAGAGATGGAAAAGTGTTCCACAACAGTTTGTCATTTTCAGGTAGTTTTAGGTAGTTTTGTTATGTTTTTACTATATTGCCATTGTCTTTACATAAATGCTATTTCTTGACGTTTATTACGAAATGGCTTAGTTGTGTAAAAATGGAAATTTTATAAGTTAATTAATGCATATCTTGGTTATTGAAATTGAGCTGAAAGAGACAACTATTTAGGAACAGAGAGAGTACTAAACAAGAAGAGGAGAGAGATATCAAGCATTAAAAATTGTAGAAGTAGCAATGCATTGACAAGGACTGATATAAATCATCAAAAGCAATTATAATTATTATAATATAGGCACAAGGCTCATATAATCTCATCCAAATGACCTGCATTTCTACATAGAAAATCAAATGTGATCACCATTTTCTGAACACACACACAAACACACATGCACATACATATTCTTTTTGAACCTGACTAAGCTATAAAGCAAGATCTAAGCTTCAGGACTATAATTAGATATGCTCAACAAAATTATTTTGAACCTGTCTAACTGTGTGAATTGAGCGCAAAATATATACAAAATTTTGTGCCGCATTAACAACTTAATATTTTCAGATGAGATTTTCATTAATATTATATCAATGCAGGAGGTCCCATATTCAATTCCTTTTGCCATCAATTAATGGAAGCTTGTTCCATGTTCAAAAATTTACGAGAAGACACAGCCATGATGTGAGAAAGCGTATCAGTTAAGCATTAAACAAATACAAAACGATACACCACCTTAAAGACTCAAGTTTTAACAGAGGTGGTAATTAATATACACAGTTTTAATCTCAAGGACTTATTCCAAGGCTCTTAAGAGAGGAAGTGAGTGAACACAAAGAATTATACTTAAAAAGGTGGCAAATATAATGAGTGTTTTAAGACAAGGCCGAGAAAAGATCAAATTGATTTCAGAAGATATAAGAGCATACATGTCCTGAAATTGAACATATCCATAGCCAAAGGGCACAGTCTCCTGAGACAAAGCCTCTGCAATATCACTTGGAAGAAGAAAGTCTTCAAGATAATCTCTTTGTTTCCAGGCAGTAAACCATCTAAGCTCTCTGTAGTTTCCATCATTTGCAAGACACATCTTTGGGCGTATCATCACTATTCTCCTATTCAAGCACAATACTTGGCAATTGTAACGCTCTGAACCTTTGATTATTGGCATACCAAAACTGCAAAATATGCCATCCGTCCAGTCACCAAGCAATAATTCTTTTAAGCAGTCCCACCTACAAATTAACCCTTCAGGTTGAGAAATTACGCCAACAAAATATTCATCTAATATACACACAAACAGGGATGCCATTCTGAGGCTAAGGAATTAGCTTTTTCTAAAGAAGGTGTCAGATACCATATAAATATTTTTAAACCCCAAAGAGGAAGGAAAAAGAAAATGCCACCTTTAAGCCACGGGATTGCCAATTTGTAGGAGGTACCAAACACCACAGGAATCATCAGAAGCGATCAAATTTAAGAGTATGTGTAATACCCCAAAAAAATAACGGTCATCATCCGGAAATGCAACGGTAACTATATTTTGGGGGCAAATTATTTTCAACAAGTGGAAATTAGAATTTAACAAGTAGGCTGTTATGACTTATTTTGGACTGAATTGGGCTATGTTTTTAACATGGTTTGGGCTGCTTGTCTAGGCTGCTGATTCAAGAGATAATCAGCCCACTTTTGGAGCTTTTAAGAATAGAGATTGAACCTCCTACACTAAGCAAGATAAGGACATAAAAACCTATCCAAAACACCTATTTTTGGAAGGTTTAAAAGTTGTAACAGGCTGTTACAGGTTGTGGCAAGAGCTGGCAGCAATTAGGGGATTTTACATTAACTCCCATTCCTAAATTCACCTCCCAACCCACCTATAAATACCCCCTCTCATTCACTCTTTTCCTCACACCAAAATCATTCCTCTCTTCTCCTCTTTTATATTCTTAGTGTTCTTAGTGATCTTGTGAGTTCAAAGCAAGCTAAGGAGGTTGCTAGCAAGGTCTTAAAGCTTTCCTAGCGTTTTCCACTTGAAGAGTAAGCTAGTCTTACCCGTACATTTTAAGTTTCATGCAAAGTTCTTGAATTATATGCATGAATCGCTTTTAATTGCTTTAATCTTATGTTCATGCATTAGTGTTAAAAGTTTTTGGGATTTTAATCCTATGTTATGTCAAAATGCTTTTGAAACCTTTTATTATGTGTTTTTGGGTTAGGCCCATGATGTCGAACTTAAATTGGACCGTTGGGACATTTTGTGGATATTATTTAAATGATTTGAGGGCATGAGTACCGCGGTGGTACCTGAGTTGTGGATGACCGAACTCCCCTCTGGCTAAGTGGTAGGACGGCTTCCTCCCTTAGACCCACATGTTTTGAGCCTATGTTTCGCTAGACGTAAGTCGCGGTTCGCGGTCTAGTTTACCCGGGTATTAAATTCATAGCTGTATCATCATGTGCATGTTGGGCCGCGGCTAGTTACTGCAGCCAAAGAAATATTGTGAATATATGTTGTGTATTTTAAATAGATACGTGTGTCTTCGGAATGAGGCTAGCTTGCTCAGCATTGTTGCTGATTATTTGTTGTTTCCCCTTTTTCAAGGTAAATTTCATTCGAGAAGTCATGCATGCACGTGGGCTTGGGAAGGTCTTCATAAATAAGAGTTTTTTTTAATTATTGCATCAAATTACTTTTAGAACAAATGTTTTGGCCATGGGCCCAATGAAATTTCTTATGTTATAAATAAAGTTTATTAATGGAAAAAAAGGTAAAAACGTCCTTTATCTTTCCAAAAATTTCAAATCAGTCCTTTTTCTATTTTATTACCAAAACAGTCCTCTACAAATGCTAATTATGTTCAAATCAGTCCTTTTTTCACTAATTATATTCTAATTGCTGACGTGGCAAGAGTTTTAATTTAAACATGACACGTGTGCATAATATTAGTCATTTTTCTTTTATCTTTTGCCAATTCAGTCCTAAACTTTTATTTTGTTCTATTTAGTCCTCTACCCAATCACTCATTTTTATATTAATTGGCCTCAAACCTTTCAAATTATTTCATTTTAGGCCCAGAACCTTAAATTTTTTATTATTACTAATACATTTATCAAATAAATGTCCAACATACTTCCGTAAATAAAATTAAATACCAAACCTCATACATTGGGTTTGACCGCCTTGTTACCGGGTCTTTGAAGTTCCGAATTTTACGGACTCTCTCTAACCACCCGACCGTAACGATGGTTCATTGGTTCTGGTTTCCTTCAGCAACAATAAGCACAATCATACTTTGTGGACAATAAAATTCAGGCTATTTTTTTAATATTTTTAATAATATTAATATTTTTCAATAAAACCAAGGCTTCCTGTATCCATGACCTTCCAAAAATTCAAGTTAAATCATTTACTCAAATATTGCTACATCCTAAGGTAGGACGCAAAGTAAGATTCTGTTGATTGTTACTGAAGGAAACCAAAACCAATGAACAATCGGTTGCGGTCGAGTGGTTATTAGAGAGAGTCCGTAAAATTCCGGTACTTGAAAGACCCGATAACAAAGCAGTCGAACCCAATATATGAGGTTTGGTGTTTAATTTTATTTATGGAAGTATGTTGTGCATTTATTTGATAAATGGATTAGTAATAATAAAAAATTTAAGGTTCTGGGCCTAAAATGAAATAATTTGAAAGGTTTGAGGCCAATTAATATAAAAATGAGTGATTGGGTAGAGGACTAAATAGAACAAAATAAAAGTTTAGGACTGAATTGGCAAAAGATAAAAGAAAAAGGACTAATATTATGCACACGTGTCAGGTTTAAATTAAAACCCTTGCCACGTCAGCAATTAGAATATAATTAGTGAAAAAAGGACTGATTTGAACATAATTAGCATTTGTAGCGGACTAAATCGGTAATAAAATAGAAAAAGGACGGATTTGAAATTTTTGGAAAGATAAAGGACGTTTTTACCTTTTTTTCCGTTTATTAATATAGTATTGTCTTCTTCCTAAAGCACTAGAAATTTTATTATGCCTTAGTACTAATTGTGTTTAAACAGAGGAATACAAATTAGACTTGTGTACTATCGAGTTGCTATGGGGCTTCTTTCTAAGGAGCCTTGGTGATAACAAGGCCCGTCAGCCGGTGGCCCACCTCCCTTTCCTGGAACCCCCGACACAACTTTATAGAACTCAAGTACTTAATAGTAATTCCAAAGTTAAGACACTTAAGTTAATCAAAATTCCTTCTATTAGCCTTAGCATTCCTTGGTCAAGTTAGTCGTAGCGAGCTTGACTAAGGGATGTGGCGGTAACACTCCCGCCAAACCATATTTTAAAAACGGGGTGTTACAGAGTGGTATCAGAGCCAATAACGGTCTTTTCTTTTAAAACCCTTTGATACAAAAAGATATGCATCAATTAGAATTTTGAAAACTTTTGAAATTTTTTGCACAAGTATATTTTGGGGGACACATGCACAACATATAGGCACAATTAGAATTTTCTTTGTGCATATGAAAGTTTTTTTATGTTAGACAGCCATCGGTGAGAGGCACCAAAAGATTCTTTTAAATGTGTGGATGATACCAATGATACATCACGATAAATATGGACACCGTAACGTGGGTTCCCTATTAGACAAGGAAAGTCGGATTTTCAACTTAATGAATTAGAAGCCAAGGTTGCTATACTAAGGAAAGTGTGATAAAGGGAACAAACTAAGATGGGGATTGATACACGAGGAAGATACGACCAGGAGTTGAAAGAGTTATGAGTTGCGGCTGGGTGCTTAAGATTTGAATACGAGTCATTGACCAAGGTTTTAAGTATTAGATCATGGCCAAGAGCCACAGTTATTTGTGGAGGGCGAGTATTCATGGGATACCTGTAATTATGGATGACCGAATTACTCCCTCGAGACACCTATTTTTGGAAGGTTTAAAAGTTGTAACAGGCTGTTACAGGTTGTGGCAAGAGCTGGCAGCAATTAGGGGATTTTACATTAACTCCCATTCCTAAATTCACCTCCCAACCCACCTATAAATACCCCCTCTCATTCACTCTTTTCCTCACACCAAAATCATTCATCTCTTCTCCTCTTTTATATTCTTAGTGTTCTTAGTGATCTTGTGAGTTCAAAGCAAGCTAAGGAGGTTGCTAGCAAGGTCTTAAAGCTTTCCTAGCGTTTTCCACTTGAAGAGTAAGCTAGTCTTACCCGTACATTTTAAGTTTCATGCAAAGTTCTTGAATTATATGCATGAATCGCTTTTAATTGCTTTAATCTTATGTTCATGCATTAGTGTTAAAAGTTTTTGGGATTTTAATCCTATGTTATGTCAAAATGCTTTTGAAACCTTTTATTATGTGTTTTTGGGTTAGGCCCATGATGTCGAACTTAAATTGGACCGTTGGGTCATTTTGTGGATATTATTTAAATGATTTGAGGGCATGAGTACCACGGTGGTACCTGAGTTGTGGATGACCGAACTCCCCTGGCTAAGTGGTAGCACGGTTTCCTCCCTTAGACCCACATGTTTTGAGCCTATGTTTCGCTAGACGTAAGTCGCGGTTCGCGGTCTAGTTTACCCGGGTATTAAATTCATAGCTGTATCATCATGTGCATGTTGGGCCGCGGCTAGTTACTGCAGCCAAAGAAATATTGTGAATATATGTTGTGTATTTTAAATGGATACGTGTGTCCTCGGAATGAGGCTAGCTTGCTCAGCATTGTTGCTGATTATTTGTTGTTTCCCCTTTTTCAGGGTAAATTTCATTCGAGAAGTCATGCATGCACGTGGGCTTGGGAAGGTTTTCATAAATAAGACTTTTTTTTAATTATTGCATCAAATTACTTTTAGAACAAATGTTTTGGCCATGGGCCCAATGAAATTTCTTATGTTATAAATAAAGTTTATTAATATAGTATTGTCTTCTTCCTAAAGCACTAGAAATTTTATTATTCCTTAGTACTAATTGTGTTTAAACAGAGGAATACAAATTAGACTTGTGTACTATCGAGTTGCTAGGGGGCTTCTGTCTAAGGAGCCTTGGTGATAACAAGGCCCGTCAGCCGGTGGCCCACCTCCCTTTCCTGGGAACCCCCGACACAACTTTATAGAACTCAAGTACTTAACAGTAATTCCAAAATTAAGACACTTAAGTTAATCAAAATTCCTTCTATTAGCCTTAGCATTCCTCGGTCAAGTTAGCTGTAGCGAGCTTGACTAAGGGATGTGGCGGTAACACTCCCGCCAAACCATATTTTAAAAACGGGGTGTTACAGTATGAAACAAACAGCTTCATCATAAATATTAACTGTTCTGACTTTGAGCTGGACAATATTATCATAGTGCAAAATTTATTAACAAAATATACTCCACAAATTTGATCGTAATAGCATTTTACAGACAAACAAAAAACCAATTGTCTTTTGCAGACAAAAACAAGACAACGTGCAAACGAGCCGAATTCTTCTAGCAGAAATATATTCAATCCAAATTCATTCATTCATTACCATAGTTGAATAAGACCACTTAACTAGACATCCATAGACGTAGTGGGATTGCAAGCTTACGCATGGTTGACAGTATCGAGCTCCAAGAAATGGTCCTCACAGCCATATCCGGTAATTTCTAGCTCGGGGCCGAGGCGGATGACAGCGCCGGCCGCTTTAGCTCTGGATATCGACTCCTTAATATGCTTCGTATTGCAGTCGAAATCCATTGCCCATTGATTCAAGTTGCAGGTTGCGACTTTGAGGAGCCTCATCGTCGCAATTATCTATCTGCAATCGCGTTCGGAATGGAAAAGGCCGTAATTTATGGAAAGAAAAAGGGTTGTGGGATGAGATGAAACAGAAGACGAATAGGGGAAAGCGGAAAGCGGTGGAGGGGACGAAGAGACACGGATACAGAGTTTGTCACTGAAAAGATAGTAAATAGGTAGAGTTATTACAGCAAAATAATCAGGGTAGTAATTGGAAAAATAGCCAATCAGTTCATTTCGTTTTTAGGAGTATTCAATTTCATCATTTACTAATTTTTAGGAGTACTAATTTTTAGCCTCATATGAATATCCTCTACATTTTCTATTCAAAATTTCATCTGTCGTTTTTTCCTAATCAAACTAGATTAAAAATTTCATTTCAATTCATTTATTTGATTAAAAATATAATTTCAGTTAATTTAGTTGATTAACAAAAATACGGATTTGAATTTAATTACAAAATTTAGAAGATTATATGAGGCTTAGAGGATGGACAAAGTAAAAATAACAAAAGACCTCTTTTTGGCTATTTTCCTAATTATTTGATGGTTTCTTAGGCAAAATATTTGAAGCGCCTTGAATTAATTAATCTAGTGGAAGACCCTCCAAATATAAATATCATATTTTTTATTTATACGATCTAAATACAAATATATTTATTTTTCTAATTAAGAAAACATAACCAAATATATTTATTGTACTTTTAAAAAATCAAATATATGGTTATACAATTTGATGGTATATAATATATTAAAAATATAATATATAATATTTCTTTAATTGTTTAAATATATAATAAAAATTTATTTCTATATATGTTTACTTGTATTAGCCTTAGCAGTTCTTTTTTTTTTATATATAAACATTGATACTCGTGTCGGTAAAGATGTGTGGGGCCGAAGCCACACAAATTATAAATGGTGATAAAAGGAAAGATAGGGGGCCGGATGGGAATCGCACCCCCAACTATAAGGTAAGGTTGGAAGTAAGGGGAGATAACCACTAGGCCGAGTCCGTATTCCCAACCTTAGCAGTTCTTAATCAAGTTAGTCATAGTGAACTTGACTAAGAAATGTGACGGTAACATCTACCATCTAACTATATTTTAAAAATGAAAAAAAGGACAATATAGTTCTTTTTTTTACAAAAAAGTCAAATCAGTCTTTTTTTTTAATTTGTTTGTCCGATTGGTCCGCTACATATACTAATTACGTCCCAATCGGTCCTCCACCCACTAATTATGCCATAATTACATATTTTTTTGCCAAATCAGTTCTTTTTCTCAAAAATCTAAATTGGTCTGTTATTAATTTGTGTCCCCTTTCATGCAGTCCTGTGCACATTTCAAACCACTAATAACTCAAACTCGATATAAGTAAAAATTCTAAAATTTCAATATTGATATACTACACGACGAGACGAATCTAACAAGATCCTACTTGGCTCATTTTAACTTGTATATCTATGTTTAAACTTTAAATCAAAACAAGTGTGTGAATAGTAGCAAATTAGATAATATTAAAAAATGGAGGGAGTATATCGCAATTGGTCTTCATTTTATAGAGAAGAAACACCAAAAACACCTAACTCTAAAAGAAGCTCGGTACCTGCTGACCAGAACTCCGATGGCATCCAGCGAAGATACTGTCCAATCCGATGCGAGAATGGGCTTCGCATATAGGAGGGAGTCGCACAAAATGATGTTCTTGAAAAACGTAGGTCAAGCGACTCCCTCATCTGTTGGAAGCCTGTTCTCGTATCGAATTGGGCAGTACCTTCGCTGGATGCCATCGGATTTCTAGTCATCAGCTACCGGGGTGGATCTTCCTTTAAAGTTCGGTGGTTTTTTGTGTTTCTCCATAAAATGAAAACCAGTTGCGATATACTCCCTCCATTCTTTTTAATAACTATATTGTCTAATTTGCTACTATTCACACACTTGTTTGACTTAAAGTTTAAACATAGATATACAAGTTAAAATGAGCCAAGTAGGATCTTGTTAGATTCGTCTCGTCGTGTAGTTTATAAATATCGAAATTTTAGAATTTTTACTTATATCAAATTTGAGTTATTAGTGGTTTGAAATGTGAATTGGACTACATGAAAGGGGGCAAAAATTAATAACGGACCAATTTAGATTTTTGAGAAAAAAGGACTGATTTGGCCAAAAATATATAATTAGGGCATAATTAGTGGGTGGAGGACCGACTGGGACGTAATTAGTATATGCAGTGGACCAATTGAGCAAAAAAATGAAAAAATGACTGATTTGGCTTTTTTGTTAAAAAAAAGACTATATTGTCCTTTTTTCCTTTTAAAAATCTAGGAAGCCAGACAGGTGCCAACACTCGTTAATCTTCTACTAATTGATCTAGTGCCCATGTTGTGGTCAAAGTTCCAACTTGTGACTATAATGTATTAATAAGTCATTGCAAACATATTGTTGGCCCAAGAAATAATTGGGCTCAATCTATATTGAAATGGGCCCAATTCACGAACCAGCTTAGTGAATATCGAGCATTAAAAGAATGAATGAAGCGGTTAAGGGCATAGGTAGTCAAAGAAGACAGTTGAATCAGAACATGCACCCTATTGTTACTAGAGCTTCCATGCCTATAAATATTACTCCCTCCGTCCCACTCCAAGTGTCTTGTAACTGTTGGGCGCATGGATTAAGGTAGAGTTGGTTTGTGAGTATATGGTGGGGTCCACATAGTTGTTGGAGGGGAAAATTATTTCTATTTATAGAAAGAAGACATTTGTAATGGGACATCTAAAAATAGTAAGTAGGACATTTGGAATGGGACGGAGGGAGTAAAAGTTAGGCGGCTACACTAGGAAGACCTTAAAAACTGCATTTTTCAAAGAGCCGCCTTTATTTTTTCTTTCTTTCTTAATATTTTATAGTTTTCCTTTACAACTTTCATTTATTGCTTTCCACAATTCAATTCTTTATGGCTTTTCCGTTCAATTCATGAAAACTATCAATTCATTTAATCCAATCAGTTCATTTCCGATTCTTCCATTTTTAATTTCGTTTGACTCAATTCAATCCTCAATAGGGATCTACATCCCAAATAATTTTTACAATACAAAACATATATTGAATTTCATAAACAACAAGCACTTTGATGCTAGCCATCTACAAATGAATTCCAAGTAAGTACCAAAAATCATATTAGAAAGTAGATTCATCAACAATACATAGCACATTCCATATATATATATATATATACTAGAACTCGTACAGTGCGCGCTACGCCACGCGGGTATAATCTAAGTGACAAGTGAATGTTAGCCGCTCTTACATTGCTTGAATTGGATTTGAAATATGGTTGAAGGGAAGAGCCTGGCATAGCAGATCTCAAGGAGGAAAGAATTGGAAATGAATAATACAAGTCTGTTTCATCCTTGTGTTTTCCTGATAGGTTGATCATGTAGTGTATTTTTGTTGTTTTAAAATAGAAACGAAGCAATGATTCTATATGTAGTTTGACAAGACTTGTAAGTTGAAATACTTAGTTGTACATATTGAGTGAATAAGTGGTGGGGTGACCACACTACTGATAATGAAAATTGAAAAATGAGGGGGTGAATACATTTTGCTATGGGAAGGTGAACTCTGGCCATCTAATTAAGTTGTTGAATGGCACGTAGATACAGTTAAACATTTCCCCTGCATTAAAATATTCAAATGGTGTAGTAAATTTTCCTGATGAAAAGCATGGCATTATGAGATCGAAGTATCTAAATATGAATAGGTTTGCTTAAAATTGTTAAGTATTGCACTGACCATAAAGGAGTGGATGTAAGAGCCTCCCTTCTGGATGATTTTTGCAACAAAAAATGCAAAATGTTCAGCTGGAGAAACAGCAAGAACCCCAAAATGGTGCACCATGTTTAGACTGTTGGTGGTGAAAACATAAAGCCCTGCTTGCTGCACAAGCTTCACAAACTTCACCAAGTCACATCTGTCCCCAAAATAGTACGGCACAAAAACCCAAAACAAGGAATCGGAAAAGTTTATCAGCCATGAAGAAACACCAAGAACCCCTCCCCCACAAAAAAAAAAAAAAAATCAGAGAGAAGCCCGGAGAGTATACGCCTGAGAGTTGAGCTGAGGAGAGAAATACATTTACATAATGATACCAAGCACAAGTACCTCATAAAGCAGAATGATCTGGAAATAAATTTTAAAAAAATTTACCTTCCAATGATGTACGTTTTTCATCGAGTAACTTCACCTCGTATGTTGACATCTCAGAGCCTGGAAACGCTTGATGAAACGCGCTTTATTGGCTAGCATATTTTATATGATGAGAAAAAACAGGTTCGTTGAATAAGTAAAGTGCATCCCAAAAAATAATTTGGAACCCAGGTTCTTACCAGTAAAGTAAGACTTACCAGTATTGTCTTCCTATATGCCTAGCAAAAATGGAGCGAGCTTTCTATAGCTAAGAGAACCCAAGTTCTTGAAGAACATTAATTGAGGGAAAGGTTTCAGAATCTGGTAGCAGAACAAATTTAACAAACAAATAGAATGGGTAAGGGATTTACTTAAATCAAGACATTGGAAACTTATGTGCAACAAATTAAATTAATTGTTAAAATTGTAAAAGGCTTACTGAAACGAAACCTCACATGTCCATTCTTTGATTAGTGCCAAGCTTATAACTTTCCTTTTTGCTTGAAGTAGTCGTCACAAACAACACATGGGTGAGAACTGTAAGGACTGTATTAACCCAAACAACTGTGCATGCATTTCGTGGTGTCAAAGAACTTGGCAGGCAGTCATGATCAACAGGCTTGCTGAAATAATAAAAAGTGTTAGAATTATGAGTTCTCTATACAAATTCATATTCTTTCTGTAGGTGGATTTGCGATTAATGGTCATAAAATCTCAATTCATCTTTATGTGTATATTAGTTTCAATCTAGTTTCAATCTACTACAACACAATTGGATTTGAGGACACTCTGCACCTTATTCATGACATTTGAGTTTGAGAAGCAGAACCAGAGGCTACAACCTAATGTATAATAATATCTACTTTTATAGAGTCAAAGTTTGACCTTGAAATGGCTTCAAATTCATACCTGGATTTTGCCTGCACTAGGTGCAACGGCTAAATGTGTGCCGCGATGTGACCACCCAACAGAACAGACATAATCATCAGATCCTAAGTCACACATATTCACCACCTGTATATAACATGTAAAATTCATCAGAGGCAGCATTGCATACAACTATTATCAAATTAAAATTCAGAACCAATGCCTCATTGAGCTGCCAGAAGAATGGCATAGATAAACCAGCTGCCAAACCCCATTGCAAGCACATTCTTTGATGACCTGTGAACAAGGTTCGGATAGAAATCATCCTGTAATGCTGGAGCATCCAAAATCTACAACAAAATGGATTTGGTGCATATTTCATTGTACAAAGCAATATTGTTATAATCGACCAAGAAAGAAGACCAAAACCAATTTTTCTGTTCAGTACTATCTACACACATTTCATAATGGAAATGAATCAGCAATTGAGCGAGGCCACTGAATTCAAGAACCAAAAATATCTCAGCAAAAGAGACAAGAAATTGAAATCCTGAAAACGAGATATTCTTAAATTCAGGAAAATCGAAACCAAAATTGGTATTCTAAAAGGATATCTCACGAAGAAAACATCAAAAGCCTTAAAATCCAGAGGAAGGAAAAAATACTACCTTGGAATTGTTATTGTAGTCTTAACATGGTTACAGAGTCCCTATGAAAATCAACAGCAGTGACAATGATGGAGCAGCAGGATGGGAGGAAGCAAATGCAGCGAGGGGTGACAATTTCCTGCAAATGACAGAGGGCAAAAAATGATACAAGGCAAAATCAAGAAAGAGCAGACATCATGATATTTAACATTACAATTAAGATTACTCACTATAAAAGAGGGCAAGTCTATTGCATTGCAATTAATTTGTAACACCTGCTGCCCGTAAAAGTTCTTGATATACTATATTTCGTGTCCATTCCAGAACAGTTGTTTCTTTTGCCACCATTTCATCGGTTGGACGAATTGTTATGTGCAGAGTGTCAAAGGATCTTGCACGTGACAACGCCACATATAATTGCCCATGCATGAAAACGGGTTCTTTAATGAATACACCGACATGTTGTAGTGTTTGGCCTTGTGATTTATTTATTGTCATTGCAAAGCACAATTTTACAGGGAATTGAATTCGAGTAAATTCAATAGCTGTTTTATTTGTTTCTTTTGGTTGTAAGGGTATTCTAGATATAAAGCAGGTTGTTCCAGAACATGGGCCAGTAATGATTTCACCTTCAAGAAGGTTATATGTCATGTGCTTACAAATAAGTCTGGTTCCATTTGATAGACCGTTTGATATGGCTAGATTGCGTAATAACATTATTGAGACACCTTTCTTTAAAGAAAGTATGTGAGGTGGCATGCCATTAGGAGTTATTGTACAAAGCAAATCTTCATAATGAGCTTGTTGACTTGAATCTTTTGTTTGATTCCTTGAAATAGATGTCATTATCTTGCCAGGGATTTGCTCTAAGATAATATTATTAATTTGGTCAACAATTTCATTTGTTGTTGTAAGAATTGATCGTGATACAAAAGCCTGAGTAGAAGGTAACTGGAGTGCATCAGGTGGATATATTTTATGAATTAATGTAGCAATGTTATCATCCTTATATGGTATTAAATTATTATGAGGAATTCTTACTTCACCATCAGGTGAGTTTGGACATGTATTATTTCCAATGCCATCTAGGAATGTTGCAAAAGCAGGATCATTTTGAGCACGCATATTTTTTTTTAGATGGAATTTTTGTGCATTACGAAACAAATTTGAGGATACAACACTTGCTTCAATATAAATGTCTTTTGTGGCATTTGGTATGACCGGTGTAATTTGTCTGAAATCACCACCAAATATGACTACTTTTCCACCAAAAGGCTCTGCGACATCGGTGATGTCTCTTAAAGTATAGTCCAATGCCTCAATAAGTTCTTTGCGCGACATAGAAATTTCATCCCAAATAATTAATGGGAGTTCTTTCAAATGTGATGCTAGGTTTGATTGTTTTGATATGCCACAAGATTTATGTTCAAGTATATCTAATGGTAATTTAAATTTTGAATGCGTTGTTTGACCGTTCGGTAGTAACCAAGAATGGTATTATAGAGATATGTTTTACCTGTGCCAGTTGGACCATCAATGAAACATATAAAAGGCAATTTTTTATGTAATTTATCTGCCACAATCTGGAAAATTTGATATTGTTCTTCGTTCAATGTATTTGGTAGTGGAAGGGTATCATATAATGAAGAATTTGTGAAAGGTTCTGTTCGAAAATGTTCTCATTTGCATTTGAGGTTGGATCATTATTTACTATAATAGCAAAGTCTGCCAAACTGTTTCCAGTTGCTGAAAGATGTCTGTTCACATTAATAGTAGCCTGTATTTCGATAGAGATGTCAAGATTAGTAGAAGATGATCCAATAGTTGTGCAAAATTGGTAGAATTCAGTCCACAATTTTTGAGGTTCAGCAGGATTACAGAACATGAGGATCGATGCGAAGAGTTGCGAGAAGGAATTTGGAAGCTGAAAATGTGATGCTTCTGTTAGGCAATCGATGATGGCTGTGTCACTCTCTAGCAAGCCTAGGGCAACGCATGCAGATCGAAAAGTCTCACACAGTGTGCCATTAACAGTTTTAATGTCATCAAATGATGTTGGTGCTCGACGATGTTGTAAAAGCAGTCGTAGATAATATCTTTCATTTTCATTTGGCCGTGCAGTGACAATACGCCCTACTACAGTACCTCACTTTCTTTGATGCCATTCTTTCTTTCTTGAATCCCATACAAAATGTTCTGGAAAATCTTTATATAAAAGGTTTTTCTCTTTAGCAAAACTATTATGGTTATTGATGTGGAAAAATTCTGTAAGCATGGTACGATGCCTTGATTGTTTTCTACAACTGTTTTAATAGGAGCAGTTGTAGAAAAAGTAGTGTACTGATAATTTGGCAAGTGTAACTGAAGTGCTATAACAGCAGGGCGCATTGCATTCATGAGAAACCCAAAAATACGCCAGCATGCCTATGGGGGGCAACCCAACGGCCTGTTTGAAATGCAGTGATTTCATCAATTTGTTGACCTTGATCAGAGGCACGTACTGAAAAGGCAATACGGTCATGACCTTTGTATACATATTTAGACAAATACTTGACTAATTTTATTGTGGAACAAATTTCAACATTGATATGGCAATCAAATTGTAATACCCGAGAATTTTCCATCATAAAATAAAACAATAACTAAATAAATAAATAGTAAATAAAATAAATACCATAAATAAATAAATGAATCCAGCAAATAAATAAATAAATAAAGATAAGGAAATGAGAAATGAGATTCTAACTTAAAAAGGAATTTAATTAAATATAAAGAATTATTAAAGGTAAATAAATTATACACCAAAACCCGACACTAATGAACTCGAGGATTCGAGTCCAAAACATCCAATTAGACTCGAGCGAAAATTTAGAGAGAAAGTAGAAACCCGAAGATACCCCGGAAACCGGAATTCGGGAGCATAGAGGGATAGAAACCCGAAAGAGAGGCGGAAAGGCACGACGGATCGCACGACCCACCCGGACCGAAGTCCAGGCGAGAGTCGCGCGGTGGCCGCGCGGTGAAGGGGGAAAAGCGCGCCACGACCGCGCCACATGACAGATTCGCCCGTTGCGTGAATCTCTCGCCCGAACGCAGATTTTTCGACTTTCGGTTGAACATCTCTCGACCCAAGACCTTTAGGTCAGATGTTGGATGCCCTAGGACTTGGGAAATCTATAAATAAACCCCTCAGGAGCCCCGAACAAGTTTACAAAACCCTACAACATTCTATACATTCGAAACCCTAAATCCGGAGTCGTCGGAGGCACGAAACCAAGACGAACGCTGTTGGACGAGTTTCCCTACAGATCTCCATAGTCGTGGTAAGTCTCGATCCAATCTCTAGTCAATAAACGATTCGAAAACGAATCCTAATCATCTCCTTTTTCTTTCTACACCCCGTATTGGATCTAGATCGTAGAACCCGACGAACGGAGAGGAGAAACGGTGGATTGGAAGCCACGCCTTCGAATAGACGCTCCCGGACGTTCATAAACTCGGTAAGTTAACTCTTACATGGTTTTGGGATGAATTAAAACATTCAAACTAAAAGATCAACAAGAAATCGAAAATCTGTCAATTTATACTTTCTACCGGCGCAACAGATTTGATGAATTTTTCCAAACCTTAAAACTAACTCAAACGGAAAAACTTAAAACACAAAAAACGTTCCCAAGACTTAGATCTAGCTACTGTAAAATTTTGAGAATTTTTGGAGTTGATTTGATATGTGAAAACCCACCGAAACCGAGCTGTATGAATCTAGATCTTGAAATCTTGGACAGAACTTAGGAATGATCTTGATCACGTTTTTGACATAGGACCTAGACTGTTTTAGATCTTTGGCCAAACATGAAAGTTGTAGATAATTGTCTTAAGATGATCTCTGTCAAATTTCATTAAATTTGGAGTTGAATTGGTATGGTAGAAATCGAAATCTTTAAACTGTGACACATTTAACTCGGACAGAATTATTCTTATGCGAAAATTGGTGATTTTGACCTACTTAGGTATCTCGGATCGAAAAAGTTAAAACACGAAAGTTGTAGATCTTGATGTTTCCGAGTCAGATACGAAATTTTGGAATTTTGGGAATTAAATCTGATTTTAGACGAATTTTAGAGTAAACTGTGGTTTACCGGAAACAAAATCTTGAAATCTTGTTGAAACATGAATTAACCTTTAGGGTTGAAACGAGTTGAGATATTATTTCTAAATAAATACAATTGAAGTCAGATTTTAAAAAAATTAAATCCCCTTACAAACTTGATAAATTAAAATTAGGGGTGAGTGCTCTGCAGGGTGCCCCCTAACGATTCACTTCGTGCCGTAATGGACGATGGTGACCCCGCGTGCTAAACTTGAGATATGGATTGCCTAAACGGCGAAATACAGAGTCTACACTCTCGTGAATATCCGTATGGGTTTCCCGAGGCTCCGGAGTGGTACTGGGTATGGCTGATACGGTTGCGGCCGCCGGGCTACCGGCTAAACTTGTTGACATCGCGATGCTATCGTGAAACCTTGAAATACAAATCAGGAATGTAATGGGGATTCTAAATTAAATTAAATTAGATTAAATTATGTTTTTGTCCAATTAAATTATTTAAATGCTTTATTTAAATTATGGCTTTTATCTTAAACCATGTGATATGTGCTATTAAATAGAGCCCTGAGATAAACTATGCTATTGGTTAGTTGATTAGATTAGATTAAATATTATGTTATTATCATGCTTTTGTTAAATTATTAAATTAATGGCTTTTAAACCCTACGATCATGCATGTGTTAACTTACTCAGCAATTTTGCTGACCAAAACCATTTTTATTTCTTTCCTTAAAGAATATGTGGAATGAGCATGTGTGAGCACGATTCATGCATGGGATTTTGGGGAACACTTATTTTGCTTTTAAATTTCGTACTTAGACTACATTATGAACGGGCCTGTTTAACCCGTGTTTTGGCCATGTCGGCCCTTTTTATATTTTCCGCTGCGCTATATTATTATTATTTTCCAATTATATTGTATGGGCTGTCTTGAATGATTTAAATACTTTTAAATACTGCAATACCTAGCCTTGCATTCCTTTGGTAAGCTCGGAGAAACCGTGTCTTACTAGGGGAATGTGGCGGTGACATCCCGACCTGGGTGACCAAAAACCGGGGTGTTACAAGTTGGTATCAGAGCCCGGCTATTTTTAAACTATTATTTTTAAAACCATTATTACCTTTAAACTATTATTAATATTTTGACTATTATCTTAAATTTTAAATTATAATTTTTAAAACTATTATTAGTATTTTGACTATTATTGTAAATTTTAAAGTATTATTTCCATGAAAAAAATTTATTTTAAAACCCATGGAAAAATATATATATATATGTGGTGCATTAAATTATTATTGGGGGAAATATCATTTGCATTTGCATGTTGCATCTCTGTTATGAACTTAGAATCTTGGAAACTTGAACTTAGAATCTTGGAAACTTGAACTTAGAATCTTGGCAAAACTTGAACTTAGAATCTTGGCGAATTGAACCTAGAATCTTGGCGAATTGAACTTAGAATCTTGGCGAATATTAACTTAGATCTCTTGCTTGCGCTAGATGGCTAGTCAAGACATGATGCAGTGGATGATCAAGATGATGAACGCCCACCTTGACACCCAACAAACCATACAACAAATAAAAAATCGTATAGCTCACTTGGAGGCAAATCTGCACCAAATGGGAGATTTAAGGGAAGCTGACCTCCAGCACTTCCTGAACTTGAGAGCCGCTGATCAAGATCGCATAAAAGACTTAGAAACTCAAGTGCAAAAACTCACCGAACGAAGCGATGCTGTGATAGATAGAGTCGAGGATCTAGGGACGGACCTGCTTGACCTCACTGATATAGTAGTACCATATAGCCCTGTGGAAGACCACTTGATGGGACCACGAAGCCCAACACCCCCAGTGGAGAGCCCGTCCGGCCTTATCCATGGACGCTACGGAACCCTTGGGCTCTGGCCCCACATGGTCCGCCCATCGCCAGACCCGAGCCCCGTGGAGAACCATCCGGAGGAGACACCGGACCCAGTTCCGGAAGCCGTCGATCCACCATCCCCAGTGTTTCATGGACCTTTGGGCACCGGCCAGGTCTTTGATGAGGATGATCCTATGGAAGACCCCGCTACTCTGCCAGAGGACGCGGAGATCTTTTAGATACTTTATCTTAGATAGTATATTTATTTTGCGCATCCTATTACTTGTATTAAATTTCTTTTAAAGGAATGAAATGCAAGTTGATTTTTTTTTGGAATTCTTCAGCCAAAAATTATTATAAAAAAAAAACCCTCGGACAGACCTGTCCGCAGGAAAAAAAAAAACGGAACAGTTCCACCGCATTTTCTCTAAATGATAACAGTCAAATCAGTCAACAGGGATACAACGGGAACATAAACTGCGAAACATAATCAGCAAGGTCATCCTTGTACAGTCCATAAGAAAACGACTAAATAAAACACTACTACAGCAAGCCTAGATGGAAACGCAGAAACAAAGGATCACTGGTCGGGAGGCGGGAACTGACGACGCATATACTCGTCCATCTGGCGCATGTAGGCGTACATGTCGGTCATGGAGGCCTGCTGCTCTAGCTGTCTCGTAGTGATCGTATCCATGCGAGCCTGGTATAGATCCATCCTGGCATCCAGAGCGTCGTAGCGAGCCTGCCCGGCTGCAAACCCAGCATCCATACGAGCAAACCTCGCGTCCATACTAAGCTGCATACCCTGCAGCATCTGAATTATCTGCGGCATCTCCGCACCCTGCTAGGGAACCACGGGAGGCGGAGGTGGCTGCTCAGGAGGAACAACTAGAATCAAACCATCACCGTTGGGCTCCGGGCGAAGGACAGCCGGAGGAGCCCCACGTCGAAGAGCACTGCGTCGGGGGGCGTAGGTAGGGATACGGTAGTAGCCGCCAGCGGATAGCTCGTAAGGATCCGTCTCTGGGGATGTACGGATCCCCTGAGCCGCACACATGCCGCAAATAAGATGAACATGGGTAATCACCCTGCTCCCTCGTCCTCGGCGCATACCCCTCAGGTTGTCCGCGATACAAGCCCCAACATTCACCCTACCACCTCGGACGAGAAAGCAGATGGTCTCATAGACGTGGTCTATAACAATATGGCTCTGGGTGATCGGCCGGACGCGGCCTAACCATATCTGAGCTAGCTCGCGCCACGGAGAGTCCATCGTCGTCAACCTCAGCTCGTGATCGTGCTCGAGTAGGGGAGCTGTCAAGGTGCATAAAACACCCCACGCAGGCGGGGGTATACGACCCTCAGGCTGTGGCCGGAATACGCCGTCGTCAGGAAGGCCGAAGTAGACGTTGATCGCCCGAGCATTGAAATCTAGATGGCGACCCCGAACCCAGACTTGAGACAAGTCACTGTTCTCGCCGAGACCGCCAATGTTGGCGATGACCTCCATAGCTAAGTACCCAGAAGCGATGCCCTCGGGATGGCGCGCAAGTCCAGTCCACTGAAGAAGACCCAAAACTGGACTAACCCTGTCGTCGTCCATATGGCGAGGATACATGCCTCTCTCCGGGACATAAGACTTGTTTCGACGAAGCTCGTCGAAGTAGAACTCCTGAGAGGCCATAGTAGCAAACCGATACCTGTCGTGTCGACGGGGACGCACCTCGTCGGGGAGACCCTTGAGCTTAGGGCCCCGCTGCTCCTCGTCCTCCTCGGACTCGCTCTCATCAAAATCAGACACCGCCGGAGCGGCAGTGCTAGGACCAGCCTCATCGCGCTGAGCAACTCGTCTCCTGGTCCTCGGGGGACACATGAGTGACGCCAAAACAACCCACAGGAAAAGCAGCATCCTGCAAATATCCAACCAATACCAAATGTAAGGATAAATCCTACACGGCGATTACATTAAGCATAATCTAGAAAACACGAGAACATGAAGTGTGAGCCCTAACCCGAGCAGTCAAGAAGATAACCAAACCAATACTACGTCTAGAAAAGTCCCAAACCTCTTTGGGACATTTCGTCAAACACGTGGAGTGCGCAATAAATCAAGACCAAAGGTTACTTGTAAACACATGGGGAACGCCCCAAACCAAAACAATTGCTCAGGCAATAACTCATCATCATAACAGGGCATAAAACAACGACAACGAACTCATCCGCATGCCCACAATACCAATACAAATCGGGAAATTAATGATTTCTTTAGAATATGGAATCTAGTAAAAACTTCCTCGAACTAGGCATACATTGTTGCACAAATACTTCCTAATCAACAAAAATAACAACAAGTATCGTCCAAACCCGCTAATTGCACAAATTAGGTCTAAAAACAACAAACCCCCAATTCTTGTCCCTAAACCCTAATTTTTAAATTCACCCAAAGATTAAGGCTAAACAAGGCATAAAATCTGAAATTGACAAGTAGAAGTAGTAGACGCATACCTTGCAAAGGAAAATCGAAGCCGGGAATGAGAGAATCGGGGGATGGGAGAACGAATTTGAGAGAAAACTAGAAGAAGCCTCGGAAGTGGAAATGGGGCGGAATGTCCGCGCGAGCCCTTTTACTCGAACTGCCATGGCCGCGCGGTCGCCGCGCGCCACCGCGCGGGCACCGCGCGAGCCTCAAAATTTGTTTTTTTTTTATTTTATTTATTTTTTTTACCTTCTACTGCTTACTCGATGAGCTATACGACAAGCTGTCGAAATGCGATTTCTGGCTGAAAGAAGTGGCATTTCTCGGACACATAGTATCCGCTGATGGAGTATCAGTGGATCCGGCAAAAGTCTCTGCCGTAACTGAATGGGCAACTCCGAAGAGTCCAACAGAAATAAGGAGTTTCTTTGGATTAGCCGGGTATTATAGACGATTTATGAAGGACTTTTCAAGGATTGCACGTCCTTTGACCCAGCTACTAAAGAAAGGAGCAAAATACGAGTGGACCGAAGCTTGTGAGATTGCGTTTCAAGAGCTGAAGAAACGACTCACAACCACACCTGTATTAACACTACCATCAGAGCATGGTGACTTCGAAGTATATAGCGATGCTTCGAAGGAAGGTTTAGGTTGTGTTTTGATGCAAGACTCGAGAGTCGTAGCCTATGCATCACGCCAACTAAAACCTCACGAGGAAAATTATCCGACACACGACCTGGAGTTGGCAGCGGTCGTATTTGCTCTAAAGATATGGAGACATTATCTTTATGGGCGGAAGTGTCGAATGTTCACCGACCACAAGAGCTTGAAATATATATTCACTCAGAAGGAGTTGAATTTGAGACAGCGAAGGTGGTTGGAACTTATTAAAGACTACGATTTAGAGATAGCATACCACGAGGGGAAGGCGAATGTGGTAGCCGATGCCCTAAGTCGGAAAACCCAACACATGACAAACTCGTTGGTAATTCCGCCGGCATTGTACATGGAGTTGGAGAGATTGGAGTTAGAACTTGTGCATCCTGGCACAGTGAGAGAAACGGTCAATGCCATGGTCGTAGAAACTCCAATATTGGCGAGATTCGACTCGCTCAACCGGGCGACCCGAAACTCGAGAAGATAAAAGGGTATATTGCCGAAGGAAAGGCAATAGGATTTGCTGTCCACGAGGATGGAAGCATCCGTTTTAAAGGGAGATGGTGTGTGCCTCTTAAATGTGCCGAGTTGAAACAAAGGTTGATGGAGGAAGGGCACAACACGCCATACTCCGTACATCCCGGAGGTGACAAGCTATACAAGGATCTGAAGAAGATCTATTGGTGGCCGGGAATGAAGAAGGAAGTGGCGAATTTTGTGGCGAGATGTCTCACCTGCCAAAAGGTTAAGGCAGTGCGACATAAACCTTTAGGATTGATGCAACCACTAGAGATTCCAAGTTGGAAGTGGGATAGCATCTCGATGGACTTTGTCTCGGGATTACCCCGATCACCTAAAGGCATGAACAAGATTTGGGTGATTGTGGATAGGCTAACGAAGACAGCCATATTTATCCCAATGAAAGACACGTGGACTATGGACCAATTGGCCCGAGCCTACATTGATAATGTGGTACGACGACATGGAGTACCACATGATATCATTTCCGATAGAGACAGTAGATTTGTCTCTCATTTCTGGACGGAGTTACAAAAAGCTCTCGGTACTCAAATCAAAATGAGCACCGCATTCCACCCGATGACGGATGGACAAACCGAGAGAACAATCCAAACACTAGAAGACATGCTGAGAGCATGTGTGTTGGAATTCAAAGGAAATTGGGAATCTCATTTACCCTTGATTGAGTTTTCTTATAATAATAGCTACCATGCTAGCATCGGCATGGCACCTTTCGAGGCGTTGTATGGACGAAAGTGCCGAAGCCCATTGAGCTGGGAAGAAAACGATAAGTCCGTGGTAGTGGGACCACAACTTATCGAAGACATGGCTCAACAAATCAAAGTGATTCAAGGGAAGATGAAAGCCACACAAGACCGTCAAAAGAGTTATGCCGACGTGAGACGACGAGACCTAGAATTTCAAGTGGGAGATAGAGTCATGCTAAAGATATCACCCATGAAGGGGGTGATGCGCTTTGGCAAACGAGGAAAGTTAAGTCCTCGATACATAGGACCTTACGAAATTCTAGAACGAGTCGGAACTCTAGCCTACCGATTGGCTTTACCGCCACACTTAGATAGAGTTCATAATGTCTTCCATGTCTCACAACTAAAGAAGTATGTGCCGGACCCGACACATGTACTTCAACCGGAGATAATTGAGCTCGATGAAGACTTGACTTACGAAGAAGTCCCAGTGCGTATTCTTGACACTAAGGAACGAGTAACAAGGAACAAAACCGTCAAAATGATCAAGGTTCTTTGGTCAAACCACGAAAGTGAGACGGCAACTTGGGAAGTAGAATCCGACATGAGAGAACGATACCCGACATTGTTCCAAACCGATACCGACACAGTTATGGGGACATAACTGCAATCTTAAGGGGGAGAGGATGTGATACCACCTATTTTCGTGCACTTTTGTAAAATTTTGAACTACGTTATGGCTTGATCCCTTTACCGGGTACGTAGGCAGCTTAAAAGTTTTAATTCTAAGTTCAGTCACAACAAAAGAAAACAAACACAAGACCTTAGCACGAGAAAAGCCGAAACACAACTTCGAGGACGAAGTTGATTCTTAAGGAGGGTAGACTGTAATACCCGAGAATTTTCCATCATAAAATAAAACAATAACTAAATAAATAAATAGTAAATAAAATAAATACCATAAATAAATAAATGAATCCAGCAAATAAATAAATAAATAAAGATAAGGAAATGAGAAATGAGATTCTAACTTAAAAAGGAATTTAATTAAATATAAAGAATTATTAAAGGTAAATAAATTATACACCACTCGACACTAATGAACTCGAGGATTCGAGTCCAAAACATCCAATTAGACTCGAGCGAAAATTTAGAGAGAAAGTAGAAACCCGAAGATACCCCGGAAACCGGAATTCGGGAGCATAGAGGGATAGAAACCCGAAAGAGAGGCGGAAAGGCACGACGGATCGCACGACCCGCCCGGACCGAAGTCCAGGCGAGAGTCGCGCGGTGGCCGCGCGGTGAAGGGGGAAAAGCGCGCCAGGACCGCGCCACATGACAGATTCGCCCGTTGCGTGAATCTCTCGCCCGAACGCGGATTTTTCGACTTTCGGTTGAACATCTCTCGACCCAAGACCTTTAGGTCAGATGTTGGACGCCCTAGGACTTGAGAAATCTATAAATAAACCCCTCGGGAGCCCCGAACAAGTTTACAAAACCCTACAACATTCTATACATTCGAAACCCTAAATCCGGAGTCGTCGGAGGCACGAAACCAAGACGAACGCTGTTGGACGAGTTTCCCTACAGATCTCCATAGTCGTGGTAAGTCTCGATCCAATCTCTAGTCAATAAACGATTCGAAAACGAATCCTAATCATCTCCTTTTTCTTTCTACACCCCGTATTGGATCTAGATCGTAGAACCCGACGAACGGAGAGGAGAAACGGTGGACTGGAAGCCACGCCTTCGAATAGACGCTCCCGGACGTTCATAAACTCGGTAAGTTAACTCTTACATGGTTTTGGGATGAATTAAAACATTCAAACTAAAAGATCAACAAGAAATCGAAAATCTGTCAATTTATACTTTCTACCGGCGTAACAGATTTGATGAATTTTTCCGAACCTTAAAACTAACTCAAACGGAAAAACTTAAAACACGAAAAACGTTCTTAAGACTTAGATCTAGCTACTGTAAAATTTGGAGAATTTTTGGAGTTGATTTGATATGTGAAAACCCACCGAAACCGAGCTGTATGAATCTAGATCTTGAAATCTTGGACAGAACTTAGGAATGATATTGATCACGTTTTTGACATAGGATCTAGACTGTTTTAGATCTTTGGCCGAACATAAAAGTTGTAGATAATTGTCTTAAGATGATCTCTGTCAAATTTCATTAAATGTGGAGTTGAATTGATATGGTAGAAATCGAAATCTTTAAACTGTGACACATTAAACTCGGATAGAATTATTCTTATGCAAAAATTGGTGATTTTGACCTACTTAGGTATCTCGGATCGAAAAAGTTAAAACACGAAAGTTGTAGATCTTGATGTTTCCGAGTCAGATACGAAATTTTGGAATTTTTGGAATTAAATCTGATTTTAGACGAATTTTAGAGTAAACTGTGGTTTACCGGAAACAAAATCTTGAAATCTTGTTGAAACATGAATTAACCTTTAGGGTTGAAACGAGTTGAGATATTATTTCTAAATAAATACAATTGAAGTCAGATTTTAAAAAAATTAAATCCCCTTACAAACTTGATAAATTAAAATTAGGGGTGAGTGCTCTGCAGGGTGCCCCCTAACGATTCACTTCGTGCCGTAATGGACGATGGTGACCCCGCGCGCTAAACTTGAGATATGGATTGCCTAAACGGCGAAATACAGAGCCTACACTCTCGTGAATATCCGTATGGGTTTCCCGAGGCTCCGGAGTGGTACTGGGTATGGCTGATACGGTTGCGGCCGCCGGGCTACCGGCTAAACTTGTTGACATCGCGATGCTATCGTGAAACCTTGAAATACAAATCGGGAATGTAATGGGGATTCTAAATTAAATTAAATTAGATTAAATTATGTTGTTGTCCAATTAAATTATTTAAAAGCTTTATTTAAATTATGGCTTTTATCTTAAACCATGTGATATGTGCTATTAAATAGAGCCCTGAGATAAACTATGCTATTGGTTAGTTGATTAGATTAGATTAAATATTATGTTATTATCATGCTTTTGTTAAATTATTAAATTAATGGCTTTTAAACCCTACGATCATGCATGTGTTAACTTACTCAGCAATTTTGCTGACCAAAACCATTTTTATTCATTTCCTTACAGAATATGTGGAATGAGCATATGTGAGCACGATTCATGCATGTGATTTTGGGGAATACTTATTTTGCTTTTAAATTTCGTACTTAGACTACATTATGAACGGGCCTGTTTAACCCGTGTTTTGGCCATGTCGGCCCTTTTTATATTTTCCGCTGCGATACTGTACTAAACCAAATATTTCCGCTGCGCTATATTATTATTATTATTATTTTCCAATTATATTGTATGGGCTGTCTTGAATGATTTAAATACTTTTAAATACTGCAATACCTAGCCTTGCATTCCTTTGGTAAGCTCGGAGAAACCGTGTCTTACTAGGGGAATGTGGCGGTGACATCCCGACCTGGGTGACCAAAAACCGGGGTGTTACACAAATTTTGCAAGCAAGTATGGGTTGTAAGGCACAATCCATCTGTTGTCTAGTAAACGGTTTCGTGAAAACACAACTGAGTCGTTATTTCGCCTACGATATAAAGGATAGCCATCAGGAGCATGTGTTGTAAGATCATTGAATTCTTTAGGGTAATGATTTTTACATTTTCCATCACGCATACAAGCATTGTTTGGATTATCCGTTCCACAAGGGCCATGAAGCATATGTTTGGAAACTAAATCGTGCAAGTACTTTTCTGTAGTAGGATCCGGAAGTTCAGCAGAAATGAAATTATCATATTGTGAAGGATCTTCCATTTTATCTTCAGGATACAAAATTAATAACATATGGACATGTGGTAAGCCTCTTTTTTGGAACTCAACCACATATGAGTAAGCACAAACACGGCCTAATAGATCTTTGTCGAAAAGTTCATGTTTAAGCTCTTCAAGTTTCATACGGAAGATTCGTGCT
Organism: Hygrophila difformis; assembly: GCA_030278955.1. Classification (NCBI taxonomy): domain Eukaryota; kingdom Viridiplantae; phylum Streptophyta; class Magnoliopsida; order Lamiales; family Acanthaceae; genus Hygrophila; species Hygrophila difformis. The sequence continues at coordinate 22,794,043 of JAOANR010000013.1, read as the reverse complement.
GCCAAGTCAAGCCGATTAGTGCAAGTACCATTTTGAGAAAGATGTGTAATTTCAATCCATTGCGGATTACATGTCATTGTAATGAAGAAGTTAGGTTTTCCAAATTTTTGAACAAGAGCCATAGCATCCATATAGCGTCGATGCATATCACGAGGTCCACCGATAAAAGAAGAGGGTAAGACAATTGGTTTTCCGATTTGATTTAGATCATCCAATCCTTGTAAATTGAAAGCATACTGAATTCCCTGCATGGTTTCAATTCTTTATTTTTTTTTATTTTGTTCTGATCTGTAAAAGTCCAAGCGTTGAGTTTCTATTTTAATATATTGGTCAACAACATATTGCTGAAATAAACGGCCAGTCCTGAGTAAGATGCCTGGCAAAGATGGGCGAATCTGCAGCCGGTAGGAGTAGTACTCACGAATGGAGACATGACTTTTATCCATCCGTCTTTGCTTTTTGGGTGGCGATGGTGGAAAGGACGAAAAGAAGGCATTAAAGCAAGAACGTAAATGCATTAGAAAGAATAAAGTAAAGGTGTTAAAAGAACATACGTTCTTGTCCTGTTTCAAGAGACTGCTCATTTAGGCTGGCAAAAAAATTTTCAGCGGTGTCAGTAGCAACACCATCATTTGCATTACGTTTTTTCTTAATTATGTCTAGTTGCCAACCCGGTTGTCCATATGCATGGATTAAAGGGTACTGAAGGGGATCATATGCAAAAGAGTAATAAGATACTTTCTTGGGCATTCCATCGAATGGATACACTTGTATATCACGAACTAAGTCAGCATCACTTGATTGTCCATCTTGCCATATAACAGAAACATCATCAACAGTTGGAAGGTTATAGACTCGTTTGTCCAAGCGGTTAGATGTTTTTAAGAATATTTTATATTCATTCAGACATGGGATATGATGAAGTTGCCTGAAGAATCTTGCGTAAGGATTTGATGTTGTAATATTTATTAGTAAAGCAACAAGATCTTTGTTTAAGTCGGGTTTGTCATGCATTCGTCTTTCAAGTTCAATTCCAGGATCGTGAAAATAAAGTTGGAGATTCTTGTGCGATTCAGTAGTTGGGAATAAGGAATTAATGAAATCGTGCATCGTTCCATTCACACGGAATACATACACATTTTGTTCATTACGCTGCAAATTAACATCGTATTTGGCTCCCAAGGTTGAGAAAGAGAATCAATTGTTGTATTTGCGGATATATGTAAGGAAATGATCTGATAAGGCATGTCTGTGAAGGAAAAGTTCTTGAAGAATAGGAGGTGCAAGTAATGGATCTAAGGCGAATGTTCCAAAGGCACAACATAATCCTTTGGACTCGCCGTAGAATATTAATGCACCGCAATCGTTGCAAATAGAGGGGAGCGGAGCTTTCCAAGGAGTATTGCAAATATTGTGTCTGTGTACCTGTGGTCCATTTGATGTAGAAGCACGGCGCTCGGCTGCATGGCTGCGACGTTCAGCAATACGCTGTTGAAGAGTACGACGTGGAAGACCCCTGGATTCAACGTGTTCTGTATCCTAAAAAGGCAACCATTTCAACAATATAGATTAAATTAACATAATGAATAAGAACCCAACGAGAAATAGAAATTTGTTCATACAACTTGAAATGATCGGGAAAGAATTCTACGAACCTGTGCCCCAAGTAACTTACGAAAGCGAGCACTCCTACGAAGAGGTTGTGTATTGGATATTTCATTTCCTTGCATAGCTTGATCTTGAAGGGGTGGTTGTTGCATGTTGACTTAGATCCAACTGAAAACTGGACTGATAAAATAAATAGTAAGCAACTCATTTATTATTGTTTGAACCAAGTTAATTATGTTCCATTGGTCATTTGGATGGCCAACGCAGATTGCCTGGCCACAACTTTGTTTAATTAGGTCTCAAATTTTCTGATGTTTTCTTTGTAGTGACATTTCTTTCCAGAAACTTGATAGTAAGAGAGTAAGCTTGATAGGTAAAATTTACCTTTCTGGTGGTTCTCTGAAACCCAAATCAACCAACAGAGGTTAGAACCCAAGCAACTGGAGAAACCTGCAAATAGCATGCCATGAGCAGGAACAGTAGAAGAATATTGTGCATGAAAATACAAATCATACTTCATGGTACAGTAGATTATCAAATTTAGCAAGTTTTTACCAATCTTAAAATAAGCAGTAAAGAGTGATTAGCACACAAGTCAAAAATGAGAAATCTTTAAGCAAGACAGTTTGTGGAGGATTCATTGGAATTTTTACCTATCAATTCATTGGTCAGTGATAACAATTCATAACAATTTTTGGGGCAGAATTCAACACATCCGAAGAATTAAAAAAACACCATACAGGGCTAAAGATAATCAACTGCAAATCCCAAATGAAATGCTAGAAGCAACCTGCCCTAACCTTAGAACAAGAAGACATGTGATTAAAGTTCAATAATCAGGATGATAAAACCTTATCTTTTATCCCATTCCTCGAGATTTGAATCCAACATAACCCTTCTAAGAAAATGCAAATAACAATAAAGTAATACAGTGAAATGAAGCACATCGATTAATTAGTGAAATCCACCTCCCTTTCTAATCAAATCACACGAGTCAAAGTTTAGCAAAATAGATAAACCAAATTATCCTCAAAATAATGTGAATAAAGCATGAAACAACTAAACTAAATCCAATTTACAGGAAGAAAGTTGCTAAACCTTAGATTAAAATGACATCTTGCAATAAGATAGACTCCAAAAAAACAAATCAAGTAAACAAGCACAAATAATTAAATATTGATACCATTGTGTATGTGTAAATGAGGCAGTAATAACTCATATATGTAGCAGTATTCTACAGACTACAATGAAACAAACTCCCGTCAGTGGTAATAAAAAATATTTGCCAAATGGACAGAAAACTACGACAATGGGGACCGAAGATCCATTCCATGGGTCTGTCTACAAGCTATGCCATATAACTGCGAACTACATTATGCTACGTGTTGGTCGAAACCATTCACGTGACACGTGTGAAAGTTTGCAGACTGACAAAGCATCTCCCTTAACAAGCGAGGTGAACTCCAGTTCCCCTATATGTGTTGTAACTCTTGTCCATGGCACCCATGGGCCAAGAAGACAATGCATTGTTCTTACATTATTCATTTAAAGACATGGAACCAAGAAGCAAAATATACCTACTTGCTCCATTCAGCTTCTTGTTCATTTCTTCCAAATCAACAAATGAATTCTGTGTGCAGATATATGCTACACAAAACAACTCCTCCACTCAAGAATCATTTTGTGTTTATCAATATTCTCTACCACTCATAAAGTAGCAACTTTCTAATTCAATAATGCAAGTTAAAATATTCCGAGTATATAGTAATTGATGTACCAACATACTAATGGTCAGCCCCACATTATCCTGCGATGAACTATTAAAAAAATATCAAACCTTTTACACAAAATAGACAAACTCACAAGACGAAAACACAAAAAATCAACCCCTGCAAAAATGTTAGGAAAGCCGAAGACAGCACAGCGCCGACCAAAAAATGGAGAAAGAATCTGAATTAAAAAGTTTAGCTATAGAAGGAAAATAAGGAGAAATACCTTTTCGGGAGTTGTGATGAAGGTGGGTGATTTCTAGGGCAGCAGCGTAGCCCACGAAGGCGCAAGAGCGACGACGCAGTGTTGTTTGCAATTTGTATGGGAAAATCTGAATTCGAAAAATCGTGAAGGGCGCGGCGGGTTTCTGGGAACGGGAGGTAGAAAATGGAAGGAACGGCGGCGAAATCGTTGAGGCCGGTGTCAGACGGAGGGAGGCGAACGTGCAGATTGTGGCATCGAAGCTACTACCAATTCCACGACCTAAGGTGGCCTGCGGATAGATTGCAATGCGAAGGGCTGGTGGGCTATGGGTGAGACGACTACGATGGAAGCGGAGGGGTAATGGTGTCGCGTAATCCGAAAGGGGGAAATAGGGGACGTCGGGTGGAGCTGGGAGTGAATTGGGGGAAATGGGGGAGTAGGCGATGCTGGGAAGGAACTTGGGTAGAAAAATAGAAATTGGGTCGAGCATGTAGGTGGGAGATCCGTTACTGTTCACAGTGACAACTGTAGCAAAAAGGCCGGCCACATATATATATCTTAGATATATATATATATTTTATTATATATAAGTGTGAATGGAAGGTAGTTTGACAGCTGAAATGACGATTTTGCCCTTGAAAGTATGAAAGGTTTTTAATTTGCTATATAAAATGTCCACTTTACCCTTAAAGTATGAATGATTTTTTGTTTGCTACGTAAAATGACCATTTTACCCTTGAATTTGTATTGTATTTACTCGAAATACCACCTATTTTGTCATCTTGTATATATGTTTTATCTTAAGTTGTTTTTCTATTTACTTCAAATGTCATTGGTGGGTCCCGCTTTCTTTTTTTTTTACTTATTCCATATATCTTTAGTTTTGCATTTGACAATAATAATATTTGCATAAAAAGAGCCATAAAAGTTACTCCATCTGTCCCATTTATTGTGTCTCGTTTGACAGAGATCAAAAGCACCTAGTAATGTGTGCAAAGTCTTACAACAAAATAGTAAAGAGAATGGAGACAGCTTAGGAGGCGGTGAAGACAGCTCAGGTGGCGGCGAAGAAAGCTGTGAGGGTGGACGAGTGGCAGAAGCAAGAGAAGGCTGAGAATGGAGCTGAGGCAGGACTCTGAATGTTCGGGAGAAGTTTCATGGTGTCTATATTGGAAATCTTCCTGTTGGCGCAGCGATCAGTTACATACTTCGAGAGATAGTTAAGGTGGCAAAGGTGCGGGATTGGTTTATACGCAATCGAGTGGCGGAAATGGGACAGATGGAGTATGGATTCTTTCGCTTTCAGCATAAGGGAGAGGCGGAAATGGTGATCGAGTGGTTGAATAGAAGAGTCCTAATGGGGAAAACACTAAAGGCGAGTTGGGCACGTCCTAGCAGTAGAACATTTAGGGGCAACGCGAGGGGGATATTGGGGAATACATCTCTAGGCGCCAATAGGAACTGCATGGGAGCTGGTAGGTCGGAGGGAGGGCGAGGCTAGGGGTGGAAAAAATTACCGAAAACTCGGTATACCGAGCTTACCGTATCGAAATTATCGAAAAATATCGAAATTTAGGTATACCAATTTTTAGGTATACCGAATCTTAGGTATACCGAAAAATCGGTACGATAATGGTATGGAGATTACGGAATTTTCAGCATTTCGGTATACCAGTTATACCGAAACATTAATTTTAATATTATTTTAAATTTTTAATATTGTATCATCGGCATTTCGGTATTTCGGTATACCATAATACCTTAAACCTAAACCCCAACTCTTAAAGCTCAACCTATCATCAGTATTTCGGTATAGTTCGGTATGTGGATTTGTAACGGTATATAACACTTTTCGGTAAGTAAGATTTTCGATATTTTTCGGTAAAAATCAAAAATTCGGTACGGTATAATTTTCGGTATGGTAACGACATATATTATAAGATACCGATATACCGAAAATCGGTATACCAAAATGTTCGGTATCGGTATAGTTTTTTTACCCATACCGAAAATTTCAGTACGGTACGGTAACGGTACCGGTATTTCGGTATGCCATATTTTGCCACCCCTAGACGAGGCTGCCATAATGGTGCATGGAGGGATGTAAGAACTTACGCGGAGGTGACCCGTGGGGGAAGGGGTTGGAAACAATCTGAGGCGAAAGGTAGGTATGCGGAGGTGGTAATATTGGATGAAGTACAAAACAATCTGGGATGGCTTGAACGGGCATCTGTGGTGCACCTTTAGAATTTAAAAAGCTTCTAGGGTTCCAGGAGTGGTTGTTTAGTGAGCACAAATTATGTGAAGAGGTCATCTATGGAGGGGGACTATCGGTGTTGGTGTTGGTGGTGTTTAAGGGTATTAGGGATCGAGAGTGTTTTTTGAATTATTGCATGGATCACCTGTTTATTGAATGGAAAAGAGAATGGACTGATGGAGGGTGGGTGATGAAGCAACTGGTGTGGGTTTACATTTTTGGGTTACCTGTATGTGCATGGAGTGTGGATAATCTTCACAAAGTTGTAAATGGTTGGGGGAGGCTAGTAAGTGTGGAAAAAGAAACGAAAGAGATGAAGCGGCTTGACCGGGCTAAAATTCTGGTGGCGTTGAAGGATATTGGTCCGCCTGAGATGAAGATAAGAGTAGGGGATAAGGGGTCAATGGTGAAACTGGTGGCGAACTATAAGGAATAGGTGGTGGTGGCCGACAATAGTTAGGAGGAAAGAGAGGTTGCTTATCGAAAGTCGGTGGACGGCAAGGCGGCATGTGAGGATAGGCAGGAGGTAGGAAGAAGTGGAAACTTTAGGACTACGGTATCTGGGGAAGTGCAAAGTCCTCTACGGAATGTGCATGGGAGAACTAAAAAATTGATGGTGGCGGCTAATAATCACCATGCAAGCAGGGAGGCATGCCGGGATGATTCCCAAGGTGATGAGAGGGAGTTAGTTGGGGGATCGTTGGGCCAAGCTGAAGATTTAGGGAGATGTGAATATGAGCCTAATGACCATAAGGCCTACGAGAATACAAATACAAATGAGGCCCTTAAAGATGAAGAGGGGAAGGAAAAAGCCCAACTGGGATTCATGAAGATGTCTTGGGTTGGGCCCATGGACACCCTCGGCTGAAGGCAATCGAAAAGGACCGGGGTGAGTTGGATACCACTATCAGTAGGGAAGAGTCTGAGGAGAGAGTTCCAGAGACAGTAGATTTGGGTCATGTGGTGGAAGTGGCGGACACTCCAGAGAGAGATGTGAGGGTGCCGAGCAACGTTGACGGATCAATTAATCTGGTGCCCGAAACTGAGACAGATCTTGGCAGACAGAGCGGGGTGGTAGAGGAGACCGGGCCTGAGGTACCGAAGGCTCTGAAGGAAATTGAAAAGACCTTGTCTATGGTGGTGGAAGGGAGGAATGTTCTGGACCGCAAAGGCCGGAAAAAGGGGAGGAAGGTGGTCACGCGAGGTCAGGCAAGAGGTCCGAAGGGTCTAAACTTGGGTGGCCAGGAGGAAGGTAGCTTTGCACTTACAATTTTCCACTATGAGGCTTAAGGATGGGGTGAAGGTAGTTAACTGGTTGGAGGCAGAAGAGACGTTATGCTTGCAGAAAAACTGGGATTGGGGCTTGTGATGAGTGATGAAGTGGCGGTCAAAAGAATGAGAGAGGTGATTAATAGGGAGCGGTAGGAGGGATGGGACGGGGTGCTTTTTGTGGGATTTGGTTTCTAGATGAGATTGGTAACATACAATTTGAGGTGTTTAAATGGGGGTGTTCGAATGAGGGCGGTAATGCGATTATGTAAGAAATATAAACCAATTGTGGTATGCTTCCAAGAAACGAAGATGAATGAGATAAAAGAAAGGCTAGTTTTCAGATTGTGGGGGTCGAGAGATTGCAAGTTTTGCTTGCAACCGGCAATTGGAAACACGGGAGGTTTGATGGTGATATGGGAGGCAAACTATGGGGCATTCAGTTTGGTTGAGAAGGTTCATAATCTAATTTGGTTGAAGGGTAGGATCACTGGGATGGAGGGAGTTTTAAATTTGTTGTGTGTCCACGCGCCTAATGATAGAGGTGAAAGGGCCGCGTTTTGGAATATGATTATACAGAAGTGTGATACTGCCAATGGCGAGCTGTGGTGTATTACTGGAGATTTTAATGCCGTGATTTGGGCAGATGAGAGGATAGGGACTAGTGAAGATGGTGGTTCAACTAGAGAATTTAGAAACTTCATTGATCAATGGGGGTCGGTGGATATGTCGATGCTCGGGGGTTGTTTCACTTGGATTGGGCGGGGAGGGAGGGCGTGTAGTAGGTTAGATAGATTTCTTCTATCGTCAGGTTGGTTGTGTTTGGAGGGGGCAGTGGTTCAGATGAGGTGTCAGACTGTGTTATCCGATTACTATCCGGTTAGTCTAGAGGTGGGGGAGAAATCTTGGGGCCCAAAGCCATTTCATTTTTATAATTATTGGATGGACATCAAAGGTTTTTCGGAGTTGGTTAGGGACGATTGGACAGAGGCAAGACTGGGCAGGGGGTGTCGGCTAATAGGGAGACTCAAACTGTTAAAGAGTAGGATTAGAGGGTGGAAGGGATATGGTGCTTCCAATCTAGAGGGTAATATTCAGATGGTGGTGGCTGATATGGAGGTGTTAGAGGAGCTGATCCAGTGTGGTGATGGGGAGGAGGGAGTTAGGGAGGGCTGGTTCAACAAAAGAAGGGAGTTGAAGGGATTATTGCTAGCCGAGGAGCGTAGGTGGGCTAAAAAATCCAGGCTTCGTTGGATTCGGAAGGAGACCAAAATACGAAATTTTTCCAAGCAGTGACGGCTTTGAATAGACGGAGGAGTTTTATAAGATCCATTTGGATTAATTGTGCTCTGATAGAATAATCGCGAGAGGTGAAAGAGGGCGTTTTCTCATTCTTTAAATCAAAGTTTGAAAAACATGAGGACGGGTTATTTCAGGTAGGGCACATTGGGCTGTTGAAGGTTGAGGAGGACGACAGGAGATGGATGGTGAGAAGTTTCATAGAGGAAGAGGTTAAGGAAGCGATTTGGAGTTGTGACGGAAATAAGGCTTCTGGGCCGGATGGTTTTAATTTAGCTTTTTATAAAAAGATATTGAGAAGTTCTCAAAGAGAATTTGCTTGAGATCTTTCGAGGATTGGAGAGGGGGTGTTCTACCAAGAGACGTCAGAAACTCCTTAATTACTTAAATTCCCAAAGTACAAAATCCAATGGAGTTAGGGGAATTTTGCCCTATTTCACTAGTGGGTAGTATTTATAAAATAGTGGCAAAGATGTTGGCGGCTAGGCTGAAGGATGTGATGGGGATTATTGTGCGAAATTCCCAAATGGCGTTTGTGAAAGGGCGACAAATATTAGATGGGGTGTTAGTGGCAGCCGAGGTGATTCACTCAACTCAGGTTTTCGGCCGTAAAGGATTTGTGGTAAAACTGAATTTTGACAAGGTTTATGACAACGTTTCTTGGATGCGCTCTTTATGTTAATGGAGGCAATAAATTTTGAGGAGTCGTGGATTGGTTGGATTAAAGCGTGTGTGAAGTCAGCGGCTACAGCGGTATTGATAAATGGGTCACCTACTGATTTCTTCAAGTTGCAAAAGGGACTTCGGCAAGGTGACCCACTCTCCCCTCACCTTTTCATTTTTGTGGCAGAGATAATTAATAGATTGATTTGTCGGGCTGTTGAGCTGGGGTTGTTTAAGGACATGGTAGTAGGTGGGAATGGTCCGGTGATTTCTCATTTACAGTATGCGGATGACACGGTTATTTTTTGTGAGGGAGAGCTTACACAAGTGACGCTGGTTAAACGGATTCTCAAATGCTTATATTTAGCAACGGGATTGAAGATAAACTTTGGGAAGAGCAGGATATATGGGATCAACTGCCACCACGATTTGATGAATGAGGCAGCAACCGAGCTTCGCTGTAATATAGACAATTGGCCAATGGTTTACCTGGGAGTTCCGGTAGGGGGTCAGATTAATGGAGTGTCGTTATGGGAGCTGGTTTTGGATAAAGTTGAAAGAAGGTTGGCGGGATGGAAGGGGAGGATATTGTCACAAGCGGGAAGGTTATGCTTAATTAAATCGGTTATGAATAACATCCCAGTGTATTACTTATCAATTTTTAAAGTTCCTAGAGTCGTGGCGGATCGGTTGGAGTTGCTCAAAAGAAGATTCTTTTGGAATGAATGGGAAGGGGTGAGAAGAATACACACCATTAAGTGGGATTCAATCTGCGCGCACAAGGAAGAGGGTGGCCTTGGCATTTGGCAAACTGAATATTTTAACCAGGCGCTGATGCTCAAATGGAGATGGAGATTTGGTGTGGAAGATGAGCTTCGGAAGGAGGTGATAAATGCTAAATACTATGGTGGAGCAAACCTATTAATTCCGGAGGCTAAGCCTGGAAAGTCGTTGTGGGGTAAATTATGTAGTTCGTGGGTAAATTCGTTCGAAAGGGGTGCGGGCCGTAAGCTTGTAATTCAGGTTGTGAATGGCTGTAAGGCCCGTTTCTAGCTTGACAACTGGTCTGGTGGTGAACAGAGTCTAAGGGAGCAATTTTCGAGGATTTATGCCTTAGCAATTAATAAGGGTGGGAGGATAGTTGAGTTCGGGCAGTGGTTGGGTGTTGATTGGATATAGAATATAGAGTTGAGGAGACCATTATTTGATTGGGAGTTAGGAGTTTGGGATGAATTTATGCAGTTGCTCGGAAATCATCATTTTAATAGATATATGGAAGATCGTTTTTTGGTGGTTAGATGAAGGTGATGGTCGATTCTCAACTAGCTCCTGCTGGCTGCGTTCTATAAGAGCAGAGGGGGTGGACGTGCAGTGGTTTTGGAATGTCCGACGAAAGTTAAAATATCAGTTTGGAAATTATTCCATGGAGCACTACCTGTTTGAGACCTGCTGGCAAGAAGGAATTGTATTCCGATGTCAAGTGAAATTTGCCCGTGTTGTGAGGGGGATGTCGAGATGGCTGATCACCTATTTTGTAAATGCCAGGAGGTTAGCGTGTTATGGTATGAAGGAGTGAAGTGGTTTGGTGTTGTATGGGCGTGTCCGGGTAAGGTTACGGATCTTTTGGCTTGGTGGTTCGGATGTAAAATCAGGAGAAGGCAAATGGAGGCTTGGCTCTTGAGGGGGGCTGCTATAATATGGACAGTGTGGAGACATCGCAATGAGGTAGTGTTCAAGGGAATGAGGTTTGATTGGAAGGGAGCAGCTGAGGAGGTAAGGTGGAGAGTGAGTATGTGGTGGCAAGCAATAGTGGGAGGTGTGTATGTTGATATGTGTCGACTCGATGAGAGTTTTCTGGGTATCTTGGCCAGACCGAATATTGGGAAGGTTGTGGTTCAACGTCGGGGGCTGGTATGGGAGAGGCCCGAGGAAGGCTGGTGGAAGGTGAATTCTGACGGGTCGTCTTTAGGAAACCCGGGGCCGGGTAGGGTTGGTGTTATTAGGAATGATAAGGGTGATGTAATTTTCATCCTTTCAGACTACATTGGTTGTAAAGACTCGAATGAAGCAGAAATTGAAGCTGTGAGCAGAATATGCACGGCAATTGCGCGCGATTAGGGGTTTCCTCTCCCCAAAATCATTTTTGAAAACGACTCACAAAATGTGGTAAGATGGTTGAAAGAACCTTCGAAAGTCCCTTGGAGGTTTTGCAAATATATGGCCCCTATTTTGGCTATTTTCAACTGTGGGGGTGTAGTCAGGGTGCAACATATTTTGAGGGAAAGAAATGATATCGCAGACCTTTGGGCGAGGCGCGGGGCAGCTAGGGAAGGGTGGATAGAAGGATGGCTGTAATCTGATTCATGGGTGCTCAGTCTGTGTTGTGCGAATTCGGAGGAAGGGTTGGAAGGTAGCAGTGTTTCTGATATTCTTTATTGGTTCTGTTTGGTTAAGTGGTTGAGAATGATGGTGAGGTGTAGCAAAGTTGATTCTGTTTTGGTTTTGTTAGCTATTTTGTTCTGTCTTTTTTTTGGTTCTGTAAGCAGTGCTCTCTGCTATTGCTGCTTGTGGGCCTGCATAAGCATGGATGAGGATGTTTTGTAGCCAAGTTGTTTGGCATGATTGACGAGAATAAATGATATCTTCTAAAAAAATGTGTCTTGTTTGACTTTTTGACACTGTTCATTATTCAGCTTTGACTCAATTTTCTTGCAAGTATATATTTGGAAAAAAATAGTCGAGTTGAGTCTTGTTATAATCGTATAATCATGTAGTTTTTGAATATATATTTTATATAATTTTCCATTGTATATATTTTGAGTTATAACGATTGAAACAGTCATTGGATTGTGTGCAAAAGTCAAACAATACAAGTTAAATGGGACGGAAGGAGTATTTTTTTTATTTACTTCAAGTTTTGTCCTTACATTAAACTAATATTGAAAATACAAATGCATGTTTTCCTCTTAGATTTTAGTATCGTGATAGCCTATTTTAGAATCGTGAAGGTTATCAGATGTAGTTAATTCTATATGAGACAATTGAAGTAATCATATCATAATGACCGAGGTCCGAGGGACGTAGCCCGCTCCTAACGAGGTATATCTATTATATATAAATGTCATGCAGGTTACTGTTTGAATGAATAGTAATTATGCACTTGCTTTTCCCGTTTTGCCCTTGCTTGTGTATTTCTTTGCCTTGTGTATTTCTTTTGCTCTTCTTTGTTCGTGATTTTCCTAAATTTTTTCCTCCAGATTTTTGCCCTAGCAACCATGTCTCTTCAGTCTTGCCCCAAAAAAACTGTCGTGCTCTCTGCCGTCCCTCTTTTTCCTCCCCAATTTCGAAGGCGAAGTTCGCAGTCGCTTATCTACTTGTGATTCCTTACCGTCTGCCGTTCTTCCTCGCCTTCGGTACTGCTCGTCGCCGGACGAAGACCCCTCTTTTTGGATCATGAAGTGGTGGACGAGGCGAAGATAAGGGTGGCAGAAATCGAAGTGGAAAAGCAGGGTGATTTGGGGAACAAGAAAAGGGAAGTGGTAATTGCACTGGAGATGCAGGACGCGATATCCCTCTCAATCAACATCGGAGAGGTGATACCCCTCTCAAAAATCTAAGGAGCCTTCAGAACGTCACAAATTCAGAGAGGTTCAGGGAGGCTAGGGCGGCGCTAATTGAGGAGCTTAGAGGGGAAGTCCTCGCCGGTGGAAACGATTGTCGGAAGGTCGCGGCGGAGAGCAGGGAAGCACGGGATAATCAGACGTCGACGATGGTGCGCGATGATACAATGCACGCCGTATTTATCGGTGGAGGAATGCGGCAGATGCCTGGCGGAAGCCGCCGTGGATAGTCCGGTATGTTGCGAGAATGCGATGGGGGCGTGTATAGGCCTAGTTGCATTTATCTTATGAGAGCGTGTTGTTTTACAATACGACTGGGCTGCAAGAGCTATCGGTCGATTCACCGCCACAAGATACAGCAATATCTCCTCTTTTTGATTTTGGCGAGCAAATTTAGAACAAGTGTTCTTCTGTTAATACTCCGGCTGCTACCTGCGTCTGCTTCAAAACCAAAATCGTTGTTCCTATTTGGGTTTCTTTGATACTGCTGCGAGGTGGATTTTAATTTCTGGAGTTATTGCATTTGTAGTTTAATATAGTAACAAAAATATCAAGAAAATTATTTGGTCCAATTAATAAATGGCTTAATTTTTATTTTTTTATTTTTGGTTTTTCTCCAAAATTTGTGTGGTTGTTGGAATTTTCTTTACTCCATTGTTTTCTGAGCATTTTTTTTGTGTGTATCAGTTTAAGCTTACAAAATGGAACCAATCGCGCAGGAGATAACCATATGATGATGGGCATTGGTTGCTTGTTCTGTCAGTACCACTTGTTTTTCAATTTGTTTCTTGCATAATTTAACTGTGGTGGGATTTTATTAAATCTTGTTGAGTGGATTGTTATCTCAACTAATTAGGTTTGGTTAGCAGTCACTAAGTTGTTCAATTCAAATTGTTAGATTATATTCGTGTTTATTCCGCTTTGAGTGTTTGTGAAAATTCTAGGTTTGTGAGTGCTTTGCGAGTGTTTGTCAAAATGCTAGATTTCTTGTATGCCTTCATTCCTTGTCAGTGTTTGCCAGTTAAATTTGAAAATCACGACACCCTTTTATGCTCCTGGGAGTGCCTCCCTTTAATTGTAATTTGGAAACCAACTAGTATATTAAATTTAGATATTCACATATGTTTGTAGTTAACTGGTAAATGATTTTAAAACAATCACACTTATCACTGTTTTTTCTCAAGTTTTGTAACTGCTGTTGTTTTGCATTGAGAAAAGCATGGTAGTTCCATTTTCACTCATAGACTCATAGATCTTTGTCTCTCATTTTAGATATTCAAGAACTGCTACTGCATCCGTTGGACTGAAGTGTTGTGTGCTCTTCACGGTATGCCTGTCTGCAATCTTGAATCACACACTGTTGTTCTCAACATGTTCAAATATTCATTCATTTTTTAATTTTTTTTTTATACTGTGTTCAACATGTTCAAGAGCTGATGAGCATTGGATGTTGATCTTTTAAGTTGATAACAGAATTATCTCTCAGATCTAATAAAGAGGGTATTTATGATGAATGGTCTCTATCTTTAATTTTGCGAATTTGTGACGAATGAAAATGACTTGAATAGAAATGATTAAAATTAGAATTCTCGTAGATTATAGGGTGGATAATTGGTATCAATTGAAATTTTGCTGCCATTCTGTTTAATTCATATATTTTTATCATTTGTTCAAATGTTAGATTTGTGCTGATACTTTATAGAGTTTGTTAGAATTTTTTCTCTTCGAAAAATATTAAACTGTTGTACGTGACCTTGCTGTTTACTGTTGTAATACCCGAGAATTTTCCAATATAAAATAAAACAATAATTAGATAAATAAACAATAAATAAAATAAATACAATAAATAAATAAATCCAGCAAATAAATAAATAAATGAAGATAAGGAAATGAGAAATGAGATTTAACTTAAAAAGGAATTAAAGGAATTTAATTAAATAAAAAGAATTGATTAAGGATAAGTAAATTGTACACCGAAACCCGACACCAATGAACTCGAGGATTCGAGTCCAAACATCCAATTAGACCCGAGTAAAAATTTATAGAGAAAGTAGAAACCCGAAGGTACCCCGGAACTCAGAATTCGGGAGCATAGAGGGATAGAAGTCCGAAAGAGAGGAGGAAAAGCACGACGGATCGCACGACCCGCCCGGACCGAAGTCCAGGCGAGTATCGCGCGGTGGCCGCGCGGTCGAAGGAGGGAGAGCGCGCCACGACCGCGCCATGTGACAGATTCGCCCGTGCGAGATTTTCTCGCCCGAATCCGGATTTTCCGACTTCGGTTGAACACCTTTCGGCTCAAGACTCCTAGGGGCAGACCTTGAGTGTCCCTAGGGCTTGTTCAACTATAAATAAGCCCTCTTAAAAGCTCCGAATACTTTTCCAAAACCCTACAACTCTCTATACGTCCGAAAACCCTAATTCCGGAGTCGTCGGAGGCACGAGACCAAGGCAAGACTGATTTGGAAGAAAATCAGAGTCTCCTAGACGACATGGTAAGTTCCAATCCATTCGTCTCTTACGTTTGATTCGAAAACGAATCCTAATCTTCTTATTTTTCTTTCTACGCCCCGAATCGGATCTAGAACGTAGAGCCCGACGAACGGAGAGGATAGACGGAGGACTGGAAGCCACGCCTTCGAAATAGACGATCCCGGATATCTACAAATCTGTAAGTTAATACATACATGGTTTTGGGAGTAATTAAAACACGAAACCTAAAAGCTTAATCGAATCTTTCGTAAATCTGTCATTGAATGTTTTCTACCGGCGCAACAGTTTTGACAAATTTTTCTGAACCTTAAAACGACTTTAAACAGAAAAACTTAAAACACGAAAAACGTTCGTAAGGCTTAGATCTACCTATTGTAAAATTTTCAGAATTTTTAGTGATGATTTGATATGTGAAAACTAACTGAAATCGAACTGATTGAAATTTGATCTTGAGATTCTTGACAGAACTTAGGTCCGATCTTGATCACGTTTTTGACATAGGTTCTAGACCGATTTAGATCTTTGGCCGAACATGAAAGTTGTAGATAAATGTCTTAAGAAGGTCTCTGTAAAAGTTCATTAATTTTAGAGTTGATTTGCTAAGGTAGATCTTGATAATCTTTAACTGCTGTATACGAATTTCGGACAGACTTTGGTTGTGACGAAAATTGATGATTGTGACCTATTTCGGTAACTCAGATTGAAAAAGTTAAAACATGAACATTGTTCATCTCGATGTTTCTGAGTCAGTAGTGAAATTTCAAAATTTTTGGAATTAAACTCTATTTTTAATGAATTTTGGAGTAAACTGTGGTTGACCGAGTCAAATCTTGAAATATTGTTGAAACGAAGAAACTAGCCTTTAAGGTTTAAACGAGTAGAAGACTCTTTGAAATAATTATATGAAATCTGGAAATTTAGGAAATCCTCTTACGAACTTGATCGTTAAAATTAGGGGGTGAGTGCTCTGCAGGGTGCCCTCCTAACAATTCACTTCGTGCCTATATGGACGATGGTGACCCCGCGCGAAATATTTGAGATATGTTGCCAAACCGGCATGAGATATATGGCCTACACTCTCGTGAATATCCTTATGGGTTTCTCGAGGCTCCGGAGTGGTACTGGGTATGGCAGATACGGCTGCGGCCGCCGGTTTCCGGCTAAATTGACGAGATTGCAATGCAATCGTGAAATACTTGCAATATTATCTTGGGAGTAATGGGGATGGTTAAATATTTTTAATTGTTGTTCATCAAATTATTAAATGCTTTATTTAAATTACTTATGGCTTCATTTAAATTATTTATGAATATTATCATGCTTTTATGTAAATATTAAATTAATGGCTTTTAAACCCTACGATCATGCATGTGTTAACTTACTCAGCAAGTTGTGCTGATCAAACCATCCTATTTTCCTTTTTCCTTACAGAGTATGTGGAATGATCATGAGCACGTTCATACATGCGGGAACCATATTTTTGCAAACTTTATTGTTTAAATTCTTGCATTAGACATTAGAATAAACGGGCCTGTTTAACCCGTGTTTTGACCGTGTTGGTCATATTTATATTTCCGCTGCAATATTATACTTAAATACTTTTTCCGCTGCGCTATAATATTATTATTTTTCGAGATTATATTGTATGGGCTGTTTGCGAATGTTTTCAAAGCTTTTAAATACTGAAATACCTAGCATTGCATCTCTTTAGTAAGCCGGAGAAACCGTGTCTTACTACGGAGGTGTGACGGTGACATCCCGACCTGGGTGACCAAAAACCGGGGTGTTAAAAGTTGGTATCAGAGCCCGGCTATTTTTAAACTATTATTTTTAAACCCTTATTATTTTTAAAGTACTATTAATATTTTGACTATTATTTTAAATTTTAAAGTATTATTTCCATGGAAAATCTTTATTTTAAAACCCATGGAAAAAAAAAATATATATATATATATAGTGCATTAAATTATTTTTGGGGGGAATCATCATTTGCATTTGCATTTTGCATCTCTTCTATGAACTTAGAATCTTGGCAAATTTGAACTTAGAATCTTGGCGAATTCGAACTTAGAATCTTGGTGAATTGAACTTAGAATCTTGGCAAATTTTAACTTAGAATCTTGGCGAAGTTTAACCTAGAATCTTGGCGAATGTTAACTTAGATCTTTTGCTTGCGCTAGATGGCTAGTCAAGATATGATGCAGTTGATGATCAAAATGATGAACGTTCACCTTGACTCCCAACAAACCATAGAACAAATGAAATACCGTATGGCTCAATTGGAGGCCAATTTGCACCACATGGGCAACTTGAGAGAGGCGGATCACCACCGCATAAACCAACTCGAACGCCAAGTCCAAACCCTCACTACACAAAACCTAATACTGAAGGAACACATCGATGCCCATGGGCAAGACTTGAACACTATCTTTGACGATCTACAGCCGCCAAGTTTGGAGGAGGAAGACCCGGAGGAGGATCCCGCTACCCCACCGGAGGATGTCTTGAGACGCTAGAGATTCTATTTTTAGTAGATACTATTTTGCTAAGGAAAATATTTCTACTTTTGTACTAAAATTTCTTTTGAGGAAATAAAATGCCCGATTTATTTATAATAAATCGAAAAAAAAATGGACAGACCTGTCCGTACACAAGAAAAAAAATCGAGATAAAATAAAACAAACTAAAACAAAACCCCAAAGCGTACGACGCTTCTTAGTTCGATCGAGCACCACGTGCTAAATTACAAAACACATATACATTTATAGAAATTGCTTAGACTATATGTTAAATTCACAAGTCCTAATCAACCCTATTTGTACCAGAATGGCACCCAGAGGAAGAGGAAGAGGAAGAACTCAACCCGCTCCCCAAACCACCACTGAAACACCTACCGAAATACCTCTAAATGTCACGGAACCGGCCCAACCTGTAAAGGAACAACCCCAAGGTGCGCAGGACGCCCCCGCACCGAACAATGTGGGCGATCGTCTTCGGACGATAGAGGAGGTTTTGATTGCGCTAGGAAACGCGCAAGTCAACCAGGGCCAAGCTGCGGCGGTACCTCCGCCCCAAGCTCGCCCTAACTATCTGGCTATGGTGAATCCCTACCAGCCAAACCACTATGTTGGTGAGGAGGATCCAGCCAAACTGGAGGAATGGATCCGGACCTTCGACAAAAACTGCTGGGAGCAGTCAAATGTCCGGAAGGAGAAAGGGTGCATGTGGCTTCGTACTACTTGGGAGGCGAAGCGGACGACTGGTGGCAGGCAACTCAAGCCAAGCTGACTGAAGATGACGAGCCCTACTCGTGGATGGAGATGATGGAACTACTCAGGGATCGATTCTATCCCTTGAGTACTAAAGCCGCCATGTACGAAGAATTCCTGTCACTGAAGCAAGGAGGCCAAAACGGAAAAGAGTACTACACACGATTCAAGGAGCTGGTGAGGTTCGCACCAAGACTCGTACCCACGGATGCGGAGAAGGCTCAAAAGTTCGAGATGGGACTGAACTGTGTGTTCGCGAGGTGATCGCGGGGGTACACTATCCCGACCTGCAAGCTGTGTATGACCGCGCTGTGGCGGTAGCGCGTGTGCAACAACTGAAGAGAAGGGTGAGTTGGGAGTTCCAGCAGGGGTCCCCAAGACAAGAGAAACCGGGACTCGAGAAGCGAGAACAACACTGGAAGGAACGAACAGCGGAGAGGGTCGAATAGGCCTCAACAAAACAATAATGGGAGAAGATTTAACCAAGAAGAACCCGTACCACCCTGTCCAAGGTGTGGACGACCCCATCTGACGAGGGGATGCCCTCAACAGGGCGCCTGCTTCCGATGCGATCGAATGGGTCACATACGTCGGGAGTGCCGAACTAGGCTTGAGAACATAACGAAAAGGGAAGACCTGGCCACGGGGCCGGAACAGCCTCAGAACCAAAACGGGCGGAACGGGAATAACCAGGGGTATAGACCCCTTCAAAACCAATTTAGGCCGCCGAATCAGAACCAGAACCAACGACCTCCGCCACCGCAGAATCAAAACCAACAGCAAAACCAGCAGCAGAATGCGAATCAGCAGGGCAATCAAGGACGCCCTGTGGGGAGGCTCAATGTGGTTAACCAAGCGGGCGTGCCTGCGCAAGGAGAAGTGATGGCAGGTACATTTCACGTTTTGAATACACCCCTTAGAGTTCTATTTGATTCTGGAGCTAGTTGCTCGATTATAGCATCAAGGATAGTGCCTGAGTTAGATCTACCTAAATGCGAGAGAATTAGCTTAGGAATTCAATTGCCTTCTGGAGAAGTAGTATCTTGCTCTAAACGATATAACGGAATTCCTATAGTGATAAAGAACGTAGAATTCTTCGCGAACTTAGTAGAATTTAACTTAAGAGACTTTGACATCATACTGGGGATGGATTGGTTATCCCAGTATAAAGCGGTGATTGAATGCCAAAAACAAAAGATCACCTTGTCAAAAAGTAGGGGAAAGAGAGTTATCTTTTACTCTCAGCCCCCTAAGAAGAGTAACAAAATCGTTAGTGCACTTAAACTAAGCAACTTGATGCGTAAGGGGTATGAGCTATATGCGTGCTATGTGCACAACCTTGAGGCGGAAGAGAACAAGGTTGATAGCATACCAGTGGTAAGAGAATACCCAGACGTGTTTCCTGAAGACATCCTGGGAATGCCACCTGAGAGAGATCTTGAGTTCACTATAGATCTCGTTCCGCGCACAGAGCCTGTCTCAGAAGCTCCGTACCGGATGGCACCACTGGAAATGAAGGAGTTAAAAGACCAACTCGAGGAGCTGTTAGGAAAGGGATATATAAGGCCGAGTACTTCCCCCTGGGGAGCACCGGTTTTGTTCATTAAGAAGAAAGACGGAGGACTACGTCTTTGCATAGATTACCGAGGACTAAACCAAGTGACCATAAAAAATAAATACCCTCTGCCGAGAATAGAGGATCTATTTGATCAACTTAAGGGAGCTTCAGTATTCTTGAAGATCGACTTACGATCTGGGTATCACCAGCTGAGAATTGCCGAGAAAGACATTCCGAAGACGGCGTTTCGAACTCGATATGGTCACTACGAGTTCATAGTGTTATCCTTTGGGTTAACAAATGCTCCGGCAATGTTCATGAACCTCATGAACAATGTATTTCGAGAGCTGTTAGATCAGTGCGTAGTGGTGTTCATTGATGATATCCTGATCTACTCGAAAAACGAGGAGGAGCATGCCCAACACTTGCACCAAGTGTTAGGGACCTTGCGAAAGAATCAGCTATACGGCAAACTGTCCAAATGCGACTTTTGGTTGAAGGAGGTAGCATTTCTTGGACATATAGTATCCGCTGATGGAGTTTCAGTGGATCCGGCAAAAGTCTCTACCGTAACTGAATGGGCAACTCCAAAGAGCCAAACCGAGATAAGGAGTTTCCTTGGCTTAGTCGGATACTATAGACGGTTCGTGAAGGATTTTTCTAAAATCGCACGACCTTTGACCCAGCTACTTAAGAAGGGAGTAAAATACGTGTGGACAGAGGCTTGTGAGACAGCGTTTCAAGAGCTGAAGAAACGACTCACAACCACACCCGTATTAACACTACCATCAGAGAATGGTGACTTCGAAGTTTACAGCGATGCTTCGAAGGAAGGTTTAGGTTGTGTCTTGATGCAAGACTCGAGAGTCGTAGCGTATGCATCACGTTAACTGAAACCTCACGAGGAGAATTATCCGACACATGACCTGGAGTTGGCAGCGGTCGTTTTTGCTCTAAAGATATGGAGACATTATCTTTATGGGCGGAAGTATCGAATGTTCACCGACCACAAGAGCTTGAAATATATATTCACTCAGAAGGAGTTGAATTTGAGACAGCGAAGGTGGTTGGAACTTATTAAAGACTACGATTTAGAGATAGCATACCACGAGGGGAAGGCGAATGTGGTAGCCGATGCCCTAAGTCGGAAAACCCAACACGTGACGAACTCGTTGGTAATTCCGCCGGCATTGTACATGGAGTTAGCAAGATTGGAGTTATAACTTGTACATCCTGGCACAGTGAGTGAAACGATCAACACCATGGTCGTAGAAACCCAATATTGGACGAGATTAAGCTCGCCCAACCGGGCGATGTGAAACTCGAGAAGATAAGGGGGTATATTGCCGAAGGAAAGGCAATAGGATTTGTTGTCCATGAGGATAGAAGCATTCGGTTCAAAGGGAGATGGTGCGTGCCCCTTAAATGTGCCGAGTTGAAGCGAAGGTTGATGGAGGAAGGGCATGTAATACCCGAGAATTTTCCAACATAAAATAAAACAATAATTAAATAAATAAATAATAAATGAAATAAATACTATAAATAAATAAATAAACAAATCCAGCAAATAAAAGAAATAAATAAAGATAAGGAAATGAGAAATGAGATTTTTACTTAAAAAGGAATTAAAGGAATTTAATTCAATAAAAGGATGGATAAATGGTACACCAAAACCCGACACTAATGAACTCGAGTATTCGAGTCCAAAACATCCAATTAGACTGAGAATAAAATTAGAGAGAAAGTATGAACCCGAATATACCCCGGAAATCGGAATTCGGGAGCATAGAGAGATAGAAACCCGAAAGAGAGGCGGAAAAGCACGACGGATCCCACGACCCGCCCGGACCGAAGTCCAGGCGAAGTCGGCGCGGTGGCCGCGCGGTGAAGGTGGTTTAGCGCGCCACGACCGCGCCACCCCACAGATTCGTTTGTTGCGTGAATCTCTCGCCCGAACGCGGATTTTTCGACTTTCGGTTGAACATCTCTCGACTCCAGACCTTTAGGTCGGTTGTGGACGCCCTAGGGACTGAGAATTCTATAAATAAGCCCCTTGGGAGCCCCAAACAAGTTTACAAAACCCTACAATCTTCTATACGTTCGAAACCCTAAATTCGGAGTCGACGGAAAGCACCAAACGGAGGCAGCAGCTTTGGACGAAAATCCAAGGTCTCCAAACGTTGTGGTAAGCTCTAGTCCGATAAATCTTTTCACGTTTCAATCCGAAAATGGATTCTAACTTCGGTTCTTTTCTTTCTACACCCCGTATCGAATCTAGATCGTAGAACCCGACGAACGGAGAGGAGAAACGGTGATCTGGAAGCCACGCCTCCGAACTAGACATCCCCGACGTTCATAGACACTGTAAGTTAACTTACATGGTTTTGGGAGATTTTAAAACATTCGAAACCTAAAAGATTCAACAAGAACCATAAATCTGTCCACTTTTGTTTTTCTACCGACGCAACAGATTTGGTGAATTTTTCCGACCCCTAAAACGAACTCAAACGGAAAAACTTAAAACACGGAAAACGTTCCTAAGACTTAGACCTAGCTACTGTAAAAATTTGGGAATTTTTGGAGTTGATTTGATATGTGAAAACCCGTTGAAACCGAACTGTTTGATTCTAGATCTCGAAATCTTGGACAGAACTTAGGAATGATCTTGATCACGTTTTTGACATAGGATCTAGGCTGTTTTAGATCTTTGGCCAAACATGAAAGTTGTAGATAAATGTCTTAAGATGATCCCTGTCAAATTTCATTAAATTTGGAGTTGAATTGATATGGTAGAATTTGAAATCTTTAAACTGTGGTGCATTAAACTCGGACAGATTTCTTCTTATGCGAAAATTGGCAATTTTGACCTACTTAGGTATCTCGGATTGAAAAAGTTAAAACACGAAAGTTGTAGATCTTGATGTTTCCGAGTCAGATATGAAAGTTTGGAATTTTTGGAATTAAATCTGATTTTAGACGAATTTTGGAGTAAACTGTGATTTATCGAAACGAAATCTTGAAATCTTGTTGAAACATGGAATTAACCTTTAGGGTTGAAACGAATTGAGATATTATTTCTAAATAAATACAATGGAAGGCAGATTTTAAAAATTAAATCCCCTTACAAACTTGATAAATTAAAATTAGGGGTGAGTGCTCTGCAGGGTGCCCCTTAACGATTCACTTCGTGCCGTAATGGACGATGGTGACCCCGCGCGCTAAATTTGAGATATGGATTGCCTAAATGGCGAAACTTAGAGCCTACACTCTCGTGAATATCCGTATGGGTTTCCCGAGGCTCCGGAGTGGTACTGGGTATGGCTGATACGGTTGCGGCCGCCGGGCTACCGGCTAAACTTGTTGACATCGCGATGCTATCGTGAAACTTTGAAATACCAAATCGGGAATGTAATGGGGATTCTAAACTAAATTAAATTAGATTAAATTATGTTGTTGTCCAATTAAATTATTTAAATGCTTTATTTAAATTATGGCTTTTATGATTAAACCATGTGTTATGTGTCATTAAATAGAGCCCTGAGATAAATTATGCTATTGGATAGTTGATTAGATGAAACTAAATATTATGTTATTATCATGCTTTTGTTAAATTATTAAATTAATAGCTTTTAAACCCTACGATCATGCATGTGTTAACTTACTCAGCAATTTTGCTGACCAAAACCATTTTTATTCCTTTCTTTACAGAATATGTGGAATGAGCCTGTGTGAGCACGAATCATGCATGGGATTTTGGGGATTGTTATTTTGCTTTTAAATTTCGTACTTAGACTATATTATGAACGTGCCTGTTTAACCCGTGTTTTGGCCATGTCGGCCCTTTTTATATTTTCCGCTGCGATACTGTACTAAACTAAATATTTCCGCTGCGCTATGCTATTATTATTTTCGAATTATATTGTATGGGCTATTTTGAATGCTTTAAATGTTTTAAATACTGCAATACCTAGCCTTGCATCTCTTTAGTAAGCTCGGAGAAACCGTGTCTTACTAGGGAGATGTGGCGGTGACATCCCGACCTGGGTGACCAAAAACCGGGGTGTTACAGGGCACAACACGCCATATTCAGTGCATCCCGGAGGCGACAAACTTTACAAGGATCTGAAGAAGATCTATTGGTTGCCGGGAATGAAGAAGGAAGTGGCAGATTTCGTGGCGAAATGTCTCACCTGCAAAAAGGTCAAGGCAGTGCGACATAAACCCTTAGGACTGATGCAACCACTAGAGATTCCAAGTTGGAAGTGGGATAGCATCACAATGGATTTTGTCTCGGGATTACCCCGATCACCTAAAGGCATGAACAAGATTTGGGTGATTGTGGATAGGCTAACGAAGACAGCCATATTTATCCCGATGAAGGACACGTGGACTATGGACCAATTGGCCCGAGCCTACATTGATAATGTGGTACGACGACATGGAGTACCACATGACATCATTTCCGATAGAGATGGTAGATTTGTCTCTCACTTTTGGACGGAGTTACAAAAAGCTCTCGGTACTCAAATCAAAATGAGCACCGTATTCCACCCGATGACGGATGGTCAAACCGAGAGAACAATCCAAACACTAGAAGACATGCTGAGAGCATGCGTGTTGGAATTTAAGGGAAATTGGGAATCTCATTTACCCTTAATCGAATTCTCTTATAATAATAGCTACCATGCTAGCATTGGCATGGCACCTTTCGAAGCGTTGTATGGACGGAAGTGCCGAAGCCCGTTGAGCTGGGAAGAAAACGATAAGTTAGTGGTAGTGGGACCACAACTTATCGAAGACATGGCTCAACAAATCAAAGTGATTCAAGGGAAAATGAAAGCCGCTCAAGACCGTCAGAAGAGTTACGCTCACGTGAGACGACGAGACCTAGAATTTCAAGTGTGAGATAGGGTCATGCTAAAGATATCACCCATGAAGTGGGTGATGCGCTTTGGCAAGCGAGGAAAGTTGAGTCCTCGATACATAGGACCTTACGAGATTCTAGAACGAGTCGGAAATTTAGCCTACCGATTGGCTTTACCGCCACAATTAGATCGAGTTCATAATGTCTTCCATGTCTCACAACTAAAGAAGTATGTGCCGAATCCGACACATGTACTTCAACCGAAGATAATTGAGCTCGATGAAGATTTGACTTATGAAGAAGTCCCAGTGCGTATTCTCGACTCTAAGGAACGAGTAACGAGGAACAAAACCGTCAAAATGATCAAGGTTCTTTGGTCGAACCACGAAAGTGAGTCGGCAACTTGGGAAGTAGAATCCGACATGAGAGAATGCTACCCGACATTGTTCCAAACCGATACCGACACAGTTATGGGGACATAACTGCAATCTTAAGGGGGAGAGGATGGCATACCACCTATTTTTCGTGCATTTTTGTAAACTTTTGAACTACGTTATGGCTTGATCCCTTCACAGGGTACGTAGGCAGCTTATAAGTTTTAATTCTAAGTTCAGTCACAAAATAATAAAACAAACAAAAGACCTTAGCACGAGAAAAGCCGAAACACAACTTCGAGGACGAAGTTGATTCTTAAGGATGGTAGACTGTAATACCCGAGAATTTTCCAATATAAAATAAAACAATAATTAGATAAATATACAATAAATAAAATAAATACAGTAAATAAATAAATCCAGCAAATAAATAAATAAATGAAGATAAGGAAATAAGAAATGAGATTTAACTTAAAAAGGAATTAAAGGAATTTAATTAAATAAAAAGAATTGATTAAGGATAAGTAAATTGTACACCGAAACCCGACACCAATGAACTCGAGGATTCGAGTCCAAACATCCAATTAGACCCGAGTAAAAATTTAGAGAGAAAGTAGAAACCCGAAGGTACCCCGGAACTCAGAATTCGGGAGCATAGAGGGATAGAAGTCCGAAAGAGAGGAGGAAAAGCACGACGGATCGCACGACCCGCCCGGACCGAAGTCCAGGCGAGTGTCGCGCGATGGCCGCGCGGTCGAAGGAGGGAGAGCGCGCCACGACCGCGCCATGTGACAGATTCGCCCGTGCGAGATTTTCTCGCCCGAATCCGGATTTTCCGACTTCGGTTGAACACCTTTCGGCTCAAGACTCCTAGGGGCAGACCTTGGGCGTTCCTAGGGCTTGTTCAACTATAAATAAGCCCTCTTAAAAGCTCCGAATACTTTTCCAAAACCCTACAACTCTCTATACGTCCGAAAACCCTAATTCCGGAGTCGTCGGAGGCACGAGACCAAGGCAAGACTGATTTGGACGAAAATCAGAGTCTCCTAGACATCGTGGTAAGTTCCGATCCATTCGTCTCTTACGTTTGATTCGAAAACGAATCCTAATCTTCTTATTTTTCTTTCTACGCCCCGAATCGGATCTGGAACGTAGAGCCCGACGAACGGAAAGGATAGACGGAGGACTGGAAGCCACGCCTTCGAAATAGACAATCCCGGATATCTACAAATCTGTAACTTAATACTTACATGGTTTTGGGAGTAATTAAAACACGAAACCTAAAAGCTTAATCGAATCTTTCGTAAATCTGTCATTGAATGTTTTCTACCGGCGCAACAGTTTTGACGAATTTTTCCGAACCTTAAAACGACTTCAAACGGAAAAACTTAAAACACAAAAAAGTTCCTAAGGCTTAGATCTATCTACTGTAAACTTTTCAGAATTGTTAGAGACAATTTGATATGTGAAAACCAACCGAAACCGAACTGCTTGAAATTTGATCTTGAGATTCTTGACAGAACTTAGGTCCGATCTTGATCACGTTTTTGACATAGGTTCTAGACCGATTTAGATCTTTGGCCGAACATGAAAGTTGTAGATAAATGTCTTAAGAAGGTCTCTGTAAAATTTCATTAATTTTGGAGTTGATTTGCTATGGTAGATCTTGATAATCTTGAACTGCTGTATACGAATTTCGGACAGATTTAGGTTGTGACGAAAATTGATGATTTTGACCTATTTCGGTAACTCGGATTGAAAACGTTAAAACACAAAAGTTGTTCATCTCGATGTTTCTGAGTGAGTGGTGAAATTTCAGAATTGTTGGAATTAAACTCGATGTTTAATGAATTTTGGAGTAAACTGTGGTTGACCGAGTCAAATCTTGAAATATTGTTGAAACGAAGAAACTAGCCTTTAAGGTTTAAACGAGTAAAAGACTCTTTGAAATAATTATATGAAATCTGGAAATTTAGGAAATCCCCTTACGAACTTGATCGTTAAAATTAGGGGGTGAGTGCTCTGCAGGGTGCCCTCCTAACAATTCACTTCGTGCCTATATGGACGATGGTGACCCCGCGCGAAATATTTGAGATATGTTGCCAAAACGGCATGAGATATATGGCCTACACTCTCGTGAATATCCTTATGTGTTTCTCGAGGCTCCGGAGTGGTACTGGGTATGGCAGATACGGCTGCGGCCGCCGGTTTCCGGCTAAATTGACGAGATTGCGATGCAATCGTGAAATACTTGCAATATTATCTTGGGAGTAATGGGGATAGTTAAATATTTTTAATTTTTGTTCTTCAAATTATTAAATGCTTTATTTAAATTACTTATGGCTTCATTTAAATTATTTATGAATATTATCATGCTTTTATGTAAATATTAAATTAATGGCTTTTAAACCCTACAATTATGCATGTGTTAACTTACTCAGCAAGTTGTGCTGACCAAACCATCCTATTTTCCTTTTTCCTTACAGAGTATGTGGAATGATCATGAGCACGTTCATGCATGGGGGAACCATATTTTTTCAAACTTTATTGTTTAAATTCTTGCATTAGACATTAGAATAAACGGGCCTGTTTAACCCGTGTTTTGACCGTGTTGGTCGTATTTATATTTCCGCTGCAATATTATACTTAAATATTTTTTTCGCTGCGCTATAATATTATTATTTTCGAGATTATATTGTATGGGTTGTTTGCAAATGTTTTCATAGCTTTTAAATACTGAAATACCTAGCCTTGCATCTCTTTAGTAAGCCGGAGAAACCGTGTCTTACTAGGGAGGTGTGGCGGTGACATCCCGACCTGGGTGACCAAAAACCGGGGTGTTACAACTGTCTTCCACTAATTCACTGGATCATAAGATGATAATCAACATTCAGACGATTGATAATTTTACTTCTCAAGCTTGAGTTTTTTCCTATTCAAAATTGACCTTGATCTTGATCTTTTTAAAAATAAGACAAAGCTGTAGCTTTAATATTATAGCTTTCAACACATCCTGTCTTCTAATTGATTTTTTTTTTTTTTTTATCAAGATTCAGGCCAGTTAGGTTTTTTAACTTAGTTATTTTTTTTTAATTTTTATTTTTTGTGAAGATTTTTTGTCCTCCACGCCTCCGCACCTTGCACGAGCCCACTTTTTGTGTTTTCGGAGTCGACGCCTCTGTCTGCGACTCGCTGGGTGGCTTTCCTTTGAACCGCGGTGAAGGTCCACCTCTTGTGTTGAATCGTGAGCACCCTATTCACCTCCTTTTCCTCCTCTGCATAGCCACCACTGTTGTTGATTTATACCCTTTGGTTTGATAAATTTTATCAGATACCTAAGTGAAGGCGACAAGGTTTGCACTGCCCATTTCGTTTTCTTATAACACAATACATCTGCGTTGGATTTTGATTTTGCCTTGTCTTTGCTTTTTCTTTTCCACTGTGGCTGGTGTCCAGACATCTTAGTTGAGCATTGATTGCTTCAAATAACCCATACAGTGGGCTGATTTCGTTGACATATTCGCGTTACCACAAACATCAGGGTAACAACTACTGTCCAGTATAAGGTTTTTGGAACCCTGGGTTTCTTCTGGGGTTGATTCAAGGCACATGTTCTGTTTCGTTATTTCTCGAAGTCAATTTCGTTCGTAATTTTCCCCCTGAACCTTACTTGTCCTGGCTTTTAATTACAGGTGCATATGTGCGATCAACAACATCAAAGGAGTTCGTGCCTTTATCTGTCCTTATTACAGAATGGCATATTACATTTATTTGGAACCATGCCATCGGAACCACTGGCCATTGAAGATTTTAGTTATCAGCTCCAAACGAGTTTATTGCTTCTACATGTGCTTATTAGCCTCATGTCAATGTGATTATCTTTCTATAGATAGATGGTAGAGTATTTCTTACCCTGGGTTTATTTATGGACTGATGTTATCATGTTATTCTCCACCAATAATTGTTCTCCATTATTTTTCGTGAAATGTTATTTATAGATCCGGGCTTTAGTTTTTGTTGATGTCAGATTATATAGGATTGGAGGTGCCCTTTCATCTTTTAGGAGTTGATATTGTATCATAAAATGAGTTTTTATTTGGCTTTAAAGTAGTTAGAAGTTTTGTGGCTTAATATGTTCCCAAATACAACCAAATCTTGTACTGAAACTCAGAGATGACAAATTCATTAGTATTTTTAAATAGCCACTACACTTGCCTTATTAGTTACTCAGTTAATCAACAGGGACTTCCTCAAGGTCCTTTACAAAGGCAATTGAGCTGTGGAAGGAAGAATCTGTGTTCAAGATTACCACCTGAAAGTTTAATTATGAAATAAAAGGATTCATTTGTTTTTTGTGTAGGTCATATTATGTGTGTTTCCTTGTCTTTGATTTAGTGATTTCTACATTATATTTAAGTATTTTGTGTTTTCTTGGGTAATTTATTTCTTTCGATTTAGTTTGGCTTTTGTGTATGGATTTCATGTTCAAATAAATTCAGCTACACTGAAATGAAAAAAATTATGACACTCTTGGAGGTAGTTACAAGTTGAACCTTTTTTTTTTTTAATATAGTTAAATTTAGCTTAATTTTGCTTTCAATTCAATTTTCAGTATTTTATTACAATTTTCCATAATATTTTTCACCGGGTGCGCGCAACGTAGTGCGCGCCGCCGACGAGTCCTAGTATATATATATATATATACAAAATCAAGTTTCTCCGTCAATAGTAGAAACTCTATCGTACAAATCATAACCCTAATATGGCTTGAAACTAATCACTCTATTAAATACCATTTAATTGTTATTTGGCATCGAATACTCCACAAAGGATTTGGTTTGAGAGCAACTCAATAGGTCCTAAAGTGCTTTGTATGTACTGAATGAGTGCTTTATATGTTTTGTGTGTACTGAATGAGTGCTTTGTATGTACTAAGGAGTTGAAGGAGTGCTTTGTATGTGCTGGATATTTTTATACAGCACAAACACCATTAAATACCTAATACGCACCTCTTTAACATACAACACACGCGGGTCAGCACGCACCAAACCCCTCCACAAACTAAGAATGATATCTCAAGAGCTATTAATGTTCATTTCTTGATGAAAACACATTGTCTGCCTCAAGTTGTATTAATGGCCTCTAAAGGCCTAGCATGAAAGTAGCAGGATTCTGCTTACATGCAAATAAACTAGATCACCAACCTCAACAGACAAGGAAAACCAAATCATAAAATTCCATATACTCTCCTCAAAAAGCTCGAAACCGAGGCTTCCATTCCAAGGAATAGTACTTGATTTTAAGTAGGATAGAACCGATAATATAGGTCTCAAGTCTCAACAAAGTGAATGTAAATGTTTCCGAAAGAAAGCAGAAGCAGCAGTAATTGAGACAGAGATCACAACATGAAACTAAAAACAAAAGATAAAGTAACTAATCAAGCTTCTGCAACAGGTTGAGTCAACCCGGACTTGACCAACAACTTGTCCAGGTTGTCTGCTGGGCAAATTTGGAACTTAACTTTCCCCGAAGACACAAATATCTCAGCAAGTTCAAGCTTCTCTGAATTAAGGCTTGTGCTGTCCATCGTCTTGCTAAGCACCTTTAGGGCAAGCAGAACCGCCTCTTCTCTAGTGATGTCATCTTTATAATCTTGTTTAAGTATGGATTGTGCAGCCTGGTTGTTTGCTCCAATTGCTGCAGCCTTCCAACCAGCATAATTGCCACTGGGGTCACTCATGTAAAGCTGAAACCCAAAATTCTTGTCCCAGCCTGCAAAGAGAAACGAAACACCAAAGGGGCGGAGTCCACCAAACTGTGTGTAGCCTTGTTTGGTGTCGCATAGAGATTGAACAAGCTGTTCAACTGGCATTGGCTCTTGGTAAGCATAAGCATACCGCTGAGCCTGGAGCCTTGCTGTGTTGATAAGAATGTTGGCATCAGACATGATTCCAGCCACAGCACATGCCACATGGTCATCAATCTTGTACATCTTTTCAACTGAACCTGAAGTTTCGAGCAGCTTTGATATGACCTTCTTTTCACCAACTAGTACAACACCATCTGTTGCCAAAATTCCAATAGCACTCCCTGCATTTCCAATGGCTTCCATGGCATACTCAACCTGGTAAAGCCGACCTTCTGGAGAAAAAATTGTAGTGCGGCTGTCATATCTTCGAGACATCTGAAAATCAGAAACAGGATTTCAATTATTTAAAAAATAAATCAGTAACTTCCATAAGCATGTACGAATAGTGGAAGCAGTTCAATGCATGCTTTACTAAACTTTCAAAGAGTTATTATGCTTGCTCAGACACCCCCACTTGTACACTGTCCTAACAGGATGGACTTAAAACCTATAACTCTAATCTGGAAGATCAAAACGTACTTTGAAGAAACTCCTACAAGACAAAACAGGAATTGCAAAAGACAATATACTAACTGGAAAATCCTGAAAAATGACAGAAGCAGCAGAATTTAAAATATCTGAGGCATGGGAGTATACCCAGTTATGTGAATTTTAGTGATTCTTCATAAAATCAGTATGATGCACTTGATCATGTAGTATGTGCCCGATGTCTTCTATCCTCATGCTTAGCGAGGCACAACAAAGAAACTAACAAACCATGCTAATGACAAATAACAAGTTTTGTAATTAAAATTTCAAGAATTTCGGCAGTAGAGACTACAAAATTAAACTTATAAGGATTTCAAAAATACTAGTTAATAAGGCAATTTACAGGAAGTAAACGAATTAAAACCTTTTTATATAGGGCAACTAGAAATAGCTTTAGCATTTCTTTCTTCCCTTTTTTTTTTTTTCCTTTTTTCTTTTTTCAGTTGAAAAGGTCTTTATAGAGCTAGGGCGCTCTTGCCCTAGTAACAGAAATAAACTGACGAGCTGCAAAGGACAGAAAGAGAAGGATCAATCGCCTGAATCAAGAAAGTGGAGGACTCGGCGATTACCAATTCCCTTTGGGTTTAACACTAATTCAATAGCAGTCTCCGCTCAAAAGGGACAGAAAACACAAAAATATAAGTGCAAATATGTTGCAGAAAGAACCAATTGCAGGAAAAATCACATCAGAACATTGTAAAAGAAGGCAAATCAAGCAATCACTCAGAAAAATATCATCTTTTTCCTAAAATAAAGTAAGAACCACAAAAAATCGGAAGATACGTTAGAATGACACATACGGTGCCCTCCGAGACCTGAATTGATGCAAAATGGAAGATACACTTACTGCTCCAGCAAATCAAGCGAGAGAAAACCAACTTGTGTTCCACGAAACAAGAAGAAAGGGTACTGAATTTGATCTGCGTTCGCTGCGCCTGAGAAGAAACGGTACTGAATTTGATCTTGGCGTTCTTTTAAAGATGGGCCTAAAGATGAGCCTACTCTAACTAATAGTAATTGGGTCTATCTTAACAGTAGACAAAAATGGCCTATCGGACTGACCCAACAAATAGAATGTAATTATGTATATTTTTATTCATCTTTAAAATGTATGAGAAGGCTGACATTTACTTTTGGGCCATTAAATTTCAAGTTTTTTTTTTTTTTTTTTTTTTTTTTTGCCCCCTTAGACCAACTTTATCCATGACCTTCTACAATCCAACCCAACCGCCACGTTATTACTTTAAAAAAAAAGGTAAAATGGGAGATGGTCTCAGGGGTCGACCAAAAAAAAAGAGACCACTTGGTCTTATATCCTTTGGCCAATGAGATGGGGACATTTGTCTCCTTCCCATTGGTCAACTAAAATTTTAATCAAATCTCATTAAAATTATTATATTTTTTATATATTAAAATAAAAATAAATAAAAAACTATACCAAATTTTATAATTTTTCATTATCTACAAATAGAAACCACTCTTGCTATATTTTTTAAATACATAATATATCAATTTTGATATATTTAAACCATTTTAAAATTTACAGAAAATAAAAATAAATAAAAATATATTAAAATTTTAGATTTTTTATTCTTTACAAGTAAGACTAAAATATTTATATTTTTTATACATTAATTTCTTTTATATTTCAACATAATTTACAATTGTATAAATTAAAATAATTATATATAATATGGTGGTTGGATGGTTGGGTAGTTATTGATAAAATATGTAAAATTTGGATGGTTGGGTTGGGATGGATATTGATGAGTTGAAGGAGAGATAAATTAATTAAATAATGAGATGGTTGGATGGTTGGGTGGTTGGGGTGGTTGTGGATATAGATAGCCTTAGCTATATCCATGATCCCAAGACATGAGACCCAACCTCCACATAAGCATTCATTTAAAAAAATAAAACAAAAAAAATCAAAATGAAGATGGTTGGGGGATGGTGGTCGACCAATGCCCAACCAAAGACCACTTGATCTCTTTCTTTTGGCCAATGGGATGGAGATACTTGTCTCTATTCTATTAGTCAAATAATTTTTTAAAATTTATATAATAAAATGATTATATCTTTTATATAGATACATAACTAAAATTTTAAAATATACCAAATTTTATAATTTTTCGTTCTCTACAAATAGAGACCACTCTTGCTATATTTTTATTAAATACATAATATATCAATTTTGATATATTTAACCCATTTAAAATTTATATAAAATAGAAATAAATAAAAAATATATTACTATTTTAGATTTTTTATTCTTTATAAATAAGATAAATATTTTACATTTTTGATAAATTAATATTTTTATATTTCAACATGATTTAAAATTGTATATATTAAAATAATTATATATAATATTGTGGTTGGATGGTTGGATGGTTATTGATAGAGTATGTAAAATTGGGGTGGTTGGGTTGGGATGGATATTGATGAGTTGGAGGTGAAAGAAATTAATTAAATAATGAGATGATTGGATGGTTGGGGTGGTCATGGATAAAGATAGCCTTAAAGGATTAAGGATCAAGGATCAAGGATCCCATGTGAGAGACATTACAATGAGAGACCCCTTCTTTTATAATACTATCTCCGTTCTTTTTTTTTTTTTTTTGCACGTTTTGACTTTTGTCACTGTTCATTGAGTAGTTTTGACTCGATTTTTTAATACAATTATATAAGATAAAATATAGTCAAGTGAGATCTTTTTGGATTCGTCTAATCGCATAGATTTAGAATATCAAATTTTCATAATTTTTACTTGTATGAAATTTGAGTATTACGGATTAAAAATGTGCATTGGATTGCGTGAAATGTGGGTATGTTGCATTTATTTAGCAACGGAGGAAGTACTTAATAACATATTTAATTAATTAATCTAATTGTGTGTGGGAAAATACTTAAATGTCCTCATAAGTAGGAAAGTACAAAAAGACCCCAAAACTCTAATGCCCCAACGTGTTCAACGTTCTCCATCTCCAGCGTATTCATCTCCCTCTCCCTCGATCAAATAATGCAGA
Organism: Hygrophila difformis; assembly: GCA_030278955.1. Taxonomy (NCBI): domain Eukaryota; kingdom Viridiplantae; phylum Streptophyta; class Magnoliopsida; order Lamiales; family Acanthaceae; genus Hygrophila; species Hygrophila difformis. The sequence goes on along the minus strand of JAOANR010000013.1, from coordinate 22,759,369 downwards.
AGGAGTCAGTTGGACGGCGTTTAACGACGGCGGGCGGCAGACCATGGTAGACGGCAAAGGATAGCTGGAAGCAAGAAAGCTAGGCTTTACTTTATTTTAGTAAATGTCTCAATGTAATTTTTTTTTTTTGAATGAATGGGGAAAATTCAAAGAAAAATACGATGAAATTTTGCACTTTTGGTTATGACAGAGTTTGTAGACATTTTTTGTATTGTTGAATGAGGTGAGTTGAGGGGTGGCCTAACCGGATGCTTTTAGGGTAGATGCGTGTTGGTTTTATATTAATGGAATGACAACAAGGTGTTTCTGGTGCCTGTCTCATCAATTATTTTCTGTCTCTGGTCTTCCACTTCCCACAATCATTCCTATCCGTGTCCCTGATGAATGATAAATCATATATAAATGTATTTTCTCCATCTTACGAGCCCCCCACATCTTATTGTATTATCGTCACAATATTATACATATATATATGTATGTATCTACCTGTTGGGGCAACATAGCATTTGGAAGAATTTGAGGTTGTTCAAAGCATGAGAATTAATGGAATTATCCATGAGAGGATAACAAATATTGCTGATGATATGTCCTGCATGCATTTCTTAAAAAAAAAACTTTAATAAAATTATTCACCTTGTCAATGAATGTACGAAGATTGAATTGTTTTTGAGTTTTGGGGATGGGGCTGTACTCTGTACAAAGGGAGAAAATAGATCACCTCAACTTGGTTCTGGAGTGACTGCACATAGTTAATGATTTCATCCAACAATAGGGCCTTACCTTTCTAGTCACCTGTTGTTTAAGAATAGTCAGTGATGTTCGGACGGTCCCGGGACGGTGTAAACAAACCGTGAAACAACCGTCCTGTTGGTTCTGTGTCAAACAGAATTGTATGGGCGGTCCTGGGATATCTCGGACGGGCCGTTCTCTTTACCGTCCACTTAACTCTAAAACAGAGCGTGCAAGACGGTTTCTGGTTGAGCGGTCCTTCTCGTCCGTGGGGAATGTTGTAACCAAACACATGTTACTGTGGTAAACCTGGAATCCTATGTGTGGTAATTGTTACACCATTTATGTGGTAAGATGAACTTGTTATTGTGGTAAAGCTGGATTCCTACATGTGGTAATTATTACACCATTTATATGGTAAGATGAACATGTTATTGTGGTAAACGAGGTTCCTACATGTGGTATTTGTTACACCATTAAGGTTTAGGATTTTTAAAATTGTAAGGTTTATGGTTTTTTAAGGGTTTTGGATTTTTAAAATTATAGGGCTTATTAGGGTTTAGGGTTTTAAGATTATAGGGTTTAGGGTTTTTACGGGTTTTTAAGATTTTGGGGTTTAGGGTTCTTAAGGAATTGTGTGGTAAGTAGTCGAATAAGATTGTGGTAAGCTTATGCTAGACCTATGGTATGTCGTGCAATATATTTGTGGTAAACCACATAAACAAACGTGGTAAGTTTTCAGGTCAAGGGTTTTGGGTTCAAAACTAATGTCATTATTACGGTTAAATAAATTATGTATTGTCCTATTATCACAATTAATTAAAATTATGACCACAAGTCCACAAGTGTACTTACCATGAATCCAAATGTATGTGTATACTTGATTGAAGCTTCTATGTTCACATCTCACATTACCTTCGTTGAGAATCTTCTATGTGCTCATAATAAAGTTCCAGTTGTATGTTCAACTATCAATATCTTCATGTAACTATCAATATCTTCATGTAACTGTATCTTACAATCGTAACGGTGACCAAGAGTCATAAGTTAGATGTTCTTTCTTACTTGCAAGGTCCATGTCACTTCTAACTCGTTCGTATTGTTATATGTTCCACTAAATTCTCTTGACGTGATTCAATTCTCGTACCCGTGTATTTTTTTCAAAACTTTGTTCCATCGTGGTAAATTATTGTTTGAGTTGTTTCTCATGATTTGATTGATACCATTATATCGTAAGCAAAAGTGGTTATTCTGGAAAATGGTAACCAACCCTTCACCAATGTGGTAAGTGCTACAAGTAATAATGGTAAGAACAGCTTCACAACGTGGTAACTCACAAATGAAGGATTTGGTAAATATTTAATTAAATTGGTATGAGAGTGGAGGATGGCTAAATCGACTTTCGTATGGAAGCGTCCACAATCCGTCCTGTCTTTTGAAAGTACACTTTTTACCTTGGTAACCAATTACCTTATACACTGGTAAATGATTACATATATACGACGTATATTTTATACTATAATGTGGTAAATATATAATCATATACTTCCTTCATTTTTAAATGGTTGCCACATTCATAATTTGGCCACTATTCACCCAATAAGTTTGATTTAAAGTTTTATCACATTTATACAAGTTAAAATATAGTCAAGTGTCATCTTGTTAGATTCGTTTCGTCTTGTAGTTTTTGAATATCAAACTTTTAGAATTTTTACATGTACCGAACTTGAGTTATTAATGATTTAAAATGTGTGTTGGACTGCGTGTTGGGTGGGTCCGTAGCAAAACATGAAAAACAGAGGAAGTATATGGTAAAGAATGATACCCCGACGTGGTAAATGGGTGGCCATATCTATATAATAAATCTTCAACATTCGTAGTTTTTTGTTTTTTTCTCCAAGCTTTATTTCCTCGTGGTAAGCTTTTGTTTGAATCGTTCGGCGTGATTTTATTGATACCACTATACAATAATGCAAAAGTGTTTATTTATTTTATTTAATGTAAATTTATTTTATTAAATGTAAAATCTTTTAAATTATATATTATTTTACTTTTAGAAATCATAATATAATTTTGTTTTATTTTACTATGTTGAATTTATTAATATTAAATTAAATTATAAAAATAAATATAAAATTTATGTAAAATAATATAAAAAAATAAAATCTAAAATATAATAATATATAGAAAGTTAAAAAATGAAAGCTAGAAAAATTAATGCAATATTTTTAGTATTTTTCATTACAAATTTAGATTTTAGTATCCCTAATATGGTAAATGTGTAGTCATATAGAAGTATATGGTAAAGAATTATACTCCAATGTGGTAAATGTGTAGTAGTTTATATGGTAAATATTTATACTCAAACGTGGTAAATGTGCAGCCACATATATGGTAAAATTTTATAACACGATGTGGTAACATACGGATTATATGTATGGTAATCGTCTTTCTTAGAAGAAGGTAAATATGAAAAGGATAGTATTGGGATGTTTTTACAAACCGTCCATTTTAAAGCCAGGACCGTCAAATAAAATAAGCCCTAGCTAGGTTAGAGAATTCTAATTAACCCTTACCATAAATGGTTCTTACTCTACCACACTCATTCGAAACTGCTCTCTCGTCCTCCCCAAACCAATAGTTTCCCTCCTACCATTATCTTTTATCAAAAACAGTGTTGGGATTTACCATATTATTACTATACCGTTTACCAATAACAGTGTTGGGGTTTACCACGTTATCACTATATCATTTTTCATCAACCATGTTTGGTTTTACTATGTTTTACTTATAATGTTTACCACGCACAATGTTGGTTTTTACCATGTTCAACCTATATATCAAAATTAGCATGGGATAGGCCATCATTACCGTTCTTAGACCGTCCAAACTAAGCTGTGGAAAATAAAAACTCGGAACGGTCATGTGGACGGTCATTGGACCGTCCCTCCACCGTCATCTTGTAATAGGTTACCATATTCCTGCTGACTTGATTACCACAATACAAGATAACAAGTTACCACAAATGATTACCACGTTTTTGTCAAATGGGTTACCACAGGGGATGTGAATTATCCACCACAAGTAATGCAACCTACTTAATACACTTAGTTCATTCTTCTTACCAAGTATCTATTATGTGGGTAACCACACTCCACAATCATATACTTCCTAGGTTCCTAAATAAATGGCACGGACCCATATTTCACGCAATTCAATACACATTTTTAATTTGTAACAACTCAAATTCCATACAGGTAATAATTATGAAAATTGATATTCTAAATCTATGCGATTAGATGAATCCAACAAGATCTCATTTGACTATATTTTATCTTATATAATTCTATTAAAAAGTCGAATCAAAGTTACTCAATAAACAGTGACAAAATCTCAAACGTGCATTTATTTAGGCACGGAGGTAGTATTGATTACCACAACCTATCATGACTTCTACCACGTTCGATTGAGCTTGTTACCACGAATACCATTCTAAGCTTACCACAAACAAGCTGAATTCTTACCACGGTAACTACTAGCCGTCCTTTTACCATCCTTGCATCCCTGGTAAATGCAGTGACTTCAAGCCGGTTGTAAGACGGTATTTTCGACCGTGGCTTGACCGTTTCTAGGAAAAATATCCCCTGGGACGGTCTAATTTACCGTCCCTTTGGCCATCCTCACTCAATTTCTTGAAAAAACATGAATTTTTTTTTTTCATATTTCAGTTATTGATGTTACCACATTATGCGATGACATTTTACCACGATTAACAATAACACTTTACTATATTTGTAAACTATTATTACAACATATCACATAACAAATATCACCCTAACAAAATCAACATACAAAAACACCCAAATACACTAACCAAAAACCACAATTCAACTTCCAAATACACAATCCCTCGCCAACCTCTTTGCTTTGCAAACCAACATCCACAATCACAACTTTAAAAAATACACAATATGCAAAATACAAGAAATCCAACTTAATGAGACATCAAGTTGTTCACATGAGTGGCTTCCATAGCCTCTTTTTGTCGTACCGACCACCGGACATCCACATCTTCCACAATATCCCGTAGATACTTTGCTGAGCAGCGGAGAGTTTGCATTTTCTTCTCATTCGAAACAACTATCCATAAATACATGAAACAATCATTCAACATTTGTTCCAAACAACATACTAACCTACACCTCACATATTCTTTCAAACCTTTCTCATCAACCCATTGTCAAATATTTGTTTACACCACTCAAGCTCTTGCATTCTACAACCAAAATATGTAAGACACCTATATTGATCAATTAACACGACAATGCATTTCAATTTTGCCTCTTTTAAATCAACATAAGCATTATATCATTTCATCGAACACATTATATGCGAATTACATTTAGAAACCTAATGCCAACATTCAAAAACACTTTCCCAGTCAATTCTATAACCAACACCGAATCAAACAATTCACACAGACTTCACCTCTATAACCAACACCGAATCAAACAATTCACAAGACTTCACCTCAACGTGTAAACTTCCAAATCACTAAAAAATCATTAACATTTTACCTAACCTAGCTCATTCTTCAAGCATCATTCACAATAAAAATACAAACACTAAAAAATAAACACCATACCCGCAACTCCTTGCTCCGGCTCTTGGGATTGATCAGTCGCCATCCTAGGTGCCATTGTTGCTCGTCCTTCTCCTTTCCTCCGTTTGGCTGGGCTTTGTCTCTTTCTGCCTCTCTCGTTCTTCTCCCTTTCTTTTCCAGCAGCGAGTTGCTTCAAGATGTGGGAGTAATTTCGATTCCTTCAATCTCTTCCAACTTGCGTCATGTCGCCTCTTTTCCAATTCGTGAGTTGTTCCCTCCTCTCTTCTTCCTTCCTCCGTGCGTTTCTAAATTAATCTTGTGTTTACAGTTTAATGGGATTAGGGGAAAATGGGTGGGGCGGTATAGTGGAGTCAAAGTTGGTATGGGGGCTCAAAGTGTAAATTTTTCTCAAAGGGTCTGTTATAATTGCAAACAAAATGTAAGGGGTCTTGGACCCTAATTTTTCCTTCTTTTTTAAGCCTAAATAAAGAATTTGGACCCGATTTTTGGGTTAAATAATGGGCCAACACAGTTGTGGTCCGCGTGAATTATTTGATAGCCCAAAAAATGGAATGTTAGTGTTGACTTTAATCTGAAGTGGATATCAAAATTTGATGACTAAAAACGAAATGTGGCCTTCTAATGATCTATTTTGACACTTGCGCGGTGCATATTTGTATTGCCTCCATCCATTAGGACAAAAAGTCGGCCCAAATTGTTTATAATGCTTGGAAACAGATATTCAAAATTTAATATCCTAAGAACAAATTTTGTTGTTCTAATGCTATTCCAAAAAAAAAAAAATTGTTGTTCTAATGGCCTATTTCGACTTTAACCGTTTTACTTTTTTTGCAACTAAACCCAACATCGTTCCGAACAATATTAGTAGCCAGTGGCCATTACAGCTCCCGTGTGTGGGTACATATTTATTCATATACAATTTTGAATTTTCTCTGTTTTTGTACAATGACATTTCTCATTTATACAAAATAACTTAATTACACATTTCTTTTTTCATAAAAGGACAATAGTTGTTACAATAAAATAAAGGCCTTTCGTTGTTTTGCATAAAGGTGCAATGAAGTCATCTGTAAATAAAATAGTACAATTCTAATTTTTGAACCAACCAAAAAGATTTTTTAAGCTCCCTTGAGTAAACTTGAGGTATGAGTGGACTAAAACGGGTAGAACTCTTCCAACCAAAGGCATTTGTCTATATTAATAATGGTTCGAACCGTAGAACTTGCTGAAGCAATGAATTGAATTACTGTTGGGAATAAACTCTAATTAACATAAGGCCATTTTTTTTAAATATTATTCAATACTAAATTGTAGTATATGATTTTTTGCAACTTTTCTTTCTTTCATTTTATTTTTTATTCTTTTGGTATGTAGAATCGGGCAAAGAGAAACGTCCTTTAAATTCATTATCACTTACACGACTAGAAAGCTATCTTCAATTACATTACTACAGCTTTTCTAAGGACAGTGTAATAATTGAAATCCCACCATTTCAATTATGTATTTTTGCTTCAATTCGTCCACAAAATGTTTTGGGTGTTTCTAGCACTTTCAGTCATTATAATATGGCTGAAAAACTAAATAATTACTGCCATAGAATAATTACTACCAGCTAGTCATTATAAAAAATAATAAAATAAAAATGCCATATTGTTGTGAACATTATTTTGGTACTACTTTTTTTCCTCCGTTATTCCTTCTTTATTTTAATGAATTCATAGCTAATTTCCTATTGTTGTGGAATAATGGAGCTATTAATTAAATAATAAAGAGAACACCAAGATTTAACGAGGTTCGGCACAAATATGCCTACGTCCTCCGGGCCCCACCGAACTATTATTTCACTATGAAATGAAATAATATTACAAAAGGTTATAGGAAATAATCCTATACCACAAAACCCTCTCAACGAGAAACACTCACAAAGGCTAAACACTACAATAGGAGAAGAGAGATCAAAGGCAAGCTTCTTGCCTTTGCTTGTGTTGGGATGATCTTACAAATGAGTGGCCTTGGTATTTATAGGCACAAAATCCATCCACTCCACTAACTTCATCTACTACATTAAATTCATCAACTCCATTTTCTCCATTGGATTTGGATGCCCACTTCACAAATCTCCACCTTGGTGCATCTCAAATCACATTATCCCCTTCAAGGTTCTCTCGTCACGAAATTCGGTAGGACCTCCAAATGCGCTTTTCAGCGCCAACTTAAAATTCTTGAGACATTAATCAAGTTCAAACAATATTCGAACTTGATACATGTTACAGCCTTCGTCAACATATCTGCGGGATTCTCGGTGGTCTTGATCTTTTGTACCTTGACTCCACCTTCTTCAATTATTTCCCGCACAAAATGGTACCGCACGTCGATATGCTTGGTTCTAGCATGATATACCTGGTTCTTTGCTAGATGAATGGCACTTTGACTATCACAAAACACTGTTACATGTTTCTGACCAACTCCTAAGTCATCCAGCAATCCCTGTAACCAAATGGCTTCCTTAACAGCTTCTGTAATGGCCATGTATTCTGCCTCCGTTGTTGACAAAGCAACGGTTGACTGTAAGGTAGACTTCCAACTAACTGGTGCGTTTGCAAGAGTAAATACGTATCCAGTAGTTGATCGACGTTTATCCAGATCTCCTGCATAATCTGAATCACAGTACCCAACTATATGCTGACCAGTAACATTAGTCTTCTCAAATATCAACCCAATATCTAAGGTTTTCAAGATATACCTTAGAATCCATTTCACGGCTTGCCAATGATCTTTACCGGGATCATGCATGTACCTGCTCACTACTCCAACTGCATGTGAAATGTCAGGCCTTGTACACACCATTGCATACATCAAGCTACCCACCGCATTTGAATAAGGAACCTTTGACATGTATTCTCGTTCCTCTTTCGTCTTCGGGCATTGTGAAGCACTAAGTTTGAAATGAGGAGCAAACGGTGTACTTACAGGTTTGGTTTTGTTCGTTATGCCAAACCGTTGCAATACTTTCTTCAGATATTGCTTCTGAGTCAAACTCAGAGTGCCCCTATTCCTGTCTCTCGTTATCTCCATACCGAGAATTTTCTTTGCTTCACCGAGATCTTTCATTTCAAACTCCTTGCTGAGTTGAGACTTCAATCTGCTTATCTCTCCTCTATCTTTAGATGCAATTAACATGTCATCTACATATAGAAGAAGATAAATGAAAGATCCATCTTGTAGCTTACGGAAATATACACAATGATCAAAACTGCTCCTGGTGTACTTCTGGCCCATCATGAATTGATCAAATCGCTTATACCATTGTCTTGGTGATTGTTTCAATCCATAAAGCGATTTCTTCAGTCTGCAAACCCAATCTTCTTTTCCAGCAACTTTATATCCTTCTGGTTGGGTCATGTAGATTTCCTCTTCCAAATTACCATGTAAGAATGCCGTTTTTACGTCCATTTGAACTAGTTCCAAGTCCAACTGTGCTACCAAGGCCAACAAAATTCGAATGGAGGAATGTTTTACAACAGGGGAAAATACCTCATTGTAATCAATTCCCTCCTTTTGAGCATAGCCTTTGGCTACCAATCTTGCCTTGTAGCGCACGTCATTCTTTTCTGGAAATCCTTCTTTCTGAGCATAGACCCACTTGCAACCAATTGCCTTCTTTCCCTCTGGGAGTTTAGCTAGCTTCCAAGTGTGATTTGCTTCAAGGGAATGCATTTCCTCGTCCATGGCTTTCTTCCACTTTTCTTTCTCCGGACTAATTTTTGCATCAAGAAAAGTTTGTGGTATACCTTCTTCAATAACAGGAAGTGCATAGGCCAGCATACTTTCGAATCGAGCAGGTCTCCGAATTTCTCTTCTTGGCCTCCTAATTGCAATTGGTAAATCTTGTTGCTCCTGAGGTTCTTGGGTTAAAACCTCACTTTCACTGGGCTCTTCTTCGGTACTTGGACCATCGTTTTCTATTAGTTGACCATCTACCTCTCTGGTTGTAGATGTCTGAAACTCCACCTGTTGAGGATAATGCTCCACCTGCTGATGAGTACTATCCGCCTGCCGCTTGGTTACCTTATTCAACATTATTGATTCGTTGAACGTAACATCCCTGCTAAAGATCACCTTTTTCATCTCCGGGCACCATAGGCGATATCCTTTGACTCCAGAAGATATCCCTACGAAAACAGCTTTTCTCGCCCTCGGATCCAGCTTTGATTCTTTCACGTGATAATAAGCAGCGGAACCGAACACACGTAAAGAATCATAATCATTTGCAGGTTTGCCAAACCATGCCTCCAAAGGTGTCTTGCCTTTAAGAGCAGTTGATGGTAGTCGATTGATTAGATGGCTCGCATATGTCACCGCTTCAGCCCAGAACTGCTTGCCCAAATTAGCATTGGACAACATACACCGAACTTTCTCCAACAATGTTCGGTTCATCCGTTCAGCCACACCATTCTGTTGTGGCGTGTCCCGCACAGTGAAATGTCGGGAAATACCTTCCTTCTTGCACAAATCGAAAAAAGGGTCATTTCGATATTCTGTGCCGTTATCGGATCGAAGCACTTTAATCTTCCTCCCGGTCTGGTTCTCCATCATGTTCTTCCAAGTGAGGAATTTCCCGAATGCTTCATTTTTTGTTCGCATGGGATACACCCATACTCTCCGGGAAAAGTCATCAACAAACGTTACAAAATAATGGTTTCCTCCCAAAGAAGCCGTCTTGGTAGGTCCCCACACATCTGAGTGAATGTAATCCATAATGCCTTTAGTGTTATGGATTGCTGTTCCGAACTTCACCCGCGTTTGCTTTCCCAGAACACATTGCTCGCAAAATTCAAGTTTGCAAGTCTTTGCACCCTTCAATAATCCTTGCTTTGCCAGAGTCTGCAAGGATTTTTCCCCAGCATGCCCAAGCCTCATATGCCATAGCTTGGTCATCTTCTCTTCCTTGTCTGCTTCTGATACTGCTGCTGCAATGCCAACCACTGTATTGCCCTGGAAGTGGTATAAGTTATTTTTCCTTATACCTTTCATGATGACAAGTGCTCCCGAGATCACTTTCATAATCCCATTCTGAATGTTGATGGAGTGGCCTTTGGCTTCCAAGGCTCCCACTGATATGAGGTTCTTGGCCAATTTCGGTATGTACCGAACTTCCGTCAGCACCTTGGTTGTTCCATCGTGGTTCTTCAGATATACTGAGCCAACTCCAGCTATCTGGCAATATCCGTTGTTGGCTAGGTAGACAACTCCACCGTCAACACTTTCAAGGTTGACAAACCACTCCTTCCTGGAACACATGTGGAATGAGCATCCGGAGTCTAGCAACCAGCCGTCAGTGCTAGTTACTGATGAGGCACAAGCTAAGGAAAACTCTGACTCATCACTATCAGCAACACAGGCCTCTGCAACCGCTTTCCCCTTTTTCTTTTGCAACTTAGGACAGTCTTTCTTCCAGTGTCCTTTCTCGTGACAAAGGATACATTCGTCTTTTGCCACTCTGCTTCTTGACTTGGATCTGCCTCTTCTGTCCGACTTGTACTTTTGGCTACGGCCCCGAACGATATGGGCTTCACCAGTCGAACTTCTGTGTTCTAACTTATCTTTCTTCCTGATCTCGTTAGAATACAAGGCAGTGGCAACTTCTTTAAAAGATATCGTTTCTTTTCCAGTCAGCATACTAACAATGATATGCTCGTATTCATCGGGGAGCGAAGCTAACAGTATCAACGCCTTGTCAACGTCATCTATCTTCTCGTCGAGATTCAATAAATCGGTGACCAAAGAATCGAATCTTGTTATGTGTTCATTCATCGTGGTACCGGGCAAATACTGGAATCGATACAGCTTCGTCTTCATGTAGAGCTTGTTTTCCGTGCTCTTTTTCATGAATTTATCTTCCAGTTCTTTCCACAGTCTGTGCGCCATCGTCTCTCTCATAAGCGGATACTTCTGCTCCTTTGAGAGACATAGCCGAATTGTACCACACGCAAGACGGTTGATCCTCGTCCAGTCTTTATCATCAACACCATCTGGTTTGGTTTCTACAAGTGTCCCATCCAGCTCCTGCTGGTACAAGATGTCCAACACCTCGCACTGCCACATACCAAAATTATTGGTACCGTCGAATTTTTCGACATCAAATTTGGCATTTGAAACCATCGTCCGTGATGACGATGTCACCAACGGCTTCGAATCTGAAGTTGACGTTTCACCGGACCTATCCGCCATTTCTGCTTCAAAGTTTAATTAATAGCTCACAAACGGTAGCTCAACCGAGATGCGTTTCTGATGTGGAAGATCAGCTTAGCTGCGACCACAGAGCATACTATGCAACCAAGGCTCTGATACCAATTGTTGTGGAATAATGGAGCTATTAATTAAATAATAAAGAGAACACCAAGATTTAACGAGGTTCGGCACAAATATGCCTACGTCCTCCGGGCCCCACCGAACTATTATTTCACTATGAAATGAAATAATATTACAAAAGGTTATAGGAAATAATCCTATACCACAAAACCCTCTCAACGAGAAACACTCACAAAGGCTAAACACTACAATAGGAGAAGAGAGATCAAAGGCAAGCTTCTTGCCTTTGCTTGTGTTGGGATGATCTTACAAATGAGTGGCCTTGGTATTTATAGGCACAAAATCCATCCACTCCACTAACTTCATCTACTACATTAAATTCATCAACTCCATTTTCTCCATTGGATTTGGATGCCCACTTCACACCTATCTTGTATTTCAGTCAGTCCTTGATTAGTTGAATACTAGCAAGTGCTAGATTTTTTATTTATTTATTTATTTTTATTATTACCACCCTGTTTCATAAGTAAAGTTCCAATATTACAGATTCACACAACACGCTATTCAATGCACATTTTAAATATTAATAACTCAAGTTCGTTACAAGTAAAATTTCGATTAGTCTGATATTTAAAAACTACAAGACGAGACGAATCTAACAGGATATCACTTAGCTATATTTTAACTTGTATAACTATATAATAAAACTTTAAGTTCAAATGTGTTTTTAATAGTAACTAAAACCTCTAATGGGACCATCTTTAAAAATGGAGGAAATATATTTTTAGTTAAGTAATTAAAGCGAAATTAGGGAACCAAACCAAAGAAACCATATAGAAGTTACTAGTGAAATTTATTAGCAAGTGCAGGTCAGTGTTTTGTTCAAAGTCTCGGAGGTCAATTTGATGGCAGCAGCCACGAAAGTTGCCCCATGATTTGCGTTTCGACTTCCCAAATATTTGAAAATAAAAATAAAAAGTAAAAGGCAGAAATGTTATGGTAGATACTTAACATGGTCCCACATATTTGCTCTTACCTTCCACTTTTCTTAATTTGTCCCCAGTGCCCACCCTTGTAATATTTTTAATCGTGGAAGAAGAATAATTGTGATTCTCGTTGGTTTTGGTAACATAGATTGGATTCAATTCTCACAGCGGTGATTTGAACAATTCAGTTATAATACAATTCCTTAAATAGTTTATATGTGCAGACATTACATAAGATATGTGCCACATTACATAGAACATATCTCGCATCACATACATAAAGTATGTATACATGTGTAGGTGTATACACTCAATACTCACCCGTAATTGAGATGAAATTTTAATGTCATAATTTATCCCTAGACCACTTTGATGCTTTAAATTTTAGAATTAATTTTTAAAATATTAAAAATATATAAACAATTAGAAGTACTTATCATTCATGTTCTAACTCTTAGCTTTTCACAAAAAAAAATTTATAGTAATAATAATATAAAATAGGCCAGGTAACAAATTACATTAACATTTCGTATTATTATTCAATAAAAAATATCGTATTATAAGTTTTTTGTTGACATGAACACATACCTTATTCACATTCAACCATATTATAAATCGACTAATTATCTTTATTGAACATTGGGAAAAAGGACAAGAAAAGTCTAAAAGTTATGGATGAAATACTTACAGGAATAGAAAAGTGATAGCGAACCCAAGATTACAAGAATTTCGAAGGAATATCCACTTCTGTGAAAAATATTTTCATGTATTAATGATCGTAATGATCAATATGAGGAGATTACTGATGAAATGGTTAAGCTTGATTTCATAGATGGAGACAGACTTAAGCCAAGGCTGAGATTGGATCCGCAGTTCAAAGCAAGGCTATGCAAACCTTGGGAAGACTCACTCATCCTATCAGTGTTAGGGAAACGAGTTGGATACCTTGCTCTTAAGAGCAGGCTTGAACGTCTTTGGAACCTGAAGGGATCTTATGAGCTCAGAGACCTTGATGGAGGCTTTTTCCTCATCAAGTTTGACAGATCAGTAGACAGGACTAAAGTGATGAATGAAGGTCCTTGGATGGTTATGGACAGCTATCTTATGATAGCCCCATGGAGACCAAACTTCACAGCCTCAGATACAACCCCTAAGAGAACTATTGTGTGGGCTAGATTTCCAGGTCTCTCATTTGAAATGTACGATGAAGGCATGCTCACTAAGATGGCTTCAGCGTTAGGCACTGCTGTCAGAGTTGATGATATGACAAAACAGGTTCATCGAGGTAAGTATGCTAGAGTGTGTGTTGAAATTGATTTACAACTCCCTCTTGTTACCAGCGTATTTATTGATGACCATTGGCAAAAAGTATGCTATGAGGGCCTACATCTCCTTTGCACTTCATGCCAAAAGTATGGGCATGCTTCCAACTCTTGCCCGGAGAAGAAGCCTCAGTCACCGGAAGTCCCTAAAGAAAACCCTCAACGGCAGGATGCTTGCATGGGGAGTGAGAAAGCAAAAGCTGGTGGTGCAGAATACAAAGTCAAAGACACATTGGGGAATGGGATTGCTGGTTTCACTAATAAGGATATTTCCCCAGAGGAGACTTCCTCTTCTGTGGCCGGCCTGCCTAATTCTACCAAAGACAAACCTGTGAAGGTGCAGATAGTATCATCCCATGATACGCCTTCCAAGATGGACTGCCAGGAGGCCAGTGAGGAGCCTCCTATGCCTAATGAAAATCCCGTGAGTAATTGTGAGGTCCCTCTGCAACCCCCGAGTGGTGACTGGATAAAGGTGACTAGAAAGAAAGCCAACAAATCCTCTATGTCTAAGATGGGACAGCCACCAACCTTCTTCTCTGCTGCTGCTGCCAAGGTTTCCATTCAGGGAAATAAAACTAAGGTTGTCACCAGGGGCAACAAACCCCTCAAACAGATAACCAATCTCCTAGATAGAAAGTCCATGCCTACTGTGGCTAACAAAGGCAAAGGCAAGGAACATCTATCGAGGCAGGGATCTATTATCTCTCATCAGGATGTGGACGTGACTGCAGCCAAAAGACCTAGGTCGTCGATGAGCAAGGATGAAAAGGTGGACCTGACTAAGGGTGACTCACCCCATCCCAACAGCCAGGTTGGGCAGGCCAGTGTAAAACCACAACAAACCAATGAGGATCATGTCATGCATGAGAATGGGGAGGATGCCGGAGGGGTCGCCTATACACCTACTGTTTCTTTATGATTGAATACAAAGATATGAAAATTCTTGCATGGAATATTCGTGGTGCCATGCAAAGAAATACTCACCGCCACATTTCGGATGTATTGAGATCTAACAATCCATCCTTAGTTATTATTATGGAACCTAGAGGGGAGTTCTCTCGTGTCAAAAACCTCCTCTACAAATTGAATTATGAACCTGTTAAGATCATTTAATGCAATGGTCAAGCAGGAGGATTATGGATTTTGGGAAAGATTGGTTTTCCTTTTCCCATTTCAGTCTTGCAGCTTCATGAGAGAATTATCACTCTCACCATTGGGGATGGTAGCTCGGCCTGGCACCTCTCAGCAATCTATGCTAATCCTTGTTCTAGCAACAGATACAAAGATTGGGATGATATGCGTGCGATTTGTGCCTTGATGAACGACCCTTGGTTGGCCGTCGGTGATTGGAATGACATTGCCTTTACCACGGAGGCCATTGGTATGAATCCCTCTCCTCGGCTGTGTGATGCCTTTAGGTCCATGTTGAATGATTGTGGCTTAATGGATATCCATACAGTGGGAGAACAATTCACTTGGTTTAAGAATGCTAAGAATGGCCCACTTGCATGCAAAAAGTTAGACAGGGCTGTAGCCAACAGCCAATGGATCTCTCATTTCCCCCTCGGTTATGTAGAGGTCCTCCCCAGGCGTATATCTGATCATCATGCACTGTTGCTTCATTGTTCCCCAGCTGCTACCTCGCCTGGTCCTCGGCCATTTAGATGGGAGCTGGCATGGGCCTCCCACCCTCATTATCATCACATAGTTGAAACAGCTTGGCATGGCACTACAGGAGGACTGGATCAGAGGCTGGACCAGATCAAAGCCTCCTCCATCCACTTCAACAAATTCACCTTTGGCCACATTCGCAACAGGAAACTCAGACTGCTTCGTCGCTTGAAAGGTATCCAACGCTGCCTTGCTACTGTGGATTCTGTGAGACTTTGCCTGTTGGAGCAACACCTCAATCTCCAACTTGAGGAAGTGTTGAAACAAGAGGAAATTCTTTGGTATCAAAAATCTAGGAATAAATGGATTTCTGATGGTGATCGCAACACGAGATTTTTCCATACTCAAACACTCATTAGACGTCAAAAAAGCAAAATTGTGGGCCTCCAGGTGAATGGTCACTGGACTACGGATGAATCTACCATCAAAGACCACACCCTCAACCACTTCAGGAATATCTTTGGCTTTACTCTACCCCATGCACGAGCTGCCACCTCTATCGTTAAACTCCCTCATTCAGAGGCAGCTGCTAAGGTGGACTGTTCCGTTGACATGCTGGAGCTCTCCCAAGTTGTTAAGGATATGAATGGCATGGCTGCCCCCGGTCCAGACGGCTTTCCAGCCATCTTCTACAAAACGTACTGGCCCGAGGTTTGTAACTCAGTTTTGGAATTTGTTCAAAATACCATGACAATAGGATCCTTTCCTTAGGATTATGCCTCCACCTTCATATGTCTTATTCCTAAAGTCAAGGTGCCTAAAGAGATATCTCAATATCGTCCCATTAGTCTTTGCAATGTGGCCTACAAAATCCTCACTAAGATCATTGTAAAGAAGCTTAGACCGATCCTGCAAGAATATATCAGTCCATTCCAGTCAGCTTTCCTCCTCGGGCGTGGCACCTCCGGTAATGCCATTATCCTTCAATAGGTCATCAATGCGTTTAAGAACAAGCACAGGCAGTCTCAAGATGTCCTCCTCAAGATTGATCTTGAAAAAGCTTATGATCACATCCATTGGGAATTTATCGAGCAATGTCTTATTGAGCTGGATCTCCCTCCTATGCTCACTAATGTCATTATGTATTGTGTTAAATCTCCTACATATGCCATTCTTTGGAATGGTTCTCCCCTACAGCCTATTCTCCCCATGAAAGGCATACATCAAGGTGATCCCTTGAGTCCCTACCTCTTTATCCTTGCTATGGAGAAACTGTCTCGTTCCATCAGTGCAAAGATTGAAGATGGGAGCTGGCTGCCAATCAAACTTGGTAGGGATATCATGCCCCTATCCCACCTCATGTTTGCGGATGACCTTCTTCTCTTCTCCAAGGCTTCTCTTTCCAGCGTTCAAACCATGGAGCTCATCCTCTCTGACTTTGCCAATCTCTCAGGGCTTAAGATCAATGCTAGGAAGTCTGTGGCCTTTGCTTCCTTTGCTGTGCCTTTACCGCTCAAACAGCAAATTTCAACCACTCTAAACATTGAATTCACCAATGATTTAAGGAATTACCTTGGCTTTCCCCTCTTCCATGGTGCCATCCGGAAGGATCATTTTGACTTTCTCATTGAAAAAATGCACAGCAAGATGGGGTTGTGGAAAAGAGATCTTCTTAACAGAGCTGGCCGAATTACTCTTGCTAAGTCCGTTTTATCGGCCATACCATCCTACGTTTTTCAAACTTCATGGATCCCTGCTTCAGTCTGTGACAAACTAGACAGGATCATCAACAACTTCATATGGAAGGATGCTTCAAATCATGGTATACATTGGGTTAAATGGGAGAAGGTTGCAACCCCTAAGAGCAAAGGTGGCCTAGGCCTTCGCAAATGTAGGGATATGAATGTGGCAATGCTTGGTAAGCTCTTCATGGAACTCAAGAACCCATCGAGCAAACCATGGGCTCAAATGATTGGCAACAAATATAATTGTACCAAAGGAAATTTCTCCCCTAGGCCTGCTTCCTCTACTGTATTTCGTGCTATTGTCATGGCTGCTGCTTCCATTGCTGAAGGGGCAAGGGTCCGTATTGGGGACGGTACAAGTAGCTTCTGGTATAGCAGCTGGCTCCCGGGAGGTCCTATTGCCCCTCGTGTCCCTTATGTTCACACCTCGGACACAGAGCTTCGTATTAAGGATGTTTTCTCTAATGACAGATGGAATTGGGGTATTCTCTCTACTCAAATTCCAGATAATGTTCGGCAGGATATCCACATGCATGGCCCTGTCACTTTTCACAGCTCTTGCAAGGATAAATGGTTTTGGCATGATACCCCCAATGGCAACTATTCGGTGTCTGCTGGATATAATTGGCTCATTGAACAAAAGGGTATCTCTAAGGATACCTCCAGCTCTTGGGTTTGGAAACTGAGGATCCCTGAGAAATTCAAATTTCTCCTCTGGTTATGCACTCAAAATGCTCTTCCCACCAATGTTACTCGCCACAAACGCCAACTTACAACATCTCCCTCATGTATCATATGTGGTGAATCTGAGGAAACTACGATCCACCTCTTCTTCACTTGTCCTTGGGCAGCTGAGACCTGGAAACGCATGGGTGGCCTACCCCTCATCACCCCTAATCTACATAGGGAGCACATCGGGGATTTCATGCACAGGTTATGTCAACACTGGAACTACAATCAATGGGCTCTTTTATGGACCATTTGGAGTATGAGAAATGCGGCTTGCATCAGACATGAAAGAGTTTCTTCCCACTCTGCCATCCATACAGCTTATTCGCTTGGAGCCGCCTTGCAACACACATTTGCTAAAACCCCTAAGCAAATAAATGTTAGGCTTGTTAAGTGGAACCCAGTAAACGCCACTGGGATACTATTGCATGTTGATGGAAGCTCACTAGGAAACCCTGGGCTTGCGGGTTGTGGAGGAGTCGTTCGGACAGGTGAGGGGCATTGGATTAACGGATTTGCAGGATTTGTGGGCATCGATACCAACCTCACCGCGGAGCTTCATGCTATATATCGGGGGATGCAAGTCCTTCACAGCATGGGAATTGAGGTGGCCACTTGCTTCTCTGACTCTCAAGATGCATTGAGACATATAAATCACAAGGATGAGGACTATCTCCATATGTCGCCTCTTCTTCGTAACATCAGCGACATGATGAAGGATCACCCGGAATACTCGTGGAACCACATCCTTCGAGAAGGCAACTCGGTAGCGGATGTGCTAGCCAAACGTGGTGCTAACATGGAGGACTTCTTTACGTCGTGGGCGTTCCCCCCCGACGAAACCAAGCCACATGTAGACGCTGATGCTGCTGGGGTGGTCTACACCCGATACTAACTCTTTCTGTTGTTGTTCCTTCCCCCCCTGTTGTTGTTCTGGTTCCTGTGTTTATTTCTCTTTTGTTATTCCCTTCCCCGACGTGTATACGTCCTTGTTATCAAAAAAAAAAAAGGGTATGGCTCGTGTCCTGATTCAGGGTTTCCTAAATCAATGAATTTTTAAATTGTTTATGCTGTTTAATTTATTTGTATTGTGGGTTGGATTTTAAATATTATACATACCATTAATATTGGGTTTATAATTATTAAATATGCTAATATATTGCAGTCATAGGATTCCATTGATTTTGGGACAACAATATTAATAAGTAAAATGCCGGATTCCCTGGGTGTTATTTAAGGAATAAATTATTTATTATAAACTAGTAGAGGTGGAATTCTGGGCAAGGTCACCCCACCATATTTTGTTGTTCGAAGGACATGTGCCCGAATATTACATGCCAAATAACATGCTGAATTAATATAGCATAATACTATATCTCATGTATTATATGTTATCTCCTGGAACATCACACCTTTGCCGGATTACTATATGTGCAATTACTATCATTAGATGCCAATAATACTTGTGCTGGATTAATTCCATTTTATGCATTTTTAATCAAAATTCAAGCTCGCTATGCCCCTACGCATATCTCTTCGTCTTCAGTGTTAAATGCAAATATTACTTGCCAGACAATATGCTAAATGAGTATGTCATAATGCTATCTCATAAAAAGTGCATGCTCTGTATGTATCATTCCATGCTGAATTGTATATGATGTATCATGTTGATTTATGTCCCATCGTTGAGTATTTTTATATTAGACTCATGCACAACATTTTTATCCATTATTATATGCTGGATGCACAACATTTTATGCAAAACATTTTATTGTAGTGGCCCTTTTAAGGATAATTTCGGAGTTGAACTATGATATTTAAGGCTAAATCCGATTCTAGGCAATAGTCCAATCCATTTTCGTAATTTAGTAATTAGCCATTAATAGTGGGTGTAAATACATTAATGCAGGGTTGAATATAATATTGCCTAATTAAATTCAGTAGCTAAAATAAGGAGATTTAATGAGCCAAGATTACATATCACGGATCCAATCAAATCCACCATATTCAGAAGACCCTGAATATAGTCATTCAGGACAAAAACCGGACCATATACAAAAATAAAAAAAAAATCGCTAGTAGCGAAACCGAATAAATTGTCACTTCTGTTAGCCTGAGAAATAATTAGATCTATTTATTGGCCCAATTTACATTAAAAGCGATCCAATATACGAGTTAAATAATTATTATCGAGAATTAAAAGAGGGCTTAGAGCTTGTTTGTTTTGACTTATTTTTCCTTTTTTAACTTTTGCTTCACCTAAAAGTTCTTTTGAATTTTTTTGAACTGTTTGTTTTGACTTTTTTAAAATGGAAAAAGAGAAGTAAAAGTTAAAATTCTATTTTTTAAAAAGTAGATAGGGTTTTACTTTTAAAAAAAATGAAATAAAATATCCTTACAATATCTATATATGTCTATTTTAGTAATTTTAATATATCAAAAGTCCTTCTACGTACAATTTATCCAAACATATTTCCGTTGAAAGCAATTTTAATAATATCCATCCAAACAATTATTTGAACTGCTTTTGAATTATCCTTCTTCCTCCTTCTCATTTTTCTACTAACTTCTCATTTTTTCAAAAACAAAAACAAACAGACCCTTAGATGCAGTCAAAAAGGAGAAGTACGAAATGTGGCCTACAACGTTTAGTAGAGCTTGCCACCATATAAATATTAAGTTAAGCAACTACATGAAGAGACCTCAAATCAACCCTTAAAAGAGCTGCATTATTTTTCTTTCATAGTTTTTCCTGCTTTAATTTTTTCTTTCTTTTACAGCTTTCTATAATTCGATTATTACCGCTTTCTGCAATTCAATTCTTTACATTTTCTTTCAGTTCCTGTAATCATTCAATTCTTCCATTATGTAATTCATTCCTTTCATTTAATTCCAATTTCCAATGCTTCTTTCCTCAATGTTTTTACTGTATAATAAATTGGCACGCCCACTGGGACTCGAGGGGAAAACCATATCCACTTAGGGTTTTTGCATCTTAGTATGAAAGATTAGTGAGTGATCTTACTCCGAAATTCTAAGAGATGAAGAGACGACCTCTACCAGGACACCTACTGCAAACACCTACGGTCTCCGAACACCTACGGTCTCCGAACAGATGCGGCTACCGATAACAAAATCGATGGCCAATTTCATGCCCCTACTTACCAAGCACCTCATGGATGTATTGTGGTGGCTGATCAGTTCGACAAAACGTATAGTCCCATGTATCTTCAGCTGAGATGGAACTACTGCTATGAACGGCGCAAGCACGCCACCCAGTCTTCCATGATCTGGGTCATCTGGTGGTCAGCGGAGGACTTGGAGAGCCTCAACTTACCAGCTGCCATCATCAGAGTTTTGTGATCTGGCCAGCCCCTTTCATTTGCTCTACCAGACAGAACCCGTATATGCACCAGCGACACCGAGCATGAAAAATTTCTGTAATACCCGAGAATTTTCCAACATAAAATAAAACAGTAATTAAATAAATAAATAATAAATAAAATAAATACTATAAATAAATAAACAAAACCAGCAAATAAAAGAACTAAATAAAGATAAGAAAATGAGAAATGAGATTTTTACTTAAAAAGGAATTAAAGGAATTTAATTAAACAAAATGATGGATAAATGGAACACCAAAACCCGACACTAATGAATTCGAGTATTCGAGTCCAAAACATCCAATTAGACTGAGAATAAAATTAGAGAGAAAGTATGGACCCGAATATACCCCGGAAATCGGAATTAGGGCGCATAGAGGGATAGAAACCCGAAAGAGAGGCGGAAAAGCACGACGGATCGCACGACCCGCCCGGACCGAAGTCGGCGCGGTGGCCGCGCGGTGAAGTGGCATTAGCGCGCCACGACCGCGCCACCCCACAGATTCGGTCGTTGCGTGAATCTCTCGCCCGAACGCGGATTTTTCGACTTTCGGTTGAACATCTCTCGACTCCAGACTTTTAGGTCGGTTGTGGACGCCCTAGGGACTTAGAATTCTATAAATAAGCCCCTTGGGAGCCCCAAACAAGTTTACAAAACCCTACAATCTTCTATACGTTCGAAACCCTAAATTCGGAGTCGACGGAAAGCACCAAACGGAGGCAGCAGCTTGGACGAAAATCCAAGGTCTCCAAACGTTGTGGTAAGCTCTAGTCCAATAAATCTTTTCACGTTTCAATCCGAAAACGGATTCTAACTTCGATTCTTTTCTTTCTACACCCCGTATCGAATCTAGATCGTAGAACCCGACGAACGGAGAGGAGAAACGGTGATCTGGAAGCCACGCCTCCGAACTAGACATTCTCGACGTTCATAGACACTGTAAGTTAACCTTACATGGTTTTGGGAGATTTTAAAACATTCGAAACCTAAAAGATTCAACAAGAACCATAAATCTGTCCACTTTTGTTTTCTACCGACGCAACAGATTTGGTGAATTTTTCCGACCCTTAAAACGAACTCAAACGGAAAAACTTAAAACACGAAAAACGTTCCTAAGACTTAGGCCTAGCTACTGTAAAAATGTGAGAATTTTTGGAGTTGATTTGATATGTGAAAACTCGTTGAAACCGAACTGTTTGATTCTAGATCTTGAAATCTTGGACAGAACTTAGGAATGATCTTGATCTCGTTTTTGACATAGGGTCTAGGCTGTTTTAGATCTTTGGTCAAACATGAAAGTTGTAGATAAATGTCTTAAGATGATCCCTGTCAAATTTCATTAAGTTTGGAGTTGAATTGTTATGTTAGAATTTGAAATCTTTAAACTGTGGCATGTTAAACTCGGACAGATTTCTTCTTATGCGAAAATTGGCAATTTTGACCTACTTAGGTATCTCGGATTGAAAAAGTTAAAACACGAAAGTTGTAGATCTTGATGTTTCCGATTCAGATATGAAATTTTGGAATTTTTGGAATTAAATCTGATTTTAGACGAATTTTAGAGTAAACTGTGATTTAACGAAACGAAATTTTGAAATCTTGTTGAAACATGGAATTAACCTTTAGGGTTGAAACGAATTGAGATATTGTTTCTAAATTAATACAATGGAAGGCAGATTTTAAAAACTAAATCCCCTTACAAACTTGATAAATTAAAATTAGGGGTGAGTGCTCTGCAGGGTGCCCCCTAACGATTCACTTCGTGCCGTAATGGACGATGGTGACACCGCGTGCTAAATTTGAGATATGGATTGCCTGAATGGCGAAACTTAGAGCCTACACTCTCGTGAATATCCGTATGGGTTTCCCGAGGCTCCGGAGTGGTACTGGGTATGGCTGATACGGCTGCGGCCGCCGGGCTACCGGCTAAACTTGTTGACATCGCGATTTTTATCGTGAAACTTTGAAATACCAAATCGGGAATGTAATGGGGATTCTAAATTAAATTAAACTAGATTAAATGATATTGTTGTCAAATTAAATTATTTAAATGCTTTATTTAAATTATGGCTATTATCTTGAACCATGTGGTATGTGTTATTAAATAGAGCCTGAGATAAATTATGCTATTGGATATGGATTAGATGAAACTAAATATTATGTTATTATCATGCTTTTGTTAAATTATTAAACTTATGGCTTTTAAACCCTACAATCATGCATGTGTTAACTTACTCAGCAATTTTGCTGACCAAAACCATTTTTATTCCTTTCTTTACAGAATATGTGGAATGAGCCTGTATGAGCACGAATCATGCATGGGATTTTGGGGATTGTTATTTTGTTTTTAAATTTCGTACTTAGACTATATTATGAACGGGCTTGTTTAACCCGTGTTTTGGCCATGTCGGCCCTTTTTATAATTTCCGCTGCGATATTGTACTAAACTAAATATTTTCGCTGCGCTATGCTATTATTATTTTCGAATTATATTGTATGGGCTATTTCGAATGCTTTAAATGTTTTAAATACTGCAATACCTAGCCTTGCATCTCTTTAGTAAGCTCGGAGAAACCGTGTCTTACTAGGGAGATGTGGCGGTGACATCCCGACCTGGGTGACCAAAAACCGGGGTGTTACAAGTTGGTATCAGAGCCCGGCTATTTTTAAACTATTATTTTTAAACCATTATTATTTTTAAACTACTATTAATATTTTGACTATTATTTTAAATTTTAAAGTATTATTTCCATGGAAGAATTTTTATTCTTTATTTTAAAACCCATGGAAAAATATATGGTGTATTAAATTATTATTGGGGGGGAAATTATCATTTGCATATGCATGTCGCATCTCTGCTATGAACTTAGCATCTTGGAAACTTGAACTTAGAATCTTGGCGAAACTTGAACTTAGAATCTTGGCGAAACTTGAACTTAGCATCTTGGCGAAACTTGAACTTAGAATCTTGGAAACTCGAACCTAGAATCTTGGCGAATTGAACTTAGAATCTTGGCGAATATTAACGTAGATCTCTTGCTTGCGCTAGATGGCTAGTCAAGACATGATGCAGTTGATGGTCAGGATGATGAGCGTTCATCTCGATTCCCACCAAACCCTAGAGCAAATGAAGTGCCGTATGGCTCAATTGGAGGCCAATTTACATCACATGGGCAACTTGAGAGAGGCGGATCATCACCGCATAAACCAACTCGAGCGCCAAGTTCAAACCCTCACTACACAAAACTTAATACTAAAGGAATACATCGATGCCCACGGGCAAGATTTAAACGCTATCTTTGACGACCTACTACCGCCGAGTTCGGAGGAGGAAGATCCGGAGGAAGATCCTGCTACCCCACCGGAGGACGTCATGAGACACTAGAGATTCTATTGTTAGATATTATTTTGCTAGGAAAATATTTCTACTTTTGTACTAAAATTTCTTTTGAGGAAATAAAATGCCCGATTTATTTTTTTTAAATCAAAACAAAATAAAACAAAATAAAATAAAACCCCGAAGCATGCGATGCTTCTTAATTCGAACAAAGCACTACGTGCTAAATTGCAATACACATATACATTTATCTAAATCGCTTAGACTATATACTAAATTCACAAGGTCCTAATCGGTCCTATTTGTACCAGAATGGCACCCAGAGGAAGAGGAAGAGGCAGAACCCAACCCGCTTCCCAAACCACCACTGAAACACCTACTGAAACACCACCAAACGACACTGAACCGATTCAACCTGAGATGGAACAACCCCAAGGTGCGCAGGACGCCCCCGCACCGAACAATGTGGGCGATCGTCTTAGGACGATAGAGGAAGTGTTGATTGCGCTCGGGAACGCGCAAGTCAACCAGGGTCAAGCTGCGGCGGTACCTCCGCCCCAAGCTCGCCCTAACTACCTGGCGATGGTGAGTCCGTACCAGCCGCCCCACTACGCTGGTGAGGAGGATCCAGCTAAACTGGAGGAATGGATCCGGACTTTTGACAAGCTGCTGGGAGCGGTCAAATGTCCGGAAGGAGAAAGGGTACATGTCGCTTCATACTACTTGGGAGGCGAAGCTGACGACTGGTGGCAAGCAACGCAAGCCAAACTGACTGAAGATGACGAGCCGTACTCGTGGATGGAGATGATGGAGCTACTCAGGGATCGATTCTATCCCTTGAGTACTAAAGCTGCCATGTACGAAGAATTCCTGTCACTGAAGCAAGGAAGCCAAATGGTGCAAGAATACTACACACGCTTCAAGGAGCTGGTGAGGTTCGCACCAAGGCTAGTGCCTACTGATGCGGAAAAGGCACAGAAGTTCAAGATGGGGCTGAACCTGTCTGTGCGCGAGGTGATCGCGGGGGTACACTACCCCGATTTGCAAGCCGTATACGATCGCGCTGTGGCGGTAGCACGCGTGCAGCAGCTGAAAAGAAGGGTGAGTGGGGAGTCCAGCAGGGGTCCTCAGGACAAGAGAAGCCGAGACTCAAGAAACGAGAACAACACTGGAAGGAACGAGCAGCGCAGAGGGTCGAATAGGCCCCAACAAAACAACACGGGAAGGAGGTTCAATCAAGAAGATCCGGTACCGCCTTGCCCGCGATGTGGACGACCACATCTGGCAAGGGGATGCCCGCAACAAGGCGCTTGTTACCGATGCGGTCGAATGGGTCACGTTCGACGGGAATGTCGAACTAGGCTCGAGAACATAACGAAGAGGGACTATTTGGTCGCGGGGCAAGAACAGCCTCAAAACCAAAACGGGCGAAATGGCAATAACCAAGGGTACAGACCCCCTCAAAATAGGCCACAAAACCAGAACCAGAACCAACGACCTCCGCCCCCACAGAATCAAAACCAACAACAAAATCAGCAGCCGAATGCGAATCAGCAGGGCAATCAGGGACGCCCTATGGGGAGGCTGAACGTGGTGAACCAAGCGGACGTGCCTGCGCAAGGAGAAGTGATGGCAGGTACATTTCACGTTTTGAATACGCCCCTTAGAATTCTATTTGATTCTGGAGCTAGTTGCTCAATTATAGCATCAAGGATAGTGCCTGAGTTAGATCTACCTAAGTGCGAGAGAATTAGCTTAGGAATTCAATTGCCTTCTGGAGAGGTAGTGTCTTGCTCTAAACGATATAACGGAATTCCTATAGTGATAAAGAACGTAGAATTCTTCGCGAACTTAGTAGAATTTAACTTAAGAGACTTTGACATCATACTGGGGATGGATTGGCTATCCCAGTATAAAGCGGTGATCGAATGCCAAAAGCAAAAGATCACCTTGTCAAAAAGTAGGGGAAAGAGAGTTATCTTTTACTCTCAGCCCCCTAAGAAAAGTAACAAAATCGTTAGCGCACTTAAACTAAGTAACTTGATGCGTAAGGGGTATGAACTATATACGTGCTATGTGCACAACCTTGAGGCGGAAGAGAACAAGGTTGATAGCATACCAGTGGTAAGAGAATACCCGGACGTGTTCCCTGAAGACGTTCCGGGCGTGCCACCTGAGAGAGATCTTGAATTCACCATAGATCTCATTCCGGGGACAGAGCCTGTCTCAAAAGCTCCGTACCGGATGGCACCACTGGAAATGAAGGAGTTAAAGGAACAACTCGAGGAGCTATTGGGAAAAGGTTACATAAGACCGAGTACGTCCCCTTGGGGAGCACCGGTTTTGTTTGTC
This sequence comes from Hygrophila difformis, assembly GCA_030278955.1. Taxonomy (NCBI): domain Eukaryota; kingdom Viridiplantae; phylum Streptophyta; class Magnoliopsida; order Lamiales; family Acanthaceae; genus Hygrophila; species Hygrophila difformis. The sequence continues at coordinate 22,732,235 of JAOANR010000013.1, read as the reverse complement.
AAGAAGAAAGACGGAGGACTACGTCTTTGCATAGATTACCGAGGACTAAACCAAGTGACCATTAAGAATAAATACCCCCTACCGAGAATAGAGGATCTGTTTGATCAACTGAAGGGAGCTTCAGTATTCTCGAAGATCGATTTGCGATCTGGGTATCATCAATTGAGGATTGCCGAGAAGGACATTCCAAAGACGGCGTTTCGAACACGATATGGCCATTACGAGTTCACAGTGTTATCCTTCGGGTTAACAAATGCTCTGGCCATGTTCATGAATCTCATGAACAACGTGTTCCGAGAATTATTAGACCAGTGTGTCGTAGTGTTCATTGACGACATCCTGATCTACTCGAAGAGCGAGGAGGAGCATGCGAAACACTTACATCAAGTGTTGGAAATCTTGCGAAGGAATCAGCTATACGGCAAGCTGTCGAAGTGTGACTTCTGGCTGAAAGAAGTGGCATTTCTCGGACACATAGTATCCGCTGATGGAGTATCAGTGGATCCGGCAAAAGTCTCTGCCGTAACTGAATGGGCAACTCCGAAAAGTCCAACAGAAATAAGGAGTTTCCTTGGATTAGCCGGATATTATAGACGATTTGTAAAGGACTTTTCAAGGATTGCACGTCCTTTGACCCAGCTACTTAAGAAAGGAGCAAAATACGAGTGGACCGAAGCATGTGAGTCATCGTTTCAAGAGCTGAAGAAACGACTCACAACCACCCCCGTATTAACATTACCATCAGAGAATGGTGACTTCGAAGTATATAGCGATGCTTCGAAGGAAGGTTTAGGTTGTGTTTTGATGCAAGACTCGAGAGTCGTAGCCTATGCATCACGCCAACTAAAACCTCACGAGGAAAATTATCCGACACATGACCTGGAGTTGGCAGCGGTCGTTTTCGCTCTAAAGATATGGAGGCATTATCTTTATGGGCGGAAGTGTCGAATGTTCACCGACCACAAAAGCTTGAAGTATATATTCACTCAGAAGGAGTTGAATTTGAGACAGCGAAGGTGGTTGGAACTCATTAAGGACTACGATTTAGAGATAGCGTACCACGAGGGGAAGGCGAATGTGGTAGCCGATGCCCTAAGTCGGAAAACCCAACACGTGACAAACTCGTTGGTAATTCCGCCGGCATTGTACATGGATTTGGCAAGATTGGAGTTGGAACTTGTGCATCCTGGCACAGTGAGAGAAACGATCAATGCCATGGTCGTAGAGACTCCAATATTAGACGAGATTCGACTCGCTCAACCGGGCGACCCGAAACTCGAGAAGATAAAAGGGTATATTGCCGAAGGAAAGGCAATAGGATTTGCTGTCCACGAGGATGGAAGCGTCCGTTTTAAAGGTAGATGGTGTGTACCTCTTAAATGTGCCGAATTGAAGCAAAGGTTGATGGAGGAAGGGCACAACACGCCATATTCCGTACATCCCGGAGGTGACAAGCTATACAAAGATCTGGAGAAGATCTATTGGTGGCCGGGAATGAAGAAGGAAGTGGCAAATTTCGTAGCGAGATGTCTCACCTGCCAAAAGGTTAAGGCAGTGCGACATAAACCCTTAGGATTGATGCAACCACTAGAGATTCCAAGTTGGAAGTGGGATAGCATCTCAATGGACTTTGTCTCGAGATTACCCCGATCACCTAAAGGCATGAATAAGATTTGGGTGATTGTGGATAGGCTAACGAAGACAGCCATATTTATCCCAATGAAAGACACGTGGACTATGGACCAATTGGCCCGAGCCTACATTGATAATGTGGTACGACGGCATGGAGTACCACATGATATCATTTCCGATAGAGACAGTAGATTTGTCTCTCATTTCTGGATGGAGTTACAAAAAGCTCTCGGTACTCAAATCAAAATGAGCACCGCATTCCACCCGATGACGGATGGACAAACCGAAAGGACAATCCAAACACTAGAAGACATGCTGAGAGCATGCGTGTTGGAGTTCAAAGGAAATTGGGAATCTCATTTACCCTTGATTGAGTTTTCCTATAATAATAGTTACCATGCTAGTATCGGCATGGCACCTTTCGAGGCATTGTATGGACGAAAGTGCCGAAGCCCTTTGAGCTGGGAAGAAAACGGTAAGTCCGTGGTAGTGGGACCACAACTTATCGAAGACATGGCTCAACAAATCAAAGTGATCCAAGGGAAGATGAAAGCCGCACAAGACCGTCAAAAGAGTTATGCCGACGTGAGACGACGAGACCTAGAATTTCAAGTGGGAGATAGGGTCATGCTAAAGATATCACCCATGAAGGGGGTGATGCGCTTTGGCAAACGAGGGAAGTTAAGTCCTCGATACATAGGACCTTACGAAATCCTAGAACGAGTCGGAACTCTAGCCTACCGATTGGCTTTACCGCCACACTTAGATAGAGTTCATAATGTCTTCCATGTATCGCAACTAAAGAAGTATGTGCCGGACCCGACACATGTACTTCAACCGGAGATAATTGAGCTCGATGAAGATTTGACTTACGAAGAAGTCCCAGTGCGTATTCTCGATACTAAGGAACGAGTAACGAGGAACAAAACCATCAAAATGATCAAGGTTCTTTGGTCAAACCACGAAAGTGAGACGGCAACTTGGGAAGTAGAATCCGACATGAGAGAACGATACCCGACGTTGTTCCAAACCGATTCCGACACAGTTATGGGGACATAACTGCAATCTTAAGGGGGAGAGGATGTCATACCCCCTAATTTTTCGTGCAATTTTGTAAACTTTTGAACTACGTTATGGCTTGATCCCTTTACCGGGTACGTAGGCAGCTTAGAAGTTTTAATTCTAAGTTCAGTCACAAAACAATAAAACAAACGCAAGACCTTAGCACGAGAAAAGCCGAAACACAACTTCGAGGACGAAGTTGATTCTTAAGGAGGGTAGACTGTAATACCCGAGAATTTTCCAACATAAAATAAAACAGTAATTAAATAAATAAATAATAAATAAAATAAATACTATAAATAAATAAACAAAACCAGCAAATAAAAGAACTAAATAAAGATAAGAAAATGAGAAATGAGATTTTTACTTAAAAAGGAATTAAAGGAATTTAATTAAACAAAAGGATGGATAAATGGAACACCAAAACCCGACACTAATGAACTCGAGTATTCGAGTCCAAAACATCCAATTAGACTGAGAATAAAATTAGAGAGAAAGTATGGACCCGAATATACCCCGGAAATCGGAATTAGGGCGCATAGAGGGATAGAAACCCGAAAGAGAGGCGGAAAAGCACGACGGATCGCACGACCCGCCCGGACCGAAGTCCAGGCGAAGTCGGCGCGGTGGCCGCGCGGTGAAGTGGCATTAGCGCGCCACGACCGCGCCACCCCACAGATTCGGTCGTTGCGTGAATCTCTCGCCCGAACGCGGATTTTTCGACTTTCGGTTGAACATCTCTCGACTCCAGACTTTTAGGTCGGTTGTGGATGCCCTAGGGACTTAGAATTCTATAAATAAGCCCCTTGGGAGCCCCAAACAAGTTTACAAAACCCTACAATCTTCTATACGTTCGAAACCCTAAATTCGGAGTCGACGGAAAGCACCAAACGGAGGCAGCAGCTTGGACGAAAATCCAAGGTCTCCAAACGTTGTGGTAAGCTCTAGTCCAATAAATCTTTTCACGTTTCAATCCGAAAACGGATTCTAACTTCGATTCTTTTCTTTCTACACCCCGTATCGAATCTAGATCGTAGAACCCGACGAACGGAGAGGAGAAACGGTGATCTGGAAGCCACGCCTCCGAACTAGACATTCCCGACGTTCATAGACACTGTAAGTTAACCTTACATGGTTTTGGGAGATTTTAAAACATTCGAAACCTAAAAGATTCAACAAGAACCATAAATCTGTCCACTTTTGTTTTCTACCGACGCAACAGATTTGGTGAATTTTTCCGACCCTTAAAACGAACTCAAACGGAAAAACTTAAAACACGAAAAACGTTCCTAAGACTTATACCTAGGAATGATCTTGAAATCTTGGACAGAACTTAGGAATGATCTTGATCTCGTTTTTGACATAGGGTCTAGGCTGTTTTAGATCTTTGGCCAAACATGAAAGTTGTAGATAAATGTCTTAAGATGATCCCTGTCAAATTTCATTAAGTTTGGAGTTGAATTGATATGTTAGAATTTGAAATCTTTAAACTGTGGCATGTTAAACTCGGACAGATTTCTTCTTATGCGAAAATTGGCAATTTTGACCTACTTAGGTATCTCAGATTGAAAAAGTTAAAACACAAAAGTTGTAGATCTTGATGTTTCCGAGTCAGATATGAAATTTTGGAATTTTTGGAATTAAATCTGATTTTAGACGAATTTTGGAGTAAACTGTGATTTACCGAAACGAAATTTTGAAATCTTGTTGAAACATGGAATTAACCTTTAGGGTTGAAACGAATTGAGATATTGTTTCTAAATTAATACAATGGAAGGCAGATTTTAAAAACTAAATCCCCTTACAAACTTGATAAATTAAAATTAGGGGTGAGTGCTCTGCAGGGTGCCCCCTAACGATTCACTTCGTGCCGTAATGGACGATGGTGACCCCGCGCGCTAAATTTGAGATATGGATTGCCTGAATGGCGAAACTTAGAGCCTACACTCTCGTGAATATCCGTATGGGTTTCCCGAGGCTCCGGAGTGGTACTGGGTATGGCTGATACGGCTGCGGCCGCCGGGCTACCGGCTAAACTTGTTGACATCGCGATTTTTATCGTGAAACTTTGAAATACCAAATCGGGAATGTAATGGGGATTCTAAATTAAATTAAACTAGATTAAATGATATTGTTGTCAAATTAAATTATTTAAATGCTTTATTTAAATTATGGCTATTATCTTGAACCATGTGGTATGTGTTATTAAATATAGCCTGAGATAAATTATGCTATTGGATATGGATTAGATGAAACTAAATATTATGTTATTATCATGCTTTTGTTAAATTATTAAACTTATGGCTTTTAAACCCTACAATCATGCATGTGTTAACTTACTCAGCAATTTTGCTGACCAAAACCATTTTTATTCATTTCTTTACAGAATATGTGGAATGAGCCTGTATGAGCACGAATCATGCATGGGATTTTGGGGATTGTAATTTGGTTTTTAAATTTAGTACTTAGACTATATTATGAACGGGCATGTTTAACCCGTGTTTTGGCCATGTCGGCCCTTTTTATAATTTCCGCTGCGATACTGTACTAAACTAAATATTTCCGTTGCGCTATGCTATTATTATTTTCGAATTATATTGTATGGGCTATTTCGAATGCTTTAAATGTTTTAAATACTGCAATACCTAGCCTTGCATCTCTTTAGTAAGCTCGGAGAAACCGTGTCTTACTAGGGAGATGTGGCGGTGACATCCCGACCTGGGTGACCAAAAACCGGGGTGTTACAATTTCACATATGCGGCACCGCCGGTGCTGATCACAATACGCCAGCCCCCAATGGTTTTTTGATGGCCTCCAGTGGATCTATCTTGCAGCCATCCAGGTGGCACATCTCGTGTCGAACATGCCTACAACCCCGTATGTGGCGAATTTCTCTCCAATACCATCGCCCATGCCAAACCCTAGTTGAACACCTTTAACGCTAGGGGGGCAGCCGCCACAGCCATGAAGGATGGCCATGACGCCAAAATTAAAGGAACATTTAATTGTGCAGGACTGCACTGACCTTGCTTAGCTTGTTGAAAGGGCGGCCCGCTTGGAATAGTTACTTGAGCAACAAGATGAGAAGTGTCAGCTTGTATTTGGGACTCATCTCAAGGAAGTGAAATCCGATAAAGAGGAAGACGAACCAACGGTGGTGGCGGCTGCAGTAACCCTTAGTGGAACCAACCCAATATAGTGGCCCTAGAACGCTATCGACGACGGCCCTAGAGGCCTGGTGGCTAGGCAATGTCGGCCAGTAGCCCTGGATGATTGGCGATATGTCTGCAAGAGCTGCGGATGGCGGCTAGCGACTGAAGGAGCAACGGTGGCTAACGAAGTCCTAGAGCCATAGAGGCTACGGAGGCTCCCAACATGGCAGCCATGGAGGCTACAGAGACTCACAAATTGGCAGCTATGGAGACTCCTAAAATGGCAGACGTGGAGGTTACGGAAACTCCCAAAATAGCACCTATGGAGGCTTCCAAAATGGCAGCCATGGAGGCTACGAAGGCTCCAAAATGGCAGCCACGGAGGCTAATGAGTCTCCCAAAATGGAAACCACAGAGGACACATGGGGCTGATGAGGACACACGACGATTAACAAGGACACATGGTGGTTGGCGAGGAAACATGGTGGCAAAAACGAGGATATATCGTGGCTGACGAGGACACATGGTGGCTAGACGAGAGGACATATGGTGGCTGGCAAGGACATATTATGGCTGCAATGGCGGCTCCCATAGTAGCAGGTGATCTTCTCCAGCGACAAGGACGACATCTACGAAAATGTTGAAACGGCTATGAAGATGCCGAAGGGGCTACGGAGGTGTCCAAGATGTATGAAGGTGCCAACAGTACGAAGATGGCGGCAAGGAATGGGTTGCCGGAGGGTGATGGCGGCAGACAGAGTGGTAGCTGATATGGTCTCCAAGTGGACAAGCAAACCAAGATGGCAGGCGAATTGGCGGCTGAGGCATTGGACAACAAACGCAATAGAGAAGCTACGTGCAATAAGGAACTATAGTGGCAAGACCAGGGTGGCGGCAGTATGTGGTGGCCAAAAACTAGGAGACGCGGCAGATCCGGCGACAAAGAGGACTATATCAGCAGATAGGTAGATGGCGGCAACCGTGGTGGCTGCCAGAGCGACCAAGTGACGGAAAGGATAATGTGGTGGCAAGGCCCATTTAGGCTGATGTGGTGGCAAGATCCATTTTTGTTAGTCCTAATCTGGTGGCAAGGCTGATATGGTGACAAGGTTCATTTAAAACACGCATATTTGTCTTAGGATTAGTAGAAAAATTGTGCGGGGGGGGGGGGGGGGGGGGAGGGGTCGGGGTCGAGGGGGGACATCTGTTAGCATGAGAAATAATTACATCAATTCATTAGCCCAATTCACATTAAATGCAGCTCGATCCACGAGTTAGCATAATTATTAGCGATGATTAAAAGATGGCTTAGAGGCGGTCAAAAAAGGAGAAGTATGAAAAGTGGCCTACGACGGTTATTAGGGCTTGCCATCATATAAATACTAAGTTAAGCGGCTACATAAAGACACATCAAATCAACTCTTCAAAAAGCCGCATTATTTTTCTTTCATAGTTTTTCATGCTTTCATTTTTCCTTTCTTCTATCATTTTCTGCAATTCAATTGTTTACATCTTTCTTTCAGTTCCTGTAATCGTTCCATTCTTCCATTTTGTAATTCCTTCCTTTCATTTAATTCCGATTTTTCCAGTTCTTCTTTTTCCAATATTTTACGGTACAACAGTCACTAACAAGCAAAATTTGGATTTTGTAACTATTCACGTTGGGTACGAATAAGACTTTTTTTTTTTACTTATGAAGGAGACCAAAAAGAATTAAAAATCAGCATGGATCCCAATTAAGTCCAAACAGAAATCCTTCATCCAATTGTCCCTAACTAATATCTGCTCTTGGATAAATAAAACGTAATGAAGAGATGATTATCAATATAGGTCTATACAAGAACCATATTTTCATTTTGATCATATGTACAAGGAACATAATGTCAAAACTTTTGAGCCTTCGAACCACAACACATGTGATTACAATAGAAAGGCAAGAAATTAGATTCTTTGTGTGGTTGTGAACGTCTATTTCTTTGCTTTGTGATAAATGTGTTTTTCCGTAAAAAGCCACCTTTCACCTATCATCAGAAGAAGCCTAGGGCATTCCAAAGCTTTTATATTTTCGTTCATAGATGTTTCCTTTCTTCCATAGATGTTTTTGTGAACATGTTTTCTGATTCCTGCCCAAAAAGACTCCCGCGAACCAAATTCTTGCGCGGATTGTCCCACTAAGCGGGCTCTTTCCTTCAATGGGTCTACACTTCTACGGACGGGGCTCAGAACAGGCCCTATCTACCAGGCATTTGATTGGATCGATTATTTGGCTTTTGTAATTATTTTTATGTGTTACATCAAGTGATTTTATGCAACATTATTCTAGGGTCCTTTTAAAGAAATTTGGGCTTTCTACCCTCGCTGGCTTCTTTGTTGATGTAGAGCCCTTTCCACAGATATGAGGGCTGTTACATCATGCATTAGGGATCTTGTTGCTGAAGGAAGAATTATTTTCTTGTCACGAATGCGAGAAGAATCAAATGCTCTCAAGATTTAAGGCCATTCCTTTGGCACCACTCGCTGGCAAATTCAATCATTCTCCAGCTTGAATCTCGTTCAGTCCATAAACATGTTTAATCCATAATGTTAACTGCGTCTTTAGTCCCCTTAATGCAATTGAAATGGCTACTTAATGATGCCATAATCATATCCTTATTCTCTCTTTATTGTTTGCCTAATTGCAATCCCGAGCATGTTAAGCAACTGGTCCAACTATACATAATTCGTACTACTTCATAAGACATGTCTGCTTACTTAAACTTAAAGTAGTTCTTATATTTACTTATTTCTATGAACAACCGCACCTTAAGACATCCTTCTTGCTTTTCTTCGTGTAGTTAGACGGAGCAACGCAATTGCATCACCCCTCTCCTTCCTACACCTGACGAGTTTGGTGTTCGCTCTATTTATGGATGATTTTCTTGTGCCTTTCAAGTCGCTTTTACAGCTACTCATGATTTGGCCTGGTCGACCCAATCATGATATTGAAGGATGGGACCTTCTCTTAAAAAACTCCGGATCCCGATCTTTTTTTATTTCTTTTACTATTATATTGCCAATTATCCACTCCTATAATCCATTTTCTCTTCGAAGAATTCCCTTCAACGAATCTCTTTAAATAACCAAACAAAAAAAACGAGTTCAAGGAATAATACAATTTTTTCTGGTGTTAAGACGAGTAATTATATCCTTGATTCAGTTCTTTCAAATTGTTATTCATTTTGATGAAAGGTGTTGGCCTTAGCGGTTAGAAGACAAGAAGCTCCTTTGTAACCGGAGTACCGTATATATAAACCAAGGATTTCGATCCCAACAAAAGGCATTTTGTAGTCCTTTTTGTGACTGGTATAAAGAGAGATTGGCATCTTAGAACTCATCTTCTAAGCTCTGGTTTTCAACAAACTCATCAATTAAATATGTTAGGGTGCAATCAAACCAAATGACTTGATGTGTTGCGGCCACCGCACACCGTTGATCCACTTTATAAATCAATGGTTGAGATTAACTTGAGGGTTAAAAAAGTAAATTTCTTATATTACTCCAAAATGTACTTTATTACATTTCAGCGACAACATATGTACATTTCAGCGATTTGTTGATTAATAGCGACCCGCTATAATATGTTTTAGCGACATGCATAGTGTTTTCAGCGACGGCTTCTGTGTATTTTAGCAACGGATTATAATATATTTCAACAACGTATTATGTATATTTCAGCCACATGCTATAGTATTTTTCAGCGACTTGATAATGTGCATTTGAACGACTTCATAAAAGTTGAAACCTCAATTCTTTGGTTTAACATATTTCAGCAATGAGCTGTGTGTGAATTTCAGTGACGAGCTATATGTCTTTCAGTGATACACTAGATAATATTTCAGTGACATGCCATAGTATTTTCAGCGATAACCTGTGTGTATTTTCAACGACTTGACCATTATATATTTTTTGGACAACTTTACTCTTTTTAATTTTGAACCCTTGGATTTGAATGAGCGGTTGAGATGTTGTGTCTTGATATGCTGTGGGTTTGATGATTGCACCGTAACCGCACCCCTCATCAATATACTTCAAGGGGATTTATAAACCCTAGACATCCTTATCTCAGTTATACTTTATTTTATATTATTTTTTTTATTATTCTACAAAAATTGATTTTTTTTGTAAAGTTATTTATTTAATTATACAAGAATATAAGCAAGATGACGACGATATACCAGCTGCTTTAACGATAAATTCCTTGCAATCAAGTAAATACTACTTTCTCCGTCCCATTTAACTTGTCTTGTTTGACTTCTGCACACAATCCAATACAGATTTTCAATCGTTAATATCTTAAAATATGTACAATGAAAAATTATGTAAAATATATATATTCTAAAACTAAATGATTATACGATTATACCAAGACCAAGCTCACTATTTTTTTCCAAATATATACTTGCAATAAAATTAAGTCAAAGTTGAACGAACAATATCAAAAAATCAAACATGACACGTTAACTGAGACGGAGGGAGTAAATTTCTTACAATCCAATAAATACATTTAGCTATTTTTGGCTCCATTCATATTTATAAACATTTATAAACAAATAATTATAAACCTTTAATAGCAAATAATTTAGTTGAAACTGTAAAAATAAAAATTTCCAAATGAATTAATAAACTCTTAATTATATATCAAAATTGATCCGAAAAATATTAATAGAGATTAGAGAGATTAGTAACTAGTTAATTTACATAATTATATTTCTATACTACGTATGTGGTGTGAGTAGGGGTGTAAATGAGACTGATAGACTCGTGAATTATTTGAGCTCGGCTCGGCCGAAATTCAGTTCAAGCTCGACTCGAAATGGCTTGGTTCGAGCTCGAGTTCGGCTCGTAACACTTATGATCTCAAGCCGAGCCAACTACTATTCGGCTCGAAAGCTCGATAATAGGCTCGATTTATTTTTATACATATTTTTATTTATTAGTAAATATAGAAATTATATAAAATATTAAAAGTATATGTGTTATTATTTATATCTTTTAATTTTTAAATTGTTATTAATTATTAATAAATACTACTCCCTCTGTCCCATTTAACCTGTCTTGTTTGATTTCTGCACACAATCCAATGCACATTTTCAATCGTAAATATCTCAAAATATGTACAACAAAAAATTATGAAAAATATATATTCTAAAACTACATGATTTCACGATTCTAACAAGACCCAACTCGACTATTTTTTTCCAAATATATACTAGCTATAACGTTGAGTCAAAGTTAAGCAATGAACAGTGTCAAAAAGTCAAACCAGACAAGTAAGGTGGGACGGAGGGAGTATATATTTTTAAAATTATTTCAGTATGTAGATTAAATAAAATATAATTAAATATATGCAATAAATTAAATATAATTCCTTTTATAAATTATGTGAGAATGAAAATGATACTATTCGAGCTCGGCTCGAATTCGTCAAAGTTCGGTCAATGCTCGGCTCGAAGTAGCTCGGTCAACGTTCGGCTCAGTCAAAGCTCAGTTCGAATTCTTATGAGCTCAAGCCGAGTTTACCACTATTCGGGCTGGGCTCGGCTCGTTTACACCCTAGGTGTGAGCATCTATTATTTAAATTTAGTGTCAAATAAAAAGAAAAACATGACAATATTTAATTTTGAGTGGTTATGGGACTACTAAGGAAAAGCCTCTAACAAACTTGAAAATTACAAAACCTTAAAAGACTTGAAAATTTCCTTGTATTTTCAAAAAAGAAAAGACAAAAGAATGCGGTATCTACCGATGTCACAGAAATTGATAAATATAAGTATGAATTAATAAGTGGGGTAAGCATTATTTCTAGGTCCTATAAATACCCTCCATCATTGTGGCACAAATCCCATTAACTTCTCTACTCTCTCTATATAGTCTACACACACGAAATTAAACCTGCCATCCATTCACTACGTACTACACGTGCTATACACGAAAATGGCATCATCCAGTCCATTAACCTTCCAAGTGAGACGCCGGACGCCGGAGCTGATCCGGCCGGCGAAGCCCACGCCGCGCGAATTAAAGCCCCTCTCGGACATCGACGACCAGGAGGGCCTCCGGTTCCAAATTCCGGTGATCCAATTCTACCGAAGGAATCCCTCCATGGCCGGAAAGGACCCTGTGGCCGTCATCCGGCGGGCTGTCTCCGAGGCCCTGGTTTTCTACTATCCGTTCGCGGGGCGGCTGAGGGAGCACGCCGCCCGGAAGCTGGTGGTGGACTGCAATGAGGAGGGCGTCATGTTCATTGAGGCGGACGCCGATGTGTCCGTGCAGGAATTCGGGGACGCCCTACAGCCGCCATTCCCCGGCCTGGAGGAGCTGCTGTACGACGTCCCCGGCTCCGGCGGCGTCCTAGATTGCCCTTTGTTGCTCATTCAGGTACATATACTTACTAGAGTATTATATTATGGCTATTAAAGGAATCTTGTGAGCTCTGTGGCGGAGATACTAAAATATTAAAGGTTGTTAGAAACTTAGAATTTATATATATATTTTTTTAATTCAAAGTTATATAAAAATACAAAACCTAGTGAGACTTGACTTAAATGAGTATAGAACTCTAATAGCTTAAATAAAATATGAGAGTCCTAATAAATACTATATGAAACTATTCTGGGAGATGTCTTTGTAAAGACATACTCCCTCCGTTTTTTTTAACTTCACCCATCCTGCACTGCACGCAATCCAATGCACATTTTCAATCATCAATATCTCATATTATATATAAGTAAAAATTATAAAAGTTTGATATTCTAAAACTACGTGATTAGACGAATCCAACAAGATCTCACTTGACTATGTTTTATCTTATATAACTATATGAAAAAGTTAAATTAAAGTTACTCAATGAATAGTATCTACTATGCTAATGGTGAACTTAAAAAAAACGGAGGGAGTAATTACCACGACATTTCTTTTGAACTTCAAAGAGAATAAATCCTCTGGTTTTAATTAAAAAAAAAAAAATTATAAGAGAAAGAAAGTAGACTGGAATAATATAATGACTTCGAACTCCTAATAAATTCAAAGATAGAGGTTAAAGGGCTTCATTATAGTAGTAAATTATTATGCCTTAATCATCAAATTATCAGATTTTTAAAATATGGCTAGGTTAATAAAAAAATATACTTAATTATGCATATATATAGTTATATGTATGAAAAAACTAAATTCACATTATTATAAATGTCATAAGTAAATTAATGGTGAAGTAGGATTAACTTTTTCGAGCTCTAATTATTTTTTAAGCAAAAAAGTCTTGTATTTATTCTACCAAATAATTATTTGGAGTATTTAATATAGACAAGTGATTGAGACTTTGGATTAGTTTCATATAACTAAATATTTTGCATAAATTTAGAACTCTAAATCTGAATTTTTTTTGGATGAGCCATTGAAGGCCTGAGAAAGGGGTGGTGGGAGCCCGTGCCACACAATTAGAAAGAGGAATAAAGGGGAGGGATAGAGGGCCAGTGGGAATCGAACCTCCAACCTTCCGTTGGAAGTCAATGGACTTAACCACTTGGGCTAAGTCCTCATCCCTCTAAATCTGAATTTGAATCATTATTTAATTTAAATTTATGTATTTTTTATTTTTAAAAATATTTAATTTTTTTTATTACATAGTTTTAAATCAAATGAATTCAATTAATTCGGAACTATATTTTACTCATCTATCTATGTAATAAATTCTGAATACTTTTTGGCCTGTGCAGCCTCTTTTGTCCTTGTTAAATTTAATTCATCCTTCTTAATTTTAAAGGAATCAGTAATTATATGCTCATTTATAGATCAACGATTCTTAAATTTACACATAATCTGCTGACTAATTATACGTCATCGGACACATCATAAATATCTATATTTAGAAAATAAATATATCTATTAATATAATAAAATCTTGAGAAAATCTTTATATATATTTTAAAAAGATATAATTCATTACAAATATATATATAAATTATTTGTTTGTATATATAATATTTTAAAAAATATTAATACCATAATATTTATTAAATAAATTTATTTAGGTTACAAATTTATGTCTAAAAAATATATAATCATATATTAATATGAGGAATATATTAATTATATTTTAAATAAAATATTTCTTTGAAAATATGATGTAAACATTAAATTGACCATAAAATATTGATTAATGTAAAATGACTAATAACCTACAAAATTTTATACCATTCTAAACAATTTTACATATTTTTTTTTTGTTTTTAAAGAAGAAAAGAAAGAAAAGGAAAAAAAAAAGACTAAAACACATTATAATTTAATTATTAGACATAATATCCTTAATCCAATAATCCTCATATATTTCAGTATAAAATAAAAACATATATGAAATTTGGAGTAAAATTTGATATAATTTTTTTAAAATAATTTGTACTGTAAAATAATATAAGAAGTATACCCCTAAAAGACTTGGTATTGGAGTATAAATTCGATATTAAAGCTTATAATAATGAATTAAAAATAATAAAATTTTAATTAAATTAAATGAAATACTAACTACCAAATTTTTTCATAATCAATATGGAAAAGAAAAAATTGGAGAAATTATTATAGACTAAAATAGTATTTAAAAAATTAACAGTTAATCAAAATATAATTATAATTAAAATTTATTTTATAAAATTATGGATTAGTCCATAAAACTAATCACAACAAAAATTTAAAATACATTACGTAACAAAATATAAGTTTTAAATGATGAAAAAATAACAAAAAAGTATAAATAATATTTTTTAAAAAGTTTAGGGATAATAATCAGAATGTACTACATATTAGGGAGTAAAACTAATATTTTCTTAGAACCTTAATAATGCAAAATATACTACATCAGTTGCGGTAATACCGTCCCAGAATTTTTGGGATGGTATTTTAGGTATAATGAGTTATTGTGATGAAGCGGAGTAATTAGTTGATGCAATGTTTTAGTTGATGTTTATGGAGTAAGTTTTTTTTTTAAAAGAGAAATATGACAATTGTAGTGGAATGGACCAAAAATGAAAGTGATATAGAATTAGTGGGAGAGATGGAGTAATTTTTTCAAATTTTGAACAGTTATGGGGTATTTATTTTTCACTTGCTCTCATCATTTTAGATATGAAAGAAAACTATATATATTTAATTTTTAACAGTAAAAATAATTTATTCTATATTATTCCCATCTGGGTTTGAATTTATTCATTTATCTTATTATCTCCTTTATTTTCCTTTTAATTTTTTGTTGCATGCATTTCAACCATCATTTAAGCAAAAGACTTTGAATATCATGAATCTAAAAAACACTGTATTCTCATTTTATATCGTCATATTAGTTCAACACTCGTGCGTAGCGGGCGAAAAAATCTAGTAATATAAACTTACTCTAATTGATTAAGCTATTTTTAATAATGGCGATAAAAGAAATTCCTGTAACATGTCATGCCCTGAACTTAAGTGATAAATTATTATCAAATTAAATTATATTTTTCATGTATTTTATGTTCTTTTCTCTATTCCACACCGATATATAGTCACCATCACTGTACCTTTAAAAAATAATTTAACGGTGGAGAACTGTTTGTACTAAAGTCGATAATCTAAAAACATATCCTGTACTTGATATGTTTCCATTCTGTGTAGCAGATGGGCAAGTAATTTTTTTCTAAAATTTTTTTATCCTTTATTTTTACAATGAACATAGGCAACTATACAAATAATTACAAAATTGAAATTAAAAGTTGCTAATTTCTTTTTACCATTAAAATAAATGCAAAAAATAAAATACAACAAAAGCTAATGGTAGCCTAGGTACTCCGCTGACCAGATATTAGACAAAAAGCCAATCCAAGCAACAGCTAGTGGGAACATGGGCCTGTTTCATCACTACATCAAACTAAAGTCATTATTAATAATAATAATAATAATAATAATAATAATAAAACAGTTTTGATTTAAAGGAAATCAGAATAAATTCTTATAGAAATTAATAAATAAAATACTTTTTATAGGTGACACGGCTGAAATGCGAGGGATTCATATTTGCGCTCCGCCTCAACCACTCCTTAAGCGATGCTGCAGGGCTTGTTCTATTTATGAGCGCCGTAGGCGAGCTTGCTCGTGGGGCTCAAATCCCAACCATCCCGCCCGTTTGGCAAAGAGAACTCTTGAACGCGCGCGACCCACCCCACGTCTCGTGTGTGCACCATGAGTACGACCAAGTACCCGATACAAAGGGAACGATAATCCCTCTTGACGATATGGTGCATCGCTCATTCTACTTTGGTGCTAAGGAAGTCTCTGCCCTTCGCCACCACCTTCCTCCCCGCCTTCGCAACTGCTCGACCTTCGAAATCCTCACTGGCGCCCTCTGGCGCTGCCGCACAATTGCGATCTCTCCGGATCCCCATGAGGAGGTCAGAATCTTGTGCATCGTGAACGCCAGACAACGGTTTAATCCACCACTCCCTGCAGGGTAAAAATCCATCTCATCTCAAAATTTAAGTTTAAGAGAAATATGTTTCTAAAAATTTGGTTACTAAACCTCAGAATTAGCCAATTAGGTCACTTTTAAAGTTAGTGACCAAAATTCACGATCTAAATTCATTAGCTACCAATGATTAATCGACCAAATTTGAAAGCTATAATTGAAATTTTCTTGTAGCCTATAGTTTTATATAAATTAATTCTTTCTAATCTTGTGCAACTACTTATGTTTACTATGCTTTTCTCGTCTTTTATCCTTAGATGAAATCAAATTTTATCATCGAAAAGTAATACTTTAATACTTCCTCCGTTCTTTAATAACTACACCATTTCTGCATTTCACGTAATCCAATAAATATTTTTAACTAATAATAACTCATATTTTATATAAGTAAAAAGTATAAAAATTAATATTCTAAAACTATATGATTAGACGAATCGAACAAGATCTCACTTGACTATGTCTTATCTTATAGAACCATGTAAAAACAATTAATCAAAGTTACTCCATGAATAGTTGTTACTATGCAAATGGAGCAGATATATGAGAATGGAGGTAGTACTATATATGCTAATTTCCGTTTCACCTCGAAGTAAATTTATAAGGATAGTAGTATATTAACTTCTAGTTCTCTTGATTGTTTTTCAACAGATACTACGGCAATGCTTTTGCCTTCCCAGTAGCGATTTCCTCTGCTGAGAAATTGTCGAAAAGCCCGCTTCGCTACGCGGTAGATCTCGTGAGGAAGACCAAGTCGGATGTGACGGAAGAGTACATGAAATCGCTGGCGGACCTCATGGTGATCAAAGGACGGCCTCATTTTACCGTGGTGAGATCGTACCTTGTTTCCGATGTGACCCACGCTGGGTTTGGAGATGTGGACTTCGGGTGGGGGAAAGCCGCGTATGGCGGTCCAGCCAAGGGCGGTGTTGGTGCGATCCCTGGTGTTGCTAGCTTTTACATTCCGTTTAGGAACAAGAACGGAGAGGATGGAATAATTGTTCCGATATGCCTGCCGGGGAATGCAATGGAAGTGTTTGTTAAGGAGCTTGAAGGTTTACTGAAAAATGAAAACGTTGACGATGCAATGAAGACTGGGAAGAGGGAAGTGTTCATCACTTCTGCATTGTAATTTCATGGTTTTGCATTAGGTGTTGTATGCTTTAATTTGCTTTGGTGTTTTGTACCTTAATTTACTTTTGAAATTGTATTGCGTGCATATTTTCCGGAGATTACAAGGATTTTCTATTTTACTGATCGAAAATTCACTAGAATTTGGTTACTAATGGACCGAATTCATATCATTGAAAAATTTGTGTAGTGGACGCATCCATATTAAAATATAGTGTTGAATCACAAACTATCAATTTAAAAGATGAAGGTACTTGTTAACCAAGAAATTCTTTGAGGGAGAAACCTCTATTTTGATTGAAGAATTTTGAAGAAACTTATAAAAAATTGCGGAAAGGAATTATAGGAATTTAAAGAAAGCTGTAAAGGAATGAAATTGCAGAATGGAAGAACAAAAATGAAAGTACAGGAAGAAAATTACAAAAAAAAAAAAAAATATAAAGTGCGGCTTCTCTTTGGAGAGGTTGTCGTTCCCTTCCTGGGATGCCACCTCCTATTATTTATAGGCAGGAGCACAGCATCCGTCCTTTTGATGGAGAAGGTGTAACGCTTGTAACGTTCCCATGATCCTCTCCATTGATGGCGCCTGGTCTTCAATGCCGCCATGATTCTCTCCAACAAATCTTCTGGTGTCTGCGTTCCCTCATACCTCGTGGTCATCCGTTCCGTACTCATTGTGGACTTGGTCGACTAGTTTGATCATGGGCCTTAATAACTCTTGGGTGTTAACAGATGCCCTCCTTGCGCTTTCAGTCGATGGAACTGAGACTGAAAATGCGCATATAATTTTGAATCCCATAAATTTTTAAACTTCTAGACTCCAACTATAACTGCCGCAATCGGCATGTAAAATTGAAAAACAGTGCATGTTCACTCTCAATTAACTATAATATTTATTTTAATTAACAAATATATATATAATTATTTAAAAAAAATATATATATATATTAGTAATCATGGCAGCATGCCAATTGCAAATTGCAATGGCATGTGCTCCGCCACATGCATGTTTGTTTTTTTTTTTTCTTTTTTTTTCTTAAATGGCGGCTGCCCTTATTTTTATTTATTTATTTATTTATTTATTTTTAACTAGCCGCCATCTTTTTACATTTGGGCCGCCACCTTCTTTTATAACTAGCCGCCGCCACCCAATTTTTTTTTTTAACTAGCCGCCATCTTTTTCTTTTTACTGGCCGCCACCCATTTTGTCTTTTTTTTTTCAATGCAGGCCGCCACACTTCTCTTTTTTTTTTTAAACTTGGCGGCTTCCACTCTTTTTTTTTTCTTTTTTTTTTATCTAAGCCGCCACATGCATTACGACTGGCATCATTCACCTTCTTCCAGGCATCATTCGTATCCCTCCAAGCCGCCACATGCATTACGACTGGCATCATTCACCTCCTTCCAGGCAACATTGGTATCCCTCCAGGCACCATTTGGAGTGTCTCAGTCGCCATCCTTTCGACCACCAATTAGCCTCGCTCCGGACGCCGTTCGCACTCCCTGCTCAGCCGCCTTTGGAGTGAGCAGCCATCATCAACGCCCGTTGCTTCGACATTCGTCCTTTCCAAGGTCACGCTGTCATCCCTCGTGAAGCATATGCCGTTCAAGCTCCTTAGCGTGCCAACACTTTCCGGCCGCCAACGCGGAGCGCCGCCAACCACCTCCTGAGCTGCCAGCCTCGAACACAGCCGCCAGCATCCCGGAGGCCGCCATCGTGAGGAGCGCCAACGAGGGACGCGCCGCCAACCTGACCAAGCGCCGCCAGCCTTCAGCCAGGCCACCATCGTGTTCGTCCGCCGCCAGCTCTCCATGGGCCGCCAACCTTGCGAGCCGCCAGCCTGTCCTGGGCCGCCAGCCTTGATCGCGAGCGCCGCCAGCTTCGGTCCTAAGAGCCGCCAGCCAGCCCGGAGTGCCGCCATCCCTATTGCGCCGCCATCGAAGAGCATCCTGGAGCCGCCTTCATCATCAAGTAGAGGTGCCGCTACCTTGGTCTAGGGCTGCTAATCAACACGAACGCCGCCATCACCCTCGGCCGCTACTGCCGTCCTAATTCACCAACTACTCGGCGCTGCTGTTGATGGCGTTCCAGGGCCACTATCCAGGGTTTTTACGACCCAACGTTATTGCATTGGCCACCACTGTTGGTTCGTCTTCCCCTTTATCGTGTTTCAATTTCTCAAAACGAGTCTCGTGTGTAGGTAGACGCTTCTCATTTTGTTCCTCAAGGAACTTTTCCAAGCGGGCCGCTTTCTCGGCCAGTTGGGCAAGATCAATGGAATCCTGCACAATTAAATGCTCTTTTAATCTCGGTAACATGTTAGCCACTGCTATATTGGCTATTTCTTTATCCGGGATTGCCATAGTACATCGGCCTTTAAGGTATTGCAATCTATTAATAAAAGCACTTGCCGCCTCATCGGCAAATTGTTTGGCGTTAGTGAGATCTGCAAGACTAACCTGTGATAGAGGAGTGTAGAATCTGTCATGAAACGCTCGCTCGAGATCAGCCCAATTTTGAATAGAATTAGGCCGCAAGGACGCAAACCAAGCAAAAGCAGGTCCAGTCAGAGATGAGCTGAACAACCTTAGCTTCAGCCAATCGTTGGCCGCTGCTTCGCCACATTGAGCAGTAAACCTGCCCACGTGTTCTGCTGTTGATTTGCCGTCGTCTCTTGAGAACGTGGTGAACTCGGGCATTTTGAAGCCTCTGGGGTAAGGCTGCATAGTGTCTACCCAATCCGGGTATGGTTTCCTGTACGTGGGCCATTCCATCGGCCTTAATTGAATTCCGAAGTGTTGTTGGATCATATCTGCCAACAACTCGGGTGACGCGGGTGCCTGTGTAGAAGGTATGGCATCTTGAGGATACATGGCGGCCGGATGAGCCATGGCGGCCTGAGGCATGGCGGCCTGGGCCATGTTGGCGGCCGGAGCTAAGTTGGCGGCCGGATGAGGCATGTTGGCGGCCGGATGAGGCATGTTGGAGGCCTGAGGTATGGAGGCCTGAGGCATGTTGGCGGCCGGAGGCAAGTTGGCTGCCGAAGGCATGTTGGTGGCGGCCTGAGGCATGTTGGCGGCCTGATGTTGCATGTATCATCCTCCAGCGCCTAAAGTAGGGATGGCGGCCGGTGGCATGGGCGCCGCCACTCCAAATGGCTGTGCCGTCGCCTGGCGTGGTGCCATGCCAGGAATGGTTGGTACAGCGCTAGATGCCATTAAGTATCCTGATGAAGCATACATTATGGGAGGCGCTGTATAACAACCATTCAGCATATTAGCTGCCGCAGGAACGAAAGTATGAGAAGAAGGAAATGGAGGCAGACTAGCCATACCTCCGAACTCAGAGAGTGGTTGCTGGCCAAATGTTGTCCCCCAAGTCCTCTGTGGGCCACCATACGGCCCTGGGATGCTTGGTGGCACATTCGTGCCATTCACTGAGATGGAGCCCTCTTGCGAAGTGCGCAGGGATCCACAAATCTTGTTAGTTTGATCGGCCATAGCAGGCCGCAACACGTCCATAAGATGCCTGGTAAGTAGAGGCATGAACTCGGCCATCGATTCAGTCATCGATAGCCGCATCTGTTCCGAAAGAGTTGGGACTTGCGTTATCCCTTGCGGTGGTTGGGAAGTAGCCGCCGCATTATCGGCGTTCTCAGATGGTGTTCTTACTGGAGTTTCTTCATGGAGCGACATTTCTTCAAATTTTTGTGTTAAGTCTCTTACTACTCGTCCAGATCTAAGTAGCATACACTCTAAGCGGATATGGTTTCCACTCGGGTCCCACTGGGCGTGCCAATTTGTTAATCAAGAAATTCTTTGAGGGAGAAACCTCTATTTTGATTGAAGAATTTTGAAGAAACTTATAAAAAATTGCGGAAAGGAATTATAGGAATTTAAAGAAAGCTGTAAAGGAATGAAATTGCAGAATGGAAGAACAAAAATGAAAGTACAGGAAGGAAATTGCAAAAAAAAAAAAAATAAATAAAGTGCGGCTTCTCTTTGGAGAGGTTGTCGTTCCCTTCCTGGGATGCCACCTCCTATTATTTATAGGGAGGAGCACAGCATCCGTCCTTTTGATGGAGAAGGTGTAACGCTTGTAACGTTCCCATGATCCTCTCCATTGATGGCGCCTGGTCTTCAATGCCGCCATGATTCTCTCCAACAGATCTTCTGGTGTCTGCGTTCCCTCATACCTCATGGTCATCCGTTCCGTACTCATTGTGGACTTGGTCGACTACTTTGATCATGGGCCTTAATAACTCTTGGGTGTTAACAGTACTTTATGTTTTTCAATGTATGGAAAAAAAACCCCATATCGTCGCATAATTAAAAAAAAAAATCCAAAATGGTCTCACAAATATTGAATTAGACGAATCCGTCCCATAAGTACCTAATCATAGCCGAACCCGTCCATGAACCTGGTTTTTTTGCTAATCATCGTCGAACCTGTGTCATAACTATCTTAATCATCGCTGAACCCATCCCTCCATTATGAAAGTTATTGGACGGGTTCGGCGATGACTAGTGAAAGAACCGGTTCATGGACGGGTTTGGCGATGATTATGGTAGTTATGGGATGCATTCGTCTAATTCGATATTTGTGGGATGATTTTGAAAATTGAAAAAACTTATGGAACTAAATAAGTTTTTTTTTTTCCCCAATGTATGTATCAAGTTAAGTACCTACTCACAGTGGCGGTGGCAGGGGGCTTGAGGGTGGTCAGCTGACCACCCTCAATTTTTTTTTAATATATATATTTTCTTTATGTTTTTATATGTACTATATAATATTTGTATTATATATTAGTTATACATATATATGTTTGTATATATTTATATATATATTAATATTTTCTTATAGATATATATATATATCTATTTTTAATTAATTTGATTTTATTTATTTAATTTGATCCGCTAATTTTAAATATCTTCTATATCTATTTATTATTCTTCTTCACTTTGTTTTCTCAATTTCATTTCTTCAATTAGAAGCCCAAACTATTGAATATGCCAACTCACTTTAATTATTTTTTCAAAATTCAACTCTGGATCTTCCCTTGAATGAATATAAAATTTGCTTTCGCCATTTCATTGCTTTATCACCATTTTTGCTTACTATTAACTGAAAATTTTGACTTTTCATCACTATTTGATTCCAACATTAATTAGAAAATGTCTAAGAAATGTAGTATTTAAATTCTATTATTTGTTGATTTTTGGAGTTTCAGTGAGATAATTAATATTGTCAAATTATGGGTAATTAAATATTAAATGAATCACTATTGTTTGATGGTGAAAATAAATATAAGATGAAGTAGATGTGGATGAAGTTATGATTTTTTTTTTCCAGTGTGTCAAGAGTGTTGTAAGTGACATACTTATTCTATAAAAATTTCTTCAAGTTCGCACACCCTAAACTTTAAATCTGGAATTGCCACTGCGGCTACTCATCCCATAATTCAAACCTGAAAGCAATATAACATTAATATTCTTATAAATCTGAATCAAATTATTTGTGAGGCTATTTCAAGAGAGGTCAATTATGTTTAATTAAGAGGGAATTTTGGCACGAAAGTACATAGAATTGAGATACAAAGTTGGGTTGGGAAAAATAATTTAGGTGTGAGTGTGAGGTGAGGGCAGATTCCCAGCAGTAGGGTCCTCAATTTTGATGGTTTCTTTGACATGTATAGATTTCAACGAAATGATGTTGCAACTTGCATTGAAATTCACTCACTATTACATGTAAAATACTTTTGTAGAAAAATCAACCTGGGCTTCTTACTTCACACTTCAACGTCAGTAAATGAAACACAAAATATAAATTGTGTACATACGAATCTGTGTTCACAAAGAGACCCGAGATGCACGTGGATTCGCCATAAAATCAAAATGAACCGGTGTTACTTTAGAAATTATATTCCCTTGGGTCCGGCTTAACTTGACTCTTTTGACTTTAACGCCTAAATCTCAAAATACTCTTTCCATCCCATTAGTATTGTCCCAAAATTTTTGGACACACAGTCCAATGCATTTATTTAACAGTTAATATCTTAAAATGTGTAGAAGTAAAAATTCTATAAATATATACTACTGTTAACCAAGAATTTTTGATTGAACAATGTTTGAAGATGATTACAATGATTGTTGGGGATTACAGGAAAACTTGAATAAAACAGTAAAGGAAAAGGGTTGCAGAATGAAAAGAATACTGGAAATAAACTTGCAGGAATAAAAATGCAGGAAGTAAAGATATGAAATTGCGTCCTCTTGGGGGTGAGTGTCGATCCTTGACTAAACTGCTGCCACTCATATTTATAAGCTCCTCAACCCTAAAGTGGCAGCAGCAATCCTTCCCTGATTTCGCGCTGCCTTGAACGTTACCGGATCTTCTCATAGGTAACCTCCCCTTGATTGCTCACTTTGATGGCGTCAATCATGGGTGATGCGTATCTTCTCATGAGCAGTCTCCATTGATCCGTGATCCATTCCCTTTAATAGCGTATGTCATTAATACCGCGGGATTTCCCATGTTGCAACGGATGAGTCTTCTTTTGGATAGGATTTTGGTGATGACGCAAGTCATGGTGCCTCAGCCTCCATAATCCGGATAGGTCGCAACCTAGGAAGTGGCTCCTCACCACTTGGCACCTCACCCCTTGGTCATTATCCGGATAACTCATGAATTGGACCGGGCTTCTCGATTGGGCTTAGTTTAATGGGCCTTTGGATTGGGCCTCTCGGAAAATGGATTGGACTAAATTCACTGGGCCTAATTTGTCGGGCCTAAAATATTGGTGTTAACAGATGCCCCCCTCGCGCTATTTGTCTGATTAGCATTTTAAGACAAATCTGCGCGTTTGAATCATAAGCCTAGCCCATTAGGCCCATTCCAAAACCCTAGCCCTAAGCTTCTTTAAAAAGCCACTTCTTCCCCATAGGTTAAAAATTTTGGCCATTTTTTGAAATTTTCCTTCTCCTTTCTCCCTTTTCCTTCGCCGGAAAGAACTTCGGTTTCCTTGTGAACATCCAGTTGCCAAGTCGTGAGTGCGCCATTCATCATTGTGCAGGACCAGCACCGCCACCCGTTTTGAAGAGAAACACCATCGTTCGGATAGGTAGCGCTGTCATCGTCGTCGGAAGGGATCATCGCGAGCCGCCATCGCCGGCCGCCGCCAGCATCTGTCCTCCGCCAGCCTAATCGCCAACACCGCCAGTTCTCCAGCCGCCAGCCTTGCTTCAGACGCCGCCAGGGATCCCGCCGCCAACCTGATCCAACGCGCCATCCTTATCAAGCCGCCGCATCCTGGTGCGCTGCCAGCCTGGTCCGGGCCGCCGGCCTTGAAGCAGGGAGCGCCGCCAGCTTTCGCTTGCCGAGGACGCCGCCAGCTCGGAGTTCTCGAGTGCCGCCAGCCTAAACCTTCCGCCGCCAGGCATCGAGCCGCCAGCCTCGGACTTTGGCCGCCAACCGTCACCTTGGCCGCCAGCCATCCAGCTTGCCGCCAGCTCTTGCGCCGCCAAGCACGGGCCGCCAGCATCTCTCTTCGGCCGCCAGCTTTGAGCACTTGGGCCGCCAAGCACGGGCCGCCAGCATCTCTCTTCGGCCGCCAGCTTTGATCACTTAGGCCGCCAGCATCACCTTGGCCGCCAGCCATCCAGCTTGCCGCCAGCTCTTGCGCCGCCAAGCACGGGCCGCTAGCATCTCTCTTCGGCCGCCAGCTTTGATCACTTGGGCCGCCAAGCACGGGCCGCCAGCATCTCTCTTCGGCCGCCAACTTTGATCACTTAGGCCGGCAGCATCACCTTGGCCGCCAGCCATCCAACTTGCCGCCAGCTCTTGCGCCGCCAAGCACGGGCCGCCAGCATCTCTCTTCAGCTGCCAGCTTTGATCACTTGGGCCGCCAAGCACGGGTCGCCAGCATCTCTCTTCGGCCGCCAGCTTTGATCACTTGGGCCGCCAGCATCACCTTGGCCGCCAGCCATCCAGCTTGCCGCCAGCTCTTGCGCCGCCAAGCATGGGCCGCCAGCATCTCTCTTCGGCCGCCAGCTTTGATCACTTGGGCCGCCAGCATCACCTTGGCCGCCAGCCATCCAGCTCCCAGCCGCCATCATCAGCTCGGGCCACCAGCTCCAGGTTGCCAGCTCCCTCCGCTCACCAACTATTCGGCCTCCAAGGCCGCTGTTGATGGCGTTCCAGGGCCACTATCCAGGGTTTTTACCACCCAAGGTTATTGCATAGGCCACCACCATTGGTTCGTCTTCCTCTTTATTATGTTTTAATTTCTCAAAACGAGTCCCGTGTTTAGGTAGACGCTTCTCATCTTGTTCCTCCAGGAACTTTTCCAAGCGAGCCGCTTTCTCGGCCAGCCGGGCAAGATCAGTGGAATCCTGCACAATTAAATGCTCTTTCAATTTTGGCAACATGTTAGCCACTGCAATTTTGGCTATCTCCCTATCAGGGACTGCCATTGTACATCGGCCCTTAATCCGTTGTAGTCGGTTAATAAAGGTGCTTGTCGCCTCATCGGCAAACTGTTTGACATTAGTAAGATCTGCGAGACTCACCCGTGACAGTGGCGTATAGAACCTGTCATGGAATGCTCGTTCAAGATCGGCCCAGTTTTGAATTGTGTAAGGCCGCAAGGATGCAAACCATGCGAAGGCAGGTCCAGTGAGGGATGAACTGAACAGCCTCAACTTCAGCCAGTCGTTGGCCGCCGCTTCACCACACTGAGCTGTGAATCTGCCCACATGTTCTACAGTGGACTTGCCATCATCCCCTGAGAAGGTGGTGAACTCGGGCATCTTGAAGCCCCTAGGGTACGGCAGCATTGTGTCTACCCAATCAGGGTATGGCTTCCTGTATGTAGGCCGCTCGATCGGCCTTAGTTGAATCCCAAAATGTTGCTGCATTACGTCTGCCAGCAACTCGGGCGAGACCGCTGGTGCCTGTGTAGGAGGCATGGCGGCTGGAAGTGTGGCAGGTGTCGCGTCCACTCCACATAGTTGTGGCGCCTGCCCCCCTAGCGTTGGCGGCATCGGACTAGGGTTTGGTGGGGGAGCCGCTACTGGCATGGCGGCTGTGGGAGGCGTATGAGGTGTCAAAGCCACTCCATATGGCTGTGGTGCATGCCTCCCTTGCGCCGGCGACATCCAACTAGGGTTCGGTGCGAGCGCCGGTACAGGCATAGCAGATGTGGGAGGCATGGCAGGTGTCAAAGCCACTTCATATGGCTGTGGTGCCTGCCCCCTTTCCGTCGGCGGCATCCAACTAGGGTTTAGGGGCACCGCCGTCGCTTGACGTGGTGCCATGCCGGATGCATCGGGGATTGTCGTACAGCCTGGTATTGCGCTGGCCGCCATCAAGCAGCTTGATGAAGCATACATCGGCACGGGAGGTGCCGCATAACCGAAGTTCGGCATACTAGGTGCCGCAGGAGTGAAGGCATAGGTGGCCTGATATGGGAATGGGGGCAAAGTGGCCAGGCCTCCGGACTCCGGGAATGGCGGCTGGCCAAGTGTGGTTCCCCAACTCCGCTATGGGCCGCCAGACGGCCCTGGACATGGCGGCACAATAGTGCCATTAGCTGGAGCAGATCCATCTTGTTGAGTACATAAGGATCCACATATCTTGTCAATTTGGTCGGCCATGGCAGGCCGCAACACATCCATTAGGTGCCTTGTGAGTAAAGGCATGAATTCGGCCATCGATTCAGTTATCGATAGCCGCATTTGCTCAGATAGGGTAGGGATTCGCATTGTTCCCTGTTGTGGTTGAGAAGTGCTCGCCGTATTATCGGCGTTCTCAGAGGATGTTCTAACCCATGTGTTCTCTTGTAGCGACATTATTTCGAATTTTTGAGTCAAGTTCCTTATTACTCGTCTAGATCTAAATAGCATACACTCCTAAGCGGATATGGTCTCAATCTCGTGTCCCACTGGGCGTGCCAATTTGTTAACCAAGAATTTTTGATTGAACAATGTTTGAAGATGATTACAAGGATTGTTGGGGATTACAGGAAAACTTGAATAAAACAGTAAAGGAAAAGGGTTGCAGAATGAAAAGAATACTGGAAATAAACTTGCAGGAATAAAAATGCAGGAAGTAAAGATATGAAATTGCGTCCTCTTGGGGGTGAGTGTCGATCCTTGACTAAACTGCTGCCACTCATATTTATAAGCTCCTCAACCCTAAAGTGGCAGCAGCAATCCTTCCCTGATTTCGCGCTGCCTTGAACGTTACCGGATCTTCTCATAGGTAACCTCCCCTTGATTGCTCACTTTGATGGCGTCAATCATGGGTGATGCGTATCTTCTCATGAGCAGTCTCCATTGATCCGTGATCCATTCCCTTTAATAGCGTATGTCATTAATACCGCGGGATTTCCCATGTTGCAACGGATGAGTCTTCTTTTGGATAGGATTTTGGTGATGACGCAAGTCATGGTGCCTCAGCCTCCATAATCCGGATAGGTCGCAACCTAGGAAGTGGCTCCTCACCACTTGGCACCTCACCCCTTGGTCATTATCCGGATAACTCATGAATTGGACCGGGCTTCTCGATTGGGCTTAGTTTAATGGGCCTTTGGATTGGGCCTCTCGGAAAATGGATTGGACTAAATTCACTGGGCCTAATTTGTCGGGCCTAAAATATTGGTGTTAACAACTACATATTCGAAAACTATATGGAAAACTGAATTCAACATGATCTCACTCGACTATATTTTTTCTTATATAATTGCAACAAAAGTTAGTCAAACTTATAACATGAACTGTGTAAAAGTCCAAGAGACAATACAAATGGGACGGAGGGAGTATTATATTTAAAACTATGCAACTGAACAAATCGAATAATACCATATTTTTTTGGGTGAAACAGCCTGAAAAGGCGAGCAAAGGAAAGGGAAAAATAAATAAAGGAAAAAGCTAAATCAAGCGAGAGAACACAGCGCCTTCGGAGTCTTGAGCCAAAAGCACGCCAATATCATCCGGAGGGAAAGCCCAAGTAGTGTAGAAATCCTCTGAAGAAGCAGCCTTCTTTGCAATTGCATCTGCCTCTTGATTTCCTTCACGAAACACATGCCCAGCAATTTCTCATGCCATGAAGGAGGCTTTCTAAAAATATCTATATATTTAAAAATGACATTACAATTAAAAAATAAAAAATGTCGAAAAGTAAAAGGGACCATTATATTTTTGCAATACACTGAATTTTTAATTTCTGATTTAAAATCCAACAAGCCCAAAGGGGTGAGCCCAAAGTCCAAGGCCACTAGCGCACAACTTTAACTATTTCTTTGACTTTGTGAGGATGGTCAATTTTCATTTTACTGTCATTGTTAATATTAATTCATTCTCTACAAAGAAAAAAAAAAAAAAAGAGAGAGAGAGAAATATTTATTATTTTTTACTATTTTGTTAATGTTTGGTGCTTGATCATGGTTGTTGTTTGTCTGGTTTAAATTATAACTATTGGTTTCCATTTTTTCAAATGATGAAAATATAATTTATGACTACTAGAATATGAAGTGAGAAATCAGATTAAAACTAATTCTATTTTGGATTTTGATGGCTTAGAATATTTTTCTTGGCAATTTGATCTACTTCCACCGTTCTCATATAAATGATCAATTTGCATAGTATCAACTATTCATTAAGTAATTTTAATCAAATTTTTAAAATAGTTATATAAGAAAAATATAGTCAAATGAGATGTTGTTAGATTCGTATAATCACTTAGTTTTATAATATTATTTTTTTTTTATAATTTTTACTTATCTATAATTTGAGTTATTAACATTTAAAAATATATCTTGAATTGCATGAAACACAGAAGTGAAGCATTTAAAACTAGTTGGTGCTATTGTTGAGGCCATTGTGCTGCTATTGGTTTTGGTTAGAGGTGGAAATAGACTAGGCTTAGGCTTGAAAGGCTTAGGCCTACTTCGATTTTATAAGATTCCTATTACCTTAGATAGACATATCTTATAGATATAATTCTGGCCTATTTATTTAAATAGACCAGGTAATAAGCCTTTTAAAAACTTTATTAAGCTATTTCAAAAAATCAAATTTTTTTATATGTTTGGATATAATCATACTTGGAAGATAATTTGTGCACTTGGACGAGTATTTTGAGACAATCCCGATAATCCATGTGATCTATTCCATATTATTTCTATTTCTATTAAATAGGGCGCCTCACCCAGATCTTTCATTTCAAAGTTCTTGGAGAGAAAATCCTTCACATCACGCAACATTCCGACCTTGTTGGAACCTAGTAAAATATCATCAACATATAAGACTAATGTTACAAACTTGCTCCCACTGACCTTCATATAGATATATTGATCGATAGTGTTCTCTATAAAACTGAAGGACGTAATGATACTATTAAAATTCAAATATCACTATCAGGGCACTTGTTTATATTCCATATATCGACTTCGTTAGCTTGCCCACTAAAATTTTCTTTTCTAAGGCCTTTAATGTAACACCCCGGTTTTTGGTCACCCAGGTCGGGATGTCACCGCCACACCTCCCTAGTAAGACACGGTTTCTCCGAGCTTACTAAAGAGATGCAAGGCTAGGTATTGTCGTATTTAAAAACATTTAAATCATTCAAAATAGCCCATACAATATAATTCGAAAATAACAATAGCATAGCGCAGCGGAAATATTTGTTTTAGTACAGTATCGCAGCGGAAAATATAAATAGGGCCAACATGGCCAAAACACGGGTTAAACAGGCCCGTTCATAATATAGTCTAAAGTACGAATTTAAAAGCAAAATAACAATCCCCAAAAATCCCAAGCATGATTCGTGCTCACACATGCCCATTCCACATATTCTGTAAGAAAAGGAATAAAAACGGTTTTGGTCAGCAAAATTGCTGAGTAAGTTAACACATGCATGATCGTAGGGTTTAAAAGCCATTAATTTAATAATTTAACAAAAGCATGATAATAACATAATATTTAATTTAATCTAATCAACTATCTCATAGCATAATTTATCTCAGGGCTTCATTTAATAGCACATAACACATGGTTTAAGATAAAAGCCATAATTTAAATAAAGCATTTAAATAATTTAATTGGACAACAACGTAATTTAATCTAATTTAATTTAATTTAGAATCCCCATTACATCCCCGATTTGGTATTTCAAAGTTTCACGATAGTATCGCGATGTCAACAAGTTTAGCCGGTAGCCCGGCGGCCGCAACCGTATCAGCCATACCCAGTACCACTCCGGAGCCTCGGGAAACCCATACGGATATTCACGAGAGTGTAGGCTCTATATTTCGCCGTTTTGGCAATATCACATTTCAAGTATAGCGCGCGGGGTCACCATCGTCCATTACGGCACGAAGTGAATCGTTAGGGGGCACCCTGCAGAGCACTCACCCCTAATTTTAATTTATCAAGTTTATAAGGGGATTTAATTTTTTAAAATCTGACTTCAATTGTATTTATTTAGAAATAATATCTCAACTCGTTTCAACCCTAAAGGTTAATTCATGTTTCAACAAGATTTCAAGATTTTGTTTCCGGTAAACCACAGTTTACTCTAAAATTCGTCTAAAATCGGATTTAATTCCAAAAATTCCAAAATTTCATCTCTGACTCCGAAACGTCAAGATCTACAACTTTTGTGTTTTAACATTTTCAATCCGAGATACCTAAGTAGGTCAAAATCACCAATTTTCGCAGAAGAGCAAATCTGTCCGAGTTTAATGTGTCACAGTTTAAAGATTTCGATTTCTACCATACCAATTCAACTCCAAATTTAATGAAATTTGACAAAGATCATCTTAAGACAATTATCTACAACTTTTATGTTCGGCCAAAGATCTAAAACAGTCTAGATCCTATGTCAAAAACGTGATCAAGATCATTCCTAAGTTCTGTTCAAGATTTCAAGATCTAGATTCCAACAGCTCGGTTTCGGTGGGTTTTCACATATCAAATCAATTCCAAAAATTCTCAAAAATTTACAGTAGTGAGTTCTACGTCTTAGGAACGTTTTTCATGTTTTAAGTTTTTCCGTTTGAGTTCGTTTTGAGGTTCGGAAAAATTCATCAAATCTGTTGCGTCGGTAGAAAGTTTAGATTGACAGATTTTCGGTTTCTTGTTAAACTTTTAGTTTGAATGTTTTAATTCATCCCAAAACCATGTAAGAGTTAACTTACCGAGTTTACGAACGTCCGGGAGCGTCTATTCGAAGGCGTGGCTTCCAGTCCACCGTTTCTCCTCTCCGTTCGTCGGGTTCTACGATCTAGATCCAATACGGGGTGTAGAAAGAAAAAGGAGATGATTAGGATTCGTTTTCGAATCGTTTATTGACTAGAGATTGGATCGAGACTTACCACGACTATGGAGATCTGTAGGGAAACTCGTCCAACAGCGTTCGTCTTGGTTTCGTGCCTCCGACGACTCCGGATTTAGGGTTTCGAATGTATAGAATGTTGTAGGGTTTTGTAAACTTGTTCGGGGCTCCCGAGGGGTTTATTTATAGATTTCCCAAGTCCTAGGGCGTCCAACATCTGACCTAAAGGTCTTGGGTCGAGAGATGTTCAACCGAAAGTCGAAAAATCCGCGTTCGGGCGAGAGATTCACGCAACGGGCGAATCTGTCATGTGGCGCGGTCGTGGCGCGCTTTTCCCCCTTCACCGCACGGCCACCGCGCGACTCTCGCCTGGACTTCGGTCCGGGCGGGTCGTGCGATCCGTCGTGCCTTTCCGCCTCTCTTTCGGGTTTCTATCCCTCTATGCTCCCGAATTCCGGTTTCCGGGGTATCTTCGGGTTTCTACTTTCTCTTTAAATTTTCGCTCGGGTCTAATTGGATGTTTTGGACTCGAATCCTCGAGTTCATTAGTGTCGGGTTTTGGTGTATAATTTATTTACCTTTAATAATTCTTTTTATTTAATTAAATTCCTTTTTAAGTTAGAATCTCATTTCTCATTTCCTTATCTTTATTTATTTATTTATTTGCTGGATTCATTTATTTATTTATGGTATTTATTTTATTTATTATTTATTTAGTTAGTTATTGTTTTATTTTATGATGGAAAATTCACGGGTATTACAGTCTACCCTCCTTAAGAATCAACTTCGTCCTCGAAGTTGTGTTTCGGCTTTTCTCGTGCTAAAGGTCTTGTGTTTATTTTATTATGTTGTGACTGAACTTAGAATTAAAACTTCTAAGCTGCCTACGTACCCGGTAAAGGGATCAAGCCATAACGTAGTTCAAAATTTTACAAAAGTGCACGAAAATAGGTGGTATCACATCCTCTCCCCCTTAAGATTGCAGTTATGTCCCCATAACTGTGTCGGTATCGGTTTGGAACAATGTCGGGTATCGTTCTCTCATGTCGGATTCTACTTCCCAAGTTGCCGTCTCACTTTCGTGGTTTGACCAAAGAACCTTGATCATTTTGACGGTTTTGTTCCTTGTTACTCGTTCCTTAATGTCAAGAATACGCACTGGGACTTCTTCGTAAGTCAAGTCTTCATCGAGCTCAATTATCTCCGGTTGAAGTACATGTGTCGGGTCCGGCACATACTTCTTTAGTTGTGAGACATGGAAGACATTATGAACTCTATCTAAGTGTGGCGGTAAAGCCAATCGGTAGGCTAGAGTTCTGACTCATTCTAGAATTTCGTAAGGTCCTATGTATCGAGGACTTAGCTTCCCTCGTTTGCCAAAGCGCATCACCCCCTTCATGGGTGATATCTTTAGCATAACTCTATCTCCCACTTGAAATTCTAGGTCTCGTCGTCTCACGTCGGCATAACTCTTTTGACGGTCTTGTGCGGCTTTCATCTTCCCTTGAATCACTTTGATTTGTTGAGCCATGTCTTCGATAAGTTGTGGTCCCACTACCACGGACTTATCGTTTTCTTCCCAGCTCAATGGGCTTCGGCACTTTCGTCCATACAACGCCTCGAAAGGTGCCATGCCGATGCTAGCATGGTAGCTATTATTATAGGAAAGCTCAATCAAGGGTAAATGAGATTCCCAATCTCCTTTGAATTCCAACACACATGCTCTCAGCATGTCTTCTAGTGTTTGGATTGTTCTCTCGGTTTGTCCATCCGTCATCGGGTGGAATGCGGTGCTCATTTTGATTTGAGTACCGAGAGCTTTTTGTAACTCCGTCCAGAAATGAGAGACAAATCTACTGTCTCTATCGGAAATGATATCATGTGGTACTCCATGTCGTCGTACCACATTATCAATGTAGGCTCGGGCCAATTGGTCCATAGTCCACGCGTCTTTCATTGGGATGAATATGGCTGTCTTCGTTAGCCTATCCACAATCACCCAAATCTTGTTCATGCCTTTAGGTGATCGGGGTAATCCCGAGACAAAGTCCATTGAGATGCTATCCCACTTCCAACTTGGAATCTCTAGTGGTTGCATCAATCCTAAGGGTTTATGTCGCACTGCCTTAACCTTTTGGCAGGTGAGACATCTCGCCACGAAGTTCGCCACTTCCTTCTTCATTCCCGGCCACCAATAGATCTTCTTCAGATCTTTGTATAGCTTGTCACCTCCGGGATGTACGGAATATGGCGTGTTGTGCCCTTCCTCCATCAACCTTTGCTTCAATTCGGCACATTTAAGAGGCACACACCACCTCCCTTTGAAACGGATGCTTCCATCCTCGTGGACAGCAAATCCTATTGCCTTTCCTTCGGCAATATACCCTTTTATCTTCTCGAGTTTCGGGTCGCCCGGTTGAGCGAGTCGAATCTCGTCTAATATTGGAGTTTCTACGACCATGGCATTGACCGTTTCTCTCACTGTGCCAGGATGCACAAGTTCTAACTCCAATCTCGCCAACACCATGTACAATGCCGGCGGAATTACCAACGAGTTTGTCACGTGTTGGGTTTTCCGACTTAGGGCATCGGCTACCACATTCGCCTTCCCCTCGTGGTATGCTATCTCTAAATCGTAGTCTTTAATGAGTTCCAACCACCTTCGCTGTCTCAAATTCAACTCCTTCTGAGTGAATATATATTTCAAGCTTTTGTGGTCGGTGAACATTCGACACTTCCGCCCATAAAGATAATGTCTCCATATCGTTAGAGCGAAAACGACCGCTGCCAACTCCAGGTCGTGTGTCGGATAATTTTCCTCGTGAGGTTTTAGTTGGCGTGATGCATAGGCTACGACTCTCGAGTCTTGCATCAAAACACAACCTAAACCTTCCTTCGAAGCATCGCTATATACTTCGAAGTCACCATGCTCTGATGGTAGTGTTAATACGGGTGTGGTTGTGAGTCGTTTCTTCAGCTCTTGAAACGCAATCTCACAAGCTTCGGTCCACTCGTATTTTGCTCCTTTCTTTAGTAGCTGGGTCAAAGGACGTGCAATCCTTGAAAAGTCCTTCACAAATCGTCTATAATACCCGGCTAATCCAAGGAAACTCCTTATTTCCGTTGGACTCTTGGGAGTTGCCCATTCAGTTACGGCAGAGACTTTTGCCGGATCCACTGATACTCCATCAGCGGATACTATGTGTCCGAGAAATGCCACTTCTTTCAACCAGAAATCGCATTTCGACAGCTTGCCGTATAGCTCATCGAGTAAACAGTAGAAGGTAAAAAAAATAAAATAAAAAAAACAAATTTTGAGGCTCGCGCGGTGCCCGCGCGGTGGCGCGCGGCGACGCGCGGCGACCGCGCGGCGACCGCGCGGCCATGGCAGTTCGAGTAAAAGGGCTCGCGCGGAGCGCGAGCCATTCCGCCCCATTTCCACTTCCGAGGCTTCTTCTAGTTTTCTCTCAAATTCGTTCTCCCATCCCCCGATTCTCTCATTCCCGGCTTCGATTTTCCTTTGCAAGGTATGCGTCTACTACTTCTACTTGTCAATTTCAGATTTTATGTCTTGTTTAGCCTTAATCTTTGGGTGAATTTAAAAGTTAGGGCTTAGGGACAAGAATTGGGGGTTTGTTGTTTTTAGACCTAATTTGTGCAATTAGCGGGTTTGGACGATACTTGTTGTTATTTTTGTTGATTAGGAAGTATTTGTGCAACAATATATGCCTAGTTCGAGGAAGTTTTTACTAGATTCCATATTTTAAAGAAATCATTAATTTCCCGATTTGTATTGGTATTGTGGGCATGCGGATGAGTTCGTTGTCGTTGTTTTATGCCCTGTTATGATGATGAGTTATTGCCTGAGCAATTGTTTTGGTTTGGGGCGTTCCCCATGTGTTTACAAGTAACCTTTGGTCTTGATTTATTGCGCACTCCACGTGTTTGACGAAATGTCCCAAAGAGGTTTGGGACTTCTCTAGACGTAGTATTGGTTTGGTTATCTTCTTGACTGCTCGTGTTAGGGCTCACACTTCATGTTCTCGTGTTTTCTAGATTATGCTTAATGTAATCGCCGTGTAGGATTTATCCTTACATTTGGTATTGGTTGGATATTTGCAGGATGCTGCTTTTCCTGTGGGTTGTTTTGGCGTCACTCATGTGTCCCCCGAGGACCAGGAGACGAGTTGCTCAGCGCGATGAGGCTGGTCCTAGCACTGCCGCTCCGGCGGTGTCTGATTTTGATGAGAGCGAGTCCGAGGAGGACGAGGAGCAGCGGGGCCCTAAGCTCAAGGGTCTCCCCGACGAGGTGCGTCCCCGTCGACACGACAGGTATCGGTTTGCTACTATGGCCTCTCAGGAGTTCTACTTCGACGAGCTTCGTCGAAACAGGTCTTATGTCCCGGAGAGAGGCATGTATCCTCGCCATATGGACGACGACAGGGTTAGTCCAGTTTTGGGTCTTCTTCAGTGGACTGGACTTGCGCGCCATCCCGAGGGCATCGCTTCTGGGTACTTAGCTATGGAGGTCATCGCCAACATTGGCGGTCTCGGGGAGAATAGTGACTTGTCTCGAGTCTGGGTTCGGGGTCGCCATCTAGATTTCAGTGCTCGGGCGATCAACGTATACTTTGGCCTTCAGACGACGGCGTATTCCGGCCACAGCCTGAGGGTCGTATACCCCCGCCTGCGTGGGGCGTTTTATGCACCTTGACGGCTCCCCTACTCGAGCACGATCACGAGCTGAGGTTGACGACGATGGACTCTCCATGGCGCGAGCTAGCTCAGATATGGTTAGGCCGTGTCCGGCCGATCACCCGGAGCCATATTGTTATAGACCACGTCTATGAGACCATCTGCTTTCTCGCCCGAGGTGGTAGGGTGAATGTTGGGGCTTGTATCGCGGACAACCTGAGGGGTATGCGCCGAGGACGAGGGAGCAGGGTGATTACCCATGTTCATCTTATTTGCGGCATGTGTGCGGCTCAGGGGATCCGTACATCCCCAGAGATGGATCCTTACGAGCTATCCGCTGGCGGCTACTACCGTATCCCTACCTACGCCCCTCGACGCAGTGCTCTTCGACGTGGGGCTCCTCCGGCTGTCCTTCGCCCGGAGCCCAACGGTGATGGTTTGATTCTAGTTGTTCCTCCTGAGCAGCCACCTCCGCCTCCCGTGGTTCCCCAGCAGGGTGCGGAGATGCCGCAGATAGTTCAGATGCTGCAGGGTATGCAGCTTAGTATGGACGCGGGGTTTGCTCGTATGGATGCTGGGTTTGCAGCCTGGCAGGCTCGCTACGACGCTCTGGATGCCAGGATGGATCTATACCAGGCTCGCATGGATACGATCACTACGAGACAGCTGGAGCAGCAGGCCTCCATGACCGACATGTACGCCTACATGCGCCAGATGGACGAGTATATGCGTCGTCAGTTCCCGCCTCCCGACCAGTGATCCTTTGTTTCTGCGTTTCCATATAG
Organism: Hygrophila difformis; assembly: GCA_030278955.1. Classification (NCBI taxonomy): domain Eukaryota; kingdom Viridiplantae; phylum Streptophyta; class Magnoliopsida; order Lamiales; family Acanthaceae; genus Hygrophila; species Hygrophila difformis. The sequence continues at coordinate 22,694,918 of JAOANR010000013.1, read as the reverse complement.
GCTTGCTGTAGTAGTGTTTTATTTAGTCGTTTTCTTATGGACTGTACAAGGATGACCTTGCTGATTATGTTTCGCAGTTTATGTTCCCGTTGTATCCTTGTTGACTGATTTGACTGTTATCATTTAGAGAAAATGCGGTGGAACTGTTCCGGTTTTTTTTTTTTTTTTTTCCCTGCGGACAGGTTTGTCCGAGGGTTTTTTTTTTATAATAATTTTTGGCTGAAGAATTCCAAAAAAAAAAATCAACTTGCATTTCATTCCTTTAAAAGAAATTTAATACAAGTAATAGGATGCGCAAAATAAATATACTATCTAAGATAAAGTATCTAAAAGATCTCTGCGTCCTCTGGCAGAGTAGCGGGGTCTTCCATAGGATCATCCTCATCAGAGACCTGGCCGGTGCCCAAAGGTCCATGAAACACTGGGGATGGTGGATCAACGGCTTCCGGAACTGGGTCCGGTGTCTCCTCCGGATGGTTCTCCACGGGGCTCGGGTTTGGCGATGGGCGGACCATGTGGGGCCAGAGCCCAAGGGTTCCGTAGCGTCCATGGATAAGGCCGGACGGGCTCTCCACTGGGGGTGTTGGGCTTCGTGGTCCCATCAAGTGGTCTTCCACAGGGCTATATGGTACTACTATATCAGTGAGGTCAAGCAGGTCCGTCCCTAGATCCTCGACTCTATCTATCACAGCATCGCTTCGTTCGGTGAGTTTTTGCACTTGAGTTTCTAAGTCTTTTATGCGATCTTGATCAGCGGCTCTCAAGTTCAGGAAGTGCTGGAGGTCAGCTTCCCTTAAATCTCCCATTTGGTGCAGATTTGCCTCCAAGTGAGCTATACGATTTTTCATTTGTTGTATGGTTTGTTGGGTGTCAAGGTGGGCGTTCATCATCTTGATCATCCACTGCATCATGTCTTGACTAGCCATCTAGCGCAAGCAAGAGATCTAAGTTAATATTCGCCAAGATTCTAGGTTCAATTCGCCAAGATTCTAAGTTCAAGTTTCGCCAAGATTCTAAGTTCAAGTTCCGCCAAGATTCTAAGTTCAAGTTTTGCCAAGATTCTAAGTTCAAGTTTTGCCGAGATTCTAAGTTCATAGCAGAGATGCAGTATGCAAATGCAAATGATATTTCCCCCCAATAATAATCCAATGCAATATATATATATATATATATTTTTTTCCCATGGGTTTTAAAATAAAAAAAATTTTCCATGGAAATAATACTTTAATATTTAAGATAATAGTCAAAATATTAATAATAGTTTAAAGGTAATAATGGTTTTTTTTTAAAAAAATAATAGTTTAAAAATAACCTGGCTTTGATACCAACTTGTAACACCCCGGTTTTTGGTCACCCAGGTCGGGATGTCACCGCCACACTTCCCTAGTAAGACACGGTTTCTCCGAGCTTACTAAAGAGATGCAAGGCTAGGTATTGTCGTATTTAAAAACATTTAAATCATTCAAAATAGCCCATACAATATAATTCGAAAATAACAATAGCATAGCGCAGCGGAAATATTTGTTTTAGTACAGTATCGCAGCGGAAAATATAAATAGGGCCAACATGGCCAAAACACGGGTTAAACAGGCCCGTTCATACTATAGTCTAAAGTACGAATTTAAAAGCAAAATAACAATCCCCAAAAATCCCATGCATGATTCGTGCTCACACATGCTCATTCCACATATTCTGTAAGAAAAGGAATAAAAACGGTTTTGGTCAGCAAAATTGCTGAGTAAGTTAACACATGCATGATCGTAGGGTTTAAAAGCCATTAATTTAATAATTTAACAAAAGCATGATAATAACATAATATTTAATTTAATCTAATCAACTATCCCATAGCATAATTTATCTCAGGGCTTCATTTAATAGCACATAACACATGGTTTAAGATAAAAGCCATAATTTAAATAAAGCATTTAAATAATTTAATTGGACAACAACGTAATTTAATCTAATTTAATTTAATTTAGAATCCCCATTACATCCCCGATTTGGTATTTCAAAGTTTCACGATAGTATCGCGATGTCAACAAGTTTAGTCGGTAGCCCGGCGGCCGCAACCGTATCAGCCATACCCAGTACCACTCCGGAGCCTCGGGAAACCCATACGGATATTCACGAGAGTTTAGGCTCTATATTTCGCCGTTTTGGCAATATCACATTTCAAGTATAGCGCGCGGGGTCACCATCGTCCATTACCGCACGAAGTGAATCGTTAGGGGGCACCCTGCAGAGCACTCACCCCTAATTTTAATTTATCAAGTTTGTAAAGGGATTTAATTTTTTAAAATCTGAATTCAATTGTATTTATTTAGAAATAATATCTCAACTCGTTTCAACCCTAAAGGTTAATTCATGTTTCAACAAGATTTCAAGATTTTGTTTCCGGTAAACCACAGTTTACTCTAAAATTCGTCTAAAATCGGATTTAATTCCAAAAATTCCAAAATTTCATCTCTGACTCCGAAACGTCAAGATCTACAACTTTCGTGTTTTAACCTTTTCAATCCGAGATACCTAAGTAGGTCAAAATCACCAATTTTCGCAGAAGAGCAAATCTGTCCGAGTTTAATGTGTCACAGTTTAAAGATTTCGATTTCTACCATACCAATTCAACTTCAAATTTAATGAAATTTGACAGAGATCATCTTAAGACAATTATCTACAACTTTCATGTTCGGCCAAAGATCTAAAACAGTCTAGATCCTATGTCAAAAACGTGATCAAGATCATTCCTAAGTTCTGTTCAAGATTTCAAGATCTAGATTCCAACAGCTCGGTTTCGGTGGGTTTTCACATATCAAATCAATTCCAAAAATTCTTAAAAATTTACAGTAGCGAGTTCTACGTCTTAAGAACGTTTTTCGTGTTTTAAGTTTTTCCGTTTGAGTTCGTTTTAAGGTTCGGAAAAATTCATCAAATCTGTTGCGTCGGTAGAAAGTTTAGATTGACAGATTTTCGGTTTCTTGTTAAACTTTTAGTTTGAATGTTTTAATTCATCCCAAAACCATGTAAGAGTTAACTTACTGAGTTTACGAACGTCCGGGAGCGTCTATTCGAAGGCGTGGCTTCCAGTCCACCGTTTCTCCTCTCCGTTCGTCGGGTTCTACGATCTAGATCCAATACGGGGTGTAGAAAGAAAAAGGAGATGATTAGGATTCGTTTTCGAATCGTTTATTGACTAGAGATTGGATCGAGACTTACCACGACTATGGAGATCTGTAGGGAAACTCGTCCAACAGCGTTCGTCTTGGTTTCGTGCCTCCGACGACTCCGGATTTAGGGTTTCGAATGTATAGAATGTTGTAGGGTTTTGTAAACTTGTTCGGGGCTCCCGAGGGGTTTATTTATAGATTTCCTAAGTCCTAGGGCGTCCAACATCTGACCTAAAGGTCTTGGGTCGAGAGATGTTCAACCGAAAGTCGAAAAATTCGCGTTCGGGCGAGAGATTCACGCAACGGGCGAATCTGTCATGTGGCGCGGTCGTGGCGCGCTTTTCCCCCTTCACCGCGCGGCCACCGCGCGACTCTCGCCTGGACTTCGGTCCGGGCGGGTCGTGCGATCCGTCGTGCCTTTCCGCCTCTCTTTCGGGTTTCTATCCCTCTATGCTCCCGAATTCCGGTTTCCGGGGTATCTTCGGGTTTCTACTTTCTCTTTAAATTTTCGCTCGGGTCTAATTGGATGTTTTGGACTCGAATCCTCGAGTTCATTAGTGTCGGGTTTTGGTGTATAATTTATTTACCTTTAATAATTCTTTTTATTTAATTAAATTCCTTTTTAAGTTAGAATCTCATTTCTCATTTCCTTATCTTTATTTATTTATTTATTTGCTGGATTCATTTATTTATTTATGGTATTTATTTTATTTATTATTTATTTATTTAGTTATTGTTTTATTTTATGATGGAAAATTCACGGGTATTACATTTAATTCATCTGATTGGTCTATGTAGATTTTCTCTTCTGAATCTCCATTTAGAAAAGTAGTTTTAACATTAATTTGATTAAGCTCTAAGTCATAATGAGCTACCAATGCTAAAAATTATCAAAGAGTCTTTTTCTCGATACCGAAGAAAATTCCCTTTGTAATCAATTCCATACTTCTGAATATAACCTTTGATAGCGAGTCTGGCTTTACATTATTCGATATTTCCTTTTGATTCATGTTTGATCTTAAAAATCCATCTACCCCTACTTGTTTAGATCCGTCAAGAAACTCTAATAAATGCCAAACCCGTTGTTATCCATCGATTGTATCTATTCTTTCATGGCATCAATCATTTTTCAGAATCATTACTATTCACCGCTTAACCAAATATGATTGGATTTTCATTAATGATTTGGTCAACTTCATGCTGAAGGTTATAATCTATGTACTCATCCAAAATAGCCTTCTTTCCCTTATATAATGCCTCAAAGTTATTTCAGGTTGTGTGTCATATTATTATTATTATTATTATTATTATTATTATTATTATTATTATTATTTATTTTTTTTTGTGGGAAAGGTTTTTTATTTCCAAAGAATCAAAACCAAATCAATGGTCCAAGTCGTACAATATCCGTTCAACACCGGAATATTAGCAACCAAAAATTACAAAGCTAACCAGAGACCTATCCACTGATACATGATCAAAATAGAAACTAAGAATTAATATTGTTCTATCCTAAAAAATAGTCTTCCGCACATCAGTAATCTACCATGATCAATACCATACTTCAATGTGCCCTTACCAAAAACTCCAAACATATCCCAAAATCAGCTAAGTAGTGACGCTGCCGCGTGAGTTGGAAACGCCCTTCCCACCATGTCAGAATTGCTCATTCTAATGACTATCAAACAGGAGAAGAACTGTAGCATCAATAGCAGTACCTATAAACCAGTGACAGTAAACCAAAGATGATCGAGCATGTGTTCACTGTTAGGACCTGTTTTGGCAGAATGTGTTCACAAAAGATGTTCGAACACCATCGGTGGACTCCGGCCAAATCTTATCCAGAAGAACCTATTTATGGAAAGTAAATCTGCAGATCTTCCAGAATCGTCCCAACAGCTGTCTGCGAATTTCCAGAGATTCCTATCAAGATTTTATGGGAGGAAAATCTCTATTCATGGAAACTTCTCACCAAAGGATATTTGCATGCATGGAAGGAATCTACTTACCTTTTTTAGCCGATTCTTGCACCTCAAAGGAGGATCTATATAAGTGGCTGGTCATTCACTTGGAGGAGGGCAATCGATACAATTATAATTCTTTCTCTCATTATTCGGAGTATCAAAGAAATTCTTCACCCGTGTTCTTGCATTCATCAATCCGTGAAGAATTCATTGATCCACGTTGTATATGGTGATGTAATCATCTTTATGCAACCACGCCTTGAGTAAACTTGGATCGACAAGGAGTTCATGTACCCATTGATTGGAGGAGACGAACTCAATCAAAGGGATTATTCAAGGCATCGTCAAACCCGCGCTTGAAAAGACATATCTTGAAGAGGAGGGTCTGCGGACAGGTTTCGTCCAAGGGAAACTTGAAGGGGGAGCCTTCAAGGAATTGAAGCAAGGTCGGGGAGATCTTCACCAAAACTAGGGAGAGTTTTGGTCTGACAATTCAACCGCTTGGAGATTGGAGTTCGGCAGATTTCAATTCACTATTGTTTGGATCGCGGATCCTGTTCGAACATATAGTGGAGACTCCTGGATTGGTATCCCCCAGACGTAGGCTACGGCCGAACTGGGTCAACAAATTCCTGTGTTTGTTCCCTTTATGTTTTTCAGTTTTTAATCTTCCGCTGCATATTATCTTAAACTGAATAACATGTCCACGAAAGGTGTTTGAACTAGTTTACAGGACAAGTTCACAGGTTATCCCTCGAAACGGACCTAACAATTGGTATCAGAGCCACACGCTCTCGAGCGAGATCCTGATCGACGAGATGGACAACCAAGGTGGATCGATTACTAGACCTCCTTTGCTGGATGGATCCAATTATACATTCTGGAAAGATCGGATGGAATCCTTCCTTGTGTCACTTGATGATGGAATTTGGGATGCTATTGAGACACTATATCAACCACCAATGATCGAACAAGAGGATGGAACTCAAGTTCCCAAGCCCAGATCTAAGTGGACTCAAAAAGAAAGGACCAATGCAACGAGAAATTCCAAAGCCCTAAATGCTATTCACAACGCTCTCACGAAGGATCAATACCGACTTATTGCTGGATGCAAGATTGCATATGACGTCTGGACTACTTTAGCCAATACCTACGAGGGTATGGCCCCGGTAAAAAAGTCTCGTCTCATCACTATTGAATCTCAATTTCATAAATTATGCATGGATGAGAATGAAACTGTTGGTCAATATATTTGTAAAATTCGTGATCTAACAAACCAAGCCCTTCAGCTTGGAAAAGTGTATTCTCAACAGGAAATTGTAGGTAAAATCATTGGTACGCTTCCAGAAAGGTTCAATGCAAAAGTTGCTGCCTTAGAGTTGTACAAAGATTATGACACCTTGCAGGTTGACGAGTTGATGGGAATCCTACAATCTTGGGAGATGGATCATTGCAAATTTAAGGTCAAAAGCATTGCTTTTAACGCGGAGTGCAAACAACCTGTCCAAACACCTGATGATATCACAGAAGATCACTGTGAAGAGGAAGGTGATGATAATGAGATATTTAGGCTCACAGAGCGTTTGACCCGTCTATTGAGAAACAAGATGTCCAAGCAAGACGTTGCCAGGAAGAAAAGTTGTCCATCCAAGAAATCCAGACCAATGGATGAAGACAGTTTTGATCAAAGGAAAAATGATGAATACAAAGGAGCCCAATGCTTCGAATTTGGTGGATTTGGCCATATCAGGGATGAATGTGCAAATCTAAAGCATGAGAAAAGTTGTCATATCACCTTCAGGAATTCAGACAATAAATTCAACTCTAGTGAAGTGGAATATGCTCTTATAGGTGCAGACACCTGGGATTCAGACTCGGGTTCAGACACAGAGCTCGAACCAGGTAACAATCCTAACTCAGTCAATACTTGTTTTACTAATCCTATTTGTTCTTCGTCTTACAGAGAACAGGAAAAGAGTATTGCAAGGTTATCTAAACTATATGATGAAACCTCTAAGAGACTAGAAATCTCATTGACTGAGGTCGAGGAACTTAAAGTGGTGAATCAGAACCTGATGAAGCAAATAAGCAGTCTCACGGATGAAAGAGAAAAATTGGTTGATGAATCTCAGAATCTGTCCAAGAAGGTGTCTGAACTGGAAGGTGGAACTCTGCAGTTACATGTTGATAAAGACCAAATTTCAGCTAAACATGATCAATTGGCGGTTGAAATGATGGAGCTCAAAGAAAAACATGCTAAAGCAGAAAGTACTTTGGCAAGATTGAACAAAGGCAAAGCCAAGTTGGATGATGCTATTGCGGCAGGAAGGCCTAGTGGAAATAGACAAGGCCTTGGATACCAATCCTCAACAGGATCTTCATCTAGTGATAAAGGCACGACCAAATTTGTTTCTGGAGGGATGTTGAAGGAAAACTACTCAAAGAATGAAGTTCGAAATACTGTTCAACAATCTAAAGGCAACAGATGGAACAGAAGACAACCTCCTCCAGTACCTCTTACATGTGACTATTGCAAATTGGAAGGACACAAGACCAACCATTGTCAAAGAATCATCAAAGATCTACTTGATGGTCGACCCGTGTCATGGCCTAATGAAGAAATGAAAAAGATGATAACTATCAGAAGAGTATGGGTGGCAAAATCTTCAAATGTTATTGAGAAAGGTACACCGAAGAGGGAAATTCTTAAGGCCATTCCGGTTGAAGCTGGTGATAATCAAGAAAAGAATGAGGAGAATCACCAAACAATCATAGGTGAACGGGTGAAAGCAAAAGAGACTGAAACTCAGGAGTCCTGGGAAACGGTTCAAACTCCGGATCGAACCCCACCCGGTGAATAGACAAATGTTGAGGCTGAATCTGAAAGAGGAATTCAAAGACATCATTTTATTAAAGGATTGGTTTAATATGACACTATGTTCATAAAACATATTGGAGCTCTGGACTAGAACACTTATATTGATCAAGGTTCCTGACCGTGACAGATGTGGAACATTAATAAGGGAACTTGAACTTTGCACCGTCAGCAGTCTTCATGGAATAAGTGTTTAAATTTCTGCAATCAAAATTGTTCTTATTGTTTATTCATTTTGATGATGATCTTATAGTGTGCAAGGATGATGACCCCAAGGAAATAGGGACTTGGAATATGTCAAAAGGAGAAGATGGTTATAGAGATGATCGAGATTGAGTGCTATTATTGAGGGGGAGATATCCCATGTTGAAATACCCCGTGTTGAAGATTAAGTAATCTTTAAAAGGGCATATTTTGGCCAAGATGTGATCCAGAGGGGGAGAAAGTTAATCATACCGATGAATGATTGAGGGGGAGATCGTTGCTGCTGCTGCTGCTCAGTTATTGGTAATATCATTTTATGATTTTTGGTATTTCTGTTCTTTGTTTCTGTTGGAACAGTTTTTATGAACTATTGTTATGCACGGGCCAGTAATAAAATATTTTGTGTGATGATGCTTATCATTATTTATTTTTGTTGCCAAGTGCTGTTTGTGTTGTACATGCTCCTAGATTGTGATAGAACATATTTTGTACGGAGCATTAGTATAGGTTTGTTTTATTGGGACTTGATGTAATTGATGGTTGAGGTTAGATGGTGTTCTTCATGCTTGATGTTTAGAAGTTCGACATTGGTTTGATTAAGTTGTAACTGGACCACATCCTGCCAAAAAGGGGGAGATTGTTAGGACCTGTTTTGACAGAATGTGTTCACAAAAGATGTTCGAACACCATCGGTGGACTCCGGCCAAATCTTATCCAGAAGAACCTATTTATGGAAAGTAAATCTGCAGATCTTCCAGAATCGTCCCAGCAGCTGTCTGCGAATTTCCGGAGATTCCTATCAAGATTTTATGGGAGGAAAATCTCTATTCATGGAAACTTCTCACCAAAGGATATTTGCATGCATGGAAGGAATCTACTTACCTTTTTTAGCCGATTCTTGCACCTCAAAGGAGGATCTATATAAGTGGCTGGTAATTCACTTGGAGGAGGGCAATCGACACAATTATAATTCTTTCTCTCATTATTCGGAGTGTCAAAGAAATTCTTCAACCGTGTTCTTGCATTCATCAATCCGTGAAGAATTCATTGATCCACGTTGTATATGGTGATGTAATCATCTTTATGCAACCGCGCCTTGAGTAAACTTGGATCGACAAGGTGTTCATGTGCCCATTGATTGGAGGAGGCGAACTCAATCAAAGGGATTATTCAAGGCATCGTCAAACCCGCGCTTGAAAAGACATATCTTGAAGAGGAGGGTCTGCGGACAGGTTTCGTCAAAGGGAAATTTGAAGGGGCAGCCTTCAAGGAATTGAAGCAAGGTCGGGGAGATCTTCACCAAAACTAGGGAGAGTTTTGGTCTGACAATTCAACCGCTTGGAGATTGGAGTTCGGCAGATTTCAATTCACTATTGTTTGGATCGCGGATCCTGTTCGAACATATAGTGGAGACTCCTGGATTGGTATCCCCCAGACGTAGGCTACGGCCGAACTGGGTCAACAAATTCCTGTGTTTGTTCCCTTTATGTTTTTCAGTTTTTAATCTTCCGCTGCATATTATCTTAAACTGAATAACATGTCCACGAAAGGTGTTTGAACTAGTTTACAGGACAAGTTCACAGGTTATCCCTCGAAACGGACCTAACAATTGGTATCAGAGCCACACGCTCTCGAGCGAGATCCTGATCGACGAGATGGACAACCAAGGTGGATCGATTACTAGACCTCCTTTGCTGGATGGATCCAATTATACATTCTGGAAAGATCGGATGGAATCCTTCCTTGTGTCACTTGATGATGGAATTTGGGATGCTATTGAGACACGATATCAACCACCAATGATCGAACAAGAGGATGGAACTCAAGTTCCCAAGCCCAGATCTAAGTGGACTCAAAAAGAAAGGACCAATGCAACGAGAAATTCCAAAGCCCTAAATGCTATTCACAACGCTCTCACGAAGGATCAATATCGACTTATTGCTGGATGCAAGATTGCATATGACGTCTGGACTACTTTAGCCAATACCTACGAGGGTATGGCCCCGGTAAAAAAGTCTCATCTCATCACTATTGAATCTCAATTTCATAAATTATGCATGGATGAGAATGAAACTGTTGGTCAATATATTTGTAAAATTCGTGATCTAACAAACCAAGCCCTTCAGCTTGGAAAAGTGTATTCTCAACAGGAAATTGTAGGTAAAATCATTGGTACGCTTCCAGAAAGGTTCAATGCAAAAGGTGCTGCCTTAGAGTTGTACAAAGATTATGACACCTTGCAGGTTGACGAGTTGATGGGAATCCTACAATCTTGGGAGATGGATCATTGCAAATTTAAGGTCAAAAGCATTGCTTTTAACGCGGAGTGCAAACAACCTGTCCAAACACCTGATGATATCACAGAAGATCACTGTGAAGAGGAAGGTGATGATAATGAGATATTTAGGCTCACAGAGCGTTTGACCCGTCTATTGAGAAACAAGATGTCCAAGCAAGACGTTGCCAGGAAGAAAAGTTGTCCATCCAAGAAATCCAGACCAATGGATGAAGACAGTTTTGATCAAAGGAAAAATGATGAATACAAAGGAGCCCAATGCTTCGAATGTGGTGGATTTGGCCATATCAGGGATGAATGTGCAAATCTAAAGCATGAGAAAAGTTGTCATATCACCTTCAGGAATTCAGACAATAAATTCAACTCTAGTGAAGTGGAATATGCTCTTATAGGTGCAGACACCTGGGATTCAGACTCGGGTTCAGACACAGAGCTCGAACCAGGTAACAATCCCAACTCAGTCAATACTTGTTTTACTAATCCTATTTGTTCTTCGTCTTACAGAGAACAGGAAAAGAGTATTGCAAGGTTATCTAAACTATATGATGAAACCTCTAAGAGACTAGAAATCTCATTGACTGAGGTCGAGGAACTTAAAGTGGTGAATCAGAACCTGATGAAGCAAATAAGCAGTCTCACGGATGAAAGAGAAAAATTGGTTGATGAATCTCAGAATCTGTCCAAGAAGGTGTCTTAACTGGAAGGTGGAACTCTGCAGTTACAAGTTGATAAAGACCAAATTTCAGCTAAACATGATCAATTGGCGGTTGAAATGATGGAGCTCAAAGAAAAACATGCTAAAGCAGAAAGTACTTTGGCAAGATTGAACAAAGGCAAAGCCAAGTTGGATGATGCTATTGCGGCAGGAAGGCCTAGTGGAAATAGACAAGGCCTTGGATACCAATTCGCAACAGGATCTTCATCTAGTGATAAAGGCACGACCAAATTTGTTTCTGGAGGGATGTTGAAGGAAAACTACTCAAAGAATGAAGTTCGAAATACTGTTCAACAATCTAAAGGCAACAGATGGAACAGAAGACAACCTCCTCCAGTACCTCTTACATGTGACTATTGCAAATTGGAAGGACACAAGACCAACCATTGTCAAAGAATCATCAAAGATCTACTTGATGGTCGATCCGTGTCATGGCCTAATGAAGAAATGAAATAGATGATAACTATCAGAAGAGTATGGGTGGCAAAATCTTCAAATGTTATTGAGAAAGGTACACCGAAGAGGGAAATTCTTAAGGCCATTCCGGTTGAAGCTGGTGATAATCAAGAAAAGAATGAGGAGAATCACCAAACAATCATAGGTGAACGGGTGAAAGCAAAAGAGACTGAAACTCAGGAGTCCTGGGAAACGGTTCAAACTCCGGATCGAACCCCACCCGGTGAACAGACAAATGTTGAGGCTGAATCTGAAAGAGGAATTCAAAGACATCATTTTATTAAAGGATTGGTTTAATATGGCACTATGTTCATAAAACATATTGGAGCTCTGGACTAGAACACTTATATTGATCAAGGTTCCTGACCGTGACAGATGTGGAACATTAATAAGGGAACTTGAACTTTGCACCGTCAGCAGTCTTCATGGAATAAGTGTTTAAATTTCTGCAATCAAAATTGTTCTTATTGTTTATTCATTTTGATGATGATCTTATAGTGTGCAAGGATGATGACCCCAAGGAAATAGGGACTTGGAATATGTCAAAAGGAGAAGATGGTTATAGAGATGATCGAGATTAAGTGCTATTATTGAGGGGGAGATATCCCATGTTGAAATACCCCGTGTTGAAGATTAAGTAATCTTTAAAAGGGCATATTTTGGCCAAGATGTGATCCAGAGGGGGAGAAAGTTAATCATACCGATGAATGATTGAGGGGGAGATCATTGCTGCTGCTGCTGCTCAGTTATTGGTAATATCATTTTATGATTTTTGGTATTTCTGTTCTTTGTTTCTGTTGGAACAGTTTTTATGAACTATTGTTATGCACGGGCCAGTAATAAAATATTTTGTGTGATGATGCTTATCATTATTAATTTTTGTTGCCAAGTGCTGTTTGTGTTGTACATGCTCCTAGATTGTGATAGAACATATTTTGTACGGAGCATTAGTATAGGTTTGTTTTATTGGGACTTGATGTAATTGGTGGTTGAGGTTAGATGGTGTTCTTCATGCTTGATGTTTAGAAGTTCGACATCGGTTTGATTAAGTTGTAACTGGACCACATCCTGCCAAAAAGGGGGAGATTGTTAGGACCTGTTTTGGCAGAATGTGTTCACAAAAGATGTTCGAACACCATCGGTGGACTCCGGCCAAATCTTATCCAGAAGAACCTATTTATGGAAAGTAAATCTGCAGATCTTCCAGAATCGTCCCAACAGCTGTCTGCGAATTTCCAGAGATTCCTATCAAGATTTTATGGGAGGAAAATCTCTATTCATGGAAACTTCTCACCAAAGGATATTTGCATGCATGGAAGGAATCTACTTACCTTTTTTAGCCGATTCTTGCACCTCAAAGGAGGATCTATATAAGTGGCTGGTAATTCACTTGGAGGAGGGCAATCGACACAATTATAATTCTTTCTCTCATTATTCGGAGTGTCAAAGAAATTCTTCACCCGTGTTCTTGCATTCATCAATCCGTGAAGAATTCATTGATCCACGTTGTATATGGTGATGTAATCATCTTTATGCATCCGCGCCTTGAGTAAACTTGGATCGACAAGGTGTTCATGTGCCCATTGATTGGAGGAGACGAACTCAATCAAAGGGATTATTCAAGGCATCGTCAAACCCGCGCTTGAAAAGACATATCTTGAAGAGGAGGGTCTGCGGACAGGTTTCGTCCAAGGGAAACTTGAAGGGGGAGCCTTCAAGGAATTGAAGCAAGGTCGGGGAGATCTTCACCAAAACTAGGGAGAGTTTTGGTCTGACAATTCAACCGCTTGGAGATTGGAGTTCGGCAGATTTCAATTCACTATTGTTTGGATCGGGGATCCTGTTTGAACATATAGTGGAGACTCCTGGAATGGTATCCCCCAGACGTAGGCTACGGCCGAACTGGGTCAACAAATTCCTGTGTTTGTTCCCTTTATGTTTTTCAGTTTTTAATCTTCCGTTGCATATTATCTTAAACTGAATAACATGTCCACGAAAGGTGTTTGAACTAGTTTACAGGACAAGTTCACAGGTTATCCCTCGAAATGGACCTAACAATTGGTATCAGAGCCACACGCTGTCGAGCGAGATCCTGATCGACGAGATGGACAACCAAGGTGGATCGGTTACTAGACCTCCTTTGCTGGATGGATCCAATTATACATTCTGGAAAGATCGGATGGAATCCTTCCTTGTGTCACTTGATGATGGAATTTGGGATGCTATTGACACACGGTATCAACCACCAATGATCGAACAAGAGGATGGAACTCAAGCTCCCAAGCCCAGATCTAAGTGGACTCAAAAAGAAAGGACCAATGCAACGAGAAATTCCAAAGCCCTAAATGCTATTCACAACGCTCTCACGAAGGATCAATATCGACTTATTGCTGTATGCAAGATTGCATATGACGTCTGGACTACTTTAGCCAATACCTACGAGGGTATGGCCCCGGTAAAAAAGTCTCGTCTCATCACTATTGAATCTCAATTTCATAAATTATGCATGGATGAGAATGAAACTGTTGGTCAATATATTTGTAAAATTCGTGATCTAACAAACCAAGCCCTTCAGCTTGGAAAAGTGTATTCTCAACAGGAAATTGTAGGTAAAATCATTGGTACGCTTCCAGAAAGGTTCAATGCAAAAGTTGCTGCCTTAGAGTTGTACAAAGATTATGACACCTTGCAGGTTGACGAGTTGATGGGAATCCTACAATCTTGGGAGATGGATCATTGCAAATTTAAGGTCAAAAGCATTGCTTTTAACGCGGAGTGCAAACAACCTGTCCAAACACCTGATGATATCACAGAAGATCACTGTGAAGAGGAAGGTGATGATAATGAGATATTTAGGCTCACAGAGCGTTTGACCCGTCTATTGAGAAACAAGATGTCCAAGCAAGACGTTGCCAGGAAGAAAAGTTGTCCATCCAAGAAATCCAGACCAATGGATGAAGACAGTTTTGATCAAAGGAAAAATGATGAATACAAAGGAGCCCAATGCTTCGAATTTGGTGGATTTGGCCATATCAGGGATGAATGTGCAAATCTAAAGCATGAGAAAAGTTGTCATATCACCTTCAGGAATTCAGACAATAAATTCAACTCTAGTGAAGTGGAATATGCTCTTATAGGTGCAGACACCTGGGATTCAGACTCGGGTTCAGACACAGAGCTCGAACCAGGTAACAATCCTAACTCAGTCAATACTTGTTTTACTAATCCTATTTGTTCTTCGTCTTACAGAGAACAGGAAAAGAGTATTGCAAGGTTATCTAAACTATATGATGAAACCTCTAAGAGACTAGAAATCTCATTGACTGAGGTCGAGGAACTTAAAGTGGTGAATCAGAACCTGATGAAGCAAATAAGCAGTCTCACGGATGAAAGAGAAAAATTGGTTGATGAATCTCAGAATCTGTCCAAGAAGGTGTCTGAACTGGAAGGTGGAACTCTGCAGTTACATGTTGATAAAGACCAAATTTCAGCTAAACATGATCAATTGGCGGTTGAAATGATGGAGCTCAAAGAAAAACATGCTAAAGCAGAAAGTACTTTGGCAAGATTGAACAAAGGCAAAGCCAAGTTGGATGATGCTATTGCGGCAGGAAGGCCTAGTGGAAATAGACAAGGCCTTGGATACCAATCCTCAACAGGATCTTCATCTAGTGATAAAGGCACGACCAAATTTGTTTCTGGAGGGATGTTGAAGGAAAACTACTCAAAGAATGAAGTTCGAAATACTGTTCAACAATCTAAAGGCAACAGATGGAACAGAAGACAACCTCCTCCAGTACCTCTTACATGTGACTATTGCAAATTGGAAGGACACAAGACCAACCATTGTCAAAGAATCATCAAAGATCTACTTGATGGTCGACCCGTGTCATGGCCTAATGAAGAAATGAAAAAGATGATAACTATCAGAAGAGTATGGGTGGCAAAATCTTCAAATGTTATTGAGAAAGGTACACCGAAGAGGGAAATTCTTAAGGCCATTCCGGTTGAAGCTGGTGATAATCAAGAAAAGAATGAGGAGAATCACCAAACAATCATAGGTGAACGGGTGAAAGCAAAAGAGACTGAAACTCAGGAGT